>OZ024874.1:25309639-26509639 GCA_964017185.1 Rugalucina vietnamica | reverse complement strand
ACAAAAAAAAAAACCTTGCTGTTTAAAGAAAATTGATGAAGCTAGAAACTATTATGCTCTGCAAGCAAACAGTCTGCGAGCCAAAAATAAAGCTAGATTCATGTATTTTTAATGTCTTCACACGTGAGTAGACCAATATCGTTAACAAATCAATTGTTTACCTACCATCATAGCTGCGTGCGAAAACAAAGGCGCAGATCAGCTTCACAGTAACTGCGAAGCTGATCAGCGCCTTTGCTTTTGCTACACCGATAGTACATTTCCTCCTCTGCAATTATACCCAAAATTTCAAGATTCTAGCTTTCTTCGGCCAGTTTGTGTCGGACCTGGTCGGAAATCCCAAAGGACGGTTTTCTCATGACGTGGCTCATCTGATGTGTTGGGATTGGCAGATTATCATTGATTGTCGATTGGGAAACCATAAAAAAGAACCATTAATGGGCAATATTTTTAGGTCAAATTATTCAGTTGTTTACCATTTTCAGAAACTGGTCATTGATTTGACATCAGTGTGGCAAAAGTCTGTATGTTTTGCTTGAATATCTATTAGACTTGCTTCCAGTTTCAGAGCTAAGAGTTTCTTCATCTCTTAGACTAAATTGATCACACTTATAATTAAAACACTCTCAGCAGTCGGTGGTGGATATATACAGGATCCTTCTGCCCTGACATGACTGAAAAATTCATTACTGGGACATTAAACCTCAAACAAACAAGAAGGGGTTCAGTAGCTTGGCCAAACATGACTAGAAACTGTTGACTGGGCCATTAAATTTCCAAAAAGCAAGAAGGGGTTCAGTAGCTTGGTCAAACATTGACTGTGCCAATTTAAACCTCAAACAGGGGGTTCAGTTGTTTATTCAAACATGACGAAAAATTGTTGACTGGGTCATTAAACCTCAAACAAGCAATAGGGGGTTCAGCAGCCTGTTCAAATATGACTAAAAATTGTTGACTGGGCCATTAAACCTCAAACATCCAGGAGGGGGTTCAGTAGCTTGTTCAAACATGACTAAATTGTTGACTGGGTCATTAAACCTCAAACAAGCAAGAGGGGGTTCAGTAGTGTGTTCAAATATAACTAAGAATTGTTGACCAGTGATGTAGATAATTATTTTTCGCAAATGCGTACTGTACGCATCAGAATAAATGTACAGTGCGTACCGACAATATTACTGTGTACGCGTTTTCTGAAGGTTCATATTCTAACCTCTCATTCAGAATCAAACTTATAGATATGCACACGTATGGATAAGACCATTTATTCAAGTATGAAAATTCAAGTAAACTGGTTGATAATCCTAAAATTACATGTTATGCTGTCATTAAGGCTTGTTAAACCATACTTTTGTATCCAGTATAGATAATAAGAGAGCAAAAGTGAGGAAAAACATAACTGGCATGGCTGAAGAACATGGAATTACATCAAGTTTTAAATAAAAAAAATATGACCAGAAATCAATGCAAAATGCCTATTCAATAAACCAAAGTGACACACTACTAATAAATTCATGAATAAACCTTTGGTTAACAGACACTAAACGGAATACACGTTTATGGTATAACTACTGAAGATACATAATATATTGCATGGTATGTAATATGAAACGATCAGAAGCTGCATTCATATTGACAATGTAACTACTTTTCGATTGTTGACAGAGCAGCCTCACAATACTAGTTGACAAATTGTCATTTTGTGACAATTTTAAAGGTATTTTATCTGTGTACGCATTAAATCGTAAACTGTTTGCGTACCGCTGATTTTTACTGCGTACATGGTACGCACAGGTCTGATATTTCTATGCGTACAGGGCGAAAAATCGTGCGTACATACGCAGTACGCATCGTTATCTATTTCGCTGGTTGACTGTGCCATTGAATCTCAAACAAGCAAGAGGGGATTCAGGAGCTTGTTCAAATAAGACTAAACATTGTTGACTGAGCCATTAAACCTCAAATAAGCAAGAGGGACCACTATCTGGGATTTTCTTGGGGATGTTTAAGAAATAACAACTGAAATATTAAGAACCTGGGCCCAGTTGTTCAAAACTAACGACGTCGTTAGTCGACGTTTCGTTAAAAGGGCAAAATTCACTAACTGCGATATATGGCCCTGTAATTTGGTGTTTATGAAAGATTACAACTTAAACAAAATTTTGTCATTTTCACGGAGGAGGACCTTCCATGTATTCAAATGTATGGCAAATGTTGCCTTCAAGTACTTGCTATTGGAAGAATTGCATGAAAATAAGCACTGTCTACAGCGAAAACTGCATAATTTGCATACTTTTTGCATAGAAAGTGTAGGAAAGGATATAGAAGTCCTTCATGCGACACCATAAAACATATAAAAAATTGTTTAAAAATGAAAATTAAATACTGCGTAAAAATTTCAAGGTGTCGCAACTGGGACTTCACTATTAGATTTTAACTTAAAACTTTGACGTCGTCAATTCCGGCGTGGCTCAGTGGTAAAGCTCCCGCCTCCCACGCGGGAGAATCGAGTTCGATTCCCGGTGGAGTAAGATTTTTTTTTTGGTTCTCTTTTGTGTTTTTTTTTTCCTGATTCTTCCTTTTTCTACACGTATTATTTTTACCCGAACGAGTAGAGCGCTTTATGTAAACACTTTTTTAACCTAAGGATGTGATCTCAATATCAAGAATGAATTCCTCTTTCCTATTATGCATAAATGACTGAATTGTCCAATTAAAGCTTAAACTGAAAATTTAAAATAAATAAGACGTTTATATGACATGTCTCATTATCCGACGGGGTTTCAACGAAAAAAAATACGATTACCGAAATAACAGTACATTCGAAAATAGCGCACACAAAGGGACGTCACTCTAATTATCTGAGAATTTGCGGTTATTCTCGTCGGATTATTGACCAAGTTTTACAGTTTCTTCAAGGTACATGTAGGTATACTGCTTTTAATGCTTTGTACAGTTATTGAAATTGTTCTAGGTGCAGGGCGTGTTAAAATGTACACGAGGAATGGTCTGAAACGTTTTTTATATTTTTTTTCAGCCTCAGCAGACGTTTTTTTTTTTTTTTTTTTTTTTTTTTTTAGATCTTTTTTATTGGTTGATACATGCCACTCGTTGCTCTAGTACTGTTGATAGAATAAAAAAATTCACCTCAAGAATCCCTCCAGAGCAAAAAAAAAAAATTAAAAAAAAATATTTTCATGACGTATCGATCGTCAAACATTTACATTTTGGGTATATATATTGCCCATGGTCATAGATAGTGAACTTTGGGAAGTGGCGCTGTCGGTAGAGCGTTCGCTTCGCACGCGGGCGGCCCGAGATCGGTCCTCGCTCTGGCACAAAACTTTTTTTTTTTTTTTCATTTTTTTTTTTTATCTTCGTTTCCTTTTTGTCTTTCGAAACTATTTTCTTTATCTAGCTTTACCCTATTAATATATACTTCACAGAATTATGGCATCCAGCTGATCAAGTTGACAGGCTTCCACTATGGCTTTAATACAGAGCTTAGCTGTTCTACCAACGTACCATGTGATTTAAGGTTTGAATCATACTTTAAAATTCTAAAATGCATTTCAAATCCATTTATCATGTTCTCACTTTTTCAGCGTAAATTATACATGTACCATCAGGGTTTTTCTTCTTCTTCTCTGCAACTCTTATTTTCATTGTTCATTTTTGTCTTTATCTGCATTACGACAATACCGCCGTACAATATACACCATGTTTTTCAGATTAATAGAAATTAATAAAATAAAGATAAGAGTTTAAAGATTGTGGTTCACGCTATACTCCATCTTCGAAAGCCAAAGGTACTAAGTCCACTTTGCCGTTCCTTACTTAGTAGTACCCTTGGCTTGCGAATATAAGACAGCCCTTGCTAACCCCAGTTTTCTACATAAAAGTGGGGTTAATGGGGGTGCATTTCACGGACATATGTTATTCTGAAGTAAGAAAGATTTTGAGACATTTTGCTTATATATGCTGTTTTAGTTATACTTAATTACTATGTTGACAGAATCATGACTTCGAGCTAATCAGTAACAGTTCCCCAAGATGAATGAAAAGGGCTAAAACACCGAGATCAAGAGATATACCATTACCCTACCATGTAAGCTATTGCTGCAATATATAGTGTAAGACCCCCACTCTCTGTCTCTCTGCACTCTCTCTCTCTCTCTCTCTCTCTCTCTCTCTCTCTCTCTTTGATAGAACATACACCCACATAAAATAAAATGCTGGTCTTCAGTTGAACTGAAAATAATATTAGAAAAACAGATAGCATCAGGTGACAGAATATTCACCCTCCACTGCAAATATTTCATGTTACCAATAAATAATAATAACGACTGGATTATATTATAACCTTAAGCAGTAAGGTGTTTGTGGGATTTTTTTTTAATATAATTTTCATTTTTTTGTTTGTTTGTCAAGTTGTTTTGTTGTTTTTTAATCGTAAATTAGCAAACATAATATTAAAGTATACTCCTGTACTGCCCCATTTTACTATATAAAAGTGTGATGTATTTAAGAAATAGATCAGCTCTAGCAGTGAATTGTTGAGTAATAATTCACTGTTTGGAGGTCAGTTGTAAAGAAGATCAAATCACGAGCGCGTAGCGCGAGTGATTTATCTTCTTACAACTGACCGACAAACAGTGAATTATTACTCAACAATTCACGCACTTGAGCTGATCTATTTCGATTCTAACACACAAAACGGAGTAAATGTTGCTGAAACCGTCGATATCGTTCAGCTTTCCGCCATTGCATTGCAGATATCCCGCCAAATATTTGACTGTAATACTGGTATTTACACACACTTATTACGCTTGTTGTGCGCTAAAACGACGTTTCACCGTCTAACGCTGCTTTGTGGGATAGCTGACGTCACAAATGCCGCAAAGTAACGTCACGCTTATTCGCCCAGTGAAATTGTTGCACAATATAACACGTTTTTTATCATTGGCTATATAGGCGAGGTGTGTTAGAATAGGGGCTTAATTATTCGGACACGTGCGATGAAAAAAGTCAAACTTGTTTTTTTTTCTCTTTTCAGCATGGCACTAACAAAATGTGTAGTGTGTAACAAAAAACTGAGGATACATCAGAGGCGCCCAATCAACACACATCTGAAAAGATATCTGCGAAAAACATTTCTACTGGAAACAACACCCTCTGATTTCATATGTGGAAAATGTAGTCGCCCTGCTTACCGTGGCAACGAGGCAACATCCAGATTTGACAGATCACAAGTGCCACAACAACAAAATGTGCCTTCCACTTCAAATACCACACAAAGTCCACCGTCGGTACGACTGAACATTAAAAGTGCTAGTAAAAGCCATGCCTACTGTTTTGTATGTAAAAAGCCAGGCCCTAAGTTAATTGTTGTTCCAGCAAATCTACGAACAGAGGTTTTTCTTCAACAAAAGATAATTATAACTGCGGATAGTAGGTGTTGTCCATCCCATTTTAACAACAATTTAGACGGTTTTGATCCTGCAGTATTCTCTTCCCTGAAAACCATGGATCAATGTTATTTAAACAGAACCTCAATTCTTGAACTGCTTAATAAAGTAAGAGATATTGCCTCCACCGCATGTTCAACGAGAATGTCGTTTGATAACCTGGATTGTTATTCAGATGATGACCTTGTCAATTTAACAGGACTCAACAAAGAGCAACTACAAGACTTATATAAGTTTGTGCAACCCCTTGTCAAAAACACTCCTGTCAGAAGTGCATTCACCAGCCTTGGTATATTTCTTTTTAAACTTAAATCTGGATTGTCCAATAAACTTTTATCCACACTTTTTGGGATTTCCAAGGCTAGTATTAGGAGGGCAGTGCATACCGTTAGACAGGCGCTTATGGCAGAATTTGTTCCTTCAAATCTAGGATTTCCCCATGTAACAAGAGAAGATATCATCACTCACCATACTCGTGCATTAGCACAGTCCTTGTTAGCGGAAAACAGTAACCAAGCCATCTTAGTTCTTGATGGAACATACATCTATATACACAAAAGTAATAACTTCCAGTTTCAACGGAGATCTTACAGTCTCCACAAGGGAAGGCCACTTGTGAAACCGATGGTTATAGTCAGCACTACCGGCTACTATGTAAGTGTTCTGGGGCCGTACTTTGCCGATAGTAAAAACAACGACGCTTCCATCCTCAATCATATCATACAGAGTAATACAGAGGAAATTAAAGAATGGGTGAAACCCAACGACGTATTTGTGGTAGACAGAGGATTCAGGGACTCTTTATCTCTACTAGAAGACATGGGTATACAGGCTGAGATCCCTGCCTTCATGAAACGTGGTGAGAAGCAAATGGGAACAGAAGAGGCTAATGCCAGCCGATTGGTTACAAAGGTAAATCCTGAATAATAATGTCTTGTGAGAGCAATCGAATTCATTACCATTACTATATATATTACTGGCTAAGTAATTGATTATCAGTCGTACGATTGGTTACAAAAGTTATAGTATAAATAATCTTGTATGAACATCTTGAGAAAAACAATGTGGTTTCTAATCAGGTCCGACACAAATCGGTCTGTACATTGACAAAAGATGGCCAGAGTTTGGAAACTGAATTTAGAAAGAAGTGGAATCGTACTGTTCTTATAGCAAAATCAAATTGACACAATTATATACCTAATAAAATCAAGGCAGCGTTTTTTTGTTGAAAATACACATATCAAACATAAAAAATACACCGCAGTAATACAATTAATCATTTGATCAATATGCTAATAAGTAACGGTTAACAGCTAAAGTGTTTTCCATTTTCAGGTACGATGGGTAGTTGAGGCAGCTAATGCTCGTATAAAGAGGTGGAAATATTTGGATCATGTATTACCCAATAGCCAGATCCCCTTTATTGGTGATTTTGTACGGATTGTTTGTGCTGTGTCCAACAAGTATCTCCCACCAATTAATGCGACAAAAGATACAGAAGAAGATCAACTAATTGCAAGCCGTATGCTGGACAGACTCTCAAAGGAGAACGAGTTACAATCTTTTGTAGAGGAGCACCATTTGGAAAGGCGCAGTGTGGTGTGGACTAATGTTGATGACTGTGACATTTATGAGTTTCCTAAGCTTGATGATGTCACACTCAGGTTACTCACTTTAGGGACGTATCAGCTGAAACTCAGTTCAAGCTATATACAGGAATATATTGGAGGGGATTGTGACATGCAGGTTTTCCAGGAGGATCAAGGACTTCTCAGAGTCAGACTTCAAAGTCGACATGTCGCATCAAAGTCATACTTAGTTTGGGTTCAGTATGATGAGGATCACATCAAGGCTTCCTTTTGTAAATGTAGGGCGGGTGCAAGGACTGTTGGTACATGCTCTCACATCGCAGCCATACTCTGGTACCTAGGTCAAGCTAGGTATTCCCAAAGTTATGACTACGGCGTGAAAGACTGGGGCCAATTCCTCGAGGACGCGGCAGAAATTCCTGAATCTATAGACTCCTCTGACTCGGAAAATAGTGTTGTCGAGGAGTAATTTTCTGACCAGGTGTGACACAACCACACTTAACATTTAATAGATATCAATGTGGTTCAGTAAACTATTTTGTATTCTGTTTTACTTCCTGTTCAAGATTATTTCTGCTCATATGAGACAGGTGAGGCGAAATGGGTGAACACGGAGAGAAAACAGTTGGCAAATCCGACAGCAATCCTTGGCTTGCCTCACAATTGCCATGTGTTGGACTCGAATCCACAACAGACACAGCTTTGCGATGATGAGATGATGGAGCGGTAATGAAATCAGCGCTTACCAATTCGGTCACGGGACGGCCTTCAATAAACTATGATATGTGCAATATATGAACCGTCTCATGGGAAAACCAACAATATGGTTTTTGAACAGGTCCAACACAAAATTACCTATACAGTCATAGAAAAGAGCTACAAGCTTGAAATTTCGGATTTGAAAAGGAAAAAAAGTGTACTATCCATGTAGCGAAAACAAAAGTGCTGATCAGCTTCGCGGTTACCGCAATTTGTTTTCGCATTATGCAGATTTTATTTGTTTTCTCATGAGGCGGCTCATATGTTACTGAACATTATCCAGTTCTAATGGGTGCGTCAATTGTCTATATTTTAGACTGAGCAATGCTCCCATCCGCTTAAACCCTTGTTTACAAATAATGGTGGGGTTCACTACGAAAACTTGCCCATGCAATATACAGAGAATTTTTTTCAGTAGCAAAAATTGAAAATTTCATAGGGAAAATTTTGATATTTTTCTTATTTTTGCTCAAAACATAGATCGGCGAGGCGGTTCTATCGAGTAACCACAAACTATGTTTTGAAGCAAAAAAATAGGTATAACCCTGCATTCCTCAGTTTTGCTATATAAAAGTAGTGTTCAAGGGGGTATACTTTACATGGACATGTTTGCCTGATGTTTGTGTTTCTTCCTTTAACATCACGAAAACATGTCCGTGCAATGTATACCCCCTTGAACCCCACTTTTATATAGAAAAACTGGGGTATGCAGGGGTATACCTATATTTCTTATTTTTCTCCAAAACATAGATTGTGGGTACTCGTTAGAACCGCCTCGGCGAGGCGGTTCTGTGTACCCACAATATATGTTTTGAGCAAAAATAAGAAAAATATCAAAAATTTTCAGCGGAAAATTTTCAATTTTTAAAGCTTAAAAAATCCCTGTTTATTGCATGGGCAAGTTTTCGTAATGACAACAATATGAAAACACGCCTATACTAAAGTTAATTAAACATTTGTAAAAGTGGCAAATTTTCTTTTGAAGAGATTTGATATTTTTTTCTTATTTTTGCTCAAAACATATGTAGTGGGTACACATTAGAACCGCCTCAGAAAGACGGTTCTAACGAGTACCCACAATCTATGTTTTAGAGCAAAGATACGAAAAATATGTATAACCCTGTAAACCCCAATTTTACTATGTAAAAGTCGGGTTTAGTGGGATACACATTGTGCGGACATGTTTGCATGATGAGTTGATATTGATCTTGTGTGCATATGTATCAGTATCAATCTTGATAATTGAACAATTTGCACCAATTGACAGTAGCTGTTATATTTGCTTTATAAGTTTTATAGGTTTATTCATGTTTCCATGGCAACAATATTGCTCATCTTACCTTATCATAATTAACTATTTTGCTTTCTTGATTTCATATCTCGTCACCTTAGCGCAAAAACAGTGCAACTGACATTTTGGCCAAAATCACTTTTTTGCATAAATGGATGCCTACTATCAAAGTACATTACCTGGAGAAGTATTACAACTGGATTCAATCTAAATCTAAAGTTATTTCAATTTTTGGAAAAATTCCCATGTAAAATTATTTTTTGAAATTTTAGCGCAAAAACCTTGTAAGTGCACTTACAAGGTTTTTGCGCTAAGAAAATACTTCAGCGCTAAAATGTTGTAACTGCAACTTTTGGAAATAAATCATCAAAAACCATTGTTTTAGGTATTTTTATAATGTCAGCTTGTAAAATACTCTTAAAAGATTATAATTAAGGCAAAAAGGAAGATAAAAAAGTTTTGCATTGCAATTTATTCGTTGGTAAAAATTCTCAAAAACCTTAGCGCAAAAACAGTGTAAGTGCACTTACAAGGTTTTTGCGCAAACTTTTTCAGTGCTAAAATGTTGTATCTGAAAATAAAAGTGCTGTAAAATCTGTCACTGACCATTCTTTAACAAACTAATTTTACACATAGATAAGAACAATAAGTAAGATGTTTTTGAGCTGCTTTTTGATGTGCTTGTATGTGAAATACTCAAATTAAAAAGTTTTTTGTCTCTCCTGAAAAGTATGCATTTGGCAGTTACACTGTTTTTGCGCTAAGGTGACGATCTATTCACTCATTGTGAAGAAAAAAATAACAAGTGAAGTTATCTTTCATTAAAGTTTTAAGCATATCAAGCAAAATACATACATTTTATGCTAAAATGACGAGCTTGGTAACCATGACAACAATGTTTGGTCTATAAAAATTTAGATCTCATTTTCAAATTATATAAACAATGTTTGAATCATATGTAGATTTCATTACCACACATTTTGTTACGTTTTAATTGGATGATTAATCAAGAATTCATGAAAAACTGAATTTTGGCTTCCTGTGTTTCAGTTGCCATAGCAACCACATTTGTTGCTAACAAAAGTTTTTATTTTCGATTTTGAAGTTGTAAGACTATGGTCTATTGTTACCAACAATTTCGGTGTATTATCTTACAGGGCCATTTTTGGCCATTCCTGAACCAAGCCCTTTCAAACGTTAATATTACAAATACACTGTTATTTTTTGTTGAAAAAATGTGAGAATCCTTTGCACTGCAAAGGATTCTCACATTTTTTCTGCAAAGGATTCTCACATTTTTTCAACAAAAAATAACAGTGTATTTGTTACTTTAGCTGATATTTGCTTAACAAATTTATGTCTTAACGATATCGTTAAGCTAACGATGCTTTGAACAACTGGGACCTGATTCCTTAGGAACTGCATCAATGATCATAAAGGTTTTTGTCTAAAGGCCTTGTCACACATAAGCGAAAATCCCTCAAGGTAGACTTGCATTTTATTTCAAAAAGTGATTCTTGTTTGTATGATTTATTGCTTTACGTCCATTTCAACATCTAATGTTCCAACATGACCATAGCTGTTGACTGGGACGTAAACCAATAAATCAATCATACAAAACTGTTTTTCGCAATTAAACGCGTGTGACGACTCCTTAAAGGCAGTTGTCTTTTGACACATCACATTGCATGTTCTTTGGAAATTGATTAGCGTTGTCCTCACTTTCTTCAGTCATGTCGTATTTCCGGTTCCCAGTTCTGGTATTTCCTGTCATTACAGACTTAACAGTGGGAGCCAAATCACCAGAAAGCAGACGACACAAATTGCAAGATTTGAAAATTACTCTGCAAATTTTGAAAATTATGTCTGCAAATGTTGATGAAGTTTAAGCTGTTCCTTTTTCAGAATTCAAAGACAAGAAGCAAGCGTTTTGAGCAGTCTCTTCGGATAAATTTACAGTATTTATCAATGCTGCTTTTTTCTGTGTTCGGCACGTTAGTGTTAATCGTTAAGAAACTCTGAGAGACCTAGGTCCTGCTATTGAATATTGAACACTCTTCATCTAAAGCAATTTTCACGGCCTTTTTAGCAGGACACAATACAGAGGAAGTCAAGCACATATTATACCACTACTTTGAGATGTCTATTTACATAAATGGAAATGGATGATTTTGCCTGATTTGCAAACAAAATTAGCTGCTGGATGTTAGAGAGCTGTGGTCTTCTTGATTCCAGAATATTGTAAAGTTTGCAATATGGTATTAAAACATAGACCGGCTTTTGCAAAAGTTAACATTTATAAGATTACATTTGAAAAGATTTCATTACAGTTTACAGTCGGAGTTTTAATTAATTCTGTTCACATGGTAGCATCTAAAATCTAATTTTCCTTAAATTAATTGATGTGTGGAAAATTGCCTCATTTATTACTCATTTGTCATTTCCAAAGAGTACTAAAACGAAGGACAAATCCATAACTGTACTGTAAATGTGGAATAAAAAACTAATGGGATTCTGGAATATGTGATATTTGGTTCAGAAGTTGATAAGATGCTTTCTTTAAATAAATTCAAAATGTAAGAATATTCGGCCCAATTGTATGACTACTCATTTACGAAAACTTGCCCATGCAATATACAGAGATTATTTAAGTTGTAAAAAATGAAAATTTTCAGTAGAAAAATTTTGATATTTTTCTTATTTTTGCTCAAAACATAGATTGTGGGCACACGTTAGAACCGCCTCGCCGAGGCGGTTCTAACGAGTACCCACAATCTATGTTTTGGAGCAAAAATAAGAAAAATAAGTTTACCCCTGCAAACCCCATTTTTGCTATATAAAAGTGGGGTTTAAGGGGGTACACATTACACGGACATGTTTTCCTGATGTACTGAGGAAGCTACTCTCAAAGAGATTTCACAGTTCTTCAAGTATAGGGGAATTCAATATTCGAGCACCAAAGGCCTGTTTACAGTTAAAATCAAAGACAACCCAAATCTGTTTCAACATCGGACTTCAAAGAGTATGTAATCCCTTTGTAGTAAAAAATGAACTAGGTTAACCTCAGGACAGCAGCATCAGTGAGCATAGAAGTAGCCAATAATAGGCTGCTAAATCTGGAAGATAAACCTAAGTCCCGCCCATATATTTTGTGTGACAGCAGCTGGTCAGTTGAACAGTGGTAAAATCAATTAAATATTTACATGCTTCAAAATATTTAGTCCTCCTATAATTAGATCAAATTGCAAGATTAAATGTTGCTCTTATCTGTTATAATGTGCTTTTGTACCTGTCAACAAAACACATATTTCATGTACTAAACTGAAATAAATTCAGCCTCTGACAAGTGAAAATACAATTTAATCAGAGCAGCGGCGGATCCAGGATTTTATATAAGGGGGTTCAAATGTAGAAAAGGGGGGGTTCGTCAGCTGAATTTCATTCAAAATTTCTTTAAATTCCCCATGAAAACGAAATAATTTGGCTCCAGAGGGGGGTTCGAGCGAACCCCTTGAACCCCCTCTAAATCCGCCACTGATCAGAGGTTAGGTAGTTGTTCCTTCAGTGGTGGCAGGTAGGCGGAGCTAAACTTGCCCTAAGTAGATGGCTATTTAGCTAAATCATTTGTACTGAAACTGAACTGTTATATTGGTGCTATTTTGGGAATATCAAATTCTTTCATCTTATGATGAGACATCATCCAGGTGTTATGTCAGAAAACCACAAGAGGTGCTCGAATATTGAATTCCCCTATAAACAGTGTTCCTGCTTTACAGCACTGCAAAAGCTTAACACAAAAAGCTACTGGTGTTTGCATAAAAAAAAATCTTAACTTTCCAAAAGAGGAAAAGCAGGTTCATGGTGTTTTGATAAAGCAATGGCAAAGTACTGCCACAGTCATAAACACACAGTCACACACAACCATGATTTATCAAGTGGGAAATACTGGTACATGTTAATAAAGCAACAAACAGTTTGACATGTTTGTTTGTTTGAATTGATGCTTAACATCCCAGTCAACAGACATGGTCGTGTCGGGATGTTGGCTCCATTTTATGAGACTTTTACCCAAAGTTAGAAAGTCATGTCATGACATTCTAATTTTGGGTAAAAGTCCCATAAAATGAAGCTGTTTCCCAAGAGGTGGCCACGTAGGCACCATATGTGCAGATTGCTTTTACAAAACTTATGCAAACATTAGTAATGCTTAAAAAATTGCACAAAATACACACCATTATGAAGGCTGCAGAATGAGACTACAGAAACACTGGACAGAATCCCCATAGATATTGTTATTTTTTTTTCTTGACAAGCCCCTGCAATTCTACCTTGTATATTTTGCAGGTAGGATGAGTTGGTACTTTGAGATCTGTGTGTTACTGTGAGACTAGATAACCAGAACCTACTGCCGGCTAAACTAAAGAGGTAAGCTACCATACTAATACCCTTTAAAGCAGTGCCATGCCGAGTGGTGGAGGTAGTTGACTTCATCGCTCATTCGATCATTTTACTATTATGTCCAGGGAGGGCTCGACCTATGCAAGGCACATGTAGAAAAAGCCAAGTTCTGCTTGGGGTGTATCAGGTGTTTTGTCTGGGGGGGGGGGGGGGGGGGGGGGCGGGGTGGTATTCCTATTTTCATCCCACCTTATGATTGGTCCCGTCTCATTTATATGAGTTTAGTTATCTTGAAAGTGTCATTAAATTGCTTCTGCAAGATGCAAAAATTATCCTCTGTCCCCTCATCACTTGCAGGAAAAAGTGTCAGTATGTATACAATAGGGCTTTTATTTGACACAAGAAAACCTCTCTCTGTGCATGGGTGCATGATTGTTTTAAATTTTTTGTTGTCTAATCTACGTTTTATTGTGTGCAAGACAGATGTGTCCAAAAACCATAAACCCTAGTACAGTAACAGAATAAATGGAAAGACAGAAACGGAAAATGTAAAAACGTACTGTTATAGTAGGCGTTTCAGAAAAAAAAAAAATGATTTGATAAACTCTCTTAAACAAAATTATAGTGACTTTGGGGTGTTTCAAAACGATGTTTTATTCCACACTGTTATTCTTTGTCTGTATAATGCAATAGACTATGCAAATTATATTCTCCGGAGAATTTTAGTATTTAGAATAAAGACCTACGCGTCTTGATATATATGCACTTTATCTTAAGAAACCCTGCTATTGTATATGCGAACAGTTTCTAAGAAACATATGATTGTCATGTATATGCACAGACTTAAAACCGTTTTCAACGTTTTTTGAGATTTCAAAGCTGTAGTATAAATTTGGTTTTCTATTAGTATTACTGAGATTGCATTTTGAGGAAGCAAACCATTTGCACATTGGGGCAAAACCCCAAAACAGGGTGTTTATTTTGAGGATTGTTTTTTACACTGTATTTGTTTATGCAAGAGCAGTTTGATGTTCATCAGGAAAACTTGTCCGTGCAATGTATACCCCCTTAAACCCCACTTTTATATAGCAAAACTGGGGTTTGCAGGGGTATACCTATTTTTCTTATTTTTGCTCCAAAACATAGATTGTAGGTACTCGTTAGAACCGCCTCGGCGAGGCGGTTCTAACGTGTACCCACAATCTATGTTTTGAGCAAAGATAAGAAAAATATCAAAATTTTTCAGCGGAAAATTTTCATTTTTTACAACTTTAAAAATCTCTTTATATTGCATGGGCAAGTTTTCGTAATGGAAATGAAGCAGCTTGATTCACAGATGCCAAAACAGTTCGGTATCAGAACTCGGGCAGGAATAACAATTTGAATGTGCTTTCAGCGAGGGCACCCAACTCAACAAAACTTTAGTCAAAACTTCAGTCCTTGGCTTCCTTTTGTAAGATATAAAGTCATTTCTTGATACATCAGTTATTTTGTAATTTGTTATGCTGTCTGTAAAATGTTTATAGTCTGAGAAATTTGCAGGAACATGACTAATTTATCAAAATATTGGCCTTAGTGAGACACTGTTATATCTGTTTATGACATTATTCAAAATCTTGAATACTGTACATTTGGAAATTTTCGCGAAACTTAATTTTCGTTAATTAAGCCCCGTCTACACATTCACGGTTTTCTCTACGATTCACCACGATTCACCCCGATTTCTCATGGTCAGAAAAATCGGGGTGAATTGTGGTGAATCGTGGCGAAAAATGGAAATATTCAGTGTGACTACGATTCCAGTAAGAATGTCCATGATATTAGTATGGTGTCTGTAAGGTATCACTACGAATCAATGACGATTCATGATGGCAACGCTACGGTCAAGGAGGATTAACCACGGTGGCACAACAAATGCTCGCGGTGCTTGTACGGTTCGATACGGTACTAGTACGATTCACGGCGGTAGCCGTCGTGGCCAATCGTGGAGCTCCGTAGCGAAACCGTGGATGATTCGTAGGACAACCGTACACAATTTGTGGTGAATTGTGAGAGTTTGTGGTGTCAAAGATTCCACGGTTTCGCTACGGAGCTCCATAATTGGCTACGATCTCTCACGAATAGCCGCGAATATAGCTACGGTGTCAGTACAAATAAGCACGATTCCGCTACGGTTGCGCTACAAATTAGGCCACGCCCAATTACCACCACGATTCGCCACAATACGCCACGAATGTTTTGCAACAGTTTAAAACTTCTGTAGCGCTACCGTGGAGTTTCCCGAATCATCACGATTCATCAAGATTCACCACGATTCACCACGGTTCTACTAGGAATCACTATGGTACACCACGGTACACAACGATTTTACAAATCGTGGCGAATTGTAGCGGCACCGTCGCCAAAAATCGTGAATGTGTAAACGGGGCTTAACATTCGGTAAAAGGTTGCCGCGCGAATTCGAAGTTTTCGCGAATAAAGAGTTTCAATAAGCCTTACAGACAACACGAGTACTCACTCGCAAATTAAAAAACTCGCTAATAATTTGAAACTAGAAAAATTGTAAAAATTTCCGCATTTACAGTATATGTTTACGTTTCCTATAAAAAAAATCTACTGATTCTTATAATGGCATACATTGCAATGCTAGGTGACTCCGCCGCATCTGTATGGTTTCCAATCCCACAGCAGCCAGTAGTATATGAGCTGCGTCATGAGAAAACCGGATTTTTGCCTATGAGAAAACAAAGGTGCACACCAGCTTCGCGGTAACGGCGAAGCTGTTCAGTGCCTTTGTTTTCGCTTCATGGATAGTACAATCCCTCTTCTTCCTTCATCCGAAATTTCAAGCTTCTAGCTATCTTCTGTGACTGTGCCTTATAGAGATTATTCAATGACCTTGAAGTGGGGCATCCATTATTATTTCTCTATTGAATTACAGGCTGTAATAATAGAAATTTCCCAAGATATCTGGTTTTAGATAAATAACAGGATTTGTTCATTTGATTTGGTGCCATTTCATTACCGAGAATGTGCACTGCATACTAAACATGACATGAGGAGTTCCATCCTGCAAAATGGTCTCTAAGGATGCAGGCAAAAAAATGGCATTCTTGATAACGTAAAATAACGTTTTTTGAAAAACAACAAAGGATAATTCTTTTCCTTTGAGGCTTAATATTTCTTCCATAAGTGGTAGGAAAAAAGATCAAAATGTACATTGTCAATATTTCAATCAAATTATGGAACTACATACTTAAGCTTTCAGGATAAAAGGTTAAACTCCTATAATATCGGTCACTTACAACTAAGCTACAATGAGCTTATTATAAACAATTTTTTGTTTGTTTAAATTGATGTCCCCGTCAACTGCTATGGTCATGTCGGGACGTTGCCTCCATTTTATCGGACTTCTACCCAACATTAGGCTGTCATTATGGTCTTGAAAATATAACCATCCAAGTAAACCAAAAGGCTCGTATGATTATAGATGGTTTGACTTGGACCACATTTCCTGGGCAGGCTCAGAACTTCTGAGAGGTTTACCAGTAAACAGATGGTCAGTCAGTAGTTTATAAGCTTATTGTAAATCAGCCCATCTATATGTCTGGGCCCCATTGAGCAGGGGCCTGTTTTGGTTACTGCACTAGGCTACTACAATCTCTGAAATTATAATGACGTTGCCTGGATAACAGTAAATTAATGCAGGTCTACAAGTCATCCACCGCCTCTGAGCTGGGTACCATTCTCTCTCAACTTTTCTGATCAATGTTATTCTGATAAAAAGGCTTTATTTCTATGTGTAACCAGAGGCCATCTGGTGCCTGTCAACTTACTTACAAATTCTAGTTGACAGTTTCTAGTTAGCTCTCTGAATTGAGGTTAACTTATATAATAGTATTATTGTCTTTTGTACTTCCGAGGCCTTGAGACAATTGTTTTCTCAGAAGCTGCAAGTAGACTACAATCCTAGTTACATGTACTTAGATTTGGGGGACTGATGGTATGTGTGTAGAAAAGGGTCATTAATTAAATCTTTGGACAGTGTAGGCTTTGACTAAATGCACTATCAGTTTGCCTTGAAGTTGAGCGTAGGATTGGTTCTAAAATTTAGTATTGAGACATCTTGTATTGCTCAGTGGCATTCTGGTTGGACCACTGAACTCATGATCAGTTCCAGCCCCTTTCACTTGAGTTTGCCGTTTGAGCATTTGCATTACACAAGAAGACCATGTGTTCTAAAGATCTGAGTTTCTTTTCATGTTGTCCACAAAGACATCTGGATTGATTGATCTGCTGATTTGACTGACAGTTTCAAACTAAATGAACTTTTAAATGGCAAACTCAAATGAATTTTTTATTCACCTTGTAGATACAGCCATGTAGGTATAACTGCTAAAATTGAAAAAAAAATATCAGCTTTTGTCCCTATCCTATTTCAAATGTGTGTTCTTTATATGCATTGTATATGTTGTGCAAAGAAATTTGAAGTAAAAATGTTACAATGTTTTTTTTATCAGAAGAGGTGACAAAGATAATGCCAAATAGATTTTAGAACACCACGAGTAGTGGCACCTGAGACACTGTTTCAGTTCTAAAATAGAATAAAAAGTTACCTGATTTACACACAAACTTGATTGACCTAAATGCTCAAATGGCAAACTCGAGTGAAAGGGGCTGTATGATAATGCTCCTGCGGTGTCTGTTAAACAAATATCAAAGCAACTCTTGGATAAAATCAAATCAAAATACTATCAAAGTTTGACATTCGCATTTCATCTTCCATTATCCTAGAAAGGAACCAAACAAGGAAAAGGAGTGACCCATTCACAGATCAATGTATCTCCGCTTCCATCAAGATTTTTTCATTTGTTTTAAGTAAGTTAGATAATTGCGTATATTTCCCTAGGGCGGGATATCCCACGAATATTGTTTAGTGGAATTCGGTGTTAAGAGTTTTATCAAGAATTGTTATGACAGCACGGCAAGTAAATTCAATTACGATTGGATAAAAGTTGATGTCTCAGAATCTTCTTTCTGTAATGGAAACCTAGATTAAAAGCGGTAGGTTTGAGCCCCACCATGAGTAAACAGGATTTTTGCCTGTGCAAAAAAACAAAGGCGCGGATCAGCTGTGCAGTTACTGCACAGCTAATCAGCACCTTTGTTTTTGCTACATGGATAGTTGAATTGTTCTTCTTTCTAAATTCCAAATTTCAAGCATCTATCCTTCTTCTGTAACCGCACAGGCTGGTTTGTGTCAGACCTGGTGGAAAACGTCAAAGACCGCTTCCCACACATTGCGACTCTTTAGGTCCACATCAGGACATTGCAGCAAGAATGCGCCAAAAAACAATGTCCATTGATGGATATCAGAAGTACGACAATGACAGAAAATGGCTTTTATAGATAATTTGGCCTGATGAATGCGGCTAAACGAGGGGAAATTTTGCGCCACTTGAAGAAGTGTGATTACTGAGAAGAGTATTGAAGTGGTCAAGTGCCATTGCCATGCATAACAGCACACTGATGAGGTCTTTGTGTGGGCAGCGGGAAAATTGTCAGAAAAATAGTGGTTGTGTCTACAAAGCAACTGATGACTTTCATCAGCTTTCTGAACAATAATTGTTGCTTTTCATCATTCTAATGGCTTGATTATAGATAGAGGCACATAGAAGATGCATTTGGTCTTACATTGTGTATGACGTGTATACCCTGATCCAAGAGCTTTAATAAATTTTATAGACAATGGCTTCCTAAACTCTGATTGTCTGTTTAAAGCTTCGATTTTCTTTGTTAAAAGCTTGTCTTCTTTAATGTTTTTATTAAAAATCCTTGGGTAGAAAAACATAATGGCTCCTGTGGTCGCTAGTTTGAGTTAGGACTTCTCCAGTCTTTTGAATTAACCTTTAAACTGAGGTCCCATCTATGTATAACCTTACCTGTTGAGTGGGACATAAAGCATAAATACCTACACCACCACCTCTGTTCCACCTTCCTTCCAACAATTGAGAATTCCCCTTTTGTGGTTTTCATCTCATTTTTAGAAAAAAAAAAAAAATTCACTTTTTTGTACCAATCTGTATGACTGACATACACTCATATTAAGGCAACTGAATCAACACTTCCTAAACGAAGCTTTCATTGCGGAGTAGCCGTGTGCTGAGACTTCTAATGTCCTTCTTTTGACAAATTAGTCTGCCATTCAGAATGTGTACTCTTAGGATATAATCTAACTTGTAAATCTAGTGGCCAAGCAGTGTCTCTGAGATTAAATTCTTTTTGTTCTCTAGAACTTTATCTTGGATTAATATAATAAGTCTTAGAAAATTACATATTTTATTTGCTTTTTGAAGATATTTTATCTGCTTTTTGAAGAAAAGCGTTTGTCAATTGAAAGCAAAAGAATGTGCATTGAGTAATAGTAATCTTCCTCTGGTAGTTTCACCCAAGCATTGTGTGGTTAGGGTAATTAACCATTCCAACTTTACCTTGACACAACAATTGACACAAGCTTCAAACCACAAAAACATACCTTTGCTGAAGCTGTTTTTCAGTAAAATTGCTACGACTGCAACCTCGTTCTGAGGATCCTGGAAGCAGTAGCTGCGTCATCTCTCTGTTGGGGCCCATTTGGGAGTTAGATGGGAGATGAAATTGCTACGAAATTCACAGCAGCGCTGTGAATATTTTGTATCTTTATGGTGTATTATTAAAAGGACTTAAGAACTGTCTGTTGGTCAGACGTGGATGGCTTACAATTCTAAAGAGGCTTTTTCCTGGCATTATTACAGAGAGTTATAGCATTCCTAAAGTCGCCTCAAGATAGATGGATAGGAATCCACATGGCATTAAGAGGATAAAATCTTATGAAATAGACTCATACTTGCCATTAGTTGAGAAAATGTTCGGCTAAGAAGGTTATCAATGTCCTCTTCATCTTCCGAGAAGAAATTTTAGCCTTAGCATGAGAAAACCAATTAACAATTTGGATTTTCGAACAGGTCCGATACAAACCAGCCTGTACAAGCACAGAAGATGGCTAGAGGCTAGAAATTTTGGATTTCAAAGAAAGTAGAGAAATTATATTATCCGTGTATCGAAAACAAAGGTGCTGATTTGCGCCTTTGTTATCGCATATGCAAATTGTTGGTTGTCCCATGACGTGGCTCATTTAAAGTAGGGACTTCAAAGCCGGGTTTGGTCTCGAGTGAGAGCATTTTGCTGGCTTCGCTGAATGTATTCTTTCTGTGAGATGTAGTGACGCCTAGCTGTCACAATTATGTTGCAGGAAAAAGGGAATTTAATGAGAATTGTCACCCACATAATATTTTCTTTGAGGGCGTTAAACCTTGTTGTTGCCCAAATGTCTTTGGGGCCTTAGTAAATGGGAAACAGCAGGTCTAAACTGATAACTTGAACTTCAACACTGTTTATTATAGTACTTTGGAACGGCTAAGATTTTGATTCCATGCCGATACTGGCATTGGTTATGTAAGAAATAATTTTACTTTACGGTGAATTATCGTGATTAACACGGGATGTTGGAGGGCAGATTGTGATGTATATTAAATCACGACTGCGCAGCCAGAGTGAATTAAATATCGCATCTGCCCTACAACATCACACGTTATTCAAAGATAATTCTCTGTAAAGTAAAATTATTTCGATTTTAACACGACTAATAAATTAAATGCTTACATTTTAAAAGATTTTCCAGTGGACTCATTCTCGGCGGACATGAATGTTTATGTAAGACGTCACAAAAACGCCACCTTATGCGCGTTATTTAATTTACAGTGAATTATTGTTAATTTGCAAACGGTGACGTTACTTTTAGTTTCATTGGGAAGGACGATAATGTTGTTAGAATAAATAATATATCCATGCAAATATTTGAGCCAGGCCTTTTAATAAAAATGAGTTCCTTTAGTTAACTGAGCATACCATGCTTTGGCTTTGTAAAGACAGCCTCTAGTGACCTTGATTATATATTTGTTAGACCATGATATGCACCTGCCAACTCGTGTGTTTGAACATTAGAGCCGCATCGTGAGAAAACCGAATTTTGCCTATGCGAAAACAAAGGCGCAGATCAGCTTCGCAGTAACTGCGAAGCTGATCAGCTCCTTTGTTTTCGCCACTCGGATAGTACAATTCCTGTTCTTCTTAAATCCGAAATTTCAAGCTGCTAGCCCTTGTCTGTAACTGTACAGGCCGATTTATGTCGGACCTGGTCGGAAACCCCGAAGACCGGTTTTCTCGCGTCGAGGCTCATTAACAAGGAAATAACATGATTTGAGCCGCCTCGTGGGAAAATCAACAATGTGGTTTCCGAACAGGTCTGACACAAACCGGCCTGTACACCTACAAAAGCAGGCTAGAAGCTTGAAATTTTGGAGTTAAGTAGAGGAGGAATTGCACTATCCGAGTAGCGAAAACAAAGGCGTGATCAGCTTCGCGGTTATCGCGAAGCTGATCTGCGTCTTTGTTTTCGCCTATGCAGATTGTTGGTTTTCCCATGGGACGGCTCATTTTATGAGCGAAGTTTTCCAGAGGACTAATTATGTTGAGACATTATTCAACACTTTAATGAAATTGAATTTGATAAATTGCATTTCCTTTTAGAACTTGTAACTGAGTTGTCAGTTATTTCATGCCTTACGCCTTCATTTATTTTTCATTGCTGTGTCGAACTAAGGCTTTATTGTCGCAGATCTGGCTTCTCGTTGACAAGCTAACTAATTTTCTTTCAGAAACGAAATGAGCTCTGGAATTTTTGTAATTTGTCATCGAATGATTTGAGTTTTTAGAGCATTGACAACTGAGGATGCATGAAAATGAACCAAGATTCATTGCTTTGCAACTGGTTCATCAAGATAACATGTCTGTGTAATGTATACCCCCTTGTACCCCACTTTTATTTAACAAAACTGGGGTATGGAGGGGTATACCTATTTTTCTTATTTTTGCTCCAAAACATAGATTGTGGGTACTCGTTAGAACCGCCTCGCCAAGTAGCTGCAATGTAGCTGTTAGTGTAGATTTTCATAGCAAGTACTGTATATTTTCATAGATTTTCATAGCAAGTACTGTATATTTTCATAGCTATTGGTATATTTTCAGATGAGCTATTGGTATGAGGGGATGCTGCTGCATATAATCTTTTCCATGTAGCTGTTTATGTACATTTTCATAGCTAGTGTTGTATATTTTTAGCTTTTTCTGTATATTTGTAGCTATTGGTATATTTTCAGATGAGCTATTGGTATGAGGGGATACTGCTGTATATAGCCTCTGTCCTGGTTCATAGCTATGGGGTAGATCCAGGTATGTATTCACAATTCTCCTGTCCTGCTGCCAGGAAACATGGCTTTTGAGGTTAATTTTGCCAGCCAGCAATGCTAAAAATATGTTTGAAAACTGAAATTATGGCTGTGATTTTAACCCTTGCCGCGCGGTGAACGACTAAATTCGTACCCGAATGTAAGGTCTGTCAACGCGGCAAACAACTGAGGTCGTTTTTCTCCCTACTTTCGTTTTCGATCGAGTCTGACCGTGGAATACAATGGGAGGACCCATTTTATAATACAGACTTCATCAATAGGCCCTGTACTGAGCATATGTAAAGTTTATACGGAACATATAATGGAATTTTTTGTTATGCGGAATGAAATCAATAAAATATTACTTTCCTTTTGGATTTCATTCATGAATTTGCAATGGCGGACACAGGAAATATTGCCGATACGGGGGTGATAAAAAGTTGAATATTACTTCAAAATAATGACTTTGACAAGGATTTCTTGTGTTTTGGATGTCAGAGGATATGAATAAGGTAAATTGAATTGGAAATATCTCCCGTCATCATCTTTTTTCGTACGAAATTAGCTTTCGTAACAGATTTGAAATGGAAATTTTGTTTTTTTTCGGCGAAGTTGACTTGTTGTGTCATCGCTACAAGTATTATTCACAGACATCCATTTATAATTTTTGGTTTATTTGATAGATAATTCAATGGCCTTTCGATCTCTTATTTGGTTTTTCAATGTAGCTTGTTTGTGAAAGAAGTTGTATGGGTTTAAACACAAACAGTAGAAAATCACAAAATGGCTCCGACTTTGTCAGCGGTGAGCACCCAATCGGTAAAATATTTTGACGCGCGGTAAGGGTTAAGATGCTGCCTGTATAGATGCTAATTGAATCTCATAAACAATGTTCAGGCTGGTGTTCTCCTTTGTTGCTCTCATATGGTGAAAGACATGTTTTCTTGTTGTGGCACATTTTTTTTTTTTTTCATATTTTTAAGGAAAATTGAAAAGTTATAAAATTTAGTGGGTTTATTAAAATTGCTTGGAATACTGATTGTGGTTACATTAGAGAAAAATAAACTTCATTTTAGAAAGTTTTAAGATGATGTAAGACAAACTTGGTCGCTAGGTACTTTAAAGTTGGTTAGAATCCTGGGAGGAAGGATTAAGGTAACTGGACCACATTGACTTTACCACACTGTATTAGCGGCAATGTGGAATGTATGATTATGCCCCCAACTTCGAAGAAGTTGAGGGGGCATATTGGTTTGGGTCTGTCCGTGCAGTGAGTGAGTGAGTCAGTCAGTCAGTCAGTCTGTCTGTCTGTCTGTGATGTGTGAGCTCTGTCAGGAACCGTTAGAGCTAGGATCTTGAAATTTGGTATGTAGATTAAGAGGACCCGTATTTTTTCTTTCAGGTAAATTCAAGGGGCTATTTCCCTTTTTAATTCTTGATAAAGTGAATAGATAGTGGCTACCTTGTGTGCGCAACTCCTCCTACAATTTTGTTCCGATTCTCTTGAAACTTTACAGATGTTGTGACCATGCTTTGAAGATATGCATGTGATTTGGATATAATCCTCAGATTAATTTTTGTCACTTTTTTCGCAATTTGAACTTATACCTGTATAGCCATTTTTCGGGCATTTTCACAATGAAAGTGAATGGGCAGTGGGTACCTTGTGTGTGCAACTCCTACAGTTTCATGCCAATTCATTTAAAACTTTACATGTGTTATGGGCATGGTCTGAAGATATGCATGTGGTTTGGATATAATCCTTGGATTATTTTTTGTCATTTTTTTTTCACAATTTGAACTTCGTCATTTTTCGGGCATTTTAGTGATTGGATAGAGGGTACCTTGAGTGCGCAACTCCTCCTACAATTTAATACCGATACTTTTGAAACTTTGCAGACATTGTGACAATGCTTTGAAGATATGCATGTGGTTGGGATATACTCCTCAGATTAATTCTTAATTTTTGTTTTACAATTTGAACTTAGTCATTTTTTAGACATTTTTACATCTTGAAAGTGACTTACCAGTTGGGGGCATAGTGTTTCATAAACACATTTTCTAGTTTTATTCAAAATTGCTTTCCCGACTCCCCAAAAATGTGTTTTATATTGCCAAAAAGCACATGTTGGCAACCGAGAATGTTGAGTTTATGTTCTACATTGTCATTTTGGCAATCCAAAATGCCTTTTTTCGGCACATAGAACTATTTTTGTTTCGAATTGGTTGTTCGCGATTGCCGCTAATACGGTGTGTTTACAAAGACGTGTCACGAAACAGCAGAAAATTATTGTTTGACCTCAGCCGTGTCCAAAGTTGGACCTCTTGAGAAAAATCTCTGGTTCTGCATAGTATGAACAGCAAAAGTACACAGTGGCTTGAAACTGTGATCCTTTTGAGTACCCAAAGTATGTTTTTCATGTCATCAAACTGATTTGAAGCTATTTATTAAACCATATACAAAAGTTAAAAAAGATGTTGCCGCTTTATCATTGTTTTTGACTTGCTTTTGATTTCAGCAAGGGATAACTGTTTAGCTTTCGAAAGCGATTATCACATACACAAAGGTAAAAAATGGGTATAATTAAAGTCCAACATTATGAAATAATAAATGTTTTGAATTGAAAGAAATATAATTCATGAAAAAAAAAGAAAGGAAACATGATAAGGCTAATTTACCATATGAGCCATTGCATCAGAAAACCAACAATTTGTATACTCGAATAGTACAATTCCTCTTCTACTTAAATCTAAAATTTCAAGCGTCTAGCTTTTTTCTGTGTCTGTACAGGCCGGTTTGTGTTGGACCTTGTCGGAAACCCCAAAGACAGGTTTTCTTAAGCGATGGCTCATATAAGAAAGTGAAGATGTTACTTATAATCTCTGTACCTAGAGTCCCACCTAATCCCTAACCAAAGCTGAGGAGTAGAGCCTATTTATTTATTTTCTTTCAACTGCTCTAATCCCACCTTGTGAGTAGCGAGCGCAGTGGCGCAGTAGTAGTATGGGTTCCATCCCCACAGGCGGCATGGAGTTGTGTCCTTGAGCTAGACACATCTGTCCCGACATGACTGAAAAATTGTTGACTTGGATGTTAAGCCTTAATACAAACAAAACCACCTTGTGAGAGAAGCCTCCATGGTTAGGCCACCCGCCTGGTAAACCAGGGATCGTGGGTTTGACCGTGGGCTTCCCAGTTCTACTGATACAGACTTTGAACTGAGGTCTTGTCTCCATATGACCTTAGTTGTTGAGTGGTATGTAAAATACCAACCATTTTGTGGGAGTCATCAGTGACACTGATCCTCTAAGGAGTACCATTTGGAGCAAATGTCTAAATAGTGAAGCTAAATAATACTGTGTCCAACTCCCTGTCAAAAAGTTGGGGTTTCGTATTCCAGTGGTGCAGGGTTGTGTCCTTCAGCAAGACACATTACTTCCCATAGTACTTGTTGTTACTCAAGTAACAGTGGCTCTGTCCCAAATGACTGAAAAATTGCTGACTGGGGCGTTAAATCACAAAACAAACAGACAAAGATTTTGGCACTACCCTGCCATCCACATTACCCAATAATAGTTTGGTTAGCCAATGTGTTTACAAAGTTTAAATACAGTTTAATGAAAAGTAACAAACATTCAAAGATGTTCCTGTGCATGCATATGCAAGTGATGATAGTCTTAAATTATTATGAAGATATATGAAAAACAAAATAAATAATAAAAAATTAAAGACAACACATTTTTCTTTCCTCCAGTCACTTGCATTGAAATATTTCATTCATTAACTTTTAATTGAAGTTTTATTTTTTATTCTGTTTTCTTAATGACTATGGAAGTTCATTTTGCCATCGAATTATAACCATTTGTTTGTTGTGTGTTTGCATGCAAGATGGCAGAATGATCTTTTCATGTTTCTGTAGCAACATCTGAAGAATGAAATAATGAGTTTGTAACAAGTTTTTCATGAAAGGGAAATATTTTAATTGAAAGTTGAATTTTAACTCAAAAGCAGAATTGGCACACACTGGTTATCCAGATACAACAAACGTGATTGAGAACACCCAATCCAGATTAAATCAATACTGTATTTCGGAAATTATAATTCACGATAACTTAATTTTCGCTTATATTCGCAAATTTATTGTCTCACGAATTCAATGTTCATGCTAATAAAGAGTTGCAATTCATAGACTGCAAGAGTACTCATTTGTGAATTCAAGAAATTGCTAATTAATACATGTAATTTGGAAAGAAAAAAATCACAAAATAAAAGTCACGCGAAAAATTCCGAATTTACAGTGTTAAAGTGACAATTTGTAGTAAATACTTGTCAGAGAGCAACTTGCCATGGATCAGAATGAATTGTAGTAAGTTGTTCCCAGCACACATTAAATTTTATATCCTACAGCCTTATATTGATTTCACCTTATTTGGTTGTTCTCCATCCGTTGGTTGTCTCTGGATAATTGGTGTGTGATAATATTTGAGTCACTGCATGAGAAAACCAACAATCTGCATATGCGAAAAAAAAGGTGCAGATCAGCTGTGCAGTTTCTGTGCACCTTTGTTTTCGCTACACAGATAGTACAATCCCTCTTCCTCTTAAATATGAAATTTCAAACTTTTAGTCTTCTTCTGTACAGGCTGGTTTGTGTTGGGCCTTGTTGAAGACCCTAAATTTTGGTTTTCTCATGATGCAGCTCATTTGTAAGCTTTCAGACGGTCAGGGTAAATGGTGAAGACCCAAATTAGACCATCAAGTCTTCTGAAGAATTGCATGGTTGCCACCAAAAACTTGGATAACTTTTAGAATTTAATAGATGGTTCATTTGTAAAATGAGCCGACGCATCAGAAAACCAACAATCTGCATATGCAAAAACAAAGGTGCACATCAGGTGCAGTAACTGCTGATCAGCACCTTTGTTTTCGCTACACAGAAAGTACAATTCTCTTCTACTTATATCCAAACTTTCAAACTTCTAGCCTACTTCTGTGACCGTACAGGTGGGTTTGTGTTAGACCTGGTTGGAATTCAGATGGTTGGTTTTCTCATGTGAAGGCTCAGAGTAATCCATTCAAGGTCTACTTTGTTTCTGGAAGCAGTCTGATCTGGATTTGCATCATTTATTTTGACCTGCCTGTTAGAAAACCTGTTGAAAATGGCATTTGTCTATGAGCTCCAGTCTAATTTGGTTTATCTTCCCATTTCTATTTGCAGCTTGTGAGTGCGTTGTTTACCAGAGTTACGGTTTATCTCAGGGACGGTTCCACTCTCCTAACTACCCCAGTTACTACAAGCCGGGTATCAACTGTATTCTCTTCACATTTATTGGTGACGTCAATGAAATCGTGGAAATAAACTTCATGGACCTAGATCTCAAAGCACCCATTATGATAGCTAACACACAAATGTAGGTGAATTTCATCATAAAAAGAAGATCTCCGGGGGATATAGTGGGGGTGGGGCCTGCAGTAGTGGTTTGTGTGTTGGACTGACTGGAGAAGTTTAGGGTTTGAATCCAGTGCTGGTGTGGAGTTGTGTCTTTTAGCAAGACAAGAACTCTCAAAGTACTGGTTAATACCCAGAAAGCAGTGGCTCTGTAGTCTGTACTGGCATGAATGAAAAAGTCAGATGTATAAAAAAAAAAAGCAGTTGAAACTTGTATCAATTGATGACAACTCCAATGACACTGTTGAACTCAAGTACCAATAAAAATTTAATGGATTGCTTTTTTGGAACAAATTTTATTTACGGTTGAAAAAAGCATATTTAAATTTTAATGAGTCCCATTCCTCGTAGGACTAATTTAAATTTGTTAAAAATTTCTGGGAAAGACAGAATTAATAACATTACCTTAGTACACTGGAAGTACTGTGCAGTAGAAACAAAGATTGTGATACTGATTAGCCTCATGGTAACTTTGCAGTTGATCTAAGGTTTTACGTGTACTTTTCCTCGCTTTCTCATTGTTTCTGAGAGCTGAGTGACCTAGTGGCTCAGGACCGAGAGATTGTGGGGTTTAAATCCCACTGGCGATGGGTTGTGTGCTTCAGCAAGACACATTAACTCCCCATTAATCTGGTTATAATGTAACCCAGAAACTGATGGCTCTGTTCTGATATGACTGAAATATTGTTGACAGGAACATTAAACAAGAAACCTGGTCATATGAGCAGCATCATGAAAAAAAACAACAGGTTTTTGCCTATGCGAAAACAAAGGTGCAGATCAGCTGTGCAGTAACTGCACAGCTGACCAGCACCTTTGTTTTCGCTGAACGGATAGTACAATTTCTCTTCTTCATGTAAAATCCTAAATTTCGAGCTTCTAGTCTTCTGTGACTGTACAGGCCAGTTTGTGTCGGACCTGGTCAGAAACCCCGAAAACCCATTTTCTCACAACGTGGCTCATAATTATGATGTCTCTTTTCAGATGCAAGGACAGAATTCGTATCTTCCAAAATCTTGATCGCCCGGAGGTGAACGAGGACAGTAAATATGATGTTGAATTGTGCGGAAACATTTCAAACTTGTCACAAAAGAAATTTTATTCACAAGGCCGTGGCCTTATTTTAGAATTTCACACAGACCAAGACTCACGTGAGAGTCATATTGGTTTTAGAGGAAAGTTTTCTTTTCTAGATAAAAGTAAGTATCTGGCATTTTTATTTTGTATAGAATATTAAATATTATCCTGAATTTATGCTATATTGGACCAGGCCCCAAGGTTATAAAACTATTTTCATGCTCAGCTCAGCTGAGACTAAAATTTATCCTGCTAATAAATGTTAAAATGCCAACAGTTGTTGGCATTTTAACATTTATGAGCAGGATAAATTACTAGTTTTTGAGTTTTGAACATGATTTTTCCACAATTTTTGACTATTTCAACATTTATGAGCAGTTGACATTTCATGCTCAGCTGAGCTTGAAAAAAGTTTTACAACCTCGGGGCCAGGAAAGGCTCAAATCAGATTGCTCCTCCTTATAGTGAAGTAGTGATCATCAGGAAAACATGTCTGTGCAATGAGCAAAAATAAGAAAAATATTAAAATTTTTCAGCTGAAAATTTTCAATTTTTAAAGCTCAAAAAATCTCTGTTTATTGCATGGGCAAGTTTTCGTAATGTTAAGGTCTGCTCCGCTTGCACATTAATTCCTAAAACAGTGATTTTTATTGTTTAAATTTAAGGTGATGGTATTTATGGATGTTCAACACAATTGATTTTGGTCACTTCAAGCATAGTTACTCTCTGGGTAGTCCAGAGATGACTGCAAACCTGTTGACTATGAAGTTTTGCCACACCGTAGCTGCTGCCAATAAATATTACGTAAAACCAGAAAATGGTCATAGAAATATTAAAGGACTTTTTACTCACCATGCATCATGTGGGAATCAAACCTAGGACCAATACATTTTTCTGCCTAACTACTGTGCTTGGATGGACCTGTGGAATGACTGTGCATGAATATGGAAATATGCCTTTAAAATTTTACTTTGAAATTGTTTTGTTTTCCTTTAAAATTGTTTGTGAGTCATAAGCACTTTTATCAACGATGAATAATTTATGTTAAAACAAGTGATGTGTGGAATTGCCTGTAAGGTTCATTACCTTGAATTCAATTTTTAATAAGAAGTAAAACCCTCAGGAGACTAGATAGGAATGGTTCTGTAAAAATGCATCATTGTACTAAGAATCACCCCTCAAATGCAATTCCAGTGAGATTCTGTCAAAATTTGCCAGTCAGAGTTTTCATCATTAAAGTGATACTGCATGTGTTAACTTCTATTGTAAGTGGTAGGGCAGTGGCCTCGTGGTACAGTGTAGGACTCTTAATTCGTTCTGGTCCCACTGGCAGTTGGTTTCCTTGAGCAAGACTAAGAACTGGTATGCTTTACACTGGAAGCGTTAGCTGTGTCCCAGGGTGACTGGTTATTATTTTTCGACTAGGAGGTAATTTAAAAGACAAACACATCTTTTTAGTGCCATTTCATGGTAGAATTTTTCATATTTCTAAACAGTTCAGAGTTCTAAAGAAGCTTTTTATTTGTTCTGTGTATGTTCAATATGTTCATGTTATATATTCCCCCAAATAATTCCATGTTGTTTTCTTCCCTGACAATATAGATAGACATGCTAGATGCAAATCCACGTTTGGTGCTCATATTGCAACTCATTGCTCAGGCAAGAATAACAACACTCTCTAAACTATAACATATTTTTCTGAAATTAGATATTTTTTCAAAGACTTTCTGAAATTTTGCAGCGCTTTATCAAATGCGATCTTTGACACACTTCTCTGTGTTTTCCTATGCTTTGATACTTTTTCACTGCCCAGCAATCTAGCATTACCTAAACACGCGCATGTAATATACAGATTTTGTAAAAATTGAAAATTTTCAGAACAAAATTGTTGGCATTTTTCTTACTTTTGCTCAAAACATAGATTGTGGGTACACGCTAGAACAGCCTAGCCGAGGCGATTCTAAATAGTACCCACAATCTACATTTTGGAGCAAAAATAAAGAAAATATGTTTACCCCTGTAAACCCCTTTTCACTATATAAAAGCAGGCTTTGAGGGGGTATACTTTACACGGACATGTTTTCCTGATGGACCTGGGCTATTTTGAATTGGATTACATGATTACATTTCACAAAAATAAACAGAAAGACCTTTGTTTGGAAATGAAGTCATATGCATTGCATATATTAGTGATTTTAGGGCAGTGAAAGTGTAACTAACTAAAGATGTTGTCTCAAGGATTCTTGTTCTAAAGCAACACTCATTACTGGATGCTGATATTACATCTGAGGATGTATAATTTACAGGAACAATCAGCCTGGGAAATATTGATTTAAGTAACATTGTCAAAATAAAACAAAAGTAAATAAATAACAGATAAAATGGAATCACATGGGCGGATCCAGAGGGGGGGGGGGGACAGGGGGTCTCCAGAACCCCCTGGAATTGCCAGATTATTAATTTTTGCCATGTTGAAATTTTCCGCAGACCCCTTCTGGGAATTTGGACCCCCCTGAGAAAATTTTCTGGATCCGCGCATGAATTAACAAAGGAATGGATGTTGCTTTGGAGTACAGTCACAAATTTTTCTTCTAGCCTCCTTTTCCATTTATGACAAAAATAGCCATTTTAACTGCAGATACACAGAGCTTTCCTTGTTTTATGTGTGTTCTTTTGTGTGTGCTCTTGCTTACTTCCCAGTTTTAATATATTCTTCTGTATCTGAGTTATCCATACTGAAAATAAATCCTATTGAGCTTATATTATCTACTAAAGCTTTATTCATTAAGGAGACAAGCATAATGATGCTCCTAAGAGGGCTTGCTGCCTATGATCAGCATGGTTGGTAGTCAGTTACTTGTGAAAGAATGAGTATTGTTAAACCACATAAATTAAGCATCCCCAGGAAGGGGACCTGTCAATGTGACCTCATCTGTGTATTGTGAACAAAAAGTATCAGATCAAATAAATAGGTCAGACAACTTATCCCCCATATTTGGGACTTCAGGCTTTTTTTCTAGACAAAGAGAGATAACCATTTTCAATTCATTTCATATTTCATGATCATTTTGTTTCCTCTTTAGTGTCATACTTCATTTTATAAAGTCTCATGTCTCTTTTCCGACTTTCTTTACTAGATCTCCAGTTTAAACTTTGCCTTGTTGATTTCAATGGGACATTTAAAGGAAAAGCTATCTAATTATTTTGACCATTTTTAAGAACATTGAATGCATCTGTATTTGCACTCTTTGTATATACAAGTCTTCAGATAACAACATTTTATTCAGTAATTATAAAGTTTTTCTTTTGTATGAATCAGTAAACCTGTCTGAGGGTTTGCCTATTCTCTGTCACCTCTATCTTTATGCATCAGTCATTTGTAACCATGCCCCCTGCCCTGGTGGAGGGCAGGGAACCCAACCCCAAGTTTTAACTTTCCAATAGTCCCCATTGTATGGGGAACATACTTGGGGTTTGTGCTACATAGGCAAAGGGAGTAGTGCCATGTACTGCAGGGGTTATGGTGATGTTTTCACTATCTGGTTGTCCATGCATTGCAGAGGTTTAAGCAGGGGTTTGCTGGAAAAAAGTCAGTTACCACTATGGCTTGGGGAGTGGGGGTAGGTGGGGAGGCGTGCTGTGGTTACAACTGAGCAGTGCATCATGTGCTTTGTTTGAATTTCATGTTTTTGTGTGCACTTAGCTTATCTGCAATTTGCGTCTTTGAAAATATTGGCTTTTCAACAGAGCTGTTTACATATTTAGCTCACCTAAGCCGAAGGCTCACAAGGTGAGCTTATAGTATAGTAGTCGAGCCGGCGTCCGTGCATCGTCGTCGTCCGTCGTCAACATTTTCAAACGACTTCTCCTCTGAAGCTGCCAGGCCGAATCTTTCATATTTCACATATAGCATCTACAGGTGGGGGGAACGAATATTTGTGTTTTTTATTTCGATCGGATAAGAACTCTGGTTGCTATGGCAACTTGAAGTTTCCATTGACTTGTATGGAGAAAAAGGGGATATTTTCTTTCTGTCATCATGCCTTAACTGGGGATATTTGAATTTTGTTTTTACATAAATGTTTATTGAGTAGTCCTTCACGTTTAAGGCAACTTTTGTAAAATCACTTTATTCGTTTTGTTGCTATAGTAACATAAATGGTAAATTTTCGAAAAAAATATTCAAAAATCTTCTTCTCAGAAGCTGTATGGGGGATGAAGCTGAAATTTAGCATACATGCTTATGACATTAGCCTGTACAAAGTTTTTGTTTTTTATTGTCTTTGTCCAACTACTTTGGTTGCTATGGTAACTTGAAGTTTCCATTGACTTATAAGGCAAAAAGTGGAAATTTGCAATTTCTGCCGTTTCATTGAGGATATTGAAATTTTGTTTTTACATAAATGTTTATTGAGTAGTCCTCCCCGTTTTAGGCACTTTTTGTCAAAATCGCTTTATTCATTTGGTTGCTATAGCAACGTTAAGGGTAAATTTTCGAAAAAATATTCAAAAATTTTCTTCTCAGAAGCTGTAAGGTGGATGAAGCTGAAAATTCACATACATGCTTATGATATTAGCCTCTACGAAGTTTGTGTTTTTATTGTCCTTGTCCCACTACTTTGGTTGCTATGGCAACTTAGTTTCCATTGACTTATAAGACGAAAAGCGGAAAATTGCAATTTTTTGAAAACTATTGCAGCCTGAGGCCTGAAAAGTGGTAGATGTAAACAACAAATGGAGTAGATGAAGGTATGTGATTAATTTAGGCCAAGGTCATCTCTTGACCTTGATGGTCTGTCATCCATACACACTTTTCAAAGATCTTCTTCTCTGAAAACCGCTTTGCCAATCAAAGTGAAATTTTATGTGGAGCATCCCTGGGTAGTGGGGACGAAAATTTGATCGCCGAATCTGGGTCACATGACCAAGATGGCCGCCACGCCCATATATGGTAAAAACCACTCAAAAATCTTCTTCTCCAGAACGGGCAGGCCGATTTTCACGAAACTTAGCATGTAGCATTTGGGACTCCAGCCCATCGTAGTTTGATCAAATAATGACCCTAGGATGACCTTGACCTATTTTACGTCAAGGTAAAAACATAGGCTTTTACATGGGAAAAAGTGAAAAATATGGATTTTTTGAAGACTATTGCAGCCTGAGACCTGAAAAGTGGTAGATGCAAAACAACTAAGTATGTGATTCATTTAGGTCAAGGTCATCTCTTGACCTTGGCCGATCTGTCGTCTATACACACTTTTCAAAGATCTTCTCTGAAATCGCATGGCCAATCAAACTGAAATTTTATTTTGAGCATCCCTGGGTAGGGGTAACGAAAGTTTAATCCCGAAATCTAGGTCACATGACCAAGATGGCCGCCGCGCCCATATATGGTAAAAAACACTCAAAAATCTTCTTCTCCAGAACCGGCAGGCCGATTTTCACGAAACTTGGTATATAGCATTTGGGACTCCAGCCCATCATAATTTGATAAAATGATGACCCTAGGATGACCTTGGCCTATTTTACGGCAAAGTCAATTTTGGAAACATAGGCTTTTACAGGGGAAAAAGTGAAAAACAATGGATATTTTGTAAACTAAATGCAGCCTGAGACCTGAAAAGTGGTAGATGCAAACAACTAATAGAGTAGATGAAGGTATGTGATTAATTTAGGTCAAGGTCAATTTTGGAAACATAGGCAAACATGCAAACATGGGGAAAAGTGACAACTAGGTCTCAGGTAAGCGTTTACAGGACCAATGATCCTATGGTAGCTATTGCAGCCATAGACCTGAAACATTACCAAGATGGCCATCATACCCATTTAGGGTAAAAAAAAAAAAAGAAAAAAATTCACTTTGTCCAGTGACTGTACTTGTTGACTCTCAGGTGAGCGATTGTTGCCCTTGGGCTACTTGTTTTTAAATAATATAATTTGACATGTCTCTTTGCATATTCTTTTTTGTATATTTTCATTCTGTCATCATGCCTATATAATTTGACATGTCTCTGCATATTCTTTTTTGTATATTTTCATTCTGTCTGACATGCCTCTTTGCATATTCTTTTTTGTGTATTTTCATTCTGTCATCATGCCTATATAATTTGACATGTCTCTTTGCATATTCTTTTTTGTATATTTTCATTCTTTCATCATGCCTATATAATTTGACATGTCTCTTTGCATATTCTTTTTTGTATATTTTCATTCTTTCATCATGCCTATATAATTTGACATGTCTCTGCATATTCTATTTCATTCTGTCATCATGCCTATATATAATTTGACATGTCTCTTTGCATATTCTTTTTTGTATATTTTCATTCTTTCATCATGCCTATATAATTTGACATGTCTCTTTGCATATTCTTTTGTGTATATTTTCTTTCTGTCATCATGCCTTAACTAGCCATTGTTGTGTCAACCATAATATTGATAATAGAAGCAAAAAACTTTGGGCCAGAAAGAGTAAGCTTATCCATGTTGAAATAAAATGCATATCTAGTCAGCTGGTAAAGAATCCTTATTTCAACAGATGGGGAGCACATTAATAAGTTCTTCATATTTAATGCAAAGATACATGTACAATATACCTTAGAACAGGTCTAATGTTTTTAATATGGTTTCATCTTTTGCAAATTATAAAAATCCAAAAGCTGACATACTTATTTCTGTGTCTTTTTCAGGTATTTTTAAAACAGATGGAGTATTTATCCAAAATTCTCAGTGCTCTTATCATATACAAAGTGACATAAACCGGACTAAAGGGAATTTCTATTCCCCTCGGTACCCCCAGAATTACCCCAAGGGAGCTAACTGTCATTATATATTCTACGGACAGGAGGACCAACGAGTGAGAGTGAAATTCAAGAATATACAGCTACACCCTACTGGGAAACGGTAGGTAACATTGGTGATAATGAGGTTTAGTTTTGGTATGGATTTTATTAGCTCACGTGAGCCAAAGGCTCACAGGTGAGCTTATAGTATACCCATGCTCTGGCGTCCGTCCGTCGTCCGTCCGTCGTCCATCATTCACAATTTCAAAGATCTTCTCCTCTGAAACTGCTTGGCCAATCAAAGCCAAACTTCATGTGGAGCATCCTTAGGAAGGGAGAACGAAAGTTTATATAAATGGTCCAGGTCACATGACCAAGATGGCCACCATGGCTATAAAAAGCAAAAACCTTTAAAAATCTTCTTTTCCAGAACCAGTGGGCCGATTTCCACGAAACTCGGTACGCAGGCCCATCATAGTTTATATAAATCATGACCCTAGGATGACCTTGACCTATTTTATGGCAAGGTCAACTTAGGTCGCCAAGGCATTTGAATGGGAAAAATAGAAAATTTTCATTTAATGGCAGAAAACTTGCTAGGAATGAGCAAATGGACAGAAAATTTATGTTTATGAAAATATTTTGGGCCCAGGGGGTTGTCTACCCCTGCCCCGGGGCTATATACATGTATATGACCATAATATTCAAACATCTTCTTCTCTGAAAGCGCTTGGCCAATCAAAGCCAAACTTTATGTGGAGCATCCTTAGAAAGAGGGAATGAAAGTTTATATAAATGGTCCAGGTCACATGACCAAGATGGCCGCCATGGCTATAAATAGCAAAAACCTTTAAAAAATCTTCTTCTCCAGAACCTGTGGGCTGATTTCCACGAAACTTGGTATGTAGCATTGGGGACGCGGGCCCATCGTAGTTTATATAAATCATGACCCTAGGATGACCTTGACCTATTTTATGGCAAGGTCAACTTAGGTCGCCAAGGCATTTGAATGGGAAAATTTGAAAATTTTCTTTTAATGGCAGAAAACTTGCTAGGAATGAGCAAATGGACAGAAAATTTATGTTTACGAAAATAGTTTGGGCCCAGGGGGTTGTCTGCCCCTGCCCCGGGGCTATATACATGTATATGACCATAATATTCAAACATCTTCTCTGAAAACGCTTGGCCAATGTGTGAAAATTTATTAAAAAGTACAAATTCAACAAACCCCATGCTTTTCAACCACTTGTTTCATAAACATAAAATTGAAAATGAATGTATGAATGCGAAAATGTGAGAGTGTAATTTTTCATTAGAGTGCATGCATTGTAAACAGGTGAGGGGGATCCCCAAACCCCTCCTTGTATATAGCGGGGGAATAAATTCACACAACATGTTAAAAAAAAAAAAAAAAAGAAAAGAAATTGACTCTATGGGTTGTTCTGACCCTGCCCTGGAGTTATATACATGTATATTACCATTATAGTCAAACAAGTTTATTGGAATATATCTCAGGTCTCAGGTGAGTGTTTACAGGACCATTGGTCCTCTGGGGTATATTGGTGATAGTAAGGTTTGGTTTTGGTATGGGTAGGTCTGAGCAAAGAAAAGATCATATGCAGTCTGATCAAGGTTTACTTGTTTTATTAATATTTCACTGAAGAGTGTCAATTGTCCAGCTAAGGACCAAGTCCAAAGTAAAATGTCAATTGAGACATACAAACCTTTTAATTTGCAGTATGACTCCCCATACTCCCCAGTTGTTTAAGTCGGTTTATTATACCTCATTAATATTCATTGGCTGAGTGAGGATTTTGATTGGTCCAGAGCGGGTCACGCGGAGCGTGCTATTCTGTCATGTCGCATGATCATATTACCCTCTGATGTCATGTCTGCCTAAAACGTGCAGCTGCACTTGCAGTCACATGCATTTGTTTATAGTGCACGTAGAGGGTGCTGTTCTGTCATGTCACATATTCATATTACCCTTTGACGTCATATTCACCTAAAGGTGCAGTTGCACTTGTAGTCACATGTGTTTGTCCTGTGGTATGTCGCTAATTTGTTTCAAAAAGGGTTCGGTATAATAAAACAATTGTTGCCCTTGACTGAGGGCGGCATGACGATTTGTTCACCCTCGACAGGTAATATTGCCCTCGGGCTTCGCCCTCGGGCAATATTACCTGCCTCGGGTGAACAAATCATCATGTCACCCTCACTAAAGGGCAACAATTCATGTCACCCTCACTAAAGGGCAACAATTGTATATTGTAATAGCCTAGTGGTTAGGTTGTTGGACTCTGGATGGAATAGTCAGGTTTGATCCACACTGCTGCCAGCTGGTGTCCTCCCATAATACTCAGGAAGCAATGACCATGTCCCAACATGACTATACACAATTATAATCTGGACTGTTAAACCATAAAACAAAAAGCAAAATCTTTCTGTTAAATGTGGTGTTTGATCATGTAGCTTTACCATTTTAATGTTTTGGTTCATGCATGTTTTGTTTCTGTTTTCATTAGGAATCATCGTCATTCAAGTCATGGTCATGGGTAAGAATTACCGTGTTGAGTGAATTCACCTGTCTCGCTTTGCTTCATCCCTTGTATATGCACATCAATTTTTTAAGTGCATTGTTTGTGACACCTCCACATTTAATTCATTTTGATCTTTATACCTTGCATCATCTTTTATTCTATCTGTATGCTTAACTTTACAGCATTTTTTAAACAAATGAAAAATACTCCAGATTTACCAATTTGTTTTCACTTAACTTTTATTTTGTCATCAGGGCGGGTAATAGCCTCATGGGTTAGTGTAAACTATTAAACACTGGATCGAGAAGTCTTGGTTCAAACCCCACTTGCACCAGAAGTGTGTGTCCTTGCATTCTAGTAAAATTCCAGAAAGTCCTTACATGGCTGAAAAATTGTTGACTGGGATTTTAAATCGAAAAACAAAACAAACAAACAATACTTTTGTAACCATTATTTGATTATGTTTTTATTCTGAGTTGTTATGATTTATTCATACCGGAAATATTATTTATAGATATTCTGACTGAAAAGAAACACCGCAAATTCCGCAATGATGGCAAAATAAAAGGATTGATCAGTGAGACATTTGAGCCGCCTCGTGGGAAAACCAACAATGTGGTTTCCGACAAGGTCTGACACAAACTGACCTGTACAAGCACAGAAAAGAGCTAGAAGCTTGAAATTTTGGAGTTAAGTAGAAGATTAATTGTACTATCCGAGTAGCAAAAACAAAGGCGCTGATCAGCTTCGCGATTACCGCGAAGCTGATCTGCGCCTTTGTTTTCGCCTATGCAGATTGTTGGTTTTCCCATGGGGCGGCTCATTTATTTGAGTAAGAAAAAATGTATTATTATGGTAGTATTGCGTCATTGTTTAAGGTTTTGGTCTTATTTTTAGCTTGATTGCATTAGCGTCCAGACCTGAAAGAGTATTATGCCAACTCATTCTAAAATCATATTTTGTGCTGTCTGATAGGTCAGAGCAAGTTGCTGAAATTAAGAAAGTTTTTGTGTGGATGAGTTATACACTATATGGTATAAAATTGAATGCACTGATCTGCTGGGGGATTTTTTGTCATTGTGTATATTCATCCAGGGGCGGATCAAGGATTTTGAGAAGGGGGGTTCAAATTTACCTAGGGGGGTTCGTTGTCCTATTTTCACCTAAATTTTCTTGAATTTCCCCATGAAAATGAAATAATTTGGGTCCAGAGGGGGGTTCGAGTGAACCCCCCGAACCCCCTCTAAATCCGCCACTGTCATCCTTAGTTACTCTTTCCATTATGAATCTGATGTAGTATATTGGTACATTTTACATTGTAATTATTCATACTGGTGAGGAACTAAATCATAGTGGAAACAATTCAAAATCACTCCTGAGGCTCCTAAAAATGAAATTGGGCTCTTCGATCTAAATGATAATGATGGGCAAGTCCATTTGTCACTACCCAGCAGGCACATGACGTCAAAATGACGTCATTTTACGTCATTTTGACGTCATGTGCCCGCTGGGTAATAGGTTAAATGGGTTAACCCCTTCTTTCTCGTTGCAGGTGTTTAGACAGCAATGACAAAATCATAGTTTACGATGGAGAGAACAGCTCACAAAGAATTTTAAAAACATTCTGTGATTCTCACAATCTTGAAGTGGTGAATTCATCGGGACCATACATGTACATTGAGTTTTACTCGGACAGACATCACGAAAAACAGGGCTTTGCTGCTGAGTACCATTTCATTCATAAAGATACTATATATGGACCTGGACAAGGAGGTAAATGTAGGTTGACATCACGCTAACATATCAGTGTAATGTATACTCCCTTATACCCCACTTTTATATAGTAAAACTGGGGTATGCAGGGGTATACCTATTTTTCTTATTTTTCATCCAAAACATACATTGTGGGTACTCGTTAGAACTGCCTCGGCGAGGCGGTTCTAACTTGTACTCACAATCTATGTTTTGAGCAAAAATAAGAAAAAAAAAACAGAATTTTTCTGCTGAATTTTTTTCTTTTTTACAACTTAATAATCTCTGTATGCATGGTCAAGTTTTCGTAATGAACAAAAAACCAATCAACTGATACAACCTTCTCATATTTGAAAGATCATGCATTGTGTCATTCATGCAGGGGATAAGCTGTACAAACCAGAGGACCAATGGTCCTGTAAACGCTCACCTGAGACCCGAGATATATACCAATAAACTTGTTTGACTAGGATGGTAATATACCTGTATATAACCCAGCGCAGGGTCAGAGCAACCTCTGGAGTCAATTTCTTTTTTAAATCATAAAGATTCAGTCCATTTGCCAATTTACTGCAAGTTTTGCCCTTCAAATGACATTGTAACAATTTTCCCCATTCAAATGCGTGGGCAACCTAAGTTGACCTTGCCGTAAAAAAGGTCAAGGTCATCCCAGGGTCATGATTTATATAAACTTTGTAGAGCTTCATTGCCTGATGCTTCATGCCATGTTTCAAAATCATAGGCCTTCTGGTTCTGGAGAAGAAGATTTTCAAAGGTTTTTGCTATTTATAGCCATTGCGGCCATCTTGGTCATGTGACCTTGACCATTTACTATAAACTTTCATTCACTCTTCCTAAGAATGCTCCACATAAAGTTTGGCTTTGATTGACCAAGAGGTTTCAGAGAAGATGTTTGAATATTATGGTCATACACATGTATATAGCCCCGGGGCAGGGGCAGACAGACCCTCTGGGCCCAAAATATTTTCATAAACATAAATCTTCTGTCCATTTGCTCATTCTTAGCAAGTTTTTTGCCATTAAATGACATTTTCCTATTTTTCCCCATTCAAATGCATGGGCGGCCTAAGTTGACCTTGCTGTAAAAAAGGTCAAGGTCATCCCAGGGTCATGATTTATACAAACTTTGTAGAGCTCCATTGCCTGATGCTTCATGCTAAGTTTCAAAATCAAAGGCCTTCTGGTTCTTGAGAAGAAGATTTTTAAAGTTTTTTTCTATTTATAGCCATGGCGGCCATCTTAATCATGTGACCTTGACCATTTATATAAACTTTCTTTCCCCCTTCCCAAGGATGCTCCATATGAAGTTTGGCTTTGATTGGCCAAGCAGTTTCAGGGGAGAAGATGTTTCATTATTATGGAAATATACATGTATATAGCCCCTGGGCAGGGGCAGACAACCCCCCAGGGGCTAAAATTTTCCATTAACATTAATCTTCTGTCCATTTGCCTATTCCCAGTAAGTTTTACCCATTAAATAGCATTTTACCATTTTTTCCCATTCAAATGCATTGGCGACCTAACTTGACCTTGCCGTAAAATATGTCAAGGTCATCCTAGGGTCATGATTTATATAAACTATGATGGGCCTGCGTACCAGATGCTACATACCAAGTTTCGTGGAAATCGGCCCACTGGTTCTGGAGAAGAAGATTTTTAAAGGTTTTTGCTATTTATAGCCATGGCGGCCATCTTGGTCATGTGACCTGGACCATTTATATAAACTTTCTTTCCCCCTTCCCAAGGATGCTCCATATGAAGTTTGGCTTTGATTGGCCAAGCGGTTTCAGGGGAGAAGATGTTTCATTATTATGGAAATATACATGTATATAGCCCCGGGGCAGGGGCAGACAACCCCCCCAGGGGCTAAAATTTTCCATTAACATTAATCTTCTGTCCATTTGCCTATTCCCAGTAAGTTTTACCCATTAAATAGCATTTTACCATTTTTTCCCATTCAAATGCATTGGCGACCTAACTTGACCTTGCCGTAAAATAGGTCAAGGTCATCCTAGGGTCATGATTTATATAAACTATGATGGGCCCGCGTACCAGATGCTACATACCAAGTTTCGTGGAAATCGGCCCACTGGTTCTGGAGAAGAAGGTTTTTAAAGGTTTTTGCTATTTATAGCCATGGCGGCCATCTTGGTCATGTGACCTGGACCATTTATATAAACTTTCGTTCCCCCTTCCTAAGGATGCTCCACAAGAAGTTTGGCTTTGATTGGCCAAGCGGTTTCAGAGGAGAAGATCTTTGAAATTGTGGACGACGGACGGACGACGACGGACGACGACGGACGACGGACGGACGACGGAGCATGGGTATACTATAAGCTCACCTGTGAGCCTTCGGCTCAGGTGAGCTAATAAAACAGACTTTCTTGGTTAAGTGTCATCCAACACAAAATAACTTCAGAACAGTTTAGAAAATTTTATACCATCTTTGGACAAATCTGTATGCCCAAAGAAAATGGCGATAAGCTGAAAAATTCTGTTGGGCAGCAATATTCATTTTTCTAAAGATTCAAATAAAATGAGCTATACGAGTTAACTTCCAACAGATACGGTATAATATCTTTGCTTTCATTGTAGATTCTGGTGGAATAGATGAAAATGGTACAGGTAAATGTAAGTTATCATTTTTCAATGTCCTTTTTAGAACCACTTAGCCTTAATTGGCACAAAAGAGGAGCATTCTACCGACAATGTTGACCAAAAGGCTATAGCAAGCAGTGCTGTTCCTGTTAAGAATACTCCTTAAGGGTCTATTACTTCATGGTAGAGCCAGGTTCTTTCTACAGGTCAACCTCTTTATCATGCTATCTTTGGGGTCCATGTACACAGACCAGGTTACAGTGAAACTGTGTTATAATGAGGTTATTTACAATAGCCAAATTATCAATTTAGGAGCCACGACATGGCTGTGTTATATTCAAAACCCCACTATAGTGAGTTTTGTTATAATGAGGTTGAACTGTATAAGTAAACATAATGTGTATAGAAAGATACCAGGAGAACTTGAGGGAAGAGCAGTGGCCTAGTGGTGTGGAAGAGCATTGGACTGAATCTAGAGGTTCTGTGTTCCAACCCTTAGGCGCCAGGTTGTCTCTTTAAGCAAACACATGAAGTCCCCAAAGAACTGGTTAAAACTCAGGAAGCAGTGACTCTGTCCTGACATGGCTGAAACATTGTTGAATGGGACATTACATCAGAATATAAGGAAATGAGGATTGTTTACACTATGTATGTGTATGTCCAAAAATTCAGGAACTTTTTCAGAAGGCCATACTGTTACGAAACTGTTCGACTACATATTATGAGGAAGGAAATTGGACTCTTTCCATAAAAAGATTTTATTACTTCCCTTTGAATCCCAGTGTATTCTGAGAGAATCCAATACTTCTGCAATTGTTGTCACCATGCTGTTGAGGGACTTGATATTGGCAAATTCAGTCTTACGCTGTCTAGAGAAGAGCAATTTTGGCAGACAGTTTCTTACTTTTGCTATATCATGAGAACAAGTCGGACAAAAATCGAGCTGTAAAAGCAAAAACGATGGCTAGAGGCTGGAATTTTTGGATTTAGAAAGCACAGGAATTGCACTATTCGTGTAGCGAAAACAAATGCGATGATCAGCTTTGCAGTTACTGCGAAGCTGGTCTGCGCCTTTTTTTTCGCATATGCAGATTGTTGGTTTTCTCATAACGAGGCTCATTTGTCTAAGTACTTGGTTTTAGATCAACTTGCCTAATGCCTGTGTAGCTGGTTAGTGTCTTTGCTGAATCATTCAGATATTTTGTTTGGGTAGCAACATTGACTGAAGTATAAACCTTGTTATCAAACTTACTTATGACTTTACATGTAATAAAATGTTTGAAAAGGACATACAAATGACATGTAATTATTTGGCATTGAATTTTTGTGAAACATATTAATAAAATATTTGAATTTAACAGGTCTTTCACAAGCATGCCAAGCCATAGAAAAACCTCAAAAGGTTACCTTTGAGAAAGAGATTTTCTTCAGATAACTCAATAGTTTTGTTAAATTAGCTAACAGGTAGCAATATTGAATGTTTTATGCCTGTATATTCTATGTTTAATTTACTATTTAAATTGAATGTTTGAAATTAAACCTAAAGTAAACATGAATGAATGACTTTAGGGCTACTTGATCTAAACTTATATCATGCCACTAATGCAATACATGCAAATTCTAAGGCCCATATAGTTTGTCACACAGTCATTGGGTACCATGAACACAGCAGACTCAAATCAGCATGCTCCATTAAGATTGTTTAGTCTGTATCTATTTAAAGGCTTGATTTCAGGGTATCAGAGAAAAAAAATGTGGTTAATAATCCAGGTGCCACAGATTTGGTCCAGGGCTTCTTTGTTGATACTTAAGTCTTTAATAAATCTTGGTGACTGGTCCTTTTATGGCTATTTCACAATAAGGGTAGCCAATATAATTGGCAATTACCTTGTCAAGTTCATGAAATACATCAGGTGTCCTGTTGACAACTTGACCTGAGGAGTTGGTAAATCAATTGAATTGGTCTAGAGATAATTCCCCAATAATATATTCCTAGTGTACAAGTTTACAAAAGGAGGTGTGAAGAGATCATTGTCAAAGGGGAGAAAATTGCCTTATATCAAAAATATTACACCATGTAATACTTTCCATGATAATAATATGCACCATGTATTGAAACGCAGCAATTTTGTCAATGTTCGCTCACCTGAGCAAATGCTTGTTAGCTCACCTGAGCTGAAGAAGCAAACATGAGCTTATGGAATATTACTTAAATCTAGTTGCATGATGAAACCTTAGGTTTTCTGGAAACAATATATAAGAATACATGTCATCATTCCCATGTATAATTTGCCAATGAAGTGAGATATCTGATTAGACAATGTTAATCGATATTAGGTTGGAAACCCATCATCATGACTTATGTTGACTGATGACAATGACTGTGAAAGACCAGTTCCAGATAGTCATCCTGTGCATTTGAGTTGCATTACACAAAAAGAAAAGATCTCAGAGCTGCATGGTTACATCAACTGCAGGGTACATATAACCATGCTGCTTTGTCGAGCTGCATGTTTCACATTAAAAAAAAAAACAAACTTAAATTATTGGTACCAAATCCTCACAACCCATGATGCATTGGTATGGGTATCATTTTTTTTCTCAAAAAAAAAAAAAAAAACCTACATTGTAAATCATTTGTACCAAAGCCTCTCAACCCATGATGCATTGGTAGCAGTGACAAATTCAGTCAGATATTTCACATTCCTGCACGAAATGTACATGCATTCAAAATTTATGTTACATTCATGCCTATACATCACATTTAAATAAACACCGTCTGAAGTGTTTCCCATTCCGGTTCAATTTTTCATATTTTTCGTGTGTTTTTACCAATTTTTCACACGTCTAAATTTACATGCGTAAAAATTTGGTTCCAATTTTTCAGATCTGAGAATAATTTATTTAAACTTGTGAAACAACTTGTAGCATTCATGCGCGGATCCAGAGGAGGACAACCCCCCCCCCCCCCCCCCCCCCCCCCCCCCCGGAATTTGAAAATTTTACCTAAAAAAAAAGGTAATTTCGGGATTTTTGGGGGGTTGGACCCCCCCTCGTCTGTGACCAAAAATTACCATTTTCGTTGGACCCCCTCTCATGAAAATTTCTGGATCCGCCCATGGCATTTATGCCTATCCATAGCATTGATCTGAAACACAGTCTAAAGTGTATTTGCCTTCGATTCCAATTTGTCCGAACACAATTCATACCAATGTTTCACAGATAGGATTTGTACCAATTATTCACATATCAAATGTGTAATCAGATGTGTAAAAATTTGGTACCAGTCTTCACTTCAAGGTTACCTAAGTGCGGGATTTAACCTGACTTGAGATTGAAACATGTGCCATGTTTTAATTTTCCACCAGTACATTGTCACATCAATTCAAATTAACGATTAGTTGTTACAAAATTTTCACATTGAATTTACTGTCCCTGCATTTACCTGCAGACATTCAAGTCCCCGCCCCCCCCCCCCCCCCCCTTCATATTTGTTTTTCATCAGAACAACTTCCCACTGTTGTTCCTCATTATTGTTAGCACCTGGTGGTGGGGCTTTTAGCAGGGATTTTACCACAAATTTGACCCTGCCGTGCCAGGCTTTTAGCAGAGTTTTTAGAATACAATTTTTAAAAGCCCTGCTATTCCCGGGACCTTTAGTGACAGTGGATACAAATGACTGGTGCATAAATTACACCTTCGTAAAAACAATGAATTGAGCATACATAAATGTCACAATTCCGAAAATAGAAAAATTGAAAGCCACACTATTCCCCAGCCCCATAGTGATTGGATACAAATGACTGCATAAATTTCACCTTCAGAAAACTAAACATACACAAATATGTCACAATTCCTAAATGTGACATATTGGTACCAATTTTTCACATAGGTGTTCATCCAAGGGGAATATGAAATTTGTTATTCAACGTAATCATCACATTTGATGCTGCTTCATAGATTACAAAAGTCAAACTGGTTATCCAGAGACAACCAACGCGACTGAGACCAACCAACCCAGATGAAATCAATGTGCAACAATAGTTACGTCCGGGAACAACTTCCTTCCAAAGATCATTCCCAACAGCTGTTGGAATACTACCCATAAATTGATTTCATCTGTGTTGGTTCTCATTCGTGTTGGTTGTCCCTAGATAACCAGCGTGCATGTCCTCTCGTTAATGATTCTAAAATTTCAAACTTGTAGCAATCTTCTGTTGTTGCACATTCAGTTTTGTTTTGGACCTTATGGTAAAACCTGAAGACAAGTTTTCTCATGGTGTGACCCATAATACCTTAATATGGATCATTATCAGCTTTGCCTCTAACACCAGGTAAAAGATTACACTATGAATTGTTAAGAAGCAATTGAGATGAGAATGAACTTGACCAAAATGTTATGAATTTCATTAGCAAGTTGCTCTGGTTGCAATCATGTTGACAGTTGAGCTGTCTACCGCTATTGTGAAACGGCTATAAGTACCGTAAAAATTCTATTAAACTCCCAGGCCTTTATTATAAACAATGCATTTTCTATAGAAGGGGATAGGCGTTTATTAGAGGCTACACTGTTTGGCAACCAGACAGGACTTTTATTTATAATTGCCATTTATTCAGACTACAAGAGAAAAATTTTTCCCAACATTTTCAAAGTGGGCTTTAATTAGAGGTTCCTGTAATTCCAAAACTGTCAGATAAAATGGCCATTTGGGGCATCCAAATATGGGGATGGGCATTTATTAGAGTATGGGCGTTTAATAGAATTTTTACGATATGACCATAGCTTTCGGTGACAGGTGAACCTGACCACAACAACAACAACTACAAATGTTATTCTATTGATTTTTTATCTTTATCAGACTGGAAATCAAACTCAAGAATTAAACTTCTTGATTTTAGAAACACATTAAGTTAATTCAAATGATGTGTTTAATATAACAAAAAACATCAATAAGTCATTGTGGACCTTTCTTAAACAATGGTGCTACCAATTCAAGTTAAACATTTCCTGAAATTCAGAATTCTTGCTGCATGTATTCAATATGTTATTGTTCATGCTCCACATCACTGACAGTTCTTTCCCGTAATTTTCTACCACTATCGAATAGTCCACTTTCCCCAGTCCTTTCCCTGCCGAGATTCCCCTCCAGTTGGTATATTTCTATATCATCTGCTTCTTCTTGGGCTTGGATTATAATTGTATTATGTTCAGCATCATATTCTAAGCCACCTGGGCTTATGAGTTCATCTTGCCTAGTTAGGAGAATGTCGACTTTCTTTCCAGTTTTCACCGATATTTGATGAATGTTATTCGATACTCTACAGGCTACGAATATATTGTCGTCACCATCAGTAGCAATACTGTGTGGACGCTTGAGTCTAACATCTTCATACACAAACATAACTCCGATCTCTAAATCCAAACATGTCACGCTGTTTTTAGACCAGTCCGAGATCACAATTTGTTGACCATTCTTTACACTGGATAAATACAATGGATCACCAAATTTCAAGTCTTGTATGTCATCCTCTTCAATACGATGAACAACCTCACCTTTAGTGTTGAGTATAAGAAGTGCATAAACATCACCTTGTCTTACAGTTGTTGCTATCTTATCCTGTAGGCAGCTGGTTATCCCCCAACATCCTCCTGGGACCTCAAACGTTTTTAGAATTTTCAGCCCAGGCTGTGTTGCTACTCTATAAATAGAACCAGCAAATCCAGTTGCATAGATTTCTGTCTCATCAATATTTGACAGACAGATATCATATATTTTAGGCTTTAGCACTGATGTACATTTAAATTCAGGATCAAACAGTTTGGTATTTTCGTTGTTATTATCCACAAGAACTAGATATCCATTCGGTAGAAGCAGGGTACACCTCACGCTAACACGCTTAGCTTCTCCCGGGAGTTTGATGCGATATTTTCCAATCAATGTGGCTTTATCACTTTTGATGAAGAATTCATTGCTAGTTTGCTTAGGTACTCCATCTGGTTCTGCTAGGACTTGATTCTTATTACTAGTTTCAGCAGCCTCCTTTGTAGCACTAAATTCTGTTACAACAAGTGATTCTTGATAATTGAGCACTTCTTCACTGCCTTCCCTTTCTACTTTCTGCTTGGACATTTTTGTATTGTCTTCTTCTTTCCAAGTTTTATGTTGCAAACCTTTTTCCTTCCTATGAAATTCCAAAACAGAATGTCCAAGACTACCTTCTACACAAAAATTGAATCTTATGTATACGAGTCCAATTCTAAAAGCATCTTTTAAAATCAATCACTTGGATTAAAGTTTAATTCAATTCAGTCTTTGATTTTACCAATTTTTTAGAAGGTAATCAATTGAAATAAGTGAAGTGTAAAATTGTTTGAAGACTTATAGGTCTTGATTGAACATAAAAGAATTTTTATTTGAAAATCTTTCAGCGATTCATCCACTTCTATTCCTTTCATCCAGACCTACCCTGTTAATTTTTCAACATTTCCATCAACATCTGCATTCTTTTCTTTCATTTATTTTTCATTACAAAAACATGCCCATATGATATACAGTAATTTTTTCAGGTCAAAAATCGATAATTTTCAGAGGAGAATTTTTGATATTTTTCCTTATTTTTGCTCAAAACATAGATTGTGGGTACACGTTAGAACCGCCTCGCCGAGGCGGTTCTAACGAGTACCCACAATCTATGTTTTGGAGCAAAAATAAGAAAAATAGGTATACCCCTGCATACCCCAGTTTTACTATATAAAAGTGGGGTTTAAGGGGGTATTCATTGCACGGACATGTTTTCCTGATGTATTCCGTTTTCAGTAAAAAGTTGTTGTCTTTATTTCCACAAGTTTTAAGGATTCAACACTTTCACACTTGCTTTAAAGCCTAGAAAATTGTCAATAGTGTCACTATTGTTAGGAATAATAAAGTTCTTCAATTACCAGTCATTAATGAATAAATCATGATATCAAATGTTTCAGACTTTAATTAAATCCATGTTAATCAATGATCGAAAAATGTGTCACAATGTAGAAGTTGAATAACTTATTGTCTTGAAGCAAATATTATTATTATATTTCATGTATTGAAATCGATGAACAGCACTCCATGTACATTCAATTCTTTGTCCAATTAATTAATGTCAGTCTTGAATAGTTTAAAAATATTGGTGAGACTTTTCAAAATCTATAGATGTATTGAGCTGTCAGCTGTGAATATAGATAGTAAAATCTGAAGAAATTTGGATACCAAACATTTGGAATTGATATCAAAACTTTTTTTAGAGAGCATATATTTTGTGTTCATATTGTTTACTGACCAGTCTGCTGAATAATTTGAGCAGTATCACAAGAAGACCAGATTTTTGCCTATGCGAAAACAAAGGCGCAGATCAGCTTCGCAGTAACTGCGAAGCTGATCAGCGCATTTGTTTTCTCTACACAGATAGTACAATTCCTCTACTTTCGAAATCCAAAATTTCAAGCTTCTAACTTGCTCATGTAGCTGCACACACCGGTGCGTGTCAGACCTGGTCGGAAACCCCGAAGACCGGTTTTTTCACGTAGCGGCTCATTTTATCCTAGCGGGCCTGAGTAATATGAGCCATCGTATGAAAAAAACAAAATTTGCATATGGGAAAACAAAGGTGCAGACCAGCTTCACGGTAACTGCGAAGCTGATCAGCGCCTTTGTTTTCGCTGCACGGATAGTACAATCCCTCTTCTTCTAAAATCAGAAATTTCAAGTTTCTAGCCTGCTTCTGTGACTGTACATGCCAGTTTGTGTCGGACCTTGTCGGAAACCTAGATTAATGGTTTTGTCATGCAACGGCTCATAAGCGCCTTAGGCATCATAATGCATACCTCAGTTGAGACAGTCCCGGGGAGACATTTTATAAAACATGAAAAAGTAAGCAAGCAATGCGGGCTTTATGGTAAATAAGCCCACTGCCTTACTTATACCAGACCACTATTTAAACAAGATATGGTATAATTAAAGGTAATCTTCAAGCAAAATATTTGCTGACTTAAGTTTAAAATAACTAATGAATTGTGAGGGTACTATAAAATTTAAAATTGGACCATTGTACCATAGTCCTTATCAATTTAGACATCTCATTCCTCAAATGGCTAGGTAAACTTATTGGTGTAGCCCCAAATGTGTCTGTTTTACTTTTTACAACAGTTTAAACTAAACCAGGCTGTGCTGTCAAAAATTAGCCTTGATGTATTGAGCCGCTGCATGGGAAAACCAGCTATCTGCAAAGGCAAAAACAAAGACGCAGATCAACTTCGCAGTAACTGCAAAGCTGATCAGGGCCTTTGTTTTCGCTACATGGATAGTACAATTCCTCTACTTTCTAAATCCAAAATTTCCGGCCTCTACGTACTGTACAGTTCGGTTTGTGTCGGACCTGGTCGGAACCCAAGTTGTTGATTTTCTCATGCACAGATGCATATACAGAAATTAAAGAGACTGACTGGGCTTTTGCAAAGCCAGGATTTCTCATGAAAGTGCTTATAATCATATCCACAAACAAATTTTCAAGTTTGAATGAAATTTTAAAACATTAAACACTCTACGATATTTTTACATGGAAAAGTAAATATAAGTAAAAAGAAAATTTTAAAAGAATATAAACTCAGCCCAGAATGAATACAGTCAAACCTGGTGGAATAGGCACCTCTTAGATTAGAGTTCAGCCTGCATTAAAGGCCAGTCTGAGGTATTTTTGTAAAATTGTACATGTACCATACTTATTTTAGAAACAAGACATCGCCTCTATGTTTAACCCATATATGATGAATGAATTCTCCCATCATTATCATTTGGGAGAGTCCACTTTCATTTTTAGGGGCATCAGGAGTGATTTTAACATTTTATTCAATTTTTCGATAAAAATTCTCTAAGCAAACAGAATAGCCCCAGATGGGACGCCGCGTTCTTCGGCATCACATCTGGGGCTATGCTGTTTGCCTATGTCCCATAAAAAGGATGCCAGGCTTAAATGAGTTAATAATTTAAGTCAGCGTGATAATATAAACTTCTTTCAAAGAAAATCAGTTCACTGAAGTGTTGGCAGCAAGCTACATAGAAAATGTTCATCAAGAGCTGAATGTGCCATTGTCATGACAAGAAATAATTTTGGTATAAAAACTCATCATAGATATTCATAAGAGCTAGTGCTTTCCTGTCTTAGATCATCAAGAAACAGCCTCTTAAGAGAAATCCTGCATTAATTGGCATGTTGGTGATCAGGGCAGACAAAGGCCAGGCTATACAAATGGTCACAAATACAGATGACTTTAAGAGATAAAACTATTTGGGCAGCAAAAGGCAAAGACACTGATTACTCTGTGACACTGTAACAACATTCTGTGCCTATTATTTGAGCCTTCGCATGTGAAAACCAACAGTCTCGATTTTTGAACATGTCTGACACAAACTGGCCTGTTCAGCCACAGAAGAAGGCTAAAGATTTGAAATTTCGGATTTAAGAAGAAGAGGGATAGTACTATCTGTGCAATTACAGCTGATCTGCGCCTTTGTTTTCACCTATGCATGTCATTGGTTTTCTAATGCAGCGGCTCATTTTGTTTTATGGAACAGATCGAGGAAACCCGTTATGTTACAATTCATAAGATCAATGTGTTTGAAAGATGAACAAAATAGAAAATGCATTAAATTTATTGTTCACAGTGGAATCTTATTGCTAACTGGCTTCATATAAAGTAAAAAGTGTAGCAAAGATAGTATAATATCACCACTTGAAGGGACAATTCTGGTAAATCAATCTCTGCAAGGTATAGAGGACATCTACAACCAGAGCAAAAGTAGCAATTGTTTTTGTTTTTGAAAAAATCATACTTGTCCATATTTTATTCATACCAATGTGCAACCTTATAATTGTAAAATATACAAGTATTTCCTATTTCTATTTCTGCTATATTGTCCTTTTGATTTGGAGGTGGGGTTTGGGTTGGGGGACACTATTAAACTACTCTGAAAATACAACATCATCTGCAGGTCTGATTAAAAATAGATGGGCTGCTTGTGCCTCCAGGCAAAGCTTGTACTTTTAAAACTGACTGACCATCTGATACTGTTAATCCGCTCTGGTCTGAGCCTGCACAGGAAACGTGGTTCAAGTCAAACCATCCATACGTATAAGCATTTTCTGGCTTAGTTGGATGGTTATATTTCAAGCACTTGTTGGATGTCATGGCATCCTCTAAAGTCCCATAAAATGGAGGCAACGTCCCGACATGACCTTAGCTGTTGACTGGGACATAAAGCATCAGTTCAAACAAACAAATTACCTCAACTTTGAAGCTTGAAATTCTGGACTATGAAGCTTAATATTGGCAGTTTTATCATCATCATCATCATCATCATCATCATCATCATCATCATCATCATCATCATCATTATCATCACAATATTCATTTCAAAGTCTGTTTTCCTGTAAATACAAAAGTTTGGTCTGACAAGTATATGGCAAACAAAGACATCAATGCTCTGCTGATATATGTCTTTGTTGTTCAATTTTGGCAAAGAACCTCGATTCTCAGATGGGTTAACACCTCCTCTAGGTATCCTAAGTAATTACTTATTTGCCGCTTAATGATCAAGCCATTATTTCACAACTTGGAACTTATTTTCAGGAGAATTGTCTCTCTTTCATGCATAAGTAATAAGAAATTAGCGCCTGAGGCAGAGATACAGAAAATTACAGACAATCCTAACATAATGTGCAGGATGTGTGTTTCTGAAGTTTTGTAGAGAGTATAATTCTACGAAGTTTTGTAGAGAGTATAATTCTACGGTTGCAGGCTTAATGTGTTTGTAGAGTTAAGCTGAGACAAAATGTACCAGTACTAGTGCACTTGGTGTGTACGATAAAGTGCATATTACTTGCCCTGTATTCCATGTGCACAAAGGTGATACCTTTCATCTAAGCACTACTGTAGCTGCAGGTACTGATCCGAACTTTCACAGATTGTCAGAGAAGCTCCTTGAAACAGGCCGTAAAACTTCTGCAAATCAGGTATTTATGACTTTTTAATAGTTACTGTAAACCAATTCATTTTCAGAGTCATTATGATTTTACTTTAAATTTTCAAGAGAATAATACTATACAGAAAAGCAAACAAAAAATACATGATCGTGAAAGTGTTCATGAAGTCAAAGACAGCAAGTGGTTGTGAAAAGAGATGGTTTGCAGTATCACTTCAGTGCTGAAATGTATTTGTTTTAAGACTACATGAACAATGGTCTGTAACTGTAGTAATAATAATGTACCAAATAACACTTCAGCAAAAAAAAAAGAAAAAAAAAATAAATAGATAAAAGGCATTCTGTCTGCCTCTTTGTGACTCCAGGGCATTCTTCCACTAAGTGCATCATTTGAGCATCATCACAAGATTTCTTAATAAATCAGGCTCAAATTTACTAATAACCTGCTGTGCTTCAATGAAATCTTGTTGGATTATGAAAAATACAATTCTTTAACAAACATGCTGATCAGCCAGTGCTGCCTACAGTGTGCATTCATACTGGTCACCGTCTCTTGTTTGCATATGAGAATATTACGAAGGATTTACCATGGCATACCTCATGGTATATAATTGATTATTCCAAAACAGCTGACACTGCTTATTAGATTGGGCGAGAATTTGTCACCTGGTTTGTTTTGTCAGTAATTGCCATTCTTTAGGCAACTTTGGGTTCATCCGGTTGTCATGAGAAAACAGGAATTTTTCTTCCTTATGTGAAAACAAAGGTGCAGATCAGCTAGCTGTGCAGTCACTGCACAGCTAGCTGATCAGCGCCTTGTTTTTTTTTGTTTTTTTTTTGCTACACTGAGTACAATTTGTATTCTACTTATATCCAAACTTTGTCTGAGACTGCACATATAGACTGGTTTGTGTAGGACCTGGTCAGAACCACCGAAGAGCAGTTTTCTTGTTTCGCTGCTCATTTGTCTTAAACTGTCAGTCTCAGACATGCCCTAAAGGTCCAACTTGCAATGGTCAGACTAGTTTTGGAAGCTGGGATGGTTTTGTCTGACAGAAGGATTAATGTGGAAATTGTCTTGCTGGGGTTTGCGTCGTGCCTAATCCAAATTGTCAGCACCAAAATGCAATAATTGCAGTATGACAGTGTTAACTCATTTAAGCCTGGCATCCTTTTTATGGGACATAGGCAAACAGTATAGCCCCAGATGTGACGCCGCAGAAAGCGGTGTCCCATCTGGGGCTATTCTGTTTGCTTAACGAAAATTCATGGAAAAATGGGTTAAAAATTAAAAATCACTCCTAACACCCCTAAAAATGAAAGTGGACTCACCCAATTGATATCGATGGGAGATATCCATTTTGCCAAATATGAGTTAATGAAGAAATGACTTTGCTTTGGTATGATTTATCATGGTGCCTTTATGGTTGATTAACCAAGCAGATATTACATTACATTAATTCATGCTGGAGAAAAAGTGAATTAATTGATAAAAATATACATTGCCATATCAGTTTAGGCATGATAAAGATAAAAACCTGATATTATTTTGCTTTAAGTGTTGTTGTGAGATGTGTGCTTCTTCTCTGAGTGACATCATAAACAAAACAAGAAGTAATCTTTATCTGCCTGATTTCTCCAGTTCAAATTCTGTATTGTAGACATGATCTATACTATGCATAGCAGTGCACAGATATATTTTTGCTCTTTTAGTGGCTGACACAACATGGTATGATAAAAGGGATATGCAATATGCAGCGCTTCATAGCAACACTTAGGCACTAGTCATTTGACCTGGGGGAGGGCGAGGGATAGCCATGGAAATGGTCGGGGCTTTGACCAAAGTTTTGCCAAAGCAGCGCAAGGGAAATACCTGGGGTTTGCTTTATGTATGCAAAAAAGGCCATGAATGAAAAGATAGCAAGGCTGCCCGGGAAAATAGCAGTGGTTTTACCAATGAGTAGTGTCCCCGCAGGGTGGGGCTTTTAGCTGGGATTTACTGGACCAAAAGTTAAAGCCCCCGCTATTTCCTAGGTCGGGGGGGGGGGGGGGGGGGGGGGGGGTTACAAATGACTAGTGCATTAAAAGAGCAATTAAGCGACTGAATGAACATTATTTGAAGCTGCCGCATCAGAAAACCAACAATATGCATATGCAAAATCAATGGCAGAGATCAGCTGTGCAATAACTGCACAGCCGATCTGCGCCTTTGGTTTCGCTCTGTAGCTAGTACAATTTCTCTTCTTTTTAAACCGAAAACTTCAAGCTTCTAGTCTACTCCTGTGACTGTCCAGGCCGGTTTGGGTCGGATCTGGTTGGAAACACATATTGTTGGTTTTTCATGCGAAGGCTCATTTTCCATGTCCGAGCTCCTATAGTGGTTCCAGTGATATTGGATTTTGTCTGAACTTTCCCCTAAGTGATAATAAAGAAGTCGGCATTGATTGCGGACCAGTCTGATGGATGATCCTAGGGTCTACCGCCAGTAATGAAGATTTATCGAAACTGAGTGCAAACCATTCTCAATATTGTCACTCTCTTATAGTATTTCCAGGAGATTTTTTCTATTTAAGTATATATAAAGGATCATCAAAACTAGATACAATACATTTGGAATTGAAGCAGATCATCTTACTCAGTGTCAACAGTTGCTGTCTACAGATCAAAAGCTCATATAACTGGCCCAGGTCACATGAAGTAGATGGCAGCCACACCAGTATGTTTAACATGTAAAAGCCATTTGAAAAAAAGAAAACGAAGGCATCTGATCTTAAAACTTGGCATGAAGCATCAAGCAGTCATAATTGATGACTTTTTGCGTGATAATAAAGAAGTCGGCATTGATCACCTTTCTCAGTGTCCAGAACTGACAGCAGTTACTGTCACAGATCAAAAGCTTATATAAAATGGCCCAGGTCACATGGCATGCTAGGATGGCCACCACAAAGTTTGTATAAACAATGACTTTTTCATGATAATAAAGAAGTCAGCATTGATTGCGGGCCAGTCTGATGGATGATCCCAGGGTCTACCGCCAGTAGTAATGAAGATTTATCGAAACTGAGTGCAAACCAATATCAATATTGTCTCTTTTGTATGGTGTTTCTAGAAGATTTTCTGTATACATAAGGAATCATCAAAAAAATACATATGTGATATTCCTTTAGATTTTTGGTCTTGTGGAGGTACATTGTTGACGTCACAAAACGTGAATTAAAGTTTAACATCAAAAGTAAGACTAGTCTCAGTTCGAGGGCTCAATCCCCAAAGTCGTTAGACATTGTGCCTTGGTTGTTGTTCCCTGCTTACCAGACATGGTTTTGATATGACTGAAAAATGTTGAATACATGTAATTAGAGCCAAACAATATTTGAGCCTGTGCATGAGAAAACCGACAATTTGGGGTTCCGACCAGGTCTGACACAAACCGGGCTGTACAGTCACAGAAGCAGGCTAGAAGCTTGAATTTTTGGATTTAAGTAGAAGATGGATTTTTCAAGCGAAAACAAAGGCACTGATCAGCTTTGCGGTTACCGCTGATCTGCATCTTTGTTTTCCCATATACAAACTGTTGGTTTTCTCATGCAGTGGCTCATTTATAACATTGTCATTTGTCTGTTTGTAGATTTCTGATCTATTTATAGATCACTTGTCTGTCACTCTGTGATGTTGATTCCTGCAAATCACTTTTGGGGCCATTTCAATCTGTCTCTTTGTCTGATATATTCTGCCAGGAATTCAAATTCTGTAGAATGTCAAATAAAGCTTACAAATGAACCTTTATTGATGTTGGCTTGTTTATTTGCATAACAAAATTGACAGGGAATTACAAGCTGTTTCACATTTAACTCGGTCTTCGTAAATTGCTTGCTCACCAGCTCCAGAAATAACTATGCTTTTGAAAAGAGAAAGAAATACTTGCTAGGGCAAGTACATGTCTATCTTAGGTGTAGTTACCCGGCGGGTATAACAACATCTTTGGACTGCCATTGTTTTTATCCAAAGACTTTTTTGTTATTTAACCCATATTTGACAAATGGATTCTCCTATCATTACCAATTGGGATAGTCCACTTCCATTTTTAGGGGTGTTAGGAGTGATTTTGAATTTCTATCCCATTTTTCGATGATATTTCTCTATGCGAATAGAATAGCCCTAGATGAGACGACGCCGCATTTTGCGGCGTAACATCTGGGGCTATTGTGTTTGCCTATATCTCAGAAAAGGGACGCCAGGCTTAAATGAGTTAAGCATTGCTCATTAAGTCAGACTTTAACCTCCTCACGCAACTTGGTTCAAGGATAACATACATGCTTAAATATTGATGATACTTGATGTATTATTTTTGTCATTTCCCCTTATTAAAAAGACCAAAATTTCAACTATGCACTGAACGCACCAAAGTTTAAAGAATCAAAATTTCAGGAAAATGCGACAAGTTTCAGAGACTGTTTATAGGCTTTGTTCCAGACTATTCTCTTGTGTCCAGTCTCTCAATTGTCACAATTCTCATGAGGGAAACAAAATGAATTTATCGGGACAATTTCCATTACATCTCAATCTACATTCTGTTCCTGTTTGTCTGTGAATATCTACATAATTCAGTGGCTGCTTGACAAGATTCAACAATTGAGAATGGAGCAAGAACTGAGTCGATTTTTAGTCCAATTTGGAATCTGATTAGCATTGCTGGACTCTATTGCATGCTCATTAAGAGGGTGATCTATATACCGATGAAGCAACCACATTCCTTTCAGAGCAACTTGATGCAACATAACATGACAGGTAACACAATGGAGCATGGTGATTGGAAGCTGCAGATGGATTTGGCCGCATCATACAGGGAATCAATAAACTCAACTGTAGGTTGTTGCCCAATTAATCTGGCTTCCTTAACCCATTTTTTGATGAATGGATTTTCCCATCACTATCATTTGGATGAGTCCACTTCCATTTTTAGGGGCTTTAGGTGTGATTTTAAATTTTTATTCCGTTTTTCGTTAAAATTTCTCTAAGCAAACAGAATTGCCCCAGATGGGACGCCGCGTTCTGCGGCGTCACATCTGAGGCTATACTGTTTGCCTACATCTTACAAAAGGGACACCAGGCTTAAATAAGTTAATCACTGCACTTCATTTTGTTCCATGTCATGTGACGTTGCATCAATTTGCGCTGTAAGAATTACGGGTACATAGGGTGACAGACTTGAGTTCTAAAGTGAAGTTGTATGGTGACTGCCCGTGTGTCTATATCTATGGAGCCAAGTTGTCTGACTAAGGTTTCAAACTTATATAGGGTATGTGGCAATCGAACCATAAATACAAAGTCATGTACATACAAAAATTTGAAATTTTGCCCATTACAATAAAGTTACACAATGTGTTTCTTCTTTGAATTATCTTTGGCTCAAGAAATGGTCTTTTTGTGTTTGAATGGCAGTTTAATTTTCATCTTTATGAAAATTCATTGTTTCTCTGAATCAGGAGTCTATAGAGACCTTCCACATGAACACTTCAGCTTGAACCAGAATAGCTTCTAAGTGTCTGTCAAATGCTTCTTGGGATAGTTTGGTGCTAAGTTCATGTGTAAATTTAAGCAACATCTAGAGGCCACTGTGGAATAGTGGTGTAGCCACTCTTCTTGTAAGTGAGGGGCCATTGGTTTGCTTTGATCCTGGGTTTCTCCAGTCTGTTGCATGAGATTTTTGATCCAGGACCCATCTCACAATGACGGTAGCTGTTGAGTGGGACATAAAACAAATAATCAACCGATCAAATCCAAGTAAAAGTAAATGAAAAGCTAAAAAGACTAAGCCATCCATATGACCTGTGATTAGATCTTGTACATTACAAACATGAACATTATTCTTTATTGCATATAAACTTAGGCCATACATGGATGGCGTAAGAGAGCACGGTTTGACTTGCGATTTCATTTGCCTAAAAGTTATTTGTCATGCTTCTCAACCAAATTTTCATATCTAGGTTGCTCACATTACCATTTGAATGCCTTAATCTCTCATCTGACATATTTTCCATATTCAAGAATCTTTCCATTGAATTCTGTTTCCTAAAATGTCCCGAAATATAAAATCGACAAATCTTAATGGATTAGGGACATATCTGATCTGCCGAAAACATATTTAGCTTTTGGACAACAAAACAGTTGTGATAACTTGATTTCCCTGCAGGCAGGGCAATGACTTAGAAAGAAGCAAAGAGAATAAGAAAGATGCAAAGAGAATAGCAAAAAAGTAACAGAATGGCCAAAAAAGTAACAATGGTAAAAAAAGAAGCCACTGCTCTTGGATTAGTCTGCTCATGTGCAGGGTCAGTTAAGAGAGCATTATAAGGCCTGTCTGTAGCAAACTGCTTCATTTGAAGGATACGGTAATCCTTTCTATATTATGAAAATACACCCATATAATACCAGATTTTTCTTTAGAATATAAAAAATGAAAATTTTCGTTTGAAAAAGTTTAATATTTTTCATATTTTTGCTCAAAACTTTGATTGTGGGTACACACGTTAAGCGAGTCAGTCCATGTTTTAGAGTAAAAGTAAGAAAAATGGGTATACCCTTGTTCTTCCCCAGTTTTACCATATAAAAGTGGGGTTTAAGGGGGTATACATTTATGGACATGCTATCCAGATGTTTATTTGAAGGATACAGTACTCCTTTTTAGACAATAAATTTTTATCTCAAACGGAGAAAAATATTGCTCCAATCGTGCTGAGAATCTTTCAGATTGTCACAGAATGGACGCTTTTAATCAGAGCTAAGGTAAACATAATAGACAGGCGGCTCTTTCAACATTCCCAATCTGTCTATCTTTGTGTACTCAAATCAACTCTTCTGGTTTAAGAGGATTGCGGAGCAGAAATTTACACACACAAATTGACATTTCTACTATGAATAATTGGTCAAGTCTACTTATTTGGAAGAGGTCTCTGGCAGTTTACTGTGATAGTCATTTGGCTTGCACCATTCTGTGGTTCCTATAGAAGAGTTTAAGTGGTAGCTTAACTCATTTAAGCCTGGCATCCTTTTTGTGGGACTTAGGCAAACAGTATAGCCCCAGATGTGCTGCTGCAGAATGCTATTCTGTTTGTACAGAGAAATTTCATTGAAAAATGAGAAAGAAAATAACATTCATTCCTAACACCCCTAAAATAAAAGTGGGCTCATCCAATTGATAATGATGGGAAAATCCATTCGTCAAATATGGGTTAAGTAGAGCTGAATTTGGTTTCCTAGAAATTCTGGAAATAAAAAAAAACCTTAATGGATTAGAGACATATTATCTGATCTGCCAAAAATCCTCAACTTTTTGACAATAAAAAAAACTGTTTAGATAACTCAGAAGGATCCCCTGTGTGCACAGAGCAATGACTTAGAAGGAAGCAGTCGGATTAGTAAAAATAGTAAACAGGAACCAAGCAGCTGCTCTGGGATCAGTCTGCTCAAGGTAGTACATTATACATGAACCACATCATGAGAAAAACAAAAATGTGTTTTCCAGACAGGTCCTGCACAAACTGGTCTGTGCAGTCCAACAAGGTGGCTAGAATCTGGAAATTTTGTTTTGAGAAAGACGAGGAATTGTACTGTCCATGTAGTGAAAACAAAGGCGCTGATTGATCAACTTCACAGTAAACGATCACTTCTCAATCAGTAAACGATCAGCATCTCAGTAAATGATCAGCTTCTCGATCAGTAAATGATCAGCTTTTCAGTTAAATGATCAGCATCTCAGTAAATGATCATCTTCTCAGTAAATGATCAGCTTCACAGTTACTGTGAAGCTGATCTGTGCCATTGTTTTCGCATATGCAAAATGTTGGTTTTGTCATGATGGGCATGCATGTGATATCTCCCGATCTCGTCGGGTTTTCACGATTTTGGGCTTCCTAACCCGATTGTCCCCCGCCGAGCCCAGTAGGGTCCAAATCTCCCGATTTCAGTATTTGCCTATCCCAATTTTTCGGCAACGTTCCATTTTTAATATTGCGGCAATATACGGTACGTGTTATTGATCATTGACCCGATAAATACCTTGGAGTAATTTAGGAGACAATACAGAATAGATGACATGTCACTTTATTGGGTAATTGGCGAAGTGAGAAGGGATTAATGATGCGACAAATTGTCAGTCTTACAGGTACAGTGTATAATGTCAACCGCTAATTTGATCAGAGTTCATCTTTAGAAGAGCTTGGATTAAACATTGCCGATAATCTCAATAGGACAATTAATTCTGATTGTCCTTTAAAGATTATCGGGCATTTTGAACACGTGGGACCGATGTATCTTTCATTTTTGTGCATTTTTATCGGTCCGAGTAAAAACATTTTTCCCGATTTTTCCCTGAAAAAAGTTTGCCATTTTTTTTTTTTGTTCGATCGGTCCTTATATTCACAAGTTTCAGGCGCAATATACCACATGTCAACATGATAATTGCCCCTGTTAATTGCCTAGTTATCAAAACAATTTTCGCGGAAAAGTGTGAAATTTACTGAAACGTGAGGACTGGTAACTTTGCGTTTTAATGTGTTGCGTAAACATCGCAGTAATTCATGCAACACGTGCGGATTGGCCCATTCTAACTAACGCGTGGGCGGAGCTTCTCAATAATCTACCGAAGCCGCTTTGACATTGTGCAATTTGCTGTAATAATGTTCGTCTGTCGTTTCAACACTGCGTAACAATTTTCTGATTTTGAGCTCGGAGCCAAAATTAAAATTTAATATTTGACTCCAGACAGATAGCTTGACCAGCGATAATTGGGTGGCGGCGCAATATCAAATGATTAACATATAAGTTTAAAACAAACGCCATATAGTTCTGAAAGATCGGGTATTTCATACACATGAAAACGCCGCTTGAGTCGAACGTAGCGTAAGGCAAAAAGTCGGGTAAATTTTCCGACCTACAAACTATGGGAACGAAACGGTTATAATAAGGGGGAGCAACTGCGTTATCAACCCGAAAAATGCGGGGTACCAGCTAATAAAGTAAACATTGGAATTACAAAAACTTGAAACACAAATTTCTGTGGAAAATGGAAAGAAATTAGTTCGTTTTTCTGCTTTTTTCTTTGTCTGTTTTATTTCAATACATTGAAATATTTAAATTTTCTCGAATTGACGTTGATACAATGGACATAAAGTATGAAATAATAAATGTCATTAGTTTTCGCGACTTCTTAGATACGCTTTTTACATGCATGTTGTATGTCCATGATGACGTCATCACTTAGCTAGACCGATTTGAGAATTAAAATTTCCTCAGCTGTGATTATATTGAATTATGGAATTATTAGTTTGTTATAAAATTACCACCCATTAGCAAAATCATGAAGATATAAGGGATCATAAGGCAAATGTAATGCATCTTTTGCACAAAAATGGCAAAAAATCTTCGCTTTTTACCCGCGATAAAATCTCCCTATTTGAGACCCAATCTCCCTATTTCAAAACACAAATCTCCCTATTTGGGCCAAAGAAGATATCACATGTATGATGATGGGGCTCAAATTTTCATCGAAAACGGAGAAAACTATTGCTCCAATCGTGCTGAGAATCTTTCAGATTGTCAAAGAATGGACGCTTTTAATCAGAGATAAGACAAACATAATAGACAGGCGACTCTTTCAAAATTCCCAATCTGTCTATCTTTGTGTACTCAAATCAACTCTTCTGGTTTAAGAGGATTGCGGAGCGGAAACACACACAAATTGACATTTCTGCTTTGAATAATTGGTCAAGTCTGCTCATATTTGGAAGAGGTCTCTGGCAGTCTACTGTGATAGTCATTTGGCTAGCACCATTCTGTGGTTCCTATAGCAGAGTTTAAGTGGTAGCTTGACTCATTTAAGGATGTTCGCTGCTAACATTTGACATTTCGGAACTTCCGGTTTTTCTTTTGTTGAATATCTCGTAAATTGTTGCAGATATTTTCCTAATATTTTATATTTGGATACATATTGATGATATGCATTGAATGAACTATGAAAATCGTCAATCTAAGAAACTTCATTTTTTCACCCCATTTTCTGCAACATTTCAGAAAATTTTAGTTGTCAGTAAAATTTAGGGGGTAGGGTAGATTAAACTTGAATATTACACATCTTCAAATTAATTGCACTAGTTCGATGTTTATTTTAGCTGCAGTATATGTGTACATGGTCTTCTAAGTCAGTCTTTGGGTCTTTGGTGTGCTGGTTATAAAATTTTAGGTGGTTTTATGAAATGGGCTTTAAGAATCAAAACAGCCGAAAAAAGGCTGAAAATGGCGATTTTCAAAGTGTTGGTTCTCTCTTATATGCACACTACCCTATATATTTCTTTCTTTTATTCGAACAATATTACCAAGTTCTATGTTGTGTGAAAATACAAGAAAAAGTTTGAATCAAGAAATATGTGTTTTGTACATTTCACCATATTGCTATTTTCCGACTTTTCAAGTATGGGGGTAGGGTTGGAAAATGAATCGTAAAATTTTGTCATCCACTTCAAGTTGCAAATTTTTCTTTGCTTTTGGTCCAAAATAGTCGGCGATACGTAAATACTATGACTTTTGAAAGCATTCTAAGTATATGTTTGTTCAAGACAGGTATGTTTCAAAGAATTAAAAAATAAATTAATTTTACTAAATTTAAAACATGGTGCTCAGAGGTCTCATTCAGAGGCATGTAGCTTGAAAAAATGCACACTACCCTATACTTATTTTGTTATCAAATGTCTTGTGTTGAATTTTGGAATCAAAAAAGAGGGGTTAGAAAAAAAGTTTGAATACTTTTTCATTGGCAGCGAACATCCTTAAGCCTGGCATCCTTTTTATGGGACATAGGCAAACAGTATAGCCCCAGATGTGATGCCGCAGAATGCAGCGTCCCATCTGGGGCTTTTCTGTTTGCACAGAGAAATTTCATCGAAAAATGAGATACATGTAAAAAATAAAATTCATTCCTAACCAGACCTGTCAACTGTCCCGGATATCTCGTTATTCTAACGGTTTTGCCATGGACTAACGACCTCCCGTCCGATTTCTATCAAAAATGCCAAACTAACGGATTTCGGGCTGTCTACCGGTTAATTTTAACATCCGAAACAAAAAAGAAAAAATATCCCGGTTTTTCCTTGTTTACACAAACAAAGTCAAGGTCATTGCAAATTTCCGGTTGAGTTCGGGAATTTTCGATCGTTCTGATTTCTATTTTTAGCTTAATTCGGCAAATCTCGAGATTCTCCGGTTCTTCGATCTATCAGATCGGGAAATTCCGGTGAAAGATAAAACAAGCTTTATGATTAGCCATTAACTTTTTAGGTTGATTTCGGAACCAATCAGATCGCATGTAACAAATGATCGTTGGAAAAACTCCCAATATGGCCGCGCCCTTGGTAGAAATATGTCGAAACTGATTTTTCGATCGAATTTCATAGTTTCTTCGCGGTTTTTGCATAATAGTCTTTATTGAAAATTGCACAAGCTAATTTTCAATACCCGAGGTATGACACCGTCTCAATTTTTCTTTGTTTTAAGGGTTTTGTATCGGTGAATGTTTGCTGTATACTACTTTGCCAATAACAAGTATTGTCTTTTTGAAAAGCTGGAAAAAATCTCCCTCCTGAAGAAAAAATCTACCTCCTTGAAATTTTATAGGTCTTAAAGTGCGCGCGTAAGTTGCATGCTAATTTGGTCAAAATATCACTGTTTCGCGCAATCTCCCTCTTAGAATTTTCAGGAGGTTGACAGGTCTGTTCCTAACACCCCTAAAATAAAAGTGGGCTCATCCAATTGGTAATGATGGGAATATTCATTCGTCAAATATGGGTTAAGTATAAGAGCTGAATTTGGTTTACTAGAAAGTCTGGAAATAAAAATACCTTAATGGATAAGAGACATAGCTGATTTGCCAAAAATCCTCAACTTTTTGACAAAAAAAGGATCCCCTGCATGCACAGAGCAATGACTTAGAAGGAAGCAGTCACATTAGCAAAAATAGTAGACTGGTATCAAGCAGCTGCTCTGGGATCAGTCTGCTCAAGGTAGAACATTATACATGAACCACATCATGAGAAAAACAAAAATGTGTTTTCCAGACAGGTCCTGCACAAACTGGTCTGTGCAGTCCAACAAGGTGGCTAGAATCGTGAAATTTCGTATCGAGAAAGACAAGGAATTATGCTATCCATGTAGCGAAAACAAAGGTGTTGATTGATCAGCTTCGCAGTAAATGATTAGCTTCGAGCTGATCTGCGCCTTTGTTTTCGCATATGCAAAATGTTGGTTTCCTCATGACGTGGCTCAAATTTTCATCTCAAACAGAGAAAACTATTGCTCGTGCTGAGAATCTTTCAGATTGTCAAAGAATGGACGCTTTTAATCAGAGATAAGGCAAACATAATAGACAGGCGACTCTTTCAAAATTCCCAATCTGTCTATCTTTGTGTACTCAAATCAACTCTTCTGGTTTAAGAGGATTGCGGAGCGGAAACACACACAAATTGACGTTTCTGCTTTGAATAATTGGTCAAGTTTGCTTATTGGTAGAGGTCTCTGGCAGTCTACTGTGATAGTCGTTTGGCTTTCACCATTCTGTGGTTCTTATAGCAGAGTTTAAGTGGTGTAGCTTGACTCATTTAAGCCTGTCATCCTTTTATGGGACTTAGGCAAACAGTATAGCCCAAGATGTGACGCCGCAGAATGCAGCGTCCCATCTGGGACTATTCTGTTTGCACAGAGAAATTTCATCAAAAAATTAGAAAGAGAAAAAAATAAATAAAATTCATTCCTGACACCCATAAAATAAAAGTGGGCTCATCCAATTGATAATGATGGGAAAATCGATTTGTCAAATTGGTTTCCTAGAAATTCTGGAAATAAAAAAAAGAAACATATTTGATCTGCCAAAAATCCTCAACTTTTTGACAATAAAAAAAATACTGTTTAGATAACTCAAAAGGATCCCCTGCGTACACAGAGCAATGACTAAGAAGGAAGCAGTCAGATTATTAAAAATAGTAGACAGGAATCAAGCTGCTGCTCTGGGATCAGTCTGCTCAAGGCAGTGCATTATAAGGGGTGTCTGTAGCAAACTACTTAGTACTCCTTTTTAGACGATTAATGAATTGCATCATGAGAAAAACAACAATGTGGTTTCTGAAAATGTCAGACACAAATCGGTCTGTGCAGTCACATAAGATGGCTAGAAGCTTGAAATTTTGCTTTGAGAAAGACAAGGAATTGTACTATCCATGCAGCGAAAACAAAGGCCCTGATTGATCAGCTTCGCAGTAAATGATCAGCTTCTCAGTAAATGATCAGCTTCTCAGTAAATTATCAGCTTCTCGATCAGTAAATGATCAGCTTCTCAGTAAATGATCAGCTTCTCAATCAGTAAATGATCAGCTTCTCGATCAGTAAATGATCAGTATCACGATCAGTAAATGATCAGCTTCTCGATCAGTAAATGATCAGCTTCTCGATCAGTAAATGATCAGCTTCTCAGTAAATGATCAGCTTCTCAATCAGTAAATGATCAGCTTCTCGATCAGTAAATGATCAGTATCACGATCAGTAAATGATCAGCTTCTCGATCAGTAAATGATCAGCTTCTCGATCAGTAAATGATCAGCTTCTCAGTAAATGATCAGCTTCTCAGTAAATGATCAGCTTCTCGATCAGTAAATGATCAGCTTCTCAGTAAATGATCAGCTTCTCAGTAAATGATCAGCTTCTTGATCAGTAAATGATCAGCTTCTCAGTAAATGATCAGCTTCTCGATCAGTAAATGATCAGCTTCTCGATTAGTAAATGATCAGCTTCTCGATGACTAAATGATCAGCTTGGCAGTTACTGTGAAACTGATCTGCACTGTTGTTTTCACATATGCAAAATGTTGGTTTTCTCATGACGCGGCTCAACTTTTCATCTCAAATGGAGAAAACTATTGCTCCAATCGTGCTGAGAATCTTTCAGATTGTCAAAGAATGGACTCTTTTAATCAGAGATAAGACAAACATAATAGACAGGCGGCTCTTTCAAAATTCCCAATCTGTCTGTCTTTGTGTACTCAAATCAACTCTTCTGGTTTAAGTGGATTGCGGAGCGGAAACACACACAAATTGACATTTCTGCTTTGAGTAATTGGTCAAGTCTGCTTATATTGGTAGACTTCTACTGTGAAATGTTGGTTGTTCATTGTATATTTTAGACTTTGCAGTTGTTTAGGCAGATGAGTCTTTTTCCAAATGCGATTCTGTGAGTCCGGAGTTTGAGTATCTTCCTTCCACAAGTAGAGGCTGCTTATAATGCAACTGTGCGGCATTTGATTGCTTTTCGAAATTGATTAAAGTACAGTCTGCAGTTGGTTACTCGGTGCTCAATTTCATTGTTTGGGTACCCAGCTTTGTTATTTAAAGACAAATATTATGTGTGTAGAGGGGAATGGCAGTGTGCATGTACAATGTATTGTTTGTGCGGCTCTGACTGAATGTAGAATACCACCTTTTTTTGCTGTCTCAGTGGGCTTTTAGATTGGATCACAAATCTTTTATATCAGGATCTGGTGGAAAGCACTCAAAGAGAAACAAAAAACATACCATATTATAACAGAATGTCTCCCCAAAGAGTACTTAATCAAACAAACAAAAAAGCATGCAAAGATATTGTAAATCTCTGATGGAGCCAAAGAAATATTGTGTACAGCCAGCCTGTTTTAGGAAGGGCTAATTCTTTTGAACGTTTGAATTTTGAAGGCAATTTGTATCTGAAGTTCTGTAGAAAGCAATGTGCTGGCCCACTTCGCTTGTTGATAGTTTTTTTTTTTTTTTTTTTTTTTTTTTTCACATGGGCCACTGCACAAGAAAACAAAATATCTGCACATGCGAAAACAAAGACGCAGAAGCTGATCAGCACCTTTGTTTTTGCTGTACATATAGTACAATCACTCTCCTACTTAAATCCAAAATTTCAAGCTTCACATGTGTTTCACATCCTTCCATTTTCTTAAGCTGTTGATTTTCTTGTAAAGGATGGACACTGTGTATTGGTTAATTGCTAAGATTCAGACTGTCGCAGAAAAGTGGAACTGTTGTGGGCATGACCAAGGTTGTCTCCCATGGACTCTGGCTGGACAGTAGAAAAGTAGTGTTTTGGGTATACAAGAATGTTTTACCATAAAAGATGCTTCCATCAGTAACTATTCAGTTGGTGGTCATTTTTTGGATGCTTTTAAGGTCCCTCTATCCTTTCTGCAGCTCATGTCCATTTTAGGTTGATTGCACGAAGACATTGAGTCATTGACCTGTTAAGCTGCTGTCCATTTAAGATGAAAGTCTGAATCAATAGAGGATCCGCATTGTTAATTAGGCCAAGAAAATTTGTTTTTAGATTCATTAGAAATACTTCACTTGCTCAAATGACTGCCCAGGAGTGCAGTGGCCCAGGGGTAGATTATTGTTGGACTTGGAATCCAGAGCTTGATGCGTTTGAACCCCACTGGGCTGCCTTGAGCAAGACACAACATCTAAGATCCCCATAGTACTGGTTTAACCCTGGAAATGGTGGCATTGTCCTGACAATTGGTTGAAATCTTTTTTGACAGGGACATTAAACCACAAAACACACAAGTGACTTCCTGAATTCAGTACACTGTAACTTAGATGATATGTGCAAGGTCAACAGCTAAGGTTATGTTGGGATGGTTAATTAGCTCAACTGAGCCGAAGGCTCACAAGGTGAGCTTATAGTATGGTAGTCGAGCCGGCGTCCGTCCGTCCGTCTGTGCGTGCGTTCACACTTTCAAACTTGAATATCTCTACGACAACAGGGCCAATCGCAATCAAATTTTATCTGAAGCATCATTGAGGAGGGGGAATGGTTGCTTTAGGTTTTGGGCCAGGTCGGATCAGAACTCTGGTTTCCATGGCAACAGATAGCTCCCATTGAGTTATAATGGGGAAAATGTTGTGGCCACTCTAGCAACTTCATTTTTGAATGGATCTTCCTCATTCTTGCAGGTAACAAGGACAACCATAACATCTCGGATGAGTTCGAATTTCGGCCAGGTTCAATCTCAGATTGCGGAGTTAGCTGCCCTTGAGCGTCTGGAAAAATCCCCATAGACTTATAATGGGAAAAATGTTGTGGCCACTCTAGTGCCTTTATTTTTCATTGGATCTTCTTCATTCTTGCAGGTAACAAGGACAACCATAATATCTCGGATGGGTTTGAATTTCAGCCAGATTCGACCTCTGACTGTGGAGTTAGCTGCCCTTGAGTGTTTGAAAAATCATTATTTTGTGTTGTTGCCACTCTAGCGCCTTCAATTTTGATCGAATCTTCTTCATACTTGAAAGTAACAAGGACATTTATAACATCTTGGATGAGTTAGAATTTCGACCAGATCCAACCACTGACTGCGGAGTTAGCTGCCCTTGAGTGTTTGAAAAATCCATATTTTATGTTGTGGCCACTCTAGCATCTTTGTTTTTCAGTGGATCTTCTTCATTCTTACAGGTAACAAGGATAACTACAATATCTCGGATGAGTTTGAATTTCAACAAGATTTGACCTCTGACTGCGGAGTTATCTGCCCTTGAGTGTTTGAAAAATCAATATTTTGTGTTGTGGCCACTCTAGCATCTTTGTTTTTCAGTGGATCTTCTTCATTCTTGCAGGTAACAAGAATAACTACAATATCTCGGATGAGTTCGAATTTCGGCCAGATCTGAACTCTGACTGCGGAGTTAGCTGCCCTGTAGTGTTTGAAAAATCAATTTTTTGTATTGTGGCCATTCTAGCGCCTTCAACTTTGATCAGATCTTCTTCATTCTTGAAAGAAGCAAGGATAACCATAACATCTTGGATGAGTTCGATTTTGAGCCAGATTCGACCCTTGACTGCAGTTAGCTGCCCTTGAATGTTTGAAAAAGCTATTTTTAGTGTTGTGGCCCCTCCAGCATCTTCAATTTTGATCAGATTTTCAAAAAAAACAAAAAACAAACAAACACTTTGTCCAGTGACTGTACTTGTTGACTCTCAGGTGAGCGACCGTTGCCCTTGGGCTACTTGTTTTCTTAACACCAGATCTCCTGGGCTGCTGGTATGCATGCCTTCCAGAATCAGATTACTGGGGCCAGTTGTTCAAAACTTCGTTAGCTTAACATCAGCATTAAGACCTCAGCTTGTTAAGTTAATGCCGACTATATCAGCAAATACAGTTATTTTTTGTTGATAAAATGTGAGAATCCTTTGCAATGCAAAGGATCAACAAAAAATAACAGAGTAATAATATTTATGTTTGAAATTTTAGCGAATCGTTAACTAACGACAATGTAATTTTGAACAACTGGGCACAGTACTGGTATTTGAGTCAAAGTCAAAATTCGTCAAATTTTGAATGTGGGGAAAAAATAAAAAGCACCTGAAAGAAAGTTAAATTTTTTTTGTGTGAAAGTAACAAGCTAACCCTAAAGTAATCAAAACAAACTAAAGGTAATCTTAACAACCAATCAGATTGCTTAAATAGATCGTCAAAAGTCACATGACCAGGAAAAATGTCCATACCGTAACAGATTTTAAATTGTGTTTTTCTTTTAAATATGCAACAACTTTTTATTTCTGATGTATGCAATCTAATAAACAGATTGTTTCTACACATGTACTGAAGAAAAAAAATCTACAGCTGTAATGATAGTAGAAAAAAACAGTGATCATACAAGCAAAAACGACTTTTTACAGATTTTAGATGTTTTCCGCTTTAAATAACATTTTTAAAAAGCATGTTGCTATACAACAACAATACTGCAGACAATTTATTCATCTTGATAATATTGATTTTGTGGTAATGATCCACATGAAGTCTTTATAAAGAACTTATTTTCAGAAATTTATTACCGTTACGGTACTGGACAAGATGCATGTTACGGTATGGACATTTTTGACTTTGGGCACTAATATGTTGCTAAATGAAGACAGTGATTAAGAAAGATGTTTATTTATTTTCACCGATAAATCCTCTTAAAATGAATGCAAAACATAGAAAAGCAACTAATAAAATGTTACACAGTATATTCTTTTCTTATGTTGTTACGGTATGGACATTCTCTGTTACGGTATGGACAAGATCTTATATTGATAAAATCGTTACGGTATGGACATTTTTAGAATAAATATCAATGCTTGCCTTTTTGACAGCAATACAGGCAAGTATGATTGAATGATATAACAAGTATTTAATCTTTTGGTATCTTCTATGGTGATTTAAGTCTAATAAGTTTTGTTAGTTTTCTGGTACAGTTAAACATTTTGAGATATCGTTACGGTATGGACCAGCATGTTACGGTATGGACATAACACATTTTGTAGGAAATAATTGTTCTCAATCATAATCCTGATAGCTTTCTTTTTCAATAAAATAATATATTTTACATGACATACAGTTGTATTGCTTTTTTAAGTTTCGATTTCCAAATGTTTTTCCAAAAAGGCATGGTATTTCACCAAAATGTCTTTACCGTAACGGAATAATTCCTATGAACGTATTTGTCTAAAAATTTCATTATAAAATTGGGTTTTAATAATCCTATTACTCTAATTGAAACAATTTACAGCTTCTCATAGCAAATATATCTACATAAATAACACACAGGTTAATTTATTTTGCTGTTTATCAGTTGATGTCCATACTGTAACAATACGAGTCCTTACCATAACATTTTATTTTGTTACGGTAAGGACTGTTACGGTAAGGACATATTTTAAGTAATTTCTATCTTAAATAATAGTAATGCATTAAAACATGGTAGCAAAAGTGGTTTGCTATTGAGAAATGTAATTGGATCAATATGTCAGAATTAGACCTTTTTCAAAGTATTCACTGTGCTTATATCTCGTTACGGTCAGTGGACACACAAAAAATATACTCTTCTGGGCTTACTCACTGAAACAGTATTTTCCTTAAGCAGTTAAGTAGCAGCATTTCAAAACACATGCAATGCTTGTAAATAGAAAGTGCTCAGTGAGCATGACAGATAACCAGATTTGTCAACATAAGGGATCCTATATTATTTTGTCGATTTATCACTGCGTTACGGTAAGGACATAAATCCAGGGACGGATTTATTATTGCCAAAAAATATGAAAAATAAAATGAAATATCCCATTTTGAAACCTCTTATATTTACCTTAATAATGTTCTTTTTGATACAACCAGTCAAAACTACCCAAATATTTACAGCGACTTGCAAAAGTTGTGCTGAATCTTCAATTTTTTTCGAGGGACAGGCAAAAATGATGAAAAATGAGGTTTTAAATCTGGAAAAAAGGTATTTCTACACCAATCAAATACTGTTTTATCATTTACTATTATTAAGCATGATCAGTTGTATCATATGAAAAAATTCAAATCACGATCTGGTAAGTGGTTTTCATAAAATATTGAGAAGACAAGAATTTTGACGAATTTTGACATTGACTCATTTAGTGCACATTTTCTACCCCACTTACTGAAAATGCTCTTCCTCAACCTGTGGATGAGGTAGAATAGTCTGTAGATAATACTACTTTGGAACTAGGTTCAGCGACACATTTAGAAGCTCCCAGTCATTGAATACAATGGCCAGCAAAATGGAACTCTGAAATAAAGCCTGATTTACAAGTATATAGACAAATAAATATGAATATATTCCAATAAAATCAGAAAAAATTCTCAGAAACATCAGTTTATCAGAAATAAAATAAGCATTCAGACGGTGATACATCAAGCTATGTGACCGTTTATAACAAATCAAAATGAATTCCTTATTGATCTCTATGAAACTTTGTGAATATTCTTTTCTTTGGGACATTCAGGTCATAAGAACTATAGAAGCTACTGGTCTTGAAGGAGTAGTCATCTGGATTGTGTCTCAGTCTATTCCAGAATTTTGACTTTAAATCACTCCCACTTTGGCCACCTATATTTAGGCTGGAAGTAAAAAGTGGGTTAGTGCATGTCAGTCAGCTTTTAATAGTGCTTACAAATGAGCTTCAAGGCGAGAAAACCGGTCTTCGGGGTTTCCGACCCAGTCCGACACAAACCGACCTGTACAGTCACAGAAGTAGGCTAGAAGCTTGAAATTTTGAATTTAAGAAGAAAAGAAATTGCACTATCCATGTAGAAAAAACAAAGGTGCTGATCAGCTTTGCAGTTACTGCGAAGCTGATCTGCGCCTTTATTTTTACATAGGCAAAAATTCGCTTTTCTCATGATGCGGTTCAAATGTTTTCACTTCAGACATTTTGGGATTGACGTTATGTTATTAGAACGTCCCAATAAGGACTTGAGTAAGGGGTCAAGACGTCATAATCTTTTCCCACTCTTTACTTACCAAACAAGTTGACATGTCGGAATCAATTGAATCAACTGAAAAGTCTGAGAGTGGATTGAAATGTCTGACGTGGTACTTTAACACTGGAAGTCTATAGTTCAGGCAAACATTAAGTGAATATTATACTGGATTAAGTGCATACTGTACATGTGATTTCTCCCGATCTTGGCGTAATTACCCGATTTTTAGACCCCTTTCCTGATGGTCTCCCGATATGCCCTAGCTGTTGTCCAATTTGCCAAAAACTTTCATATATGCACTTTTATTTATAAGAACAGCATCAGTCTGATCTTTTGACAGGGTTTACTATGTCCAATAGATAGAATTTTTATCGAAATGCCTTTGAAGGCTATTTTCATTTGGTTATAGGGATAAATAGTCCTTTCAAAAATGGAGACCAAACCTGACATTTGATGACAACCACAAATAACTTTTCTGTTCCACTTCAGGTGTCTGTATCATTTGACTGTATCAATTCTTAGACTTTATACCGTTACTCAGTATTTGATGGGATAATTTATTTCTCCGCAAAAATTTTGTAAGTGCTTTTTAAACAGGGCCAGGCAATTCAGGACAATATTTGCTAAACTCGTTGCTTCTAGTGAGGTCCTTGCTGGGAAAGAGCAAGTCATCTTGCTCCTCAAGATATTTTTATTCTATGTGATGTGTGCTATTGTCAACTGGTTTTAAATCTAATCCATTACTTCCTGGACTTTCTGTTTTTACAAAACATATAAATTATATAAGCAAGCTGATATTATCAAGTATTCATTGAATTCATCTAGTCTAAGGATTACCTAATGTCTTTACATCATGATATTTGGATATAAGTCTATGATCTTGTCTGGCTTCAGACAGATTTCTTCCGATGCTAGGAAATGGCATACTGGTTTATTAGCATTCCACCATTGGAGCCACGACACAAGATAATTGGTCTTCGGGGTCTCTGCCCAGGTCTGATACAAACCGGTCTGTACTGTCACAGGAAATGGCTAGAAGCTTGAAATTTTGAATAATAAGAAAAGGAGAAATAGTTCTATCCGTACTGCAAAAACAAAGTTGCTGATCAGCTGTGCAGTTACTGCACAGCTGATCTGCGGCTTTGTTTTCGCATAGGCAAAACTCCAGTTTTCTAACATGGCTCATTGTATAACTCCCATCATTCTCAAAGATTTGTTTGATCACGAGTCATATGCGGCTTTTATTGGAAGACATATGAGTTCCAATCAGATTATGGAAATGTATTCTATTAAAATAGCCAGCCAGACAATATTGTATTTGACTCTTTACATATTGGATCACCTGAAGACGATTCAAGAATTGCTGCAGATATATTTTCTTGTCCACGAAATAATGTAGGGTTGATTGCCGGCTTGCTTCTGAAATATCTCAGGTACCAAAGCATGTCTGCGCCAGTACCACTTGTACAATGCACATGTATTTTAAAGTTCTGAGGCAGCCAAATTATGATCTTCTGAATCTAATTTCCTATAATTACTACAGACTTTAGCTTTTAAACTCCATTATAAATTTGGAACTTGGCTATTTACTGAGAATAAACAGGAGAAAATTGCAGACTTTGGTGTCTATTCTCCATCAGCACTATGATTAAACCTTGTTTATTTTACTCTTAAGCTTTGTTGATTACAGTTTTCAGTTTCCAAGATCTCCTGTACTATGCATGATTCCTTCAGAAGATCTTAGCAATAGTAATAGAGAGAAATTTGTAAGCAGTATTCACAAGTGCAAACACTTAATTATGGGTCTACTCACCTTCCCCCTGATACCATCAAATTATTCTGACCGGCCTCGGTAGCTCAGTAGGTAGAGTGTCCGCTCCGAGATTGGGAGGTACCGGGTTCGATTCCGGGCCTCAACATACCAAAGTCGTTAACAATGGTACTAGTTGCTCCCCGCTTGGCACTCGTATTTTCGGGGTAGAGCTAGGAATGGTCGCTCCAGTGTCAGTATAATGTGACTGGAGGTGGTATCAGGTAAAAGTGTCACAGTGAGGCAGCACTATAAAAGTGAGCATTGAGCTGCCTGTCACAACCAGACACTGTCGTGATATGACAGATAATGTTGAAAGCGATGTTAAACCGAACAAACAAACAAACAAATTATTCTGACATGTTTGGTACTTTTGCTGATTCAAAAGAGCAGTAACCATTTCATGGCCAAATGAAGTACATTAAGTAGTTGACAGCTACCAAGCGGCATGCCCAGGACAGTGTTTCTAAGGATAAAACTGATCATCCTGACTTGGTCTTAGGTTCCAGATCAATGTATAGCAATCCACGTTAAAGAATTGTCTGATGAACAGAAAACAGTTTTATTTTGGGAAAACAAAGGAAACATAAATATTCTATTTTCAGCCTTTATTACTGGATAAGAGAGCCTCTCTTTTAAAAGAAGTGTCATAATGTAAAACATTTGCTGTTCAAAGAAACATAATTCTCTTTCTGTATCTAATACTCTTTGCGATCTATAACATTCATTGGAAGAGCTTTTATTGTCTCTTTGTACAGAAATAAGCCTTTAAGTGTGATTAAGGCATGCGTACTTTGAGTGAACATGTACATGCACTTTGTGGCTCAACTTTGTGAGCGCCTCTTGTCCATGGCCTTCTGTTTTCAATGGCTATGCCTGTTAGTGAAACAGTAATTTTTTGTTATTGGGTGGAACAAAAGTATAGCCACCAAGATGGCCACCTAAAATGTTCATGTACTTCAAGAAAGGTAAAAGTAGACAATGATAAGGAAACAGCGCAATCAGAAAGAAATTGCCACTCCAAAAACCAAGATGGAAAAAAAACTAAATTGACAATCAGGTAGTAAGAAAACATATATCGTAAGTGGAGTTACCAGCTATTTCCCAATAGGTGGCCATTCAGTTACCCCAACTTATCCAAAAATACAAGAAAGCAAAAATGGTTGGTTTACTGTAAACTGACTAACTGTCTTGAACCTGGTTTGATTTGAGCCGCCTCGTGGGAAAACCAACAATGTGGTTTCCGAATAGGTCCGACACAAACCGACCTGTACAGTCACAGAAGAAAGTTAGAAGCTTGAAATTTTGGATTTATAAAGTAGAGGAATTGTACTATCCGTGAAGCAAAAACAAAGGCGCTGATCAGCTTCGCAGTTACCGTGAAGCTGATCTGCATCTTTGTTTTCGCCTATGCAGATTGTTGGTTTTCCCATGTGGTGGCTCATTTATAAGACATAAAGTCACAGCAATTCTTAATCAAATGAGTAGGATTTACTAAGAATGGTAATTTATCATTGATTTTTCATCTCATGTTCCAGGTATCAAGATTAATGAGAGAGTCGCAATGTGAGAAAACCGGTCTTAAGGGTTTCCGACCAGGTCTGACACAAACCGGCCTGTGCAGCTAAAGAAGATGGCTAGAAGCTTGAAATTTCTGATTTAGGAAGAAGATTGAGGAATTTTACTATCTGTTTAAGCGAAAACAAAGGCGCTGATCAACTGTGCAGTTACTGCACAGCTGATCTGCGCCATTGTGTTCACACTGGCAAAAATCCGGTTTTCTCGAGTGATGTATTGGCATTGTCACCAAGACCTGAGGTTTTCAGACATAAAAGATGCTTTAAGCTCACCGTACTCCTGGTTTAGTACCCTGGGTATGATGGTTCCTCTCTGAAATGATTGAAAAATTGTTGACAGGGACATCAGATAACAACACAAACAGATTTTCAGAACAAGTGTATGTATACAATTAAAGAAGATGCAATAAATATTGGAAATCAAATCTTGGAAATATGCAAGCTGCCAATAATCTTGATTATAGTCGAGAGCAATTGAAACGGATAATAGAATCTTAAAGATTCTTAAGTGGAATTCTCAAGATAAATGGAAGTTGGCACAGAATGTAACACTATAGGAAAGCAAGTCTGAGAAGCTAGACTAAGAAATTAAAGGGGGAGGGGGTGGGGAATCATTATGAAAACTTGCCCATGCAATATACAGAGATTTTTTTTTCTACTGTAAAAATTGAGAATTTCATTAGAAAAATTTTGATGTTTTTAATATATTTGCTCAAAACATAAATTGTGGGTACTCGAGTACCCACAATCTATGATTTGATGCAAAAATAAGAAAAATAGGTATACCCCTGCATACCCCAGTTTTACTAGATAAAATTGGGTTTAAGGGGGTATACAGTACACGGAAATGTTTTCCTGATGTATTATAGAAGATACTCATAACTTCAAAAGTAGACCGACATTAACTTGATTTGAGAAATAAATGTAGGGATAAAACCAAGCACTGGGCGTTTCTATAAAATGAAAGTTAAATGGCGAAAAAAGGTTAATTTGTAGATAATTATTTATTAGCTTTTTAATGCTTATTATTTAAGAATGATGTAATATATAAAAAAAAACATAAAGCAAATGCTTCTTTAAAGTGTAGATGCTACATCTTCTGTGACTTCAAACGTCTTGATCTATGCTCTTCAGATTTGATTTTATTATGGCGGCATATTTCATATTATGTACACTACACAATGAGGCTATCTGTAAATGGCAGAGAAATGTGCACTAAGTACTGGTTATCTGCCACTGGAAGGTTTGGCCAGGAATATTGTCCTTTCAGTGAATCAGCCTCAAGGAGAAAAACAAAAGAAAAAAATAAAATAAGTCAAATCAGATGATTTTTTGCTCACCTGAGCCAAAGGCTCACAGGTGAGCTTATAGTATACCAATGCTCCGTCGTCCGTCCGTCGTCCATCCACAATTTCAAAGATCTTCTTCTCTGAAACCACTAGGCCAATCAAAGCCAAACTTCATATGGAGCATCCTTAGGAAGGGGGAACGAAAGTTTGAATAAATGGTCAAGGTCACATGACCAAGATGGCCGCCATGGCTATAAATAGCAAAAACCTTTAAAAATCTTCTTTTCCAGAACCAGAAGGCCTATGATTTTGAAACTTGGCATGAAGCATCAGGCAATGGAGCTCTACAAAGTTTGTATAAATCATGACCCTGGGATGACCTTGACCTGTTTTACGGCAAGATCAACTTAGGTTGCCCACACATTTGAATGGGGAAAATTGTTATGTGTCATTTGAAGGGCAAAACTTGCAGTAAATTGGCAAATGGACTGAATCTTTATAATTTAAAAAAGAAAGTGACTCCAGAGGTTGCTCTGACCCTGCCCTGGGGTTATATACATGTATATTACCATTCTGGTCAAACAAGTTTATTGGTATATATCTCAGGTCTCAGGTGAGCGTTTACAGGACCATTGGTGCTCTGGTTATTCGGATCTTCTTTATTCTTGGAAGTAACAAGGACATCCATAACATCTGGGTTGAGTTCGAATTTCAACTGATCCGACCTCTCACTACGGAGTTATCTGCCCTTGCGTGTTTGAAAAATCAATATTTAGTGTTGTGGCCACTCTAGCGCCTTCATTTTTATTCTGATCTTCTTCATTCATGCAGGTAACAAGGACAACTATAATATCTCAGATGGGTTCGAATTTCAGCCAGATCCGACCTCTTACTGCGGAGTTAGCTGCCCTTGAGTGTTTGAAAAATCATTATTTTGTGTTGTGGCCACTCTAGCACCTTCAATTTTGATCAGATCTTCTTCATACTTGGAAGTAACAATGATAGCCATAACATCTCGATGAGTTCGAATTTCGACCAGATCCGACCTCTCACCACGGAGTTATCTGCCCTTGAGTGTTTGAAAAATCAATATTTAGTGTTGTGGCCTCTCTAGTGCCTTCATTTTTGATCGGATCTTCTTCGTAAGGATAACCATAACATCTTGGACGAGTTCGAATTTGAGCCAGATTCGATCCTGGACTGCGAAGTTAGCTGCTCTTGAATGTTTGAAAATTCAATTTTTTGTCGAAGACATCTCAGATCATTTTTGACCTGCATCCGGGTTTTTTCCATATGGAAGATGAAAAAGGCAACAAACTGCATCTCTTTAAAAAGTACTTTAAGATGATGTTTTTTTACTATACAAGTCATCATTGATCCTTATTGTTATTAATTTTAATCGCTTTTTGTGTGAGGAAAGCTTTTGCAAAGAAAAATTAAAATAAAAATCTGTGGATTTTGAAATTTTATGATCCATGCAGGCCATCGTAGATAAGATGCGTTCGGATTTTCTCCATTGAATATATAGGCGTGTTCGGATCAAAGTCTCTGCTTCACAGAACGAGCTGTTTCCGCCAGTAAGACTCACCGCACAATAACGATATTTTTTACTACATTTTTTTTTTTTTTTTTTCATCAAATTGATATCCAGGAATTTTGGGGTAGGTATATATGCATTAAAACTGTCAACGTTAATACGAATAGGTACAGTTTTTTTCACTGAGCGTTTAGCTGTCAAGCTAAGGTATAGGTGTCATTTCAACAACAGAGCAAACTAGTCTTGTGTCCGTCGAAGATGGATTTCAGTCCCAAAACTATATATCTTGTGCTTAGGTATCACTACTACATCACTGAGCTTCTATGCGCTGTCAACAATTTATATTTTAGAATAAAGCATAAATAAAATGTACATCATGCATCCTGTACCATATTGCAGAACAGATATTAATCTTCGACAATTATCTTTTTAAAAGATGTTTCTTGTTAGTGTTATGGCCACTCAAGCGTCTTCAATTTTTATCAGATCTTCAAAAAAAAAACACAACAAAAAAACAACAACCACTCTGTCCAGTGACTGTACTTGTTGACTCTCAGGTGAGCGATTGTTGCCCTTGGGCTACTTGTTAGAGGGGAATGATTAGTATTTAATGTAACACTTTGTTGAACATGGTTTTGTGCTTTCCCTCTGCCAATCAAATTAGCCTAATGAACAAGTTGTGTCTTTGAAAAGATTGTTTTGTTTGACATGATTAATAGGCTAGCAGAATTGAGACATGAATTGTCATAACAATTATAGAATTCGCATGCAACATAGCATGCCAGAATTACTCTGGCATATAGATGAGAATGGAATTGGTTCTTAATGAAGAGAAGCAACAAATTCAAGCACACCATTTGGTTCTCAGGCTTTTTACATTATGCTCCCCTGATGAGTCGAAAAACGCTTGTGGATTTAATAAATTGAAGACCCCTTGATAAATTCAAACCCATTACATGTATTTTCAGCATTATGAAATGGCACTAAATTTCAAAAACATGCCTACACAAAATAACTTTCCTGTCCTGCGTACGCAAAATAATTTTCCTGTCCTGCCTATGCAAAATAATTTTCCTGTCCTGCCTACGCTAAATAATTTTCCTGTCCTGCCTATACAAAATAATTTTCCTATCCTGCCTACGCAAAATAATTTTCCTGCCTGCGTAAGCAAAATAACTTTCCTATCCTGCCTACGCAAAATAATTTTCCTGTCCTGCCTACGCACAATATTTTTCCTGCCTGCGTAAGCAAAATAATTTTCCTATCCTGCCTACGCAAAATAATTTTCCTGTCCTGCCTATGCAAAATAATTTTCCTGTCCTGCCTACGCAAAATAATTTTCCTGTCCTGCCTACGCAAAATAACTTTCCTATCCTGCCTACGCAAAATAATTTTCCTGTCCTGCCTACGCAAAATAATTTTCCTGTCCTGCCTACGCAAATTAATTTTTCTATCCTGCCTACGCAGAATAATGTTCTTGTCCTGCCTACGTAAAATAATTTTCCTATTCTGCCTACGCAAAATAATTTTCCTGTCCCGCCTATGCAAAATAACTTTCCTATCCTGCCTATGCAAAATAATTTTCCTGTCCTGCCTACACAAAATAATTTTCCTATCCTGCCTACGCAAAATAATTTTCCTGTCCTGCCTATACAAAATAATTTTCCTATCCTGCCTACGCAAAATAATTTTCCTGACCTGCCGACGCCAAATAACTTTCCTGTCCTGCCTACGCAAAATAATTTTCCTATCCTGCCTACGCAAAATAATTTTCCTGTCCTGCCAACGCAAAATAGTTTTCCTATCCTGCCTATGCAAAATAATTTTCCTATCCTGCATACACAAAATGATTTTCCTATCCTGCCTACGCAAAATAACTTTCCTGTCCTGCCTACGCAAAATAATTTTCCTGTCCTGCCTATGCAAAATAATTTTCCTGTCCTGCCTACACAAAATGATTTTACTGTCCTGCCTATGCAAAATAACTTTCCTGTCCTGCCTACACAAAATAATTTTCCTGTCCTGCCTACGCAAAATAATTTTCCTATCCTGCATACACAAAATGATTTTCCTATCCTGCCTACGCAAAATAACTTTCCTGTCCTGCCTACGCAAAATAATTTTCCTGTCCTGCCTACACAAAATGATTTTACTGTCCTGCCTACGCAAAATAACTTTCCTGTCCTGCCTACACAAAATAATTTTACTGTCCTGCCTACGCAAAATAATTTTCCTATCCTGCATACACAAAATGATTTTCCTATCCAAAATAATTTTCCTATCCTGCCTACGCAAAATAATTTTCCTATCCTGCATACACAAAATGATTTTCCTATCCTGCCAATGCAAAATAACTTTCCTGTCCTGCCTACACAAAATAATTTTACTGTCCTGCCTACGCAAAATAAATTTTCCTGTCCTGCCTACACAAAATAATTTTACAGTCCTGCCTACGCAAAATAATTTTCCTGTCCTGCCTACACAAAATGATTTTACTGTCCTGACTACGCAAAATAATTTTCCTGTCCTGCCTACACAAAATAATTTTACTGTCCTGCCTATGCAAAATAATTTTTCTGTCCTACCTACGCAAAATGATTTTCATGTGACTATGCAAAATAATTTTCCTCTCCTGCCTACACAAAATAATTTTCCTGTCCTGCCTACGCAAAATAATTTTCCTGTCCTACCTACGGATAGAAAATCTGAGATCCGGCACTTGTTATTCTTTCAATATATTAAGAAAAAGAAAACCGATGCTTTGCCAACCAGTATTGACAGTGCGTTAAATTACGGGAGCAATTACTGTGCTATGCCTCCCAGTAATTGGTGTAAATCAATAGAATTTCTTTAATTGATTTGAACCAAACACCTTAAAGCAACTTCATTCAGGAAGAAACAAGTCGCATTGTGCGGAAATCTGTCTTCTTGATTTCCGACCAACTAGGCAATATAAATAATAGCTGCATTATGCATTAAAGTACATACATTTACCATGAAATAGGGACACAACATTGCAGTATGTCCATGTATCATAAAAATCAGTTGTAGGCATTAATAACTTTGCATGCAAAAACTACCATGAGGAATGAATAAATTGTCAGAAAAGGAATTCTGACAGAATTGTGTGCATTTTGTCCATCCTTGTTGTTTTGGAAGGAAAATAATAATGCATTAAAATGGTGATGATTTTTAAAATTTCCCAGCTGAAATATCAGAACGCTACAGTTTATGTCTTTGCGCATATGATAACTTATAAAGGGTCCTCATTAATGTTTGTATTTGACATTTTCTGCCTCTTATTTGCAAGCAGCGTTTGTGCTGTATATTGACAAATATTGGCAATTTAACCCATATAAGCTATTATGTTTGGTTCCCATTTTGAGATCAGTAATTAGTGCAGGCTCAGATCAGATTGCACACCATGCTGTGTTTGATCAGGATCATCACTGTCTGCATGAAGAACTTATAAGAAATTATTTGAATAAAAAAAAAAAGAACATGCCAAACCTCAAAGTACATAATAATTATGTCATTTTAATAAGGACTTCAATGTCGACTAGGCAAAACTGGTTTTGTCCACATGAGCCTTAGCATCCTTTTTGTGGGATATAGGCGAATAGTGTAGTCCCACATGTAACGCATAATACTGCTGCCCATCTAGGGCTATTCTGTTTGTCATTATAAGAAATATTTTATCCTTAAATGAGATAAAGTTTAAAATTACTTTTGATTCCCTTAAAATGTAAGTGGACTCACCCACAAAAAAAATGATGGGCATGTCCACTGGTCACAAATGGGTATAAAAGCTTGAGTGACACTATACAAATACTCAGGAAAGCTTGTGGGAGATCAGAAGTACTGTATGCTGCTACGCTGTATGGAACTTCCAATATTCCTGACATTTTCTTCTTCTCTTGGGGAAAGTGTTGTGTGATTGTGTACTTTATTAATCAATGGGATAATGAAAAACCTTTTCTTTCTGATTCCATGTGTATGAGCTAGTTAGTGACAAATATATCAATTTTGCATTTTTCATGAAGCCAAATTCCAGTCAGGCAGGATATTTTGCTTTTTCTGGCGCGTCTTTACTGAGTAACTAAGGATTTTGACTTTCTTTATTGTGGATATTGGAGAAACTTATCAGACTCTGCCTTGTCAAGGCTGATCAAAGTCTTCCATGATGCACAATTTCTAAATGTTTGTTTTTTGTCAGGCAGCATCTATGTATGTTAAATCACTTAAGTGCCTGATCATAGAATGATGTTGGCATCACTTCGCTAATTGGTAATTGAGCATCAGTCAGCGCGTGCAGCCGTATTCATGCACCAATGCATCGAGAGTACCAGAGACACAAAGTTCTAGAAAAACTATAATTTATAAGTAGAACTGGTCAACAACTGTGGTTAGTTTATTTTGAGTCTGTCAAAAATGGATATTTTCACAGACTTAACAGTGATGAAAATTAGGAGTTTGGGAATTGTTATGGGACTTCTGTTCCACTCGATGGTGACCAATGGATATAATATGAAATCTATGGAAAACTCTGGTGAGAAGCTTTTTCAAAATTCATTTTTTAAGAAAAAAAAAAAGGCACCAACATTGTTTTCTACTGATTTGGATATGATTTATATTGTCTTGAATCATTTTATGAGAAAAGCAATAAGATGCTATTATGGAAGATGCAAATAAAAAATGAACACATGCTATTATTGATAAAGCCATAAAAACATAAAACAATGTAACATAAATTATTTTATGATTATAATGGCTCACATCAAGAAAATGAAAAAAAAAACCCAACAAACATTTAAATTGCGTATGATCAGTATGAAGTAAATTTTGCTGCACCAATTTAGCTTTTTTAGTCACATTTTGTTTATTAATTTATGTTTCTTATCCTTGTTGGATTTCTAAACCTGACACGTGAAAAACTTTATTTCTTGCACTAAACACGAGCACCTGGTTCATTTTATTGCTTTGCCTTGCTACCAAAGCTCATGGGTGCGTGGTGGGAGTTCGGGAAGATGCCAGAGTAGTGAGCTTTCCTTGAGTCTGATTATACTGCCCCTGTGTGATAGCTGGCAATACAGGACAATCTATCTAAATTTCATAGTAGGAAAGGACTGTTGACTATATGGCCTGTATATGCCTATACTTTAGCGGCCCAGAAAACTGCTATCAAGCTCTTGATGCTGATCCTTCATACTGAAGACAATAATTCCATGTCTTATGAAGAGATACATGTTCAGATATTCACATATTCTGTCTTCATTTGGTAAAAATTGAAGTTTCAGTGGGGTTGGGGGTCTAAATTTCATGAATACTAAAATGTAGAAAATTTGTATTTTTTTAGCACGGTGGCGATTGTTGTTACTAATGTTTGTATTTTGGAGCATTCAGTTGACAGAAACATGCAAGAACCATGTAAAAATGCACCGAAAATGTTTACATATCTGCAGTTTGAAATATTGTTAGAAAAACTTTTAGGAGGTACCTGTATAGCATTTCTGCCTATGCAATAATTGATTACCGTATATACTCTACAAATAACAGTTGCAAAAAGTGGCAAGTTTTAGTCCTGAATCAGTAAAAAATCTTTAAGAAGTCAAAACTCTTATGTCGCTTGATCAGTATGTTCTTGCAACAAATTTGTTTGATATTCATCATGAACAATTGAATTATTGTGGCCAAATATGTATGATATATTCTACCTAGTTTGTCATGGCCAGTGTAGCGTAACAGACATATACACCGGCTACACTAACACGGCTACCTATTATCCTAATTCAACAATGAAATGAATCTTCAAAAAATCAAGTATCAAAATCACCAAAAGTAGATGAGCTGGACTGCACTTACCATATGCCAGCCAAACCCATTTATTGAGCAAAGACCAGGAACTAGTATAATCAGATCTGAAAACCTGCACTCACAATATGGAAATAATCTTTAATGATCAGTATGATAGAGATAGATTTTTTATAGATTAGAGGCCGTGCAAAAAACACAGTGTGTCACCAAAATTTTATAACACAAAATGAGGGGCACCATCAATGCCCGTGGCCCAAATGATGAAAGTTGATTCTGCAGCATCCAGTTTCAAGTTAATAACATTTCTAATAATGCATCTTGTGACCAAGTTAAACTATTTCATTTTCCATTACTTTATATATGTTAGCTTTGCCTGAATGAGTAGCTATAACCGTTTTTCATATTTGGGCTCTGGTTTTGGGGCTCTATAGTATCATTCCCCCCAAAGAACCAACACGCCACTTTCATATATACTGTGCAATACATGGCAACACATATACATGCTAAAGCTTTTGTTGGTTCTCGTGGGGGAACGATACTGTATAAAACATTTTCATTATTACTATATATTTCATACAAAAAATGACTGTTTTAGCCCCAAATTCAGATCCTGTGGCACGAAACATGGAAAACAAATTCTGTTATCCAACAGTGCATTATTCAGGGAAGTTAACCTGTGCATAAGAAGACAGATGGCTAGCTTTTTGTTTTTCCAAAAACCATAGGCATTTGTAAATAGAAATGGTCAACGCTTCTTTTAGTATTAATTTTCTGTGGCCTCACTGCCTCATTCTGTAGTGGTAGGACACCCCAAAATTACGAAAACTTGCCCATGGACATGTTATCCTGATGAATTACGTTTTTGTTGATAAAGCTCAGTTTCAGAAACATTAGAAACTTTTATTTCTTGCTGGTGCGATTTTCCTTTGCTATTTTGTGGTAGTATTCTATGGCTTAAAACACTTTAATTTCGCCTAAATTGTAGCCTCAAATATGAGCCACCGCATGGGAAAATCAACAATCTGCATATGCGAAAACAAAGATGCAGATCAGCTTCGCTGTAACCGCGAAGCTGATCAGCGCCTTTGTTTCGCTAAACAGATAGTACAATTCCTCTGCTATCTAAATCCAAAATTTCAAGCTTCTAGCCATCTTCTATGACTGTACAGGCCGGTTTGTGTTGCACCTGGTCCAAACCCAAATTGTTGGTTTTCTCACCGCAGGCTCATATTTGTTTGCAAGTCAGTGCCACATTTGCATGTTATTTTCAGAGCAAAAATGAGCCTAAATTACTCCAATTTGCAGTTGATTTAAGAAAGAATTGTGTTGTTTATTCTGCTATTTGCGCATGCTCGACAAAGAGATTTTATTTTTTTGGCGAAAGGGAAGAGGCACTAGGAAGAGGCCCTAATAGGGCCTGCCTTTCTGATTGCTAAATCTAGTGAACTAAACACAGAAGTTGGGAAACGTTTATAGCATTCAAAGTTGAAAAGATTTTCCAAGTTAACAAAGTTAATTAAATGTACATGTATTTGATTTAAAATAATACCTTTATAAAATCAAAGATAAACATCATACCAAACAGTGGTGTTTGAATTTGAGCCTGTGCATGAGAAAACCAACAATTTGCATGGGCGAAAACAAAGACGCAGATCAGCTTCGCGGTAACCGCGAAGCTGATCAGCCTCTTTGTTTTCGCTACACAGATAGTACATTTCCTCCTCTAGTTATACCCAAGCTTTCAAGATTCTGGGTTTCTTCTGTGACTGTACAGGCTGGTTTGTGTCGGACCTGGTCTGAAACCCAAATTGTTGGTTTTCTCATGCACAGGCTCATTTCATAGTTTATGGAAAGTAAGAATGGAGCTAGTATCTCACTGGCATATGAATTTGTTGCAACTGTTTTGCACATTTAGTCACGGAACTTGTGCACGACACTCGTGCGAGTGTCACTAGAATTTTCATATGTCACAAACTAGTCGGGAAGGTTGTACGACATTTATGCGAGTGTCATGAACCTGTTGCTCGGAAATTTTGGCAAATTTACAATGCACAATTTCGCAACACTCGTATGAATGTCATTCGAAAGTCGCCCGACAGTCTGGAGAAAACATGCGAACAACTTGGGACTACCTGGCAAGAAAATAAAACTAAATGACATTCGTACGAATGTCGTGAGACACTCACACGAATGTCACGTGACTGTCTTGCTAGTGAAAATGAAACTACGCTATATTTCGTGAGAGTGTCTCATGACTGTCTTGCTACTGTCGCACAAGTGTCTCGCGACTATCGCTCGACAGTCGTGAATTATATTTGAAAAATTAGGCGGAATAAGACTGCAAAGTGAAAGTTGCATTTATATTGTTAATCTTTGTCACGAAATAGTTATGAACTTTTAGTCGCGAACTAGTCTCCAGTTGTCGCAGTCCAGTGTGATAGGGGCTGTAAGAATCAATACATTTAATTTGGGAGACCTCCATTTGAAAATGATAAAAACCTACAAGCAATTATTGAGGCATTTAAAGTAATATAGGTTGGTATATTGCTTTATATGGACAGGAAATAGCAGCACTTTGTAGACATTTATTTTTTTACATAGGTGGTTTAAGACCAATTCAACTTTCTAAGAAGAGCATTTTTATGCATTCTGTACAATTTCTTGCTTCAAGCTACTTTGCTAAGAGTCACAATGACAGTTTTAGATCAAGTTTTAAATGAGTTACTGGTAAGAAAACCAACAAAATGCTTGGGCGAAAACAAAGGCGCAGATCAGCTTCGCGGTAACCGCGAAGCTGATCAGTGCCTTTGTTTTCACTACATGGATAAAACAATACATCTGCTTCTTAAATACAAAATTTCAAGCCTCTAACCATCTTCTGTGACTGTACAGCCCGGTTTGTGTCGGACCTGGTCCGAACCCAAATTGTTGGTTTTCTCATGCACAGGCTCAAATCTGATCATGCAGTTTGAGCACACAATTTTAAAATTGAACAAACTGTTGATTAATTTTCTTTCATATCAATCTCCAGAGCTAGAATTTCATGATTCAAATTCCGACACTTAAGATTCTATCTTGTCATATTTGTTTCCAGATCTTGGCGTATTTATTGAAAACTACATTTCCAGAATTAATCATTTTTCCAAGTTGAGATTAAAGCTTAGACTTTCTTGATGATGCCTGCCATGTCTAAATGAGCCACCTCGTGGGAAAAACAACAATGTGGTTTCCGAACAGGTCTGACACAAACCGGCCTGTACAGTCACACAAGCAGGCTAGAAGCTTGAAATTTTGGAGGTAAGTAGAGGAGGAATTGTACTTAGTCCGAGTAGCGAAAACAAAGGCGCTGATCAGCTTCGCGGTTACCGGATCAGCTTCGCGGTTACCGCGAAGCTGATCTGCGTCTTTGTTTTCGCCTATGCAGATTGTTGGTTTTCCCATGAGGCGGCTCAAATTACAGTCTCGGCAATTTCCGACGAAGTCCCTGAGAAGTACAAGTGTGTGGGTACAGTTTTTATCCAGTCTGAAGACTAGCTAGGTCTCTTGGACTTTAACACATTTTAAGGAACTCAGCCTCGTCACAGTATGCCATTTTCATCTGATTATCCTGGATAATTATCATGGAGAAGCCTGGGATCGAACCTCAGACCACTGGTTTACAAGGCAAGTGGCTTAACCACTGCGCCAAGAAGGCTTCCAAGAAGTAATTGACATGCACAGCTCATATGCAAAAAAGCTGAATTTCTGATGTGGATCTGGTGACCCTTGTTACCCAATTTTCGAAATATGGCAATCACAGTTACTAATAAGCATCACTTTCCTTGACAAGTAATTATGGTTTCATCGCAATATGAATTTGATAGTGCAGATCTGGCATATGTATTTATGAAGGTTTCATCCTGAAAATATTTCTAAGGCCATTTCTTCTCTTTCACCCATTCACTGGATGTTAGTGGTGAAAGAAATGTGCACTTATAAGTACTGGTAATCTGTCTGATAGAGTGACACAAAGTTTGAGATGCCGAATCTTGAATTACGGCATAGAATGAAAGTGAAAGCAGCTGTCATAAAATGATTATTGTCACAGTATTCTAGATAAATAAAGTCATTTGAATCCTTTCTAGCTGCAAGTTTGTCTCGGAATCTAAATTAAAAGCTTCATAATGTCGGAATGGTAATTCTTGTGTGGGCAGATTATGAAAGACACATCTGTGACATTAGAAAATGAGATCAACTTATCTTTGTCAAATCAGCAAAAAGTTCATTGACTGTCTTTATTTGAGCCGCCCCATGGAAAAACCAACAATCTGCATAGGCGTAAACAAAGGCGCAGATCAGCTTCGCGGTAACCGCGAAGCTGATCAGCGCCTTTGTTTTCGCTACTAGGATACTACAGTTCCTCTTCTACTTAAATCCGAAATTTCAAACTTCTAGCTCTTTTCTGTGCTTGTACAGGTCGGTTTGTGTCGGACCTGTTTGGAAACCACATTGTTGGTTTTCCCACGAGGCGGCTCATTTCTTCCTGCAACTGTCCATACACCATCTTTGAGAAACTGCCTTTTTGAAAATCTCACTTTTCTGAAAACCTACAGAAAAATGTGATTACACCACCATTTTGCATTCAAAATGTCATAAAAAGTGCCGCAAAAATTTAAAAACTCAGTTCACAAATGAAATTTTTATGCCAGGAAATAATTTTGGACAGGGTTGTTTCCATTGTAAAAGGTGAACAAGGGAAGTAACTATTTTCTTGGGAAAAAATCAAAATTGCTTATTTCTTGGTAAAATTGCACCAAACTAATCCCATATATACCTATACCTAACTGAGCTGCAAACGCTTTAAATTATTCCACGTGGGTTCGAGCCCCGCTCTGGCCACATGTGAGACAAGCCAAGTTCTGCTTGCGGGTGTGTCAGGTGGTTTTTCTCGGTGTTCTCCCGTTTTCGCCCCACCTACTGATTGGCCCGTCTCAATATATGAGCTGAAATAATCTTGAAAGGGACGTAAAACTGAATTAAAGAAAAAAAAAAAAAAAAAAAAATCCACAGATTTGCTTGAATGTCAACTTGAAGGTGTTTGGATTACCTCCCTTGTACATACAAAAGGTCTATTTCAAAATAACTTTTGGACTTTAAATCTTTATTTGTGAACCAATTTTCGAAAATTTTGCGGCACTTTTTAAGACTTTTAGAATGTGAAAAGATGACATGGCTATAAATTTCTGGAGGTGTTTCAGAAAAGAGTGATTTTGAAAAAGGCAGTTTCTGGAAGATGGTGTATGGACAGTAGCTTTGTTTTGTGCCTTGTATTGTGTATTTATGTCTGATGGTTGTAATTTATTTTTAATGTTGCTGAAAATTGCAGTGAAGGCGAGCCTGTCAGATCTAAGCTGTGCCCTCAAAATGGTTTGAGAAAACAACTTTTTACAATTCTTTTTTCTTTATGTACAATTCCTTGTTTACGCCATAATTCTTGAACAGAATTTGTAATTCAAATTGTCTGGATGTTTCATGTTTCTGGAGGTTCGGAGTGCTCCTGCATTATGTCTTCATTGTTGTCTTATTTAAATAAAATTCAAATTTATCACAAGTTAGATCAAGTTTGACAGCTTTTTGAGGCAGAATTTGTAGGATGAAGGATCAATCGATAGATTCTGATCTGCAGTTGGATTAGCGAAAAACAGGGAAGAATTTTGTAATGCTAACATAGGATTCAAATTAAGCTGGCAGAAAAATTGTTAAATGCAAAGTAGTATTATCTTAGATATTGCTCTCCTCCATCAGGAAAACATGTCTGTGTAATATATACCCCCTTATACCCCACTTTTATATAGCAAAACTGGGGTATGCAGGGGTATACCTATTTTTCTTATTTTTGCTCCAAAACATAGATTGTGGGTACTCGTTAGAACCGCCCGCCTCGGCGAGGCGGTTCTAACGTGTACCCACAATCTATGTTTTGAGCAAAAATAAGAAAAATATCAAAATTTTTCTACTGAAAATTTTCAATTTTTACAGCTTCAGAAAATCCTATATATTGCATGGGCATGTTTTCGTAATGATTTGGTTCCAGTTGAAGCTGAAGATCACATTCACAGGTGGTTTCATTAACCCATATTTGACGAATGGATTTTCCCATCATTATCAATCGGGTGTGTCCACTTCCATTTTTAGGGGCGTCAGGAGTGATTTTTAAATTTTATTCAATTTTTCGTTGAAAATCCTCTAAGCAAACAGAATAGCCCCAGATGGGACGCCGCGTTTTGCGGCGTCACATCTGGGGCTATTCAGTGTTTGCCTATTTCCCATAAAAGGGACGCCAGGCTTAAATGAGTTAACAGTGACAGTCATTTAGCGTTAGAATGGAAGAGTCTCTTTTTATAATACAACAAACTTTTCCCTAAATTAAACAGACCATTGACTTTAAAGTTGACTAAATGTTCGAGACTATTTCAATCAGTCCAGTAAAAATTAATGTTTGTGACTAAAATTTAAATTGTTACTGTCTTAATTATTCAAAGGATCTGACAAGGAGACATACTGCAACCCTGTAACTCCTTTTTTCAACAATATGGCTATCATACATAGTGATATTTTGTGAAACCACCCGTTGTCAGGCTTATGGTTTCTCAGCTTTCATTGATGGTCCTCTAGTTGTACACACTCAGAAGACACAAGAAAAGAGGAATTAGTGAAAAAAAAGACACTAACAAAAGCTCTAATTATTATCTTTGGAAGCAAGTGAAATTATACCTTAATTCAACACCTTGCTATAATTTGGTCTGCCATACTCGACTGTCGTAAATAGCATTCAATTTCTGCACAAAGAAACTACAATTTTCTGGAAGCTAGGTAATAATTTCTCTCTGAGGGTATTAATTAAGTTAGTCTGCAAATGAATTAGTAAACGAATATGTCTTTTCATTTATTCTAGACATTAATTTTTCCTTCAAATTAGCTTTCTCTTGGCACCTCTATTCCGGTAAATATATCCTTAGAGCATATCACTTTAATCATGTGCAAGCCTGGAGGGGTAAATTTCTCTGAAAATAATTGAATTTTTAAGCAGCCTTTTAAGGAAGTGTGAACGCCGTGGAAAATACTCGTCAGCCTCCTCGCAACACATGGTTTGTTTCTTTACAAAAACTTGCCCATGCAATATACAGCCTTTTGTGCAAATTCAAAAATGATGAAAATTTCATTAGAAAAATTTCGATAATTTTATAGGTTTGCTCAGAACATAGATTGCTGAGGCGGTTTTAACGAATACCCACAATCTATGTTTTGGATCTAAAATAAGAAAAATATGATAACCTCTGTATACCCAAGTTTTACTATATATAAAAGTGGGGTTTAAGGGGGTATACATTACAAGGACATGTTTTCCTGATGTATGCCAGCGGGGTTTATACTTCATGGTCATTTCAATTGGTAGTTAAGACTCTCATCTGCCTTTTAGAAAATATCTATATTTGTTTTTGATTTTGCTATGACTTAAAACCTCAGTCATCAGTTTTACAGTCATGACCGACATCTGCCTGGGTATTAACATGTACTATGGGTAGGATTCTACATGATGGACAATGGTCTTGAACTAAGGGCCTCTCTCTCTCTCACCTTAGTCCTGTACTCTACCAATTATGCCTTTGTCTTCCTTAAAAGCACTTTACACTAGCACAATCAGGATAAAAATCAGATCATTTTCCAAGCAGACTTTTGATAGCCATACTTAGCCAAATAGCTGCCGTACACATTACGTTGAGTATCCTATATTGTATTCTGATGATATTGCATTGCTATCCAATTTACGAAACCATATATCAGGCACCAGAGATGATAGCTTCCATTGTTGTTGGCTATTACGCCAATATCCCAGGACTGTAGTTGGAAAATATACCAATATCCCATGATGCTTTGAACTCATCTCATTTTTGATATTGCTTTTCCGTTTTTTCTCCAGATTTTATAGAAATATTCGGCAATGCCTGAACATTCTTGTAAAATGGGTCAACTGACAGTTTTTGTGTGACAAGCAATCTTATATTTCATATAATAAGCAAAGATGAATTGCTTCTCTCAACCCTCGGGTGGGGAAAGTAATCAGACAAAATGAAGCACTAGAATAAAAACTGTTTATTTTGTCATGAAGATAGAAATTACTGGCCATTCTGAAGATAATGATGCCTAACTTGAATAGAATGTATTCTGAAAAAGTGGTTTTCTTGATTTGTGCTTTCTTTCAATGGTTAATGGAATGGAATTGCAAATCATTAATCTAATGCCATTGTATGTGAATCTGGTTATTTTTCTCTACATTACTGCATAATGTGGGCAATAGTCTAGAATCTGATGTTGAATTTTGGGGGGAAAATGTCCAGGCTGTCAACCAATTCCTATATTCCTATTAAACTCCTATATCTATATTTTTAAGCACCTCCTATATTCCTATAGATTCTCCTATATTTTGAAAGTGTTTCCTATATTTTTAGGAAACTTTGTTGCCGATGAATAGTAAATATATAGTAAATAGTAGTGCTCTGAAACTGCCTTTTGCCTCTTTTTCTGGGGCGAAAGTATTTAACAGTGTGAATTTCAGGTATTTGAAATGTATGTTACGTTAAACGTATCTGTTATGTAATGTATTTAAGTATTTGATAAAGCCCTATATGTTTTCAGTATTCTGCCAATCATTTCGTGACGTCATTGAGAACGGTAGCATTTAACATTCTTTTATAGATGACAGTTTAGTTGGAAATGCTGATTGTCATGTGAAATAGTTCAAAAGTTATGCCAGCTTCAATGTTTATGTTTATTTTTCCTTAATTCTCAGTTTTTTTTATCGTTTTTGTGAATTTGTTGTTAAAATGTTAATGAGTGGGCGTGTCTATTGTAAATTGCGTCCTAGTAAACTGAAGCAGCCATTTTCATGCGTTGATTGAAGTTTGTGCTTGCTTAGTGTTATTTATACTTGTTTTTGGAACAGTGGGAGGCTTTATTTTGCAATGTTTTCTTCAATGTAGGGAATATGCGTTTTCGATGCGAAGTATTCTGTTTATTTTTTTGCAAATATGGCTCAAATTGTACGTTGACCTACTTATGATGTGTTTGTCAATATGACTGTATAGGTAAATGAAATTGACCGTGCCGCTTGAACTCACGTGATATAGTTTTGTAAACACGCTTTAAAGAGGCACCTATTTGTTTTACACATTTTCTAGTGCAATGTGAGAGTTCGTCGGTAATATATTGTTAACCGTCAGTCGCATTATTGAGAACATGTTTATTTAAGCAGTCTGATCAACATGCATATCTATGTCAGAGGTTAAGCAACACGGTTTAAGTACTAACCTAAAAGCTGTAGGGGTCTTCAACAGGTGTTCTATATTATATTTGACCAGACAACAAAGAATGTTAAGTTGAAACCCCCTTAAAGTGCCTCATTTTATACTGGTTTCCGATTCCTTGATAAGACGTATAATAACTTGTCTGGTTAAGCGGTAACCAGTTCTTTGTTTATCGATATTTAGCTGGAAAAACCGATGCATGCTAAAAATAGCGTGGTAGTATGGAATACAAGGATAGCTTTTAAAAAAGCTAGAAGCGGCTCGTTTAGCATTATGTTTTATTATCGATTAAAGTTGTGTGCTAGTGGTGTCTGAGACAGCAAATAACTGATTTTGATATATGGGCGTTTGCTAAATCGTCAAGAAATCATCTTGAATACTGCTGTAGGTCGGCGCGCGTTCCAAGCGTGTTCAAAAAAATTTCTTCAAGCTCGACGTGTGTCGGACGTATATCATATACGTTTCGAATAAGTTCCACGCGCGTTACAGGTGCTTTGAATACGCTTTGAACGCTTTTGGCACACGTTTTAGGCACGCTAATGTGCGCTACACGTTTTTTCTCTCTATATATTTTCTTATTTTATTTTTTAATGTTTTGTACGTTGTGACGCCTCAGTCACATGCAAATATGTGACTACTAAAACGAGTTTAAGAAACAAATTAATTTGTATACGTCCAAACTCTTAAGCGTGTCGTGATTTTTCATACGACCTGCGCGCATTTGTTTCGGTTTAAACATATTTCATTCCAAATTTTGTACAGAAACAATTCAAAAGCATGCAATCAACGACAGAATCAGAACGAAAACGTATCTTTTCCTAAGCATTGTAAACAATGAAGCTTGCATTTTGTTTTGAATAGTCTTCAAGCATTACCGATAGAGTTTTCATAATAGAGAAAATAAATACTGTGTACGGAGGGTCATGCACATTTGGTTTATACGCTAACGTGTGGCGCTCTCTAATGTCATCATGTTTACTTAGAACGCAGGCAAAAAGTACTCGAATGTTGTTTGGCTGTAATTTAGAGAAATGTTTGCATCCTGAATACCCTCGATGTAAAATATCTTTCAGCGAATACTGATACAACATCACAAGACACCTGACGAAATGTAGATTTAAAATTGAGTTTTTGGAAGCAAACTCGATTTATACTGACGTCAACAAAAACGCCTCAGTCAACTTTGACACGTGACACTGCCAATAATATTTTAATATTGGTCATATTTCTAGCTAATCTTTTACGCATTCGGAAATGGTGAAATGGAATTATTCAGACAGCTGGTCGAAAAATGACATGCTGTTGAAAACACACACCCTAGCAAAATCCTTATTCTGTTCATGACTCGGTCTATCGGACATCGCTTCTTTCGATTACTGATAGTCTCCTTTACAAAACCAACACAAAAGCCATAGAGTGGAATATCAATACGTGACCATAGGTTGCTGAAACACATTTTTGGAAAACCGATTCTCGTTCTCTAGCGTTATTGACGTCACTGCAGCTAATGACCAATGCAAAAAATGGTAATCGCCGTCAAAATGGTCAAAAAGTTTTCAAAGGCTATCCTGGCATGGCTTTTAGACATAGAATAGTTTCTATAGTTACTTCTCCTGCCTTTCAGTTTGAAACGAACGTCCTTACGGATAACGTGTATTTGACGTCTAGGGAATTAAGCGCCAGAATACCATTGCTCCATTCTTGGCTATTCATTTGTAATAATTCGACTACTTTATGAAGATTAACTCAAGGTATTAACCCGAATATAACGGCATCGTTTCTGAAATGTTTCATCATTAGATTTCGTAAGCAGAAGAGACGTCGACGTCAAAAAGATTTTGCTACAGAAGCGAAAGAGCTACGGTAACAAAAAACGAAAGAGGGAATCTTATATCTAAGCGAACGATGGTCCCAGACTTTGGAGACGCCAGAAACCGAACAGTATCATTTTTTCGTTCTATCTGTTTCTTTTCTTGTGAAAAGTCCCTATGTTTTTTTTTTTTTTTTTTTTTTTTTTTTTTGTTTTTTTTTTCAGTATTTCAGCTTCACGTCGTCCAGTAATGTAACGTTTCAAAAGTTTGATGTTCTTCAGTTTGTAAAACGACTTGCACGGCTTTCAAGAATTTTCACGTCAAAAACGTCTGTATAATGACGTTATTGTGCATTTTAAAAATGGTGCACCCATGCAGAATTTGAGAAAAGTGCGCATCTTAAACAAAGTCGGTTTATGCTATACCATGAGAGAGAATGTAAAGTAAGGAAAATGCAAATTATGTTCATATTGTGTATCTATTGGTCAAGTTATGCAACATTTTCGGTGAGGCGTTTTTATTGACGTCAGTATAGTACCAACATACATGTACATCGAGGCAACGAACTCTTCGTTTCAGAGTCATGGTTGACGATTCGATAATGCCTCACTGTACATTGTTGTCCATTCGATCTGGCCTCCAATCAGTGCAATCCCTTTTTTCAACGAGCCGTGTAATGTTGGACCAATCTACGCTATTTTGTTACATGTGAAGCAGGGAGATTGTAACCGAATATGGTTTGGCAGTAGTTAAAATAAATTAAATGAAGTAAAAACAAACAGTTTTATTATCAACATGTTTAAGTAATAAACCCGACAAAATAAACGCAATGATGAGGTTTTTCCATTAAGTCTTCATTAATTGCCCAAATTCAGCATGTTGAATTTTTCTTAGTTTCAAATATTCTTGATAAAACTCACATACAGAGTACTGGAATTTATTTTCTTTAAAAAGTTATAGAGCAAAGACATTAATGCAGCCGGTAATCATGCTTTGAATGTGATTATTTAACGGTACCACCAATTCAAGTTTCGGTTACGTTTTTTTTTTTTTTTTTTTTTTTTTTTTTTTTTTTTTTTTTTTTTTTTTCAATTTTAAGGCTGTACTAAACAAACTCTTGCAGTCTTTCGAGGCTTGTGAAGTTAAACCAATGTAGTTTGTCTTTAAACACTCCAATCTGATCAACCATGATCGTATTAGATCATTAAAATATGATTGAATGTTTCGCGTTTATAAGGTTTATCTCCGGTATGGAATTGTTAACTTTTGCTCCGGGTTTCAGTAAGTTATTCGGCACCTAGGGAGCTTCATCGTCGGGCAGCTTACTGAATCTGTTGAGTCCTCGTATTTGCTTCACCAGGGTGGTTATCATGATTTATTTGTTTGTCCTTGATGATTCATTGACTAGGAAGAGATTCACCATGAGGACCGAACGACTAACTAAATGTTAGGCGCCTAAAACCGGTTTAAGCCTCCAAGTCATTTTATATTACTGATCGTTCCAAGGCGATAGTTCTGTTGTGGTTTCATTTATTTTGTGTTATGGAGTCGAATTTTGTACTGTTTGAGCCTTATGTATGTTTTCGTATTTTTATTTAAGTTCGGGTAACTGAGTGACCGTCTTTGGGAAATAACTGCTCACTTGGCTTTCGATATATTGTCTAAGTACCTAATTGTCGGTTTAGTTTTTCCCTCCTCGGTTTTTGGAGTAGGAGTTTCTTACTGCGTTTTTCCTCATCATTGCCTACTTGTACCTTTATTGAAAATGGTGTCAAATGACATTCTTTGCCTTTAGAACCCGTCTTTGAACAACATACAGATAAAAGAGGGAGAGAATATGTATCTGAGTACCTTCAGGACTGGTGTACTAAAACATTACATACACCTACAGCAATTATTGTAAGGAGAATGTAAGATGATAAAATTTTAATGCGACTTTAAACATTTGACCCCCACATGGTTTATAGCAGAGTTTTATAAGATATGCGATACATACGGGATCTTCGTACCTGAAAAATATGAGCCGCATAACGAGAAAATCAGATTTTTGCATATGCGAAATCAAAGGCGCAGATCAGCTGTGCAGTAACTGCACGACTGTCCAGCGCCTTTGTTTTCGCTACTCGGTAAGTACAGTTCCTCTATTAATTGTAGCCAAAATTTCAAGAATCTAGCTTGCTTTTGTGTCGCTCCCGGTCGGAAACCCCGAAAACCGGTTTTCTCACGTCGATGCTCATATGCCTTTCAAATTATATCATTACATGTGTTTTTTTATGAAAATAAAATGATACACGGTACCCTTTCGTTTCTTATTTTGTCGGGTACAATTACACGATTGCATTTACATTGTCTCAAAGACCTGTTCTTCAGTGAAACATTGCATATCTTTCAAATTCTGGGGTAGATCAGCTGGCTAACCTGCACTCCGATACACTTCGTGACCTCGCTCCTCTCCCGGTATGGAGAGGTCTAACGGAATACCGATGGAAATATTCCGTCTAAATCTGGGGTCGATACTTGCTCTAGAAAAATTGCGATTGACCAGGTGGGGTTCAAATGTAAAAGTGGCATAAAATGTACAGTTTGAATTCTCTAAACAATGATTAATGCTTGTGTTTGGACACTTTTGAAAACCCTTGTATGTACTCAGACACTTATTCCTACCATATTGTATCTGCATTTTGTTCGAATCGGCGTTCTATCCTCTGACACCTGTTTGAAAATTGATTGTATACAGCGAATAAACCCTATAAACCGTAAAACATTTTAAGCATAATTTTAATTACTTTAACGGTCATGACCGATCAAATTTGAGTTTCTAAAGACGAACAGCATCCAGCTTCTAAAATAATGCAAAGAATAAATTGTATTTTGAAATTTTTGAGTAGAAAATATTGCATATAGCAGGTATATGTCCTTGCTTATAAATTCTGGCACAACTACCACTTGTAAATTACACATGTTGGCATGGCAACGCTCCGAAAAGCATAGAAATACCACTTTTTTGCAATTTTTGGTCTAATTTTCACAATTTTACACCGTTTTCTACTACCGACCCTCGCGACGAACAATTTCTTATTATGAAATAATAATGAAGTATCATCCAGATATATTGTATGCAAAGTATCATTTTGGTGGTCATGTGGGCCGGCACATAAAATTAAAAATGTGTTCAGAAATGGTAAAAAAAGGCCAAAAAGTGCAAAATGGGCTCTATCAATGGTTTAGTAGGATAAATGAAGTACTTGTTCTGGTTTTAAAAAGATGCGACATATGGTTGTTTTAGGAATAGTTTTCTCACCTTAATTCCAATATTCATTTTCAGCAAAATATGAGACAAAAAAAGGACATAAACGCCCTAGGCCTTTTAAACGCGTACATTTTTCGAATCTTATATTTATGGTACCTTTGAATGATCACGTCAAAACATGTTCGCTGGTTGAAAGATGACTTTATATTATAAATGTGTAAAGAACAGATATTTGAGTACTTCAAATATGAATTTTAGCAAGATTAGATGAGGTCTTAGATAAAAAAGTAAGAAAGTTGGTTGCGTCCCAGTCATACAGGATGTATTGTTTTCTGCCTTTGTTAAGTCACAGCATGCATACACATGTACCGACCAGCCAATAAGTTTTAGTTTTTGGATATTGGATTATCTTTCCACGTGTGTTCATGAACTGAAATGAAAAGATGATTCAATCCCAATATTGTCTTATTTTAGCCCTCAAACTTCTATGAACCGCCCCGTATAGCATGTTACAAATAACATGATATAATTTTCTTGTTCTTCATTCTTTATGTTTTAAATAAAATTATATTCATACTATATATTATATAGTGCATAAATGGTCATTATGTCACTCCTTACTCAGTGTTACTTTTAAGTCCAAAGCATGTCCCATTTTCATAACAATAAATTATATATCCTAGTTTCCATGAAAGTTGTCATGTTTTTTTGTTTGTTTGTTTTTTATCTATTTCTTCCTTTGCCTTAATTTTGTTGTACAGTGTACAATTGATCCCAGGAAAGGCTGAGATCACATGAGCAAAGGTATGTACCCTAAAGGCCCCAGACCCCCGCCTAATTTCAAGACATTATTACATACAGTGCATGTATTATTAAACATTCTTCATTCTGTGCTATAGTATGGACTTTGGAATTTCAGTGTGGATTTATTTTACCTTTGAGAAAGAATATGATAACTCACTCTTTCACTATGAAATTTTTATATTTTCTACTTTTATAAATGATCAATGTGAATGATAAAAAGAGGTCTAAGTTTAGATGTAGAGAAAAAGTTGACTAATTTTCTCTGTATTCTTTGTACATTTTCAATGAAAAAAAAAAACAAAACAAACTTTATTTTGTCTTTATATAAAAACCGTTAATTCTGTGAGAGTCAGCTAATGGGCCTGTGTAGTATCACCATCCTGCATAATGCTTCAGCACACTGAATGGTGTGATGTTGTGGAACTGAAAGGTTGCTTTATGTAGATATAAATTGAAAGGTTACTTTATCTAGATATCTTAGACATTAAGTAATGTAGAATAAGTGAGTGTGGAGGTAAGGATTGTTAGTATAAGAGCATAGAATGAAGCGATTTTCTCAAGAAAACTCCTATATTTTTTCCTCAAAATGAGCTTAAACCTCCTATATTTCTTAGAAAAAATTCCTATAATATAAACTCCTATATTTTTTAGAAGACTTGGTTGACAGCCTGAATGTCTCAAGAGTTCAGTTTAATCCTTGGTCCTGGAACTAATCAGTATGTGGTTATTTTCTTGTTTTATGAAATTAAATACTTCAATATTGTTTTTGACATATGTGCAAATTCATGACTTGCATGATGTGTGATGGTCACTGTATTTCACCTTAATTGCATGCTAACAGCAAAACATCTGAAAGTTTTTTTCTGAAGAAGAATGAAGAAGCAACAATAAACTGTTGCCTGTGCATTTCTTGTATTTCAGGAAAGATTTTCAGATTAACAAAAGTAAAATAAGAATGCCACATGTTGCACAAGATTAAGCCACATTTCACTGCACACTCTTATCCAAGTGTTTTATTCATTTTAAAGATTTTTCCAATTTCTCTTTTCAGCTTTTGTCTGCAACGAACATATTATATCAAGCCAAGACAAAAAGAATGGCACCATCGTCAGCTCTAAGTACCCAGACCCCTACCCCTCCTCTATTATCTGCCAGTATGAGTTTGAGGGGGTTGGGCAGGAGAGGGTCCAGCTAAGGTTCCTGGAGATGAATCTGCATTATACTGGAAGGGATCCAACTGATCCTTATGAGTAAGTACATTTGAGCCATCGCATGAGAAAACCAACAATTTGCTTATGTGAAAACAAAGGCACAAACCAGCTTCGCGGTAACCGCAAAGCTGATCAGTGCCTTTGTTTTTGCTACACAAATAGTACAATCCCTCTTCTTTTCAAATCTAAAATTTCAAACTTCTAGCCTTCTTCTATGACTGTAGAAACAGGTTTGTGTCCAACCTTGTCTGAAACCCAAATTGTTGGTTTTCTCATGTGGAGGCTCATTTTTGCACCTTGTCATGACAAAACATATCATTGGAGTATTAGAAGACCTTATAAATAGAGTATTTGATGATAATCAAAGAAATAATTTTGCATGTTTCTTCATAAAATCCTATGCTGGAGCTGAATCATTATGCACATGTCATTTGTTATCACTGCCCTCCCCCCTCCCCTCCAGTCATGGGTAAGGGTGGGGAAAAGCCATAGAAATGAGGTGGGGGGGGGGGGGTTACCTTCGATTTGTCCCCACAGTGTGGGGGAAATACCCAGGGTTTGCATTGTATTTGCAAAAACATCAGTGCAATGAAAACATAACAGACTGCGGGGGAAATTATCAGGGTTTTTACCAAATAGGTGTCCCCGCAGTGCAGAGCTTTTAATTAGCAGTGGTTTGCTGGATGAAAAGTCAGTCCATGCTATTCCTGGGGACTGGTGGGGACTGTGGTTACAAATCACTAGTGCATAAGAATCATTCATTTCATCATAAAATTCTATGTTGTGGCTCATGTAAATGGCCTTGGTGTGGCGATTCTAATGAACACTCACCACATACGAGTTTTTACAAAGATCTAAATTTGATGTTTTGCCTGTTCCAAAACTATGTAAATTTCGGGTTCGAATCCAAATATCCAGAAAATTTAATTGTCAACTTATAAGTAGTTGAAGCCTCAACTAAAGTAGTAGCTAGGCATTAAATTTGGCTAGCAGCAGATTTCAGCTCAGTTATACCAAGGCAGTAATTCTCAATTCTGTCAATACTGAAAGGAAACTGCTGCAAAATCTAATTTTCTTGTCTTAACACAATTTACAATTACTGGCAACTAGTGCTTTTAGACTGTTTAAATATTTATGGAGAAATATTAACTTGTCAAGTTTGGTTTCCATCATTTCATGCAGATAAAGTTTAAAGCATCGTCAAAAATGCAAACTTTAGGGCATTCAACTCTGTGCCATCTGCTGACTATAACTTTTGCAAAACAGTTTGGACCCAGATCAATTAGGGTAATTCTGATGGTATAAAAGAAATAGAGCTAGTCATAGAACCATGGCAGACAAAATAAGCATGCAATTTATATGGTTCCAAACAGTATTTATGGCAGTTACATGATGTCTGTATGATTACCGGTATCTTATAGTCACATATTAAATATTAAGTTAGTTGTCTCAGTTTGAAAGATTTACACTGTTCACATATTCATCATACAGCAGTTGTACAAATTTCTGCAGAAATGGGGAAATTTCATTGCAGTCTTGCAAAAAAAAAAAAACACACAAAAAAACGACAATCTTGTGGTATTCTTCACAAAAATAGCAAAATGCAATTTATATGTCAGTCATAGAAACACCTTGCATTCTTCAAGGTAGACATCCAACAACCCTGTAGTTGTTCTCTGTAACAATTCTAAAATGAACCTGTGTGTAAGAAAACCAACAATTTGGGGGTCCGACCAGGTCTGACACAAGCCGGGCTATACAGTCACAGAATAAAGCTGGAAGCTTGAAGGTTTTGCTATAAGTAGAAGAGGCGTAGTACTATCCGTGTAGCGAAAACAAAGGCGCTGATCAGCTTCGCAGTTACTGCAAAGCTGATCAGTGCGTCTTTGTTTTAACATATGCAAATTGTTGGTTATCTCATGCGAAGGTTCAAATATTTGTTTCTCTTCACTTCAGCTGTTCTAGTCAGGATCGTATCACTGTGGTTGTGTATATTGACGGCAAGGAGGAGGAACTAGGGACGTACTGCGGCCAGAAGACCCCGCCCCAACTCATGTCCAACGGGGTCAGGATGAAAGTGATATTTAGGAGCGAGAGCTCACAGAAAAATATGGTCTCAGGCTTCAAGCTGGAGTATAGTTTTAGAACAGGTGTGTTCATCTGTAAATTTTGACCGAGTCTATATTAAAATCTATAAAGCAAAAGTAATGCTGTGTTATCTAAGAAAGGATTAAGCATTGTATAAGGTTGGGTTGTTTAACCCACTTTTTACAGAATCAAGAAATAGCTCAGCGATGTTCATGAAAGTGCATTGCAGCCTAGTGGTAGAGTATAGAAATCCGGAGCCAGAGATCCTGGTTTCGATACCTACCTTCCTCATATAGTGTCCTTATTAAGCAAGCTCTCTATAGTGCTGGTTAATAGCGCCATCCCAACATTACTGAAAAAAATTGATGTTAAGACAACAAAAGCAAACCAAATTGTGTAATTCTACTTAAATTTTTTTTTTCTTCAGATTTTGGGGTCCAAAGTACAGGTGTGCAAGACACTAGGGGAGGTAGGTACCATGTAATATTTTACACATCAAAGTAATACAGGTCAACCTCATTATAGTGCTATCGCTGTGGTTCATAAAGAAGAACTGTGAATCCAGCTTACAATGAGATTAGTAACAGTAAATAAGATAATCAATTTTGGAACCTTAACATGGCTGTGGTACATGTATATTGAAAACCCACATTATAATGAGGCATATTATAATTAGGTTGAACTTTAATTGATGTCCCAGGATGATGCTATACACCTGTAGATCAGATAACTCTCTCAGCATTCTTGGGGGAAGTGCAACCGCAAATCAGCAAAGTGAATTTGAAGCATAAAATAAAACAACTTGTATGAGTTAAAAATTATTTATTCGAGAAGTGTCGTCTTCATGGATGATTTTTGAAACATTTAATAAAGAGGGCTCAACCCTTGGTGTAAGAAAACATGGTGTAAAATTGATGATGATGATGATGATGATGATGATGATGATGATGATGATGATGATGATGATGATGATGAAAGAGCTAGGGTTCAACCCTTGGTATCAGAAAACATGGTGTAAAATTGATGATGATGAGGAGGAGCATGATGGTGTGAGGATCATGATGATGATGATTGAATTTACCAAAACAGGTAAAATCATACATTGTAGTAAAAGCTTATAAGGAAATCATAAGCAATGATCAGAAACAGAAACAACATTCATCATTCCATTTTTACCCAATCGTAAATAGAGATATATTCATAAGCTTGCAGGTTACATGAAACACATGCTGCATATGGTACCTGCTATTTTTATTGAAAAACAGCATGGACTTGAGGTGAAACAGCTACAACTTTTTTGTATTGGTCTGAATGGAACATTGTAGAAAAATATTTAAAAATGATGTAGATGGGATTGCTAAGAGTGAAAACTCTTTACAAAATGACTGGGATCATACTGTCTTTAAACTTAAGTTCAATACTTTTGCATTTTAGTTAGTGTAATACACAAATATTTTGATCATTACAAAATTTATCATCATTTAAATAGGTCATTTTCCATTTTTAGATGATAGCTGCAAGTATATATTCAACAGCAGTATTACAGAAAGTGGAACATTTACATCACCCAATTTTCCTGGAAATTACCCTCTTGACTGTGAATGCAATTACTATTTCCATGGAAACAAGGGGGAAACAGTGAATATAAGATTTCTTAATTTTACTCTATGGTAGGTTCCCTAGCAACAGTCAGTCAGAATTGTCTCCCTTAACGCTTAGAAAATTCACTCATTTGTCAGAAAATAATATATTAAACTTTAAGTGTCTTGTATGTTTGGATTTGAACTGCACTTAATCATAATGAAAGTATCTATAAAACAAATAATTTTGTTGAACACAACAATGGCAGTTGTGTCATAAAAATGACAAAAGAGTGAAAATGTTATTTTTAATTTAGAATGTAGAAATAGTAAAGTGAGGATGCATGTTAAATCCTCAGGTTGTAAACTTTTCCATTCTGTGTTATATCAAATCAGTATGGGTATATGTTGATATTATAATCAATGGACGGCTTTGCTTGTTTCTCATGCATAGCCATAGATTGTACCAGTCTAAGGACAAGATGAACCAAATTCTTACAAGATGACCTGCTTATTACCAGCCTATATTTTGGGAGATGTAGCTTAACAACTGGTCTAGTTTTGCTATGGGGAGCTGCTGGTCCAGTGACTCCTAAACTTTAGAATATTTGAAATTTTTAATCGATTGATAACACAGTTGACTGTCAGTCATTTCACAAATGACTTTTCTTCAACCAGAATAACCATCGGCTTTTAATATGTTGGGGTATTGTAGAGCTCAGAGAGATGTTGACAGGTCAGTGTCCCAAGCCCAATTCATCCTCTTTAGCATAGCTTGACCTTTTTAAAGGAGTGCCCATAAATCCTGTGTTAATAGAAAGTGTACATGAAAATTGTCCATAAACAATCCTCATATACCCTCAAACTTTTGTTTGAAACATTCTTGGAACCTGTCAAAAAAGTTGAATTCATATTGTTAGATATTTCTTTGCCTCGTATCTTTCTTAGTAACATATGCTAGCCAGTCAAAGGGAGACAATTCACTGTTGCGGGTGAAGCATGCTATTTATCGGTGTTTTATCGCTTTTTCGTGAGCCACCCTAATTTGTTTCTTTTTCAGTCTGCACATTCATGTTTCACAGCAATGTCACACCTCAAGGGTGGTTCACATCCCCTAATTTTGGGGGCCAGTATCCCCGAAACACCGAGTGCCATTATATTTTTGATGGGAAATCCACTGAGCGGGTTGAGATACGATTTCTTCAATTTGATGTAGATGGAATTGTGCCAAGGTAATAAGTGTGTGAAATTTCAACCCCAGCTAAAAACTTAACTGAATTTTGGCATGTTAAGTTTGTACCTTATTAACCAAATAATCAAATATATCATCATCATTATTTTTAAATGCCCATAGAAAAAAAGGCTAAAACATCTTCCATAGTTTTACTGGTTTTCAAATTCAAACGTAAAAAAAAATACTTTTTAATTGGTTAGAATGAAGTTCCACAAGATGTCAGGCTTTGTAGAGTCTCCTACCATTGATTCGTTTCTCAACATCATAAAACCATATTTCATACTTCATTATCATTTTCCTCTTTTATAAGTCATACAGACTTTGCTTGAATGTTGTTGTTCGAATGATTTTCTTTGAATCACTTGAAATGTAACTGTTATTGTTCGAACAGATAAGGTGCATAGTTTTTCATATAATGTTTTTTTTTTTAATGTAAGAATAGTGCAAACTGAAGTTTTTGAAGAAACAATGTGAACTGTTGTGATAGATTTGCACCTTATCTATTTAGCTATATGCAGTACATTTAGATGGTTCACATTTATTGTGTGCATGCTATATGGGGTTTAGTTATAAACATCACATTTATGTCTGTTTATCTTTTAATATGTAAAAAAATCAAACATTTAAATGCATTTACGTGTATAGATCTATGAATATGCAATAAGGCACTCAGCTGTAAAGTTATCTTTCCCGCACATACTTTGATCAGCATTGGATAATTAGAAGATAGATCAATTTATAAAGCCAACAGCAGCGCTAGCCTTGGATTATTGCATGTATGATAGGCAGCAAAATTACTTGGGTTGAAATAGATGTAAGGAAGTCTTATCAGAACACATCAAATTACATTGCTTTGATAGTTATGAAAGCATTATGGTCCTTCACACAAAATGTTTCACCAAATTATTCTTTGTACACTTGTCAGGATATGATTAGCTGCAATCAATACATTAATCTGCACACAGGTCATGAAAAAGTTAACAAAGGCTGCCTCTTAACATTGTGTTTGAAATACAGCATCAGATTTGGTAAATGTGCCAAATAAATCCTACAAACTTTTAACCATGAAAGGCTAATATTAGTGTTGATACAAAAAATAAAATTGTCATCAACTATTTTCTGACACGAAGGTTTAAAATTGAGCAAGATAAATAATTTAAGTATCATATCATGCCCAAAATATGCATAGATATAGTTTTGATAATGAAAAAGCAATTGTGCAATTTAATCTGAATATGGCAACAACTACAAAGAAATGTTAAAAAAATATTTTGATCAAGATTGCGGTACCTGAGATTCTTGAGTTACAATATGGATCAGGAAATGGATACCAAATTTTGCAGCCTCAGGTTGTATAATGATTAGAAAATCTTCGTCCTTTCTTTCAGGTGTGATGACACCACTAAAAGTGATTTAGTGTCGTTTTCAAATTTTCTGAATGCACAAGATAGAAAAATGCCCAAGTTCTGTGGGACCAAGGTCAGCCCTGTATCATCGGATGGAGCATTTTTCAGAGTGACATTTAGGTCCAATCACATCTATGATGCACAAGGTTTCAAGGCTGCTTATACTTTTCAGAGAGGTAAGATATCTTACAGAATTTCATAGGAACCACTTAAAAAACCTAACTTTAATTAAATAAAAATAAAACTGAGATCCTTTAAGAGCAGAGAGCATATTAATGAGAAATGGGATGGGCAATACCTCGGTTTTGGCTAATTAAACTATTATAATTACATTGAATCTGAAAATTGAATTGTTTGCTGTAATACGTCAACAATTTAAGTACAGTACAACAATAATTGTCAGAAATTGTTGTTAGCACTTTTAGATAAAGAAATGCCAAATAACTGTTTTGGTCCAAAATTGTGGATACTCTAAAAGTTTAGATGAGAGATTTTCTCCACAAGCACCGAAAACTATAAACAGTAGATATCTAATTAGTAAAGCTTAGTAAAGTAAATAATTTCAAACTAGAGAACTTAAATAATGCTCAGGAGATACATGTAATTCACATGCCAAAATTATTGTAGAAGCATCTTTGGTAGAGTGGTAATGTCACTCGTCTTGTAAATAAAAACAAAACTGAGATCTTTTAAAGAGCAGTGAACATAATTCAGAATGGGAATGGGCCATACCGTGGTTTTGGCTGCTTACTGGGTAAGCCTCTTCGATGACCATATGGAGCTTCTTCAGTCTGTCAGATGAGACTATTAACAAAGGTCCCATCTCCATATGACCTTAGCTGTTGGTGGGATGCTTGACCCCAAATCAACCAACCAATCAAATTATTGCACGTAAATAATTATGTCTTATTTTGCAGCTGATGTGTCAGATGAGACTGTGAAACCTAAACCAATACATGACAGAGAGCAAGGCTCAACAGGCTCAGCAAGTCATGTGACCATTTCCATAGTAACAATAAGTCATGTGACAGTTTCCATAGTAACATTGATCTGCTTCTGTCAAACTGTGATATTTCATGTTTTGTAACACAAGTTGTCATAGTTACGAAGTTGTTATAGAATGACCAAACTCTGTTGACCAAAGCACTGCTGTTTATACAGATATGAATGAGCCACATTATGAGCAAAACCGGATTTTTGCCTATGCGAAAATAAAGGCGCAAATCAGCTGTGCAGTAACAGCACAGCTGATCAGCGCCTTTGTATTTACTACTCGGATAGTACAACTCCTCTTCTACTTATAGCCAGTATTTCAGGCCTCTAGCCTGCTTCTGTGACTGTACAGGCCAATTTGTGACGCACCTGGTCAGAAACCCACAAGACCGGTTTTCTCGCACTGGGGCTCAAATGATAATGTTTAAAGGACAGTGGCAAAAGCTTTAGAGAACCAGCTTTAAAAGCTTGACCATTGCTATTCTTAAATTTCCTGACTAGTTGTGACAGAGTGTCAACGGAAGCTTATTTTGACTAGATAACTTTGGGTCCAAAGAAATAGACCTTGTAAGAAGTGAAATCATGGTTTCTTTGATATAAGAGGGTCAACTATAATGGTATAGATGATCAACCAGTGTCATGTATTGATTGCATTGTATCTGGAGGTGCATTAAGAGGTGAGCCGAGAGGTTAGAAAACCAGGCTTCCAGATTTCCGAGCAGGTCCGCAACAAACCGGCCTGTACAGTCACAGAAGGCTAGAAGCTTGAAATTTCGGATTTAAGAAAAAGAGGGTTTGTACTATCCGTGTAGCGAAAACAAAGACACTGATCAGCTTCGCAGTCACTGTGAAGCTTATCTGCGCCTTTGTTTTCGCAAAGGCAAAAATCCGGTTTTCTCATGACGAGGCTCAGGTAGAAGTGTATGTAGAAAAGCAATTGAAAACTGGACTCAGAAAGATTATATATGAAATCAAACAGCTAAGGTGGATATTTTGTACTTGATGATCAATTCACCAATAAACCATATCTCAGAAGCTTCCATGGTGTAGCATCAGGAAAACATGTCCGTGTAATGTATACCCCCTTGAACCCCACTTTTATAGAGCAAAACTGGGGTATGCAGGGGTATACCTATTTTTCTTATTTTTGCTCCAAAACATAGATTGTGGGTACTCGTTAGAACCGCCTCGGCGAGGCGGTTCTAACGTGTACCCACAATCTATGTTTTGAGCAAAAATAAGAAAAATATCAAACATTTTCAGCAGAAAATTTTCAAATTTTAAAGCTCAAAAAGTCTCTGTATTTTGCATGGGCATGTTTTCGTAATGGTGGTAAAGCCATCAGCTTTGAAAAACAAGGGTTGCTGGCTTTATCCTTGGCTTCATAATTATGTCATTTGGATAAGACTTTAAACTTAGTTGTACAATATTAAACTTCAACAAAATGAAAGCATCTCTCCGGTGCTCATCAGAAAAAAAACAAACAAACACTTGTCTATCACTAGGGTATTAAAGGGGAAATAATAAATATGCCTGTTGATGTTTGCAAAATGCCCACCTTAAGCTATGATCAGATGTAAAAATGGAAGAGCAGGAGGTCCTGACAATCATAGCATTAGAAATCTTTCGTACATATGTAACTTTGGTGATCAGATTGATTTTAGATATGTTTATGTATGATGGGTAATGGTCTTGATTGTTTGCTGAAATAGAGAACTTACTGATTTTGTAAAGAGAGAAACTTCTCTACTGAAGTTGAATGCTGAAAGTATTGCTACTTTCATTTGAGCAAGGAAATGGAACATTAATGTCAGATAGGGGAGTGTACTGGCTCAGTGGTAGAATGTCAGACAAGGGAGCAAGAAGTTTAGGGTTCATTACGAAAACATGCCCATGTAATATATAAATTTTTCTTAAATTGTAAAAAATTAAAATTTTCAGTAGATTCTTTTTTTTTTTATTTTTATAATTTTTGCTCAAAACATATATTGTGGGTACATGTTAGAACCGCCTCCCGAGGCTGTTCTGACAAGTACCGGGTACCCATAATCTATGTTTTGAGAAAAAATTAAGAAAAATATAAAAAAATTCTACTGAAAATTTTCATTTTTTACAACTTCTGTAAATTACATGGGCGTGTTTTTGTAATTGACTGAGATGTTAAGCACAGTACAAAAAACAATGACAGTATTTATAACCATTCAATTGTTAAGCAGCAGAGTACAAAAAAAAAGTAGCTTGACTCATGTTGGTTTCTGCAAATGTTCAACTTTTATTGGTCAAGAAGTTGTATTACAGGTCAGGCTAAGAAGTTTTTTGTTTCATTTCCAAGGTTAAATGAAATATATAGGTTATAATGTTTTGAGCCATCTCATGTGAAAACCAACAATGTGGTTTCTGAACAGGTCTGCCACAAACCAGCCTTTACAAGCATAGAAGATGACTAGAGACTTGAAATTTCAGAAGAGGAAGTGTACTATCCGTGTAGCGAAAACAAAGATGCTGATCTGCGTCTTTGTTTTCGCCTATGCAAATGGTTGGTTTTTCTAATGAGGTTGCTCGTTTCATACCATATGTGTATTTATTAAGGTCTTTTTCATCAGAACACATACATTTGTAAAAATTATTCACCTGATCAGCTTTTCACTCATTTACATGGGTTGAGTGAGTGGCATTTCAACCATATAATTTGTTTATGATTGTATATTATAATAAGTTTCATTACATATTTCAATCAATAATGTATATATAAATGACCAATACTGTATTATTATTATTACAATGATTTAGTGCCATACGGTGATTGGTGCAATATGTATGTATTATACAAATGTAATGATTATAAGTATGAGCTTTATGAAAATACATGTACTCGTACAAACCAAATACTTTGACTTAAATCTGGGGCCAGTTGTTCAAAATTAACGACATCGTTAGTTAATGATTCGTTAAAATTTCAAACATGAATATTACAAATACACTGTTATTTTTTGTTGATAAAATGTGAGAATCCTTTGCACTCACATTTTATGAACAAAAAATAACAGTGTATTTGCTAAATTAGTCAGCAATTACTTAACGAGTTGAGGTCTTAACTATGACGTTAAGCTAACAAAGTTTTGAACAACTGGCTCCAGTTTTCTATGACACATAAACTTATAGAGCTTGTGGTTTGTGATTTATACTATGAAAACATGTCCATGCAATGTGTATACTTTTCTGGAGCTGTAAAAATCGAAAAATTTCAGTCAAAAACTATTGATATTTTTTATCAAAACATTGATTGTGGATACCACGCTGCTGAGTCGGTTCTAATGAGTACCCACAATCTGTGTTTTGGAACAAAAATAAGATAAATAGGCATACCCCTTTATACCCTGAGTTTACTATATTAAAGTGGGGTGTTAAAAGGGGGTATTAATTTCACAGACATGTTTTCCTAATGTCTAGTATTTTGCATGTAGTAAATGATGCCCCTTCTATATAGACAGACAACTAACAAGCAAGGTCGGGATGAGTCTGCATGGATACAGGCTAAGGCTGATCTTCACCTTTTCAGTTGATAATGAATTTCATACTTATAAGGACATTGTAATTGAGGATACATCACTGTGTGGAAAAAAAAAGATTTTCTCTCTCTAAGCTGCTAAGCTGGATTTAGATGTCATTAATAATAATGTAAAATGTCGAGTTTTATGGAAATAATTATTTATTGTTGTTTTTGATCTCATTCCTGACCCAATGTTTGGGTCTGATGGCCATGGCCTTGTGTCAGGATATTTTCCAGACAAAGGCCAGCAGCTTTACCTGCTCTTAATTTAATTGTGCTGGAATGTAGTCAATTGCAGCTAATTTCTCCCATCTTTTATGCTTTGACTTCACAGCTCTTACTTCTTCCTCTGCTTGTTCCGTAAGAAGAGGCACTTCATCTGGTACTTGTGGGTATGCAAGTACTCAAGGGTTCTTATCAGTCTCATAATGGTATTTGTCTGAGAAGAACTTAGTATGGCTCTTGTGTCATTACGAAAACTTGCCCATGCAATGTACAGAGATTTTTAAAGTTTTGAAAAATGAAAAATTTAAGCAGAAAAATGTTGATATTTTTCTTATTATGGCACAAAACATAGATTGTGGGTACATGTTAGAATTGCCTCCGCCATGCTGAGGCAGCTCCAACGAGTACCCACAATCTATGTTTTGGACCAAAAATAAGAAAAATAGGTATACCCTGCAAGCCCAAGTTTTACTATATAAAAGTTGGGTTTAAGGGGCATACATTGCAAGGACATGTTTTCCTGCCTGATGTATTACATGTGCCAAGAAAAAGAAAATGGCATCTCAACGATTTAAACTGCATGTGATGTTATGCCGAGAATTCACAGAAGTAAGAACACAAAATACTATGACAGACATTCTCAGAACTACATTGCTTGATATAGAATGAATGTTATATTTTGGGTATATCTAGTCAATTTGTGATTAAGAAAAAAAAAATCTCATTTTCGTTTTACCTTTATTGTGTTAGAATAATCCTGTTATCGTATAAATATTTATACTTTGTTTTAGCCTATTCTGAAATTTAGCATTTTACATGTTCATGCACTGTATGCAAATATTAGCTTATATGTTTAATCATTATTTTCATCTCTGGCAATATTTTGGGGATGAAACTTTTTCTGTTAATTCGAAAGAGTTACATGTATGTACATACATTCTAGTCATAAAATGAGTATTATTTTCCTGTCTAACTGTGGTGTGTGATCATGTCATAATTGACAAAAATGCAGTACAAACAAACGCATGCTACTATATATACTCATCAAAAGAAGTTTTGCACCATTTAGATTTTTTCATATTTTTAAGAGACATTTTAACTAACAAATTTTAAAGTTAGCTTTTTTAATTTGTACAGTCTGAAAAAGTTTGATAATGTGTGTGATAAGACCAAAAGTTGTTGCGGAAACGATTTGAGGAAAAATTGAAAATTCCAATTTTCTGTTAATGCTGAAAATTGGAAAATCGAAAAAATTCCACAAAAAATGCCACAGCATCAAGAACACATTTTTGTTTCCAAATTTTTACACAAGAGCTCCAAAGCTAATGATTAAGCCTAAAAACAATTTAAAAAATCTCAAAATTTTTGTAAAAATTCATTTTTTGACAAAATTGCAATTTTTGAGAAAAAATGATAAATATTGGTAAAAATGAGTAAAATCGAAATTCATTTCAATTTTTGATCATTATGAGATGTTTTGACACCAAGAGTTGCCGCCTGTTTTCTTTCTGTCAAAGGCAATCTCATGTCAAAGACGTTGCATGAGGACTTTTTTGACATGCAGCTTTTTAAAAATTCTGAATTTGGATGGGTTGAAAACCAGTACTTTCAGTTAAACATTAATGGGTGCTGCATGCTGTGTTTGAAAGAAAAACAACCCACTTTATTGGAGAGATGAGTTACTGAGCTTTATCTGAGAATTTAAACAAAATCTCAAAAATTGTTATTTTTGGTCAAAAATAGTGTTTTTGTAAAAAAAAATCATTTTTTAGTTTTTTGCTTTAAATGATTGCTTTCAGTATCCCGAATGAGGATGTGAAACGAATTCGGGGTTGGAAGCCCAGAAATAAAGATATGGGCTTTTTGCTGCATCCCAAATTTTGGTGTTTTCAAAAACATGCATTTTTGCATAGTTTTATTTAATCTTTTTTAGAAGAAATATTGATTTGTCATTCAGGAAGTCCAGCCCTTTAAGATGGTATTCAGTTTTAAAAGTTTATTTGAAAAATGTCTATACTAGACATTATTTTAAAATGAGAAAAATATTAACTGGTGCAAAACTTCTTTTGATGAGTATATATAAATTGAGCCACAACGTGAGGTTTCAGACCAGGTCCGACACAAACCATCCTCTACAGTAACAGAAGAAGGCTAGAGGCCGGAAATTTTGGATTTCGAAATTAGAAGAATTGCATTATCGGTGTAGCGAAAACAAGGGTGCTGTTCAGCTGTGCAGATCTGCGCCTTTGTTTTCGCGAAGGCAAAAATCCGGTTTTCTAAAGACGTGGCTCAATTAAGAATACAAATCATTTTGATTTTGTTAAATGAATGTGCACAAACCTTTGTATGAGCCTTGGTGGTGTAGTGGTAAAGCCACTTGCCCTGTAAACCACGGGACATAAGTTCCGATTTCGGCTTCTGCAGTCCTCCGGATGAGACTTTTATCCATATGTGCAACTAACCAACCTTTGTTTGTCCTCAGATTTCAAGAGAGGAGTGATAGTGTGAGTTGTATATGATCAACTGTTACTGGATACAAGTTATGCTTGCCAGTATGACCATTATTATTATCAATGCGCATGTGGTGGCTTGATGTTTTTTGTTACTATCGTGAACATTTTACCACTTTAAGGCTTGTTACAGTGGAGGCAAGCTCATAGTTGCAAATGCATTACCTGTAAACAGTTATTGAAAGCAAATTACTTGTCTCAGTAAAATTTTGCATTAAAAGTAAAAACTTAAAATAAAATTATTGTATACCACTAACAGGTTTCTCATTCAGTTTACATGGCCTAGGTTAGTTCTATTGGTAAGGTTATTTGTTTTCGCTTGCATTCATGAGTTTGTAGTATCAAGTTTAATTTAGGTTTAACATCCCAGTCAACAATCTTTCATTCATGTTTGGACAGAGCCAACACATCCTGGATATTGACCAGTACTATGGGGAGTAACAGCAAAAGAAGATAAACTATGGGCAAAGTGACTGAATGGTTCTTTTTGTATGTTTTAATCTTTAAACAAACTTAAATTTCCTACTTTAACACAATTCAGATCAATTGCAAATTGCTCTGGTCAACCCTGAAGAGAACCAACAATAGATGGCCAAATCTGCCGATTTCAATTACGTACCAATCTAACTTGCTTTATAAATCAATCACCTTATATAGATTGTTAGGAAGATTATTTTTATGCTGGCAAGTTGATCTCTTCAGTACTTCACAAAGAAGTTAACAGTTCATCAATAATTATATAGAATGTTTGCAACATTAGAAAGAACTTGGGAGTTATAATGCCCATACTCAGTATTCCCCAGCTGTAATGTGTCTTGCCTAAGGACACAAAACAGTGCCCTGTGTGGGAATTAAAACCCAGGACCTCTTGATTTGGAGCCTGATGCTCTACCACCATGCTCTCACAGTTTTAAAATTGCTTAACACGAAGTTGTCCTAAGTGGAATGATGAGTACTAAAACTGGTTTGTGTATAACATGGTGGTAGACTGCAAGACACAATCAAGAAATCCTTGGCTCAAACCCCAATGGAACCAAGTTTTGTTCTTCAGTTTGACACATTAGCTCTCCATAGAACTGGTTAACACCCTGAAAGATTTGGATTTCAATATGACTGTGAATATTGACTAGGATACCTCTTTTGTTAAACCAGTCCAGGAAAAAGTGTTTACTAACCATCCAGACATGGCCGCAGGTGGTATCTTGGAAATAAAGCAATAATTTAAGCAAACATTGAGCAGAAACTTTTGATGTAATGTAATACTGAATGATGAAAAAATGGACTCGTCTCACACACTATTTATCCAGAAACAACAACACAAATGGGAACAACACATTCAATACACGGCTTAACTCATTTAATCCTGGCGTCGGTTTTACGGGACAAAGGCAAACAGTATAGCCCTGGATGTGACTCCGCAGAGTGTGGCATCCCATCTGGTGCCGAGCAGAATTTCTTCGAAAAATGGAATAAAGATTCAAAATCACTCCTAACGCCCCTAAAAATGAAAGTAGACTCACCCAATTAATAATGATGGGCAAATCCGTTCGTCACAAGTGGGTTAAAGATCAGTGGAAAGTTGTTCCCAAACAGGTATTTACTACCTGTTGTCACACATTTGCCTGCATTGGTTGTTCCCAGTTGCATTTGTTGTATCTGGATAACCAGTGTGTCATTTACTTTTTATTATTGTTTAAATGTATAAATGTCTGCAAGGTGAAAGCTGTTTTATCTGTTTCTTTAAATGATGTAATAAACTTAACTTTCATAGCTTGTTTTATAGTTTTCGTGTAATCCTGTGTACGTAAAAACATTACGGGAACATCTTTTTTAAGAATATTGGTCCATACTGTCTGCTCACCTTCGAGCCTTTGGTTCAGGAGAGCTAATACAGGATAATGTGTATTAAGCAAGAAGAATTTAAAAAGCAGTAAGATTTATTTTTGATCCTCGAATTCACAACCACATTGTAATAATATAAATAAATGAGCCGCCTCATGGGAAAACCAACAATCTGCATATGCGAAAACAAAGACGCAGATCAGCTTTGCAGTAACCGCGAAGCTGATCAGCGCCTTTGTTTTTGCTACTCGGATAGTATAATTCCTCTTCTACTTAAATCCGAAATTTCAAGCTTCTAGCTATTTTCTGTGCTTGTACGGGTCGGTTTGTGTCAGACCTGTTCGGAAACCACATTGTTGGTTTTCCCACGAGGTGGCTCAAATAAGCACATTCATGAGAAAACTTGTTTTTAGAAAGTGGCAATCAAAAGACCTGTGTAGATCAGAGCAGATCCTTTGTTTTAATCCAAAAACTATTAGAGCCTTTGCATAAGAAAACCAACAGTTAGTGTTTCTGACCAGGTCTAATACAAACCGGCCTGTACAGTCACAGAAGATGGCTAGAAGCTTGAAATGTCGGATTAAGGAATAAAAGAAATTGTACTATCCGTGTAGCGAAAACAAAGGCGCTGATCAGCTTTGCGGTTACCGCGAAGCTGGTCTGCACCTTTGTTTTCGCATATGCAAATTGTTGGTATTCTGATGCGGCGGCTCAATTTTTCATAATTCAACAGGTCTATGTCGTGAGATTTTTGCTAATGTGTGAAAGTCCTTTAAACAGAGATTTCAAGACCATTTAGATTTCCTGTGGCTGTAAAGCACAGTTTGTGTTGGAGCCTCATGTCCTAGAAGCATGCTTTCTCATGTCGCAACTTATATTCTATGAACTAAATTGTATTCTTGGACTTGACATCAAAATTATAGGAAAACATTCTGTGTATTTTGTGTTTTATGAAGGATCTCTACTAATAAGGCGAGAAAAGTCCCTAAAAGCCTAAATTCGAGGGGTCAACTTTTAAAACGTACTTAAAGAAAAATTGTTAACTGTATGAAAACCAATTTGGTAGCATTCCCAAATACCTACAGGTGGAGATAACTTGGTTTTTGTACCTACCCAAATATCTATTTCTTACACTGCTATTGCAGCTAAAATACTGAGCAAAAATATAGATTCCTATGCATTTGACTGCAGTTTTTGCTATAATAGATGTTGTTCCAATGACGTACATGCACAATAACAACAAAACCAAAACTAGTTTATATCGACATCATCCAGTTTGCTTCCCATTTTAGAAAAAAAAATAAAATAAAAAAAATTGCATTCAAATACAAAGAAAAGTATATTTTTGCTCCACGAACATTATCTCCATCTGGTGGGATTCGGGAACGCTGAAATCTGTTTTTATACAATTTACATATATACTTTTCTCAAACAGTAGAGATTCTTTTCATGTTAAATTTAATACATATGGCACTCTATGTTGGCAATAACAGGCCTATGAAGATTTTAAAATGAGCCGCCTCGTGGGAAAACCAACAATGTGGTTTCCGAACAGGTCTGACACAAACCGGCCTGTACAAGCACAGAAAAGAGCTAGAATCTTGAAATTTCGGATTTAGGTAGAAGAGGAATTGTACTATCAGAGTAGCGAAAACAAAGGCGCTGATCAGCTTCGCGGTTACCGCGAAGCTGATCTGCGTCTTTGTTTTTGCCTATGCAGATTGTTGGTTTTCCTACGAGGTGGCTCAAATGTTAATGTTTAATATTCCAAAAGTTTTGGGCTTGAGCAAGCATTGTCGACCCATAGACTAAACGCCACCTTCAGTCTAGAAGACTATGACTTATCAGGATCTGCAATGTCTGTTATCACAATAACAGAACAGATTTACTGAAAAACAGTAATAATTAAAGTGTTCTGAAACTGTTGAGCCTAAGAGTCTTAAAGAGACAGCCAGTAAAGAACTCATTACATGTACATCATTTTTCAACAAAAAAATAAAAAAAAAAATCATGGAGACAACCTGTTGTTCACATGCTAAGATGCTCTCACATATACTAAATACTGGTGTCTAAAAAATTATTTGAGCTGAAGTTGCCTCGATTCGCCGGTGCGAGGCCTATGTCAAGTGGTAATTGAGAAGAAGAAGAGAAAACTGCAGCTACATGTAAACCTCATCATAACATTATCTATGGGGTCCATATATAATAATTGGGTTACTAACTATAACCTGAGATGACGATCAGGGCCCAGTTGTTCAAAACTAACGACGTTGTTAGTTAACGTTTCGTTAAATATTACAAATACAGTTATTTTTTCTTGAAAAAAATGTGAGAATCCTTTGCACTGCAAAGGATTCTCACATTTTTTCAACAAAAAATAGTGTATTTGTTACTTTAGCTGATATTTGCTTAACAAATTTATGTCTTAACGATATCGTTAAGCTAACGATGCTTTGAACAACTGGGTCCAGAAATTGATTGACTCAGTGTCAGAAGATAGACATATAGCAGAGTTATCAATCTGGGAGCCATGACATGGCCTTGTTATATTGAAAACCTCAGTATAGTAAGGCGCGTTATAATGAAGTTAAAGAAAAATGTTTCAAGAATGTTGCACTGATTACAGATTCACACTGTCTAACATCTTGCAAATTCCTTGTACATGTACATGTATAAGGAAGGTACACTTACAAATGCTGTTTCTACAGAATACTGCCACATGTTCATGGAATGTCCAGCATTTAATGCACCAAACTGCATTTGTAAGTCTATTTGCAATATTTGGTATATGTGAGGGCACTAGTATCACTTTTTCAAAAACATGAACTGCACATGGAACAAATAATACAACAGGAAACTTGCTTTTCTTTGCAATCAGAACATGAGCATAAACTCTCAAAATAACATAAAAATGAGATTTTTCAACATATTATTTGAACACATCTATATTGTTGTGTAGATAAAAAAAAACTTTAAGAAGACCTAACAGTCACATACACCTGAATTCTGTGATACCTTTCATTATTGAGCTGCTGCTTAAGAAAACCAAACAACATGCATAGGCGAAAACAAAGGCGAAGATCCGCTGTACAGTAACTGCACAGCTGATCAGCATCTTTGTTTTTGCTACACAAAGTAGACAATACAATCCCTCTTCTTTTTAAATCCAAAATTTCAAGCTTCTAGCCTGATCCTGTGACCGCACAGGCTGGTTAGTGTCAGACCTGGTCGTAAATCCAAATTGTTGGATTTCTCATGTGAAGGCCTATGTAATATGGAGACTCATTTTAAGAGTCGAGAAGACCAAAATCAAAACATACAGCTTGCAGATTGAATGGCTCTAACGTTATGCCATAAAAGTTTCTGACTGGTAAATTTTTGTCTATACATGTAATGCTAGATGCAAACTTTCAACTTCAAGAGATCTCTGAGCACTAACTTTCTGACAATATTTTTCAAGATTTGCATGAACAAAAGATGAAGGGTTTGCCTTGAAAACACAAGCACACCAGTTCTTTCTATAACATTAATTATTGCCTTTATGAAAAAAATATAATAATAATAACTCAAATTCATGAAAGGAGTTGAAGCTAAACTTGAAGCAAAATTAGCGGAATAGCTTATTTAAAACAGCTTGCACTGCATATAACAGCCCACAACAGAAAATCTTGGGTATCAACAATTTGACTAACTTTGGAATGAATGCCTAGCGATAAGCCACATTGAAATGCAATGCCCATATGATTAGATATGCAATAAATGAGCTAAAATGAAAGGAGTTTCTTGTCAGATGAATGAAACAAATACATTTTTGAAACAAATACATTTTGTTTTTCAACCTTTTTCCTGCACTCAGGAGCTCTTAAAAGGCTATAGACAATATACATATTTAACCCACTTTGGCAAGGCTGCCACATTTGCTTCAAAAATATTGCAATAAGTAAAAACTCTTATATGGATTTCTGCTTTTGTATATCATCAAAACTAGATGAATAGGAGAAAGTCTGCATCTGCTGATAAAAGGTATTGGAAAGGCACAGTACTAATTTCCCCCATACCGTTAAGCAGACCTGAAAGGGTTGTGCTATAAATAGAAACGGCTCATGGGATAGGTAAATCGCACCTCTGCAGCGCCATCTGTATCGCACAGCAGGCATGAAATTGGCCATAATTGAACCTGTTGTTAGTCCAATTATTTCATTAATATGTACGTTGTGTCAAGTCGGTTATCATGAATTCCAAATGTAGCATAGAGACGCAGTGCAATTTAATTCCTTTTGAGGAAACTGAAAACATGTTATTGACAACGGTTATGTAATTTAGACTGGAATCGCAGTGTTTCCTTCGCATAAAGACAGTTTAATTAAGCTGACTATATGTATACATCGTATCAAGGACTTTCTGTGTAGAAACTTCTTGATTGCATACATATAAAACCATGCATTTAAAATACGAGATTCAACAGAAGCATGTTCTATGCCGACATGACTGAAAAATCTATTGACTGAATCAGTAATATTTCAAATACCTGCAATACGAATGTGCGACTATCAACAGTTAAGATCAATCACGATATTCGCTAATCATGCATGAAAGTTGAAAATCAGGAGCAAATCACACATTTTACATTCTAAACATATTTGTGCACTTCTATTTTCTTTGAAAATGTTACGAAGTGTTTTCCACAATCCAAATCAGTGAAAGTTGAACAGAAAAGCGATATTTTTTCTGGCTTCTTTTACATACCATAGAGACTCACACCAAGAGTTTGCAAAAGTGGGCGGGAATGTTCCCTATGGTTCATGTTGTATGTTTACTAGATCCTAGTAGCTGATAAGCTGTAAGTCCTATAGGTATACACTGCGATCATACATTTCACCAAAGGTAGTCACAAGCTCAATAAAACATAATGTTATCTTCTTTCATTAGTTATATGCTTCTCTCAAAGTTTAGATAGATATTTAGATATTTTATTAACATTCATTTATATATCGCCATACCACCACAATTGCTATTGGTTATCGCTGATTATCAGGTACATGTTATCATTATAAAAGTCCATGTAATCGTTGATTAACTCCTGCCGCTATCTCGACATGTTCTCTTCGCAATGGCTGTTCTAATTATAGAACAAATATCTGCGTGGGAAGCCGGGGAAATCAGTCACATGTGTTTCTATTGCCGATGCAGGCTTTCGCCTTCATAGGCTTTTGATATCATCAATCTAGCTTTTATGTAAATTATAACAAAAGTGTGCATACAAAACTTAAGGAGTATCCATACATACTAGGCTCTTTAGTTCGCATAAGATTGTTACGGATCAAGTTAATCCCCATCAATCCGATGCAAATTAAAGAGTAAAGTGTTTATGCGCCCTTATGATATGACAAAAGACAATGGAATGATTCTCAAAATACCATGGAATGACAGAACCTTAAGCAATCACGCTGGTGTGCATAATCATACTGGAATTTTGCCATTGTAAAAAACAAACTTAATTTCAGTGCAAATAGTAAAAACTAAATACATGTACACACCTATAAGTTTAACCATGATTAAGTAAGATTAGAAGGGTCTTTATCTCACCAGGGATTTAGAGAAAACCAACTTGACAGGGAACAACCAAGGCAGATGAAAATGATAAGTGACAATACCAGGCCCCAAGGTTATAAAACTATTTTCATGCTCAGCTGAGACTAAAATTCATCCTGCTCATAAATGTTAAAATGCCATCAATTGTTGGCATTTTAACATTTATAAGCAGGATAAATTACAGGCTTTGGCAATCTTACTCTGAAATTTCAACCAATGTTGGTTGTTTAAGTAATTATGAGTTCAAATTTCATGCTCAGCTGAGTTGAGCATGAAAAAAGTGATACAACCTCGGGGCCTGGTTGGTAACAATTTGCAACAGATTATTGTGATCCATTACAAGTTGTTCCCAGACAGGTATTTGCATCCTATGTCCTTTCATTGATTTCATGTGTTTGCTGTTCTCAGTCGTGGTGGTTGTCTCTGGATAACCGGTGTGTAAATTGCCTAAATAACATCATAAAGAGCCACCACATTAGAAAATCAACAATTTGCAAATGCGAAAACAAAGGCGCAGACCAGCTTCGCGGTAATCAGCGCCTTTATTTCGCTACACAAGATAGTACAATCCATTTTCTTCTTAAATACAAAATTTCAAGCTTCTAGCCTGCTTCTATGACTGTACAGGCTGGTTTGTGTCTGAGGTGGTTAGAAACCCAGATTGATGGTTTTCTCACACAAAGGCTCATACTGTATGTAAGCATAAAAAGCACTGTACCAGCTTCTAAGTCTACCTAAGCTTTCATTTTACACTTCACAAAATACTGCGAGCCAAAAAACAGACATGTCAAATAAAGAACAACAATGCAAACAAAAATGGAATGAGCTAACAAAGCAAAAGCTTGTAACAAAAAAAGTTTATAGTCAAATCTTGATCTGACTTTTTTAAAAAAACATGGATTTTGTATAAAAAGTTCACGGAACTCATCACAAAAAAGATAAATCACTAAATGTAAAGTTCTAATCACTAACTTAAAAGGCCTGCGTAGTATACTGCAATTGTCATGGCTTAAGAATCCAAATAGTTAAGAGAATAACCCACTAGTGACATATAGACTTTCCCATTGTGATCATTTGGGCCAGTCCACTTTCATTTTTAGGTGAATCAGAAGTGATTTTCAAATTTATTCAATTTTTTTATGAATTTCCTCTTAGCAAAAAGAATAGCCCCAGACGTGATGCCACGTTCTAAAGCATCACATCTGGGGCTATGCTGTTTGCCTATGTCCCATAAAAAGGATGTATCAGTTAATTTTGGTCAAAATCTTTACATTAGACACAAGCCTACAGTGTATTAAGAATAAAATAAATAAATGGGTTGACTAATGTATAAGGTGATTTCTTTGATTGTGCCAGTTGACCTTTGCTAACAGATATGTATTTTTTATCAGACTACTTCGAGTAGACATAGACAAAAAGAAATTTTATATAATGACATTCTGATCAAGCCAATACTTCCCGTGACACTTGAAAAATGTCTAAATCTAGCACAAAAACCACTTTGCCAATGTTTGTAAACAGCTGTCATGAGAGGTCAAGCAGCACTGTCAAAGAAATTGCACAATATACCTCTGTGAGCAACAATCTTAATCTATAAGCAGTATCAACATGTTTTTTCCCATTTGCTACAACTAAAGGCCAGAACACCTGTGTGGTGAGTTCACAGCTGATCAAAACATTTTTTTTCATTCAATATATATGCATTCCAAATTTTGACCCACTAACCATATATGTGGATCAGCCAAGCATTTATTGGACCTTGTAAAACAAAAATGAAGACAGGTTTTCTTGCAGAGTAGCCCCATCCCCACCCATTAGAAGTATGAATTTAAATTAATTATTTCATTTCTCTAAATCAAATGTGGTCCCATTTTCCAGAAAAAAAATAATGTCAAAATTTAAGCATATATATGTGCAAAATACAGTCAGTGGACATAATTATTCGCCACCTTTGGAAAACTCCATAGACTTACATGTATTTTCATGTTTGCAAGAAAAAATATTCTGCCTCTTCTGGTCAACATATATTCACGTTTTTGGTGTCATTTGAAAGTTAAATGATTAAGGCAATATACAAAGGTTAGTTGGTGAAGTTTCAACATTGCATTTTGTATATACAGCAGTTTAAAATTTTGGGAAATTTTGAAAAAGCCACTTTCCCATTGATGTCAATGGTGAGGTTGCTCAAAAAGTGTCCGAAAAAAATTGCAAGTTTTTTAAAAATTGTAGCTTTAAAACGCAGACGTGGAATTAAATGGAAAATATCTTGTTTATTGCCTAATTCATTTACCTTTCAAATGACACCAAAAACATAAAAATGTGTTGACCAGGAGGAGCAGAATATTTTTTCTTGCAAACATGAAAATACATGTAAGTCTATGGAATTTTCCAAAGGTGGCGAATAATTATGTCCACTGACTGTAGTTACCATATGCCAGATTCTATGGCCTTGAATATAAATTTACCAGAGGACCAATGGTCCTGTAAACGCTCACCTGAGACCCGAGATACATACACACGGCTGGTAATGTCGATAGGGGCAACCGGAAGGTTATGCAAATCGAATCTTCACGGGAACTTCCGAACATGATTTACGGGATCAGACAAAATGTCAACAGGCAAGTGAGTTTTCACGAATTGTATTTTTTCACAGTATTACAGCTTTATATATACAAAATGGAGAATACAATTCCATTTAGTATTTATGTCTGCATTCGAGACCAATGAATCGAGCACACAAACATCAATAGATAACTTGCGATCCACTTTCTCATGTGTGTGATGTTTCGGTGTAATTAGATTTCGTGGTTGCAAGTGAGGGGGTTCGGTACAATAAATGCTTTAAAATACACTTTTGCTAAATATTACCATATCCTGATCCATTTTGTATTGCAAACAAACGTTGTCAGGATTTATTGTCAAGTGTCACTTGTGAAGAAGCTTAGTTTTTTGTTTATGTTGCCCCTATCGACATTTGTTGCCCCTATCAGCACTATTGCACCTAACGAGACGAATTCCTGTCATTGCAGCAAAGTCCCATTTAAAGATGATTTTATGATAAAGCAACAACCGAAAATGGAGATTTACTGAAATATCGGCGGTTTTATTCCAGTAACTGATTGGATTGCGGTAAACTTCAGTGGTAAGAACACTGACCTCTGGTGCTAGAGGTCCTAGGTTGGATCTGCGCCGGTGGTAAAAAAATTGGTGACCATGCATTGGTGTCCGTACACGCTTCCCTTTGTGTCATTTGCGGAGAAGACGTTGAGTAAAATGGGATTGTAGCGCTACTGTACGAATTGCATTCAAAACCACCCATTAAACCTCTAAAAACCTTACCATTTCATCTATGTTATAGCTTGAAAAATTCATTTTCCCACAGCAACACACGTTGTGCGACCGGTTTTTGATTGCATATAAAATCGGTATTACTATACTCTTTTTCGAGTTGAATATGTGCATGATCGCACATGGCATTGTTCTTGTTCTGGTTTTTAGCTAAAAAGCAAGAAAAGTTTCGCCCAAGTGATATCGTGCTGGTTAGGTGGCCTTTTAAAGCAGTAATTCTGGCGTGCTACTCATGTTATTTTTGAGTAGGCTCTGTCAAATTTCATATCTCCTATTGCACTAATAGGCGAGGTTTTGCGATTAAATTACTTCTATTAACATGATTAATGAGCATTTTAATGTGGTTTTCTGTTTTGGAGGTATTTCTCTTTCTCTTGTTTTTGGGCGTTCACTGCACTTTCCTATCATATGTATAACACACATTTGCCTTTAGAACAAAATAATAATTTATAAGTGTTTAAGCACAGAACCCCACATTGGCGCGGAAATTGATTTTTGCTAACCGATCACGTGGATTTTAAATGTTCGGGGTGGTTTTTTTGATGTTTCATGAGCCCTTCCGCAGGTCTACTCGTTAGGGGTAACCGGCCCGATAGGGGTAGTCATGTCGTAAGTCATAACTTTTTTCCCGTTTCTTCTGTAGCAACGTTTTAAAGCAGAATTTCTATTGCAAATTCTTTGGACAAGGCATTATACAGTGAAAGACTTGAATGAATTATTTTTGTCTACATAAGCTCGCCGACAATGCACGAAAACATGTCCAGTAACAGCTCAAAGCAGAACAAACAACATACCTTGCATCCAGGAAAACCTGGATTTTAGAGACACAACAGCATTTCCCACTCCCACGATCGCAATAAAGTATGCAGAAATAAATACTATTTGGAATAGTATTGCCCGATTTCAGGATATTTACCTCCGAACAAAGAAATTTGCGTAAACATAAACAAATGTCACATGTTGTTTTGCGTGTTGTCTTCCCGTTACTCATGTCCGAAAGCTCCCGTAAGGCGTCCGTTTGCATAACATTTGATTGCCCCTAACGACATTACCAGCCGTGTACATGTACCAATAAACTTGTTAGACTAGAATGGTACAATGCATGTATATAACCCTAGGGCAGGGTCAGAATAACTCCTCAAGTCAATGTCTTTTTCAAATCATAAAAATTCAGCCCATATGCCAATTAACTGCAAGTTTTGTCCTTCAAATGACATTTTAACAATTTTCTCCATTCAAATGCATGGGCGATCTAAGTTGACCTTGCCATGAAATAGGTCAAGGTCATCCCAGTGTCATGATTTATACCAATTTTGTAGACCTCCGTTCCTTAATGCTTCATGCCAAGTTTCAAAATCATAGGCCTTCTGGTTCTGAAGAAGAAGATTTTTTAAAAATTTTGCTATTTATAGCCATGGCAGCCATCTTGATCATGTGACCTTGACCATTTATATAAACTTTCATTTCCTCCTCCTAAGGATGCTCCACATTAAGTTTGCCTTTGATTGGCTAAGCAGTTTCTGAGACAAAACTGTTTGAATATTATGGTCATCTACATGTATATAGCCCCGTGGCAGGGGCAAACAACCCCTGGGCCTAAAATATTTTCATAAGCATAAATCTTCTGTCCATTTGCTCATTTCTAGCAAGTTTTCTGCCATTTACTTACATTTTCCTATTTTTTCCCATTCCAATGCATGGGAGACCTAAGTTGACCTTGCCGTAAAATAGGTCAAGGTCATCCCAGGGTCATGATTTATATAAACTTTGTAGAGCTCCATTCCCAGATGCTTCACACCAAGTTTCAAAATTATTGGCCTTCTGGTTCTGGGGAAGAAGATTTTTAAAGGTTTTTTCTATTTATAGCCATGGCAGCCATCTTGGTCATGTGACCTTGACCATTTAAATAAACTTTCTTTCCCCCTTCCCAAGGATGCTCCATATGAAGTTTGGCTTTGATTGGCCAAGCGGTTTCAGGGGAGAAGATGTTTCATTATTATGGAAATATACATGTATATAGCCCCGGGGCAGGGGCAGACAACCCCCCAGGGGCTAAAATTTTCCATTAACATTAATCTTCTGCCATTTGCCTATTCCCAGTAAGTTTTACCCATTAAATAGCATTTTACCATTTTTTCCCATTCAAATGCATTGGCGACCTAAGTTGACCTTGCCGTAAAATAGATCAAGGTCATCTTAGGGTCATGATTTATATAAACTATGATGGGACCGCGTCCCCGATGCTACATACCAAGTTTCGTGGTTTTAAGGTTAAAGGTTTTAGCTATTTATAGCCATGGCGGCCATCTTGGTCATGTGACCTGGACCATTTATATAAACTTTTGTTCTCCCTTCCTAAGGATGCTCCACATGAAGTTTGGCTTTGATTGGCAAAGCGGTTTCAGAGGAGAAGATCTTTGAAATTGTGGACGACGGACGGACGACGCGGACGGACGCCGGATCATGGGTATACTATAAGCTCACCTGTGAGCCTTCGGCTCAGGTGAGCTAATAAAGCAAAGCAACAAACACACACTTGTCAAATATGTAAATTTGTTAAATACAGATCTATTTAAAAATACCTAATAAATGCAAAAACACAATACTTGTTCCTCTTTTACCCACGTGCATCATTAATAAATAAATGTGCCACTGGATCAGAAAACCAACAATTTGCATATGCGAAAACAAAGGCGCAGATCAGCTGTGCAGTAACTGCACAGCTGATCAGCGTCTTTGTTTTCGCTACACAGATAGTACAATTCCTCTTTTACTTATATTTAAAGTTTCAAGCTTCTAGCTTATTTCTGTGACTGTTCAGGCCAGTTTATGCCAGACCTGGTTGGAAACTCAGATTGTTGGTTTTCTCAAGCAGAGGATTGAATAAACTGCATCATGAGAAAACCTGTTTTTTTGGGCCATTAAAAGCAAATGCGTAGATCAGCCACACAATAAACATACAGCTATATAGTACTCTTGTTTTTGCAACATACATGTACTTCTTAAAGCCAAATTTTCAAATGACATTTTCTAATTCCACAATCTAGTATTAGTATGCATTGGATCTCAACCCAAAGGTAGGTTTTCTCGCAATGTGGCTCAGTGACATAACACGATGTAACATCATGACATAACATAATTTAACATCATTAAAGTAATTAAAAGCATAAATAGTTTGTGTCTTAATAATATTGTAACAGAATGGATATATAACTATTGTATTGCAATATATCTTAAACGTATAACTTTATCAAGAACTATAACTCTTTATGACAAAGCAAGCATGGCAAAAGCTTTGGGCCCTCAAAACACATATAAATTCTTGTATTTGATACAAAAGATATGAACATATGATTTAAAGTCTTTGAACACAAATATTGCTAGTTAAAAGGTTTATTGTATTAACAATCTACATTTGAACACTGCTCTCTACTTCTTAACATGAAAGTTGCAACAAAATGTATGGCATCATGCAAACAATTAACATGTCCATGCCATGAATACCCCCTTAAACGCCACTTTTATATAGTAAAACTGGGGTATGCAGGGGGTAAGTTTGTTCTTACTTTTGATTCAAAACATAGATTGTGGGTACTCTTTAGAACCACCTCAGGGAGGCAGTGCTAATGTGTACCCACAATTAATGTTTTGGGTAAAAAAAAACAAGAAAATGTCAAAACTTGTCAACTAAAACTTTTCAATTTTGCAGGTATAAAAACCTCTGCATATTGCATGGACCTGTTTTCATAATGGCAAATTAAATTGGAATATAATAATCATATCTATGCATTTCCCACTGAAGAATAAGGATAATAGTTTATAACCCTAAATTTGAAGACTGTTTTTCATCTTTAATGCATTTTACCCTATAAACCTCAAACAATATATAACATTATTAGCTAAGCATTTTATGGCAAATGGTGTTACTATTTGTGCAAGCTCTGGTTTAACTATATTTTTTAGAATTCCGAAATGAATTCAGCAGAAATCATTGTCCCCAGGCAAATCTAATAAACGAACTAAATGACTTCACTAAAACAACTAGAAAACAATGAAGGCGTTATCTAATGACTAGTTTTCAAATGAATTCATATCAATGAATTGTTCTCGATATGTAATTTCTGGTTTCTGTACGGGCATGCAGTACATTGGTTTGTCCAACAGAAAATGAGCCCCATTATGTGAAGGGAAAACAGGATTACTGCCTATACGAAAACAAAGGCGCTGATCAGCTGTGCAGTAACTGCACAGCTGATCAGCACCTTTGTTTTCGCTACACTGATAGTACAAGTATAAGCTTTAACAAAAAGCTTGGTCTACGCTTCGCATATATAAACTAGAATGTCAAAGAATCTGACCGTACTCCCATTTCATCGTGGTGCATTTGACTGAACAGAAATAAAACGCTGTGCGGTGAAAGCATTCATACCTGACAATCGACCGTCACGATACTGTCGGTTCATTTCATTCCGTTGTGGCTTGGATAGAATGTAATTGGCAAGACGGCAAGTGGGGCGCGGCCAAAGCTTTCATACCTGACCATATAGCGTCACAATACCGTCGGTTCATTTCATTCCGTTGTTGCTTAGATAGAATGCAATCATGCACCAGTTCCACGAATTTAACAATTTGCCCCATTTTGGTACCTACTGCACCATTGTTACAAATGTTACCAACCAAAGGGAGGTTTGCATGGGTGTTTGGGGGTGTTTACACGGTCCTTGGCGAAACGACCCGGAATCCTACTAACACGATGGTCAAGCCACTAGACTCAAACGTGCAGTTGCAGTTGTAGAGAGGTGTATGAGTTGTCTTGTAAGTAGGTCAATCTCAAACCTTAGAGTAGTCTACGCGCTGGCGCGTAGACAACAATCTCTCCTCTTGTTAAATCCAATATTTCAAGCTTCTAGACTTTTTCCCAGACTCTAAAGGTTGGTTTATGTCGGACCTGGTACCCCGAAGACCAGCTTTCTCGCATTGCAGCTCATATATCATAGCCCGATTCTCGATATGACAGTAATTTCTGGTTTTTCTATGGAAAGGTTTATGGTCAAACATCAGTAGTGCCTTGGGTACTCAGTTGACCGACGGCTCTTATCAAGGCTTGGTTCTCGATGTGTAGTTTCTGATTCTCTTCTTCAAAATCTTCCAAGTCCTGCAAAATTTATTTAAAACACACAGGTGAAGTTTTACAGATCATGGACAATGTTATGATAATGTGTTGTAATAAACAAACGTGACTATATTGTAATCTATAAATTTAATTCTTGTGAAAATTACCACTTAATCATACGAAAGCAACCATACTGCATCAGTATTCTGACGAATATGAAATACGTAACTAATAAGCAACCATACTGCATCAGTATTCTGACGAATATGAAATACGTAACTAAGAAATGATGCATAGGTTTGAAAAAAAGCATTTGTTTGCAAAATTCTTCATAGATTCATTCAGGTGAATGGAAAATATCTTTACTAGAGCGTAACATTCCAGGAAATGAACTAGAAAATGTGTTTATGAAACACTATGCCCCCAACTGGTAAGTCACTTTCAAGATGTAAAAATGTCCAAAAAATGACTAAGTTCAAATTGTAAAAAAAGTGACAAAAATTAATCTGAGGAGTATATCCCAACCACATGCATATTTTCAAAGCATGGTCACAATGTCTGCAAAGTTTCAAAAGTATCAGTATTAAATTGTAGGAGGAGATGCGCACACAAGGTACCCTCTATCCATTCACTAAAATGCCCGAAAAAATGACCAAGTTCAAATTGTGAAAAAAATGACAAAAAATAATCTAAGGATTATATCCAAACCACATGCATATCTTCAGACCATGCCTATAGCATGTGTAGAGTTTTAAATGAATTGGCATGAAAGTGTAGGAGGAGTTGTGCACACAAGGTATCCACTGCTCATTCACTTTTATTGTGAAAATGCCCGAAAAATGGCTAAGTTCAAATTGCAAAAAAAAGTGACAAAAATTAATCTGAGGATTATGTCCAAACCACATGCATATCTTCAAAGCATGGTCAAAACATCTGTAAAGTTTCAAGAGAATCGAAATAAAACGGTAGGAGGAGTTGCGCACACAAGGTACCCACTATCTATTCACTTTATCAAGAATTAAAAAGGGAAATAACTCTCACAGAATGGGCCCCTAGCCCCTTGAATTTACCTGAAAGAAAAAATACTGGTCCAATTAATTTTCATATACAAACTACATACCAAATTTCAAGATCCTAGCTCTAACGGTTCCTGACCGTGTGCTTACGCATCACAGACAGACAGACTGACTGACTGACTGCACGGACAGACCCAAACCAATATGCCCCCTCAACTTCTTTGAAGTTGGGGGCATAAAAACCACAGCAGCAATTTCACAAAGGCTTTTCTGAAATGTGACTGCAACATAGACATACACAACAACAACAAAATCAGAATCACATTGACCTAGGCATGAATAACACAAGACACAAATTTTACCACTGTTGCAAAAATAAGGACAGTAGTTGTATGCCATACAGACATTTAAGAGAACATACGGTTACATTTTATATCTTTTACTCTCTCAAGGATTGTGTTTTCAATCATATTATATGGGGAAGCGGGGGTGAGTAGCAAGCAACAAAATCCTTTGAATAAAAGTCTAACATTCTTTTCCTAGAATGTCTCCAACTACTGTGGCAAATTTATCAAAAGATTTCGGAAATCGGAAATGAAGTTCTGAAAATGAACCAAAAATACATGCTGCAAAAACGCATTACAATTACAATTGAATAACATGCAAACACTGAGCTACACTATATTCAGACCTGAATATGAACATTTATCCTGCATTTTACAAAGCTCTATGATCTGTTTGCCTGGAAGATCGAGGAGAAACTTGATTATCTTTTTTGCCATTTAAGGATGTTCGCTGCCAATGAAAAAGTATTCAAACTTTTTTCTAACCACTCATTTTTGATTCCAAAAAACAACACAAGACATTTGAAAACAAAATAAATATAGGGTAGTGTGCATTTTTTCAAGCTACAGGCCTCTGAATGAGACCTCTGAGCACCATGTTTTAAATTTGGTAAAATTAATTTAATTTATATTTCTTTGAAACATACCTGTCTTGAACAAAAATACACCTAGAATGCTTTCAAAAGTCATAATATTTACGTAGCGCAGACAATTTTGGACCAAAAGTATAGAAAAATTTGCAACTTGGAGTGCATGACAAAATCAATATTTTGAAATGTACCAAATCCATATTTGTTGATTCAAACTTTTTCTTGTATTTTCACACAACATAGCACTTGGTAATATTGTTCGAATAAAAGAAAGAAATATATAGGGTAGTGAGCATATAAGAGAGAACCAACAACTTGAAAATCTCCATTTTCGGCCTTTTTTCATCTGTTTTGTTTCTAAAAGCACATTTCATAAAACCACCTTAAATTTTAAAAGCAGCGCACCAAAGACACAAAGAATGACTTAGAAGACCATGTACACATATACTGCTGCTAAAATAAACATCGAACTAGTGCAATTAATTTGAAGATGTGTAATATTCAAGTTTAATCTACCCTACCCCCTTAATTTTACTGACAACTAAAATTTTCTGAAAAGTTGCAGAAAATGGGGTGAAAAAATGAAGTTTCTTAGATTGACAATTTTCATGGCTCATTTGATGCACATTATCAATATGTATCCAAATATAAAATATTAGGAAAATATCTGCAATCATTTACGAGATATTCAAGAAAAGAAAAACCGGAAGTTCCAAAATGTCAAATGTTAGCAGTGAACATCCTTAAGAACAAATGTGCTATGTCAATCTAATGGCTTTTCGCCAGTTTTAATTTCATTAAAAATAACTGACATTAAAACTGTAGAAACCTATATCTTAAAATATTTGACCATCAAATTTCAAATTAGACGGATATATTAAAGAAGCAGCGAATTGTTGAGTAATAATTCACTGTTTGGAGGTCAGTTGTTAAAAAAAGATCAAATCACTTGCGCTACACTCTCATGATTTATATTCTTACAAATAACCAACCAACCTTATTCATAAGTGACATGTCTTTCTCTAGCTCCGCTATCCTTCTATCTCTCTCCTCTATCAGTTTCTGCAACCTTCTGTTTTCTTCCCTCTCTCGCTCAAGTTCCTATAGGGATACACAAGCCACGATAATACAAACAATAGCTGTAGAATATTTACAATTTCTACTTTCCCTCAATATACAATGTCACCTACTTTACTTATATTCAAAAATGAGCCGCCGCATGGGAAAACCAATAATCTGCATAGGCGAAAACAAAGGCACAGATCAGCTTCGCAGCAACTGCGAAGCTGATCAGGGCCTTTTCGCTAAAGGGACAGTACAATTCTTCTACTTTCTAAATCCAAAATTTCCAGGCTCTAACCATCTTCTATGACTGTACAGCTCGGTTTGCGTCGGACCTGGTCGGAACCAAAATTGTTTGTTTTCTCACCCACAGGCTCATATTCAAAAATATAAATTCTGATAATGCACCTGTTTTAATTTGGAGCTTAATTATATTACAGCAGGAAAACATGTCCGTGCAATGTATACCCCCTTAAACCCCACTTTTATATAGAAAAACTGGGGTTTGCAGGAGTTTAGATAATTTTCTTATTTTTGATCCAAAACATACATTGTGGATACTCGTTAGAACCGCCTCGACGAGGCAGTTCTAACGTGTACCCACAATGTATATTTTGAGCAAAAATATTAAAATTATCAAAAAATTTTTGGTGAAATTTTCTATTTTTACAGCTGAAAGAAATCACTGTATATTGCATGGGCATGTTTTCTTAATGACCACGGAAATCTGATGTTGGTTCCTCAAGGACACAATGCAGCACCAGTGTAGTTCAACACCATCATATCTCAAATGGGAATCTGATGCTCTATCACTGCACTTCCCATGAGCAATGTCATTAGCGATTTTCCAAAGAGAGTGGAAAATATTTTCAAGTGCAAAATTCTACTCTCTTTGATCAGTAACTTTTGAAGAATGAGGATATAAATGTACTCATTAAATCTAAATTTTCATTAGGGAATTTCAAGGCATTAAATTTTATGAAACAATCCCTTCTAATAAGTTAACTATACCTTTTCAAGCTTTCTTTTCTCATCATCCCTACTATCCCTGTTCAATAACGATGTTGCGAACTGTTGTCCTATTGGTCCCCTAACCCCCGCATACTCCCTATTGCTGAATCGAGACTTGTATCCTGTACTTGACTGCGCCTCTTCTTGCCTCTCCCGCTCTTGTTGCTGGTACCTAGCTAGAACACTTGAAACCGGTCGGACCGGTTCTTTTCCTAAGTCTGTACTCTGATTGGATGAACTAGACGAAAGGCGTGACTTAGGAGATTTTGGTGCTGCTTGATGGCTATCTACATGTCTGTGCACAGAGTCAGTGTGACTTTTTGATTGTAAAGGAGACCTTATTGAAAACAACTGTGGTACAGTATCTTGGTGTGTGTGTTTTGACTCAAAGTTTGTTACAACTGGTCTGAAAGACTTTGCAGAAGAGTCTGAAATGAATTTTGATTGGTTGTAAGACCTAGGTGGCACTCTTGGAGCATGCTCAGTGTCTTTGGTTTCTGATTGGTCAATGAGAGTGAGGTTGGTATCTGATTGGCTGAAAGTGCTGTCATAGTCCTGATTGTCCTCCAAGTCAGCATCAAGGTCCGATGGACTGAAACACAGGAAATGAAAATAATTAAATGACAGTTTCTTTCATAAATAAATTATTGCATATCTGAAAGAGTCATTTTAAGTCACTATTATATGCATGAAAAAGAGACGAGACTACTTAAGGAATGTATAATAGATTGAATATTGTAGCTTTTCATGGCTATTTATTTTGTTTTTGATGGCATTTCCGTGCTGATTAAAATTCCATGATTTCTTGCACTCTGGTATATAAATACTTGAAGCATCTCAATTCAATAAAATTATTGCATTCATAATCACATGTCTGTTTGGTACATGCATTATGGAAAGTATCATAAAGGATAGTTTAAATTCTAAATTGAAAATTTACCTTTTATTTCTCCTGTTTCTGTAGCCTCTTGGAGCCTGAAATAATGATGAAGAATAAGCACAAACAACTACCATATATGTACATGTATAAAGACTATATAAACTAATAAATAGCAACCATATTAAATGAGAATTTTAACCCCACAATGAAAGTTATCAGCTCTGCAAAGATTAAGTTTTTTGGTTTGGTTATAGCTTAACATCCCAGTCAACAATTTTCATTAATGTGAGGACAGAGCCATCACTTCCTGTGTACTATGGAAAGCTTAAAGTGTTTTGCTTTAAGGACACATGCAGCGGAGACAGGTATTGAACTAAGGACCTCTCACTCCGGAGTCCGGCACTCTACCACTAGGCCACCATGCTCTCCTTGTGGTGAATGAGATTTTATAGAAAAGCAAGCAAACTGTTCTTAATTATTATCCGGTTTCATCATGTTACTTACAGTTTAGCCACTGAATATCTATGAGCTGAGTAAAAGAAAACATGAATCCAGCTGTGTAGGAAAAATCAAACCCTCACCTCCACAAATGTGTCTTGTGGTCGTGGCAGGTACACCATTACCACATACTACATGTATATGGATAGAATAGAGGGATCAGGAATCGATGCAATTAAATTTAAAGTCCCAACATAGACACATGGAGACATGGAAACTCTTTTAGTTACTTATTTTATAATTACGTGGACTGTTATTTATGACCAATACTTTGGTTTGTCTGGCATCCAGTAATTATTAAGCTTCTAGCAGATATACTTTTGAAAGGCAAGCTATATTTGAAATGGAAAGCATGTCAGGGACAAAATCCAAACAGGTTAACAAAATAATAAATGAATCAAGTTATTTAAACATTTAAAATTATCTCCCTTTCTTGGCTGTCTTCTTCTAACTCATTTATTTCTAAAAATGTTCCATATAAAAATAAAAGAAAATATTAACGTAAATGTGTCATTATTTTTGCTAACCAACTCGTCTTTAAACCATGTGCATACCAGTTTATAGATGATGCGTACCAAGAATTTTTATTGTAATCGATGAACTAAAGTCATATATTAAAGTCATATATTTAAAGGAAAATTGTTGTGACATGTGGCAAAATTCCGATAAGATGGGGATACATGTTTTAAAATCATGAATTTCACATTTCTGAGGCCCAAAATGGCATACAAAAAAGAGTACCAGCCTCCAAACGTTGTTCAGTGACTGTCCACCATACTGGAATAAAGCTCTCGTCTCGAGGTATCTTGTGAGAATGTTTTCATGAATCAAAACTGTGTGAATTTCAAATAAACGAAAGAAACAGTCATAGATTTTGACCAATTCTGGGGAAAAGAAAAATACACAATTAATTTTTTTTTTTTTTTGATAACCTGTTTAGGTTATGTCCCTGACTGATGAGCATCTGAAACTGTTTTCAAAAGAACATCAGGTTTATTACTAAAGCAATGATAATCATTTATGCACAAAACATGTTTCAAAAGTTTAAGATATTGCAACAGCATGAAATGCAAGAAAAGCATATTATCCCAACCACCCAATCACCAGGAGCCAAAAAGCCTAGCAATTTAAGCCAGCAATCTTACCATATTTTGAACGCTACTATTTGTACCACTACCGACAGTAATATTCTGAAACTGCCGAATCCTTTGCGCTACCTGTTAAAATTCAAAGTCGAGAAATAGTTTGATTGCAGAATGATGTTTCAGCCAAATAAATATGTGACATAGTTTTCTATAATAAAGACCCTATTGAAAAAATATCATGTTTGAAGTACAGGTGTGAGCTACAGACAAATAAATACAAGTAGCTACAAAAAAAAAAAAAATTGGTTTTAAAGATAATGTTATTTTATTCATACACATCACACACACAAACATACAACATTGACGTACAATTAGAATTAGAACGGAAGCTAAGAGCTTATTTAATTCTTCTCTTGAATTTTTCTTGTTTTTTTTTTTTCTGTGTTAAATTTAGATCAATTAAAAACTTTCTTGATTGAATTCTAATTTTGTCAAAAATACATGGAAACTCAAAATGGGCTTTGAATGAAAAAGTTGTACTTTAAAGTACATTTCACGACAAAAAATTTCTGGCCTAATTTAGCCAACTAGACCTCATCTCTTCTATTCCTTATGCATAGATGAACTATTTAAGTAAGATTAAGGATGTCTATCCCTGTTGTGCTATTATGTAATTTGTATGGGATTAAATTTAAAAGTGCAGATATATCATCAAATTTTAAAACTTATCCAGGTGTAAAGCAAATATGATTAATTATGCAAAAGAATTTGTCTGATTCATGTTCCTTATTGATTAAAAGGTAAAGTGCATGTTGCTTTAAACTAAGGAAAAAATAAGGATTACATGTATAATAAATAAACAGAATGAAAAATACCCAAGATTCTATTGCATTCCTCACACTTTCCACTGGCAAAATATTGACAGATTCTAGCATTTCAAAACTAACCACTACCAAGCCCCCTTATTTTGGCCTTTAGAGACACATCAGTAAGACATTATCATACAACATCCTGCTACTTAACCTCAGATTTAATCAACTTTGTGGATTACCAGCATCTATGACTTCATTATATTAAATGCTGTTTTTTTCTCCCCCTACCCCCTTCCAACAAAGGCAAAGTCCCCCCACTTTACCTCGAAAAGTATTTGCAGATCGTCTACATCTTTAACTTCATAATACACCATGTTTGTCTTCACTTCTGTATTTCCTTTCTCTCTCCTCTTACCCATTTCCCTCAAAGCTCAAATATATCCCATAACTTGCTACTTTACCTTGGAAGGTGTTTCTGCTTCTATGACATCATTATGTGCCATTGTGCCATGTTTTTCTTCACTTCAGTCAGACGCTTTCCTCCCAAACCCTAATTCACCCAACACAGAACTTACCACAGAAGGTGTTTGTGGATTGTCCATGTCTATAACTTCATTGTATTATGCTGTGGTCCTAAAAGTTGCCTCTGTCAGACATTATTCTTTATCCCACCCTAACCCACCTAAACTAACCCTGGTACTTTACAGTTTTTTTGTTTGTTTGTTTGTTTGTTTTTACCATGGAAGGTGTTTCTGGATTGCCATCATCTATGACTTCATTTTACATGTTTTATGCTATGTTTTTCTTTTTCACTTTTATCAGACATTTTCCCTCCCAAATCCTGTAATGCCCCATAGCTAGCTTCTTTACCTCAGAAGGTGTCTGTGGATTGTCAGCATCTATAACCTCATTATATGCTGTGTTTTTCTTTGCTTCAGTCAGACATTTTTCTTCATCATCATCTTCTTCATCAAGAGAGTCACCTGTACTCTGAAAAAGTACAAACATTAGGAAAACATGCCTGCGCTGTGAACAGCATTTTTTTTCAGTCAAAATGAAAATTTTCAGTCAAAAAAAATATATATTTTTATTATTATTGCTCAAAACTAAGATTGTAGTTACACATAAGAATTGAAGATTGTAGTTACACATTAGAATTGCCTCGCCAAGGCAATTAAGAACATCTACCATATGGGCAATAACAAAATGCTGGTTAGGATATAAGACTAAATGTTTGATTAGCGGTTTTATGGCACGATAATTCTGTTTTAGGTCCTTCTGAGTATAACCAGTTACATGTGAGCCTTCACACGAGAAAACCAACAATTTGGATTTCAACCAGGCCAGACACAAACCAATTGAACAGTCACAGAAGCAGGCTAAAATCTTGAAATTTAGGGTTTTAGAAGAGGGATTGTACAATCTGTGTAGCTAAAACAAAGATGCTGATCAGCTGTGCAGCAGTCTGACTACACAGCTGATCTGCGTCTTTGTTTTTGCCAAGGCATATTGTCAGTGTTCTTATGTGTTCGCTTATGTATCTTCACCACACCATTCCTGAGCAAGATAACCAGAAAGCTTACCAGTACTTTGTGAATATTCTTACACCATTAACTGGCAAATGTCAATATCAGTGGGAGAGGATGATTTTTTTTATTTTCAGAGAAATCCATCATCTTTGCATTAATTTGAGATCATTAATTGAGCCGAATCATGTGAAAATAAGTTTTTGCCTGTGCGAAAACAAACAAAAACACAGATCAGCTGTGCAGGTCAGTGCCTTTGTTTTTGCTACATAAATAGTATAATCTCCCTTCTTCTTCTTAAGTTCAACCTTCTAGCCTTCTTCTGTGACTGTACAGGCTGGTTTGTGTTGGACCTGGTCTTAAACCCAAAAGACCCTATGCTGCTCAATTTGAAAGTAAGCATGGTGGCATTGGTGTGACAGATCCCATCAACTTAAGCTTCAATATCATTATTGCTTTTTGATGGTAATGAGAGTATCAACCACTGCATGGCAATGTCAATAATGATCTTCACGCATCTTACACTGCAAAATTCAGCATGCACATCCACTAATCTGTATGTTCAAAGCTAATAGTCATATGGCCCTTGACTATCCATTAAATTTACAGTGAAAACTCTGTTCTGAGTGAGTAAATGTCCTGGGTGATCAGATCTAATTCTTCACTTAGCACAAGGCATACATTGTTTGATTAGTCAATGGGCAGCTATATTTGACTTTTTGATGGCAATATGTTTTGTGGTTTGTCTCGACTGTCCATCAAGTATTTATAAAATGAGCCTCGACGCGAGAAAACCGGTCTTCGGGGTTTCCGACCAGTTCCGACACAAACCGGCCTGTACAAGCTCAGAAAAGAGCTAGAAGCTTGAAATTTCGGATATAAGAAGAAGAGGAAATATACTATCCGTGTAGCGAAAACAAAGGCGCTGATCAGCTTCGCGGTTACCGCGAAGCTGATCTGCGGCTTTGTTTTCGCATAGGCAAAAATCCGGTTTTCTCACGATGCGGCTCAAATGTAGATCTACATATGTAAAACCCCGGGCGCATCACAAGAAAATACTTTCTGCATGTGTGAAAATAAAGGTGCCAGCCTGATTGCTGCTGGGTAACCACATTTATAGTGTTTTAAGCTAGTTATATAGACCCTACAATCACTTTCCTAAATTTTACATTCAAAATTTCAAGCAACCACCCATCTTCAGAGGTCATTATGAGCCCTTTTAAGTTGGACAAGTTTTCTCATGATGAGGCTCATGTCTCCTCCTGACACCGTATGAGCCTTTGCATGAGAAAACCAACAATCTGGGTTTACGACCAGGTCAGACACAATTCAACCTGTACAGCCACAGAAGCAGACTAGAAGCTTGCAATTTCGGATTTATGAAGAAGAGAGATTGTACTATCCCTGTAGCGAAAACAAAGGCGCTGATCAGCCGTGCAATTACTACACAGCTGATCTGCGCCTTTGTTTTCGCCTATTCATGTTTTTGTTTTTCTCATGCAGCGGCTCATACAAAGTTAATATTATTTAAGTCATATGAGATAGGCCAATCAGTTGGTAGCAAGAGGCCAATCAGCTGGTGGCAAGAAAATCACAAGCAGTCAGACAATAACATGTACCTAGCATGTGGCTTGAACCCGAACTGGTCTTAGCTGAGAGTGCGACCAGCTACATCCACTCAGCCATGGGGCTGCCTCTGACGCTTTGGCTTTTATATGTCATGATCTGATACATGTATTATTAAATTGATAATGCAGTCTAAACATAAAGAAGAAAACAAGGTTTCATCTTACACATGTAATGCATGTATCATTTCTTTTCTGGGACCAGTTGTTTAAAACTTTGTTAGCTTAACGTCACCATTAAGACCTCAACTTGTTAAGTAAATGCCGACTACATAAGCAAATACACTGTTATTTTTTGTTAATAAAATGTGAGAATCCTTTGCTAAGGATTCTAACATTTTATCAACAAAAAATAACAGTGAATTTGTAATATTCATGTTTGACATTTCGGATCGTTAACTATTTTAACGGATCGTTAACTAACGGCATCGTTAATTTTAAACAACTGGCCCCTGGTCTTTTTTTAATATGAGACAAAGGATTTTTGTATTTTTGTTATATGAATATTTTGTTTGAATTGTCAAATGTGGTGACATGCATTTTTGTGCACTACAACAATGTCATCCAATGAATGTTACATTGAGAAGACAATGTGAAACATCACAATGCAATGTATGCTGCTACATGTAATCAAAAGTAACAATGACTACAGTGATACACTTTTGAGAAAATTACAAGTTGTTGCTTTTGAACTGATTCAAGAAAAAAAATCTGTCTTTTTGGTAGCTACCCAGAGCCACTCTTTTTATAACATTTTTTCAGTCACGTTGGGATGGAGTCACAACTTCCTGGGAGACCAAGAGCAGCAGCATCAGGGACAAATTTGAAAGGGGCCATGGGCAAAAAATGCCCTTTCATTTTCAAAATGGCCCCTTCATTTGGAAAGCATGGGCCAATTTTTATAATGCAACGAGATAGGGGATAATGTTTCTAAATTAGTGTTTTTCACAAAATGCTCCTATCATTTTTGAACCAACAATATCTCTGCAGCATGTGCTAAATTGAAGCAGACCTGAGAGAGATCAACCCCATTGTCCAGCACATTTCTTTGATTCATATTGGTGATGGCTACCATACAGTTAAATGCGTAACCGCACTTAACAGAAAAGTTGGTTATAAAAACATCTACTACCATTCTTTCTCTTCCACTGATTCAAGATGACTGTACATGTATATCAGTTAAAGGTGTAAGAAACGTACACTGTGTACTGGTTATCTGCCTTTATGACTAGGACAAGGCTTGACCATGAACAGTGTGTCTAGTATAACTGTACCTTAAAGGCTTAATTAGCCGAACATTGTAGTCTATTGACAGTGGACTATATTCACTTAAAGCAAAATAAATATACTGGACTGCTTCCTGCGTATGCTTATCCAATATTATGGGCATCAAGGACAATGTACCCAGCGCAATTTGATTTTTTTTCTTTATTTTATTCACCTTTATGCCACTTTCAAAATTATTTCAACTCATACGAGATGGATCCGGACAATCAGTAGGTGGGGTGAAAACAGGAGAACCCAGATAAAAAAAAACAAAACACCTGGTGTACCTGCAAGCAGAACTAAGCTTGTCTCACATGTCCTGTGTGGGGCTTGAACCAACACCAGACACAGCGATGAGATTCGGTGAGATGATCGAATGATTAAGCCCGTTGAATAAAGGAATAATGAAATCAGCGCTCTTATAACCAGTCGGCCAAGGGGCCTTCTTTCATCACCACTGACCTTGCACTGCCATAATGTTTCTAGCTTACAAGACCTTAAGCAGTTATCTCCTTCCCTATAATGGGATGGGAGCATGAATACAAATAACAGGCAGGAAGGCTTAAAAACATAAATCATGAAATACGAACAACAGGTCAATTACCTCAGCTGATGCCAAATGAACAACTCCTGTACTTCGTCTTTTCTCCCGTAGTTTCCTTTTATCCTTGGGTAGTTTCCCCTTCTGTCTGGCCCTCTTATCCTTGGCCCTCTGTACAGCTGTTGACCGGGTGGGGGAATCATGTACCAGGGGCTCTGGGGAAACCCCTGGCCCTTCGTCCCCATTTACATCCTTAATTTCACTGGTCCCATCAGTCTCCCTTTCCCCACCCCTGGGGTACAGCACCCGCTGGGCCCTCAGGGCTCGAACTCGGCTCTTACGGGCGCTGAGCTCGTAATCTTCAATGTCCAGACTTTCCTGACTCACAGAGCTGGAAGCCATCTTGTGTCAACTGTCAGGAATTTTCGTGTTATGATTCACTGGAATTCGATCATCTTATCGATTGTCCGGCCTGATTTCTATAAATAGACCTAACAGGACAGATGACAAGATACAGACCTTCGATCGTCCAGCGAAATTGCGATTTATTTTCGAAACTGACGAAGATGTGAATAAAAAATGCAAAGATCACGTTGACATGAAAATGTACCGGTTGTTTACATTTCCGCACGGCGCCTCGATATGAAAACGGGCACCTGTTCGATTACGTCATTCCTAATTGGACACAGCCAAGATCAGATTTTATGCCATGAACAGTTCATGTTTGTTTTATTTTTTTCCCCACTCTTTCCATCTTTTGTTTGTTTGTTTTGTTTTACTCTAATGAAGACCAGCAATAAAATCACAAATTAAAAAGTATATATTAGTAGAATACTCATTTGAGTGAACTTTTCCAATGTAGTATGGTGTACCAAAAGGAGCATAAAATTGATTAGGAGCACAGTGGTAGAGCGTCAGACTCCGAATCGAGAGGTCCTGGGTTCGATCCCCTCAGGCGTCATCATGTTGTGTCCTTGAGCAAGACACATTAACTCCCTACAGTACTGGTTAAACCCAGGAAGCGTTGGCTCCATCCCGTCATTACTGAAAAATTGTTGACTGGGACGTTAAGCCTCAACACAAACAAGAGGACCAATGGTCCTGTAAACGCTCACCTGAGATCTGGTATATAAACACATTATGCAGCTTGAGTCGCCAATGGCACGTCTCAAGACTATACAACTTTGGGTTCCGGAGATTTTTAAAGGTTTTTACCATATATGTATATGGGCATGGCGGCCATCTTGTTTATTTATATACACTTTAGTTCCCACTTGTTAAGGATGAACCTTACATTACAAAGTTAAGCTTTGATTTGCCAAGTGGCTTCTTTTGTCCATTTGCCTTTTCCCCAATTTAATTATATATTAACAATTTTCCCCATTCAAATGCATTGGTGACCTAAGTTAACCTTGCCATAAATAGGTCAAGGTCATCTTAGGGTCATGATTTATATACACATTGTGGACCTTGAGTCCCTTATGCTACATACCAAGTTTCAAGATCTTAACCCTTTGGGTTCTGGAGAAGATTTTTAATGGTTTTTACCATATATGGGCATGGCGGCCATCTTGGTCATGTGACCTAAATTACTTATATACACATTCCTTCCAACTTCCTAAGGATGCTACACATAAAGTTTTGCTTTGATTGGCCAAACACTTTGGGTTCTGGAGAAGATTTTTAAAAGTTTTTACCATATATGGGCGTGGCGGCCATCTTGGTCATTGGACCTAAATTATTTATATACACTTTCGTTCCCCCTTCCTATAAAGGCTTCCTATAAAATTTGGCTTTGATTGGCCAAGTGGTTTCAGAGGAGAAGATCTTTGAAATTGTGGACGACGTATGACGGACGGACGGACGGACGCCGGATCATGGCCATCCTATAAGCTCACCTTGTGAGCCTAACGGCTCAGGTGAGCTAACAATAAAACTGATTATATAGCTTATACCATGGTCAATTACAGCATGTACCACAATGAATTACATGTAATTTACATTCATGTATATTTAAAAAATTGTGGTATATGCAATAAGCATTTATGGTATAACTTCAGATACTTGTATATATACAATTTGCTCCATTCTTTTGGCATTGGATATAATGAGGAGCAGCAAGAGGGTCACACCATAGATAATTATAGCATATATATACCATAATTAATTAGAGCATATGCTATTATCGATTATGGCTTCTTATAAATCCCTAATCATCTCAGTTTTGCAGTTTTTGATGCTACATACCAGAAAGAAATCACCATTCAAAACATTTCTAAACATCTTCGATCATGCTCTTTAAAGACAAGAAGTTGACTAGTAATTTCAATTATTACTCCTCATTGCTCAATTTTCTGGCAAAGTTTATTGGTCAGAAATATGCATAACTGTTGCTTATAGTTGTGGCACAAGAGTAAGATTTTGGTGACCTTGAGCTGATTTTATAAATCATATTACAGGAACAGATTAAAAATCAGGTTTATCCTCAATTTATTTTTTTTTATTTTAAACCAAACATGCATACATGAATATCATTGGTCCTCTATCTTGTTGGGAGGGTGGCGGGGGGGGGGGGGGGGGGGGGGGGGAGTTTGTTGAATTATTTGATGCTCTTTGGTGTCCTTGGCCTTTTCCAAAATGTAGAATGGCTAGTTTTTTTTTTAAGTATTTGTGAAAGGATGACTCATCATGATCATCATCATGTTATGGAATTGCCTGACTTGCCTTCAATGAAGTGTCTGTCCACCCCATGCAAAGCTATTCTGGATAAATGAGCTGCCTCGTGGGAAATCCAACAATGTGGTTTCCTAACAGGTCCGACACAAACCGGCCTGTACAAGCACAGAAAAGAGCTAGAAGCTTGAAATTTCGGATTTAAGTAGAAGAGGAATTGTACTATCCGAGTAGCGAAAACAAAGGCGATGATCAGCTTCGCGGTTACCGCGAAGCTGATCTGCGTCTTTGTTTTCGCATATGCAGATTGTTGGTTTTCCCATGAGGCGGCTCAAATACAACAGTCTTTACTTTGTCAACTGGAAATATAATATACTGTTAACAATTTTTCAGTCATGTAGCAATTGAGTCAATGCTTCTTGGGTAGTCCCAGTACTATGGGGTGAAAATATATGCTGGACATCAGATATAAAAGTTTTTTTCTTTTTTTTTTCCTTGTTGTTTCACCTCCTCCCAATAACCACTTCACTAGGCCACAATGCTCCTCATTTATATACTATTTGAGGGAAAGCCAACAATTTGACACAAACCAGCCTGTACAGTCACAGAAGGCTAGAAGCTTGAAATTTCAGATTTAAGAAGAAGAGGGTACTGTGATAGCAAAAACAAAGGTGCTAATCAGTTTCTGCACAGCTGATCTGCACCTTTTGTTTTCACATATGCAAACTGTTGCTTTTCTTATGTGGCGGCTCATTTGCCTCCACTGCAGTAAGTGCTTAGACATGGTGACTACTTTGCCCAACGTCAGTCAACAGCAATGGACATGATGAAATGGTCACCTTTGACATTGTGGGGATTTCAGCTTAAAAATTGATATTACAGCTGGGGAACTCTAAGTATGGCCAAAATAACACCTAAGTTCATTCTAATGTTGCAAACGTTCTATATAAATTCATTGATGAACTGTTGACTTCTTTGTGAAGTAGAGAAGAGATTACCCTATCAACTTGCCAACATCGAAATAATCTTCTTGACAATTTTCATGTGGTGATTGATTTATAAAGCAAGTTAGATTGGCATACAATTGAAATCAGCAGATTTGGCCACCTTTTGTTGGATCTCTTCAGGGTTGACCAGAGCAATTTGCAATTGATTTGGATTGTGGAAAAGTAGGAAATTTAAGTTTGGCCATCCCTAACCAATTTAAAGATTAAGAAGTAATAAAATAACCATTCAGTTACTTTGGTCATAGTTTGTCTTCTTTTGGTGTAATGCACTTCAGCATTCTCAATATAATTCAATTCAATTCTTTATTCAGACTGACAAATACATGAACATTTTAGTGCATCCACAAAACATTTAATAAAATATGGAGTTGTCAAACAATAACATAAATTACACAATGGATTTAGGAAGTTTTGATCATGCAAACTGGTCAACCAGAATGTGATGGTCATAGGAAAAACTGGTGCAAACAGTCATACATACAAGTATCCCTGATATAGGCTGTGCCACTATCAGTCCGAGCCCAAATTATGTACATGTTATGAATTTAGCAATGCCATTTGATAGGGTATTTCATTGGTGACATCTCCTGACTAACTCTCTTTGATTTGTCTGTATTCATATATAATTTTATACAATTTTGAATATATTTAATAGTGATAAACTGGAGACATAAAGCTCTAAGGCTAATACTACATTCATGATAAAAACTTGCACATGCAACAGATTTTTTTTCAACTGTAAAAATTGAAAATTTCTTTGGAAAATTTTTGATATTTTTAATATTTTTGCTCAAAACATTGATTGTGGCGACACTTTAGAACTGCAACCCTGACACAGTTCTGACAAGTACCCACAATCTATGTTTTAAATCAATAATAAGAAAAATAGGTATACCCTGTATACCCCAGTTTCATTATATAAAAGTGGGTTCAAGGGGATTTACATTTCATGGACATGCTATCGCGATGAATGTCTGACAGCAAGCATGTCACCAGTCTGTTCTTAGATCTGCATTTCTTGAATTAATACTTTGTCATTTTACAGTTTAACAACCCACTATACAAGCCATGTGTCAGTTTTGGACTTTCTGGAAATCAAATGGGTGACACAATAATATTTTGCTGGAGGTTTCAGAAAAATGAGATTTTGAAAATAAGTTTCTGGAAGCTTGTGTATGGACAGTAGCACATATAATGTCCTCCGATTTTTTTTTTTTCAAACTGTTGGGTGTAAAGAATAAAGAAGATGTCAAAATACTCTTTAATAAGTATAAAATCTTGCTCACAGATTGACAAGCCTCTTCACAAGATTTGATTTATTTGTCTTTTTTATGCAACAGTAAATAGCTAGGTCGAGCTGGATGCAAGAGCACTTTGTAGGGGCTCCCATTGTCACATGAGCCGTGATGCGAGAAAACCGGTTTTCGGGGTTTTCAAACAGGTCTGACATAAACTGGCCTGCACTGCGACAGAAGAATGATAGAGGCTTGAAATTTCGGATTTATGAAGAAGAGGAATTGTACTATCAGTGTAGCAAATACAAAGGCGCTGATCAGCTGTGCAGTTACTGCACAGTCAGCTGTGCAGTTACTGCACAGCTGATCTGCGCCTTTGTTTTCGCATAGGCAAAACTCTGGTTTTCACATGACACGGCTCACAATTAAATAGGTGAATCAAAGAAAGCACTCTAGAGTGGACTGTGCTTGAAGTAAATAACTCGCCCACAAGTTAATGCTTACACTTTATCCTTGCCAGTCTCTAACAGCTCTAAGAATGTATTTTGTGCTTATTTTCAACAGTTTTAAGGAGCTATGCTTTATAAAGCAGAGGAAAGAAGAAATAACTGAAAACAAAATTCATGAAGGACCGCAATGATATGAGCCGCATCGTGAGAACACCAGATTTTTGCTTTTGTGAAAACAAAGGCATTGATCAGCTTAGCAGTAACTACGAAGCTGAACAGCGCCTTTGCTTTCGCTACACGGATAGTACAATTTTTCTTCTTCTTGAATCCGAAATTTCAAGTTTCTAGCCTGCTTCTGAGACTGTACAGGCCTGTCTGTGTCAGACCTGGTGGGAAACCCTAAAGACCGTTTTTCTCGCATCGTGGCTCAAATAATGTTTGCTCAACCCTAATGCTAGATAGCATACACAACCAACTGGTCTACTTTTGTCATAAAATGTTTCACCACGCTTCCTGACCATGTTAAACACAAATTAGCCACATCATGAGAAAACCAACAATGTGGTGTCCGACCAGGTCTGACATAAACCAAGCTGTACAAGCATAGAAGATGTCTAGAGGATGAAAATTCTAAATTTAAAAGAATAGGAAATGTACTATCCATGCAGCGAAAACAAAGGCGCTGATCAGCTTCGCATTGTTTTTGCATATGCAAAATGATGCGGCTCAAATTGTTTTGCTCCACTACAAGCCTGGGATATTGGACGCTATACAAGCCACAAGCAGTGCAGATTGATGTGTCCTGCTTGCTTAAACTACTGACTTTCCATCCTGTTTGACAGGCTGATTACGAAAACTTGCCCATGCAATATACAGTGATTTTTTTTAGTTGAAAAATTGAATATTTTCACTGGAAAACTTTTGATATTTTTAATATTTATGCTCAAAACATTGATTGTAGGTACACGTTAGAACCACCTCGCCGAGGCGGTTCTAACGAGTACCCACAATCTATGTTTTGGATCAAAAATAAGAAAAAGAGGTATACCCCTGCAAACCCCAGTTTTCCTATATAAAAGTGGGGTATAAGGGGGATACATTACATGAACTGGAACATGTTATCGTGATGTCAAAACCATGATTTTGTCCTCACTGCTTTCTGGCAAGTGCCTGAGCAAAGTGTACACCCAGATAAGGCTGTTCATATTGATGCAGTTCAATCAGGTCCTTCAATATTTGCCAAAGCTGCTTTGCTTTACAATTTGAAGGCACCACCCTTTTTCAAAGACTATGTCTCAAGTTCAGCACTATTTTAGGTCATCAAAAATTTGTATAATCCTACACCAAGAAACCGCTAAGAAGCTTTGGCCGCCACTTTTATATTCAGAAGTTCCATAACAGATCTCTTATAGTCCTCCATATTTTCCGGAGTTTCCCCCAAGTTGATCAGTTTCTCGACTGATTCTTTATACTGTTCCACAGGTTTCAAGTCCAGGATGTTATCCTCGTTGATTTCGTCGGGGAGGTATGTCAGCTGCTTATCTTCAGGAATATCTGCATTGGCCTGAAATGAAAATGTTAAGATGAGGGAACTACCATCCTTTATTAACCCATTTTTGAAGAATGGATTTTCTTGCACACCAGATAGAGAAATCCTACGTTTTACCCCATGTGAGAAATTCTTATCTCACCCTCGTTATCTCACCCTGGTCGCACCCTGCATTCAAGTGTTCTTTTTTAACATTGGTTGTATAGGACGTTACGTAATTTCGTCGCTAAGCGCACACGTCACGATGACGTCAAAACGTTTGATTTCAAAATGGCGGACGCCGCGATGGTAGCATTTTTTTAGGTAAATAGTATAAAAATTAAGCTTCACCGCATTACGGCGTGCAAGAAAAAGAATCCATCATTCGTGTAAGGTATGGATAGACAAATCTGTCCCTCGGGTCACAGTTTGGCATCACTCGGCGAGCCTCGTGATGCCAAAATGTGACCCTCGGGACAGATTTGTCTATCCATACCTGACACTCATGTAAGATTCTTATATCCCCATTGTTATCATTTGGATGTCCACTTTCACTTTTAGAGGCGTTAGGGGTGATTTTGAAATTTATTCCATATTTCGATTTAAATCTTCTGAGCAAACAAAATAGCCCCAGATGGGACGCCGAGTTTTGCGGCGTCAAATCTGGGGCTATACTGTTTGCTTATGTCCCATAAAAAGGATGCCAGGCTTATATGAGTTAAGGATATCCAACCTCATAGTTTCGAGACAATATAAGACTTAGATTTTTGAAATTGATGAAGAGAAACATGAACTAAATGTTAATTTATGTAAGCAGCAAGGCAGATTGCAACTAGAAAGGCACTTTTCCAACTGTGATATATACAAGCTTATCTATGCCTTATAATGCACTTGCAGGCTTATAATGCCTTACAATGTAGGAGCTTATCTATGCCTTACAAATGCATTGTTTATTTTTTTTCTTCAGACAGTTTATTTGTACTGAACTTTTGATGCTGATTTTTGTTTTGCTTTTTTTACTTTTAGCTAAAAAATCTATAGAATCTTCATCCTCTGTAAGACTGGGACAACTTTTTTGTTTTGAGGGATTCATGCTTCAAGCCTGCTAATATATTTTCAATGTCCAGCACTCCAAATACCGTACCCTACCTTACCCCACCCTTTCAATATCGCCCTGAAGTTAACCTTATCAACTGCTTGTATTTCCTGTAAGATTGAGACAACATTTTGTTTTGAAGGGGTTTAAAAAACGTCCCAGTAGTATTGTTCCATTTTCAGCTAAATTCTTTCCATCTTTCCAAGGGCCCCTATTCTAAATCCTCCCTTGTCCCCCACCCCAATATCATCCCTGTTTTTTTTTTTGTTTTTTTTTTTTGATTCAGTTTTACGTCCCTTTCAAGCTTTTTCACTCATATCGAGACGAATCAATCGGTAGGTGGGCGAAAACTGGAGTACCCGGGGAAAAACCACCTGACACACCCGCAAGCAGAACTTGGCTTGTCCCACATGTGACTCGTGCCCCGAGCGAGGCGCGAACCCACAGCGGTGAGATGATCGAATGATTAAGAGCACTGAAGTCAGCGACCTTAACCACTCGGCCACGGGGGCCGCCCATCCCCGTGTTCTAACATACCTTATCAACTGCCTGTGTTTCCTGTAAGATAGAGACAACATTTTGTTTTCAAGGGTATAAATCCCCAGTAGTATTGTTCCATTTTCAGCCAAATTCTTTTCATCTTCCCAAGGGCCCTTATTCTAAATCCTCCCTTATCCCCCACCCCGATATGAGCCACATCATAAGAAAACCAGATTTTTGCCTATGTGAAAACAAAGGCGCAGATCAGCTGTGCAGTAACTGCACAGCTGATCAGCTCCTTTGTTTTAGCTTCTCGGATCCAAAATCCAAAATTTTAAGCTTCTAGCCATCTTCTGTAGCTGTGCCAGACCTGGTCGGAAACACCGAAAACCAGTTTTCACGTGTTGCGGCTTATACCGTCCCCGTGTCAACTTACCTTATCAACTGCCTGTATTTTCTGTAAGATGGAGACAATATTTTGTTTTGATGGGTTCAAGTCCCAGTAGTATTGTTCCATGTCTGCCAATGTCTTTTCATCCTCCCAGGTCTCTCGATTCTGAAATAAATCATTACGAAAACTTGCCCATGCAATATACAGAGATTTTTAAAGTTGTAAAAATTAAAATTTCTGGAAGAAAATTTTTGATGTTTTTCTTATTTTTACTCAAAACATATTGATTGTGAGTACACATTAGAACCGCCTTGCCTATGTTTGGGAGCAAAGAGAAGAAAAATAGGTATACCCCTGCAAACCCCAGTTTTGCTATATAAAAGTGGGGTATAAGTGGGTATTCATTACATGGACATGTTATCGTGATGCCACAGAAAAGCCATACATGTACATGTATATTTCCGTTTGAGATATTAATAATCTCAACTCAATTCAGACTGGTGTCCTATCAATAGGACATGGGTAAACTGTAAATGGGGTAGACTGTAATGGGGTAAATGGGGTGTCACCTATATTGCCAATGGTTAGAAAACATGTTATATTGTGCAACAATTCACTGGGCTAACTTTCCACCATTTCAGTATCATTTGTGACATGAACTATCCCATCATGCAGTGTAATCTTGACATTAGACGGCGTAATGTCGTTTTAGCAGATAAGAAATGTAATAAATGTGTGTAAATATCTGCATTACAGTCAAATATTTGGCGGGATAATCTACAAAGCAATGGGGGAAAGCTGAACGATATCGATGGTTTCAGCGACTTTTATTCCATTTATTGTATGTTAGAATCGAAATAGATCAAGTGCATGACTTATTGAGGAATAATTCACTGTTTGTAGGTCAGTTGTAAGTATATAAATCACTCTCGCTATGCGCTCGTGATATGATCATCATCTACTTTACAACTGACCTCCAAACAGTGAATTATTACTCAACAATTCACTGCTAGAGCTGATCTATTTCTTAAATACTGCAAATTCAGAAATGTTTGTGACAATTTTCACTAGTTTGTTGTCTCATGAATTTTAAGGTCTTGCTACTAAGGTGTTACTAAAAACTTTCTAGACTGCAAGAGTACTAGAATTCATGCCAAAATTCAAGAAATCGCTAATGATTTGGAAATAGTAACACCGGAAAATAAGTTATGCAAAAATTTCCGAACTTACAGTATTTCATATAATATTTCTATGATCTATGTATACACGTAAACTCCTTGGTTTTGCTTCAACTTACCCATGATTCGAAGTATAATACTGTAATGAGGTACATGGCATAGTCGTAGTTCTGCTTCTTCAAAGGACACCTGATATGAAAAACAAAACGGAGAACATAGCATATCGAAAGTGAACATTTATGGATCTATCATATGAGCCACGTCAGAAGAAAACCTGATTTTTGCCTATATGTGAAAACAAAGGTGCAGATCAGCTTTGCAGTAACTGTACAGCTGATCGGCGCCTTTGTTTTTACGATTCCTCCTCTTCCCAAATCCGAAATTTCAAGCTTCTAGCCATCTTCTGTAGCTGGACAACCCAGTTTGTGTCAGACATGGTTGGAAACCCCGAAGACTCATATATACTCATCAAAAGAAGTTTTGCACCATTTAGATTTTTTCATATTTTTAAGTGACAGTTTAACTAATAAATTTTAAAGTTAGCTTTTTGAATTTGCACAGTCTGAAAGAGTTTGATAATGTGTGTGATAAGACCAAAAATTGTTGCGGAAACGATTTTAGGAAAAATTGAAAATTCCAATTTTCTGTAAATGCTGAAAATTGGAAAATCGAAAAAATTCCACAAAAAATGACACGGCATCAAGAACACATTTTTGTTTTCAAATTTACACACAAGAGCGCCAAAGCTAATGATTAAGCCTAAAAACAATTTTAAAAATCTCTAAATTTTAGTAAAATTTCATTTTTTGACAAAATTGCAATTTTTGAGAAAAAATGATAAATATTGGAAAAAATGAGTAAAATCGAAATTCATTTCAATTTTTGATCACTATGAGATGTTTTGACACCAAAAATTGCCGCCTGTTTTCTTTCTGTTAAAGGCAATCTCATGTCAAAGATGTTGCATGAGTACTTTTTTGACATGCAGCTTTTTAAAAATTCTGAATTTGGATGGGTTGAAAACCAGTACCTTCAGTTAAACATTAATGGGTGCTGCATGCTGTGTTTGTAAGACAAACAACCCATTTTATTGGAGAGATGAGTTACTAAGCTTTATCTGAGAATTTAAACAAAATCTCAAAAATCGTTATTTTTGGTCAAAAATAGTGTTTTTGTCAAAAAAAATCAATTTTTATTTTCTTGCTTTAAATGATTGCTTTCAGTATCCCGAATGAGGAGGTGAAACGAATTTGGGTTTGAAAGCCCAGAAATAAAGATGTGGGCTTTTTGCTGCACCCCAAATTTTGGTGATTTCAAAAACATGCATTTTTGCACATTTTTATTTAATCTTTTTAAGAAAAAATATTGATTTGACATTTAGGAAGTCCAGCCCTTTAAGATGGTATCAAGTTTTAAAAGTTAATTCGAAAAATATCTATACTATACATTATTTTAAAATGAGAAAAATATTAACTGGTGCAAAACTTCTTTTGATGAGTATATATTTATACAATTTATAGCAAGCATTGGCTAGTACATACCTATTTGAACTGCACTGGCATGTCAGTCCCAATGGATGTCAGCATCATAAGGAGGGTCTCAATGGGGTACCTCTGAAATCGCTAATCATTAAAATTTTGGCCAAAAAATCACTAATCAGTAAAAGCATGGCCCAAAAATCGCTAATCAGTAAACATTTTTGGCCCAAGATGAAAAATTGTTAATCAGTAAAATTTCAACCCAAAAATTGCTAATCAGTAAAAAAAATGGCCAAAAATCACTAAACAGTAAACCCCATTGAGACCCTCATACAAATAAATTACATATTATCTTATACAAAACTCTTTTTTAAACTATGATAGGCAAAATCACATGCACTGTTAATGTTTTCAATTTTCATTTCCTTTTGGGTTCAATGTTCTTCCATATTAACACTTTTTTTTTAAATCATGCTTGAAAACTAAGTGAAACTAACCTGTCAGTTATAATAGTCACAGTGTCTGTATCCTTATCATATCTATGTCCAACCAGCCTCAGGAACTTGTCTTTAGCATGATGGTCAAACCCTAGGTCGGACAACTTAAACTGAAAAGAAAGGGGACTTTCAAAATAAAAGAATATTGGGATAAAACATTTGAGCCTGTGCGTGTGAAAACCAACAATTTGGGTTCCGACCAGGTCCGACACAAACTGGCCTGTAAAGTCACAGAAGACAAGACGCTTGGAATTTCGGATTTCAGGAGAAGAGGGATTGTACTATCTGTATAGCAAAAACAAAGGTGCAGATCAGCTTCACAGTAACTGTGAAGCTGCTCAGCGCCTTTGTTTTTGCTACATTGATAGAACAATTCCTAATCTTCCTAAATCCAAAATCTCCAGCTTCTAGCCATCTTCTGTAGCTGTACAGACCCGTTTGTGTCGGATCTGGTCCCAAACCCCGAAAGATCGGTTTTCTCGTGTCTCGTACCATCACAGTGACAACTCTAGCCCTCGAATCTCTGATATTTGGTGAAGAGAAGGAGTAATCACTCACAAGAAACATTAGATTGCAGCGGCCTATGATAATAGAGAAAGCAGGCATGGCACAAAACATGTGAAACCAACCACCTTTTGTCAGTAATACACTTTGAAAATTCAACTCTTAAAATGAATCAATGCATCAGGATAACATGTCCATGTAATATATACTCCCTTACACCCCACTTTTATACATAGCAAAACTGGGGTATGCAGAAGTATACCTATTTTTCTTAGTTTTGCTCCAAAACATAGATTGTGGGTACTCGTTAGAACCCCCTCAGCAAGGCGGTTCTATTGTGTACCCACAATCTATGTTTTGAGCAAAAATAAGAAAAATATAAAAAAAATTCCAACAAAAATTTTTGATTTTTACAGCTGAAAAAAGTCTCTGTATATTGCATGGACAAGTTTTTCGTAATGGTATACCTTGACAGTGACAACTCTGGCTCTGGTATCTCTGATATTTGGTGAAGAGAAGCAGTAATCACTGGTGATCGTCGTGATGGGAAAGTGTCTTTGAATTTGCCTCTGTGTAAATAAATGTTTAGGCCAAGCGGTACAAAATTCTGGAATAAAAAATCACTTATAAGAACTAGAGGACCAATGGTCCTGTAAATGCTCACCTGAGATCTGGGATATGTTTGACTATGATGGTCATACACATGTATATAGCCCCAAGGCAGGGACAGATGAACCCCTGGGGTCAGTTTTATCACCATAAAATAGGTCAAGGTCATCACAGGGTCATACTTTTATGTACACAATGCAGTACTCTAGTCCAAAATGCTACATGCCAAGTTTTGTTGAAATTGGTCCACCAGTTCCGGAGAAGATTTTTGAAGAGTTTTTACCATATATGGACATGGTAGCCATCTTGGTCAAGTGACCTGGATTATTTATGTAAACATTGGTTCCCCCTTCCTATAGATGCTTCATATCAAATTTGGCTTTGATTGGCCAAGCGGACAGACCAGCTCCTGGGGTTCATTTTTTTCAGACTCATAAGTCTTCAGTCCATTTACCCATCTCCTTCAAGTTTTTCTCTTCAAATGACATTTTGACAATTTTCCCCATTCAAATGCATGGGCCACCTATGTTGACCTTGCTGAAAATAGGTCAAGGTCATCCCACGGTCATGTTTTATATTAAGTTTGTAGAGTTCCTCTGCCTGATGCTCCATGCCAAGTTTCAAAATCATAGGCCTTCTGGCTGTGTAGAAGAAGATTTTTAAAGGATTTTGCTATTTATAGCCATGGCAGCCATCTTGGTCATGTGACCTGGACCATTTATATAAACTTTCATTCCCCTTTCCTAAGGACGATCGACATGAAGTTTGGCTTTGATTGGCCTTGTGGTTTCAGAGATCTTTGAATATTATAGTAATATACATGTATATTGCCCCGGGGTGGGGGCACACCAGACCCTAGGGTCCAAATTTTTTTCGAATCATAAATCTTCAGTCCATTTGCCCATTTCCTGCAAGTTTTTACCTTTCACAATTTTCCCCATTCAAATGCATGGGGGACCTAAGTTGACCTTGCCGTAAAATAGGTCAAGGTCATCCCAGGGTCATGATTTATATAGACTTTGTAGAGTTCCTCTCCCTGATGCTTCATGCTAAGTTTCAAAATCATAGGCCTTCTGGTTCTGAAGAAGAAGATTTTTAAAGATTTTTGCTATTTACAGCCATGGCGGCCATCTTGGTCAAGTGACCTGGACCATTTATATAAACTTTCGTTCCCCCTTCCTAAGGATGCTCAACATGAAGTTTGGCTTTGATTGGCCTAGTGGTTTAAGAGGAGAAGATCTTTGAAATTGTGGACGGACGGATGATGGATGGACGACGGAGCATGGCCATCCTATATAAGCTCACCTTCTGAGCCTTCCGCTCAGGTGAGTTAAAAATGAGATGAAATTTTGTGAGTTTGTATTGAGGCTTAACGTCCCATCAACAATTTTTCAGTCATGTCAGGAGGGAACCAAAGCTTCCTGGGTTTAACCAGTACTGTAGGGAGCTAATGCGTCTTGCTCAAGGACACAACATGGTGGTGCATGCGGGGATCGAACCTAGGACCTCGAGATTCGGAGTCCGATGCTCTACCACTACGCCACAGCACACCTTACAGATGAAATTTTGGTCAGACTTAAATGATTTACTGACAAGCTCTAACACAAGCTGGGCTGTACGGCTGACAAAAGTATCTGAATTTTGGTTAAGAATCTGGAGAATTCTTACTATCCACTGTATTCGTTTAATTTAGTCATTACGAAAACATGTCCATGCAATATACAGAGATTTTTTTTAAGTTGTAAAAAGTGAAAATTTCAATGGAAAAAATTTGGTATTTTTTTTTCGCTCAAAACATACATGTTAGAACCTCTTAATTTCACGGACAAGTTTGCGTGATGTAAAATTGGTGTGTTACTTCCAATTCAATATCTTAGACCATTTGAGTCACGACGCAAGACAACCGGTCTTCGGGAGTTCCCATCCAATCTGACACAAACTGGCCTTTTTGTATGAAATTTATCAAAAAATGTTTCAGGGAATTGCCACAAAAGTTAAAACAAATGGTCATATTTATTACATTAAGTTTTCCACTCAATAACATTGAAATCATATGAGCCACGTCATGAGAACCTATGGGAAAACAAAGGCCCAGATCATTTTCGCAGTAACTGCGAAGCTGATCAGCGCCTTTATTTTTGCTACTCAGATAGTAAAATTTCTTTTCTTCCTTAATTTCAAGCTTCTAGCCATCTTCTGTAGCTGCACAGGCTGGTTTATGTCAGACCTGGTTGGAAACCCTGAAGACTAGTTTTTCTCACATCGTGGCTCATATTAAAACCAAGTTTCAGTACTTACTCTTAATAGCTTTGCAGTGTTTTGCTATATGAGATGGCGTGAGATGTAGGAAGTTGGGTATTTTCATCAGCTCGGCATTGGCGTACTTCACTGGTGGTGACCCATCGCCGGGGCCCTCTGATTTGACCTGTTGTTAAGCAATAATACTGTAAATTCCGAAATTTTCGCATGACTTTTATTTTGTGAATTTTCTATTTCTGAATTATTCACGAGGTCTTGAATTTGTGAATGAGTGTTCATGTAGTCTTTATGACTTATAGAGATTCTTTATCAGCAAGAATCGTGAATTTGCAAGGGAACCAATTTGCAAGTATTCACGAAAAATTAAGTTCTCACGAACATTTCAGAAATCACAGTAACTACTATATTCAAAACCATCAAAATGACAATAACAAAACACACCACCCCTACCAAAAAATCTAGCAGAAATACCGTAAATATTACGTAAATACCAGTCAAAATGCCAAGCAGAAACAAAATTTTGATTTTTTTTTTCAGTCGTCTCAGGGGCCGAAACATCAGGAAAACATGTCCGTATAATGAATACCCCCTTAAACCCCACTTTCATATGGTAAAACTGGGGTATGCAGGGGTATACCTATTTTTCTTATTTTTGCTCCAAATCATAGATTGTGGGTACTCATTAGAACCGCCTCGCCGAGTTCTATGTACCCACAATCTATGTTTTGGGCAAAAAAAAAAAAAAAAAATCAACTGAAAATTTTCAATTTTTACAACTTAGGAAAGATCTGTTTATCACATGGGCGTGTTTTCGTAATGATAAGGCTCCATTTCAAATGGAATTTAGGTGACTTTTTTTCCCAATTTGGAGAAAAAAAATCTAGAAGAAATACCGAAAATTAATACCAGTCAAAATGCCAAGCAGAAATAAAATTTTGATTATTTTCTCAGTTGCCTCAGGGGCCGTGCCTCAGAGGCCGAAATAAGGCTTTTTGAACCTTATGTACATTTTCATATTTTTATTTAAGTTCGGGTAACTGAGTGTCTGCTTATTGGGAAATAGCTGCTCACTTGGCTTAAGATATGTTTTCTAAGTATAAGTACCTACATGAGGTTAGAATTTCTTTCTGATTGCGCCTTTTCCTGCTCATTGCCTATGTGTACCTCTTTCCATTCCAAATGGACTTTAGTGACTTTTTTCCAATTTGGAGAAAAAAAATCTCTGTGGACCACCATAGCAAGTATGCGAAAAAAATAATGATACTTAATAAAATTAAATAAAACAGCTCATTATGAAAACATGCTCATGCAATAAAATGAGATTTTTCAAGTTGTAAAAAATGAAAATTTTCAGTAGCAATTTTTTGGTACTTTTCTTATTTTCTCAAAACAAAGTGTGGGTACACGTTAACGAGTACCCACAATCAATGTTTTGGAGCAAAAAAATAATAGGTATACCCCTGCATACCCCAGTTTTGTTATATAAAAGTGGGGTACATGGGGGTATATATTACATGGGCATGTTATCCTGATGTGCTCTTAAGCGTTTAGGTACATTTTATAACAGAGCTGATTACCTCAGGAAAACATACCCTCTTAAGGATGTTCGCTGCTAACATGGACATTTCGGAACTTCCGTTTTTTCTTTTGTTGTATATCTCGTAAACGGTTGCAGACATTTTCCTAATATTTTATATTTGGATACATATTGATGATATGCATTGAATGAGCCATGAAAATTGTCAATCTAAGATCATTTTTTCACCCCATTTCCTGCAACATTTCAGAAAATTTTAGTTGTCAGTAAAATTAAGGGGGTAGGGTAGATTAAACTTGAATAGTACACATCTTCAAATTAATTGCACTAGTTTGATGTTTATTTTAGCTGCAGTATATGTGTACATGGTCTTCTAAGTCAGTCTTTGGGTCTTTGGTGTGCTGGTTATAAAATTTTAGGTGGTTTTATGAAATGGGCTTTAAGAAACAAAACAGCCGAAAAAAGGCTGAAAATGGCAATTTTCAAGTTGTTGGTTCTCTCTTATATGCACACTACCCTATATATTTCTTTCTTTTATTCGAACAATATTACCAAGTTCTATGTTGTGTGAAAATACAAGAAAAAGTTTGAATCAACAAATATGGGTTTGGCACATTTCAAAATATTGCTATTTTCCGACTTTTCAAGTATGGGGGTAGGGTTGGAAAAGGAATCGTAAAATTTTGTCATCCACTTCAAGTTGCAAATTTTTCTTTGCTTTTGGTCCAAAATAGTCTGTGATACGTAAATACTATGACTTTTGAAAGCATTCTAAGTATATCTTTGTTCAAGACAGGTATGTTTCAAAGAATTAAAAAATAAATTAATTTTACTAATTTTAAAACATGGTGCTCAGAGGTCTCATTCAGAGGCCTGTAGCTTGAAAAAATGCACACTACCCTATATTTATTTTGTTATCAAATGTCTTGTGTTGTATTTTGGCATCAAAAAAGAGGGGTTAGAAAAAAAGTTTGAATACTTTTTCATTGGCAGCGAACATCCTTAAACCGCACTTTTATATAGTAAAACTGGGGTATGTACGGGTATACCTATTTTTCTTATCGTTCTTCCACAACATAGACTGTGGGAACGCGAAGGGAATGTGAACCCACAATCAATGTTGTGAGCAAAAATATAAAAAAAAAAATCAAAATTTTTCCAACAATTTTTTTAGTTTTTACAGCTGAAATTGCATGGGCAAGTTTTCATATCCTTTACCTTGATGGCACCTTGTCGTACCGGGAACGGTACAACTGACCACTTGAAGGTTTGTGCTGTCGGCCAGACCCTCGTCCAATCTTGATTGGTTGGCATTTTCAGATATCTCGGTACATGTCTCCTAGTATCCTGTAGCATAACGAAGTATGAGTCAAATCATGAGAAAACCTACATTTTGCATATGCGAAACCAAAGGTGCAGATCAGCTGTAAAGTCACTGCGCAGCAGATCTGCTTCTTATGTATGGATAGTACAATTCCTTTTCATTTTAAATCCGAAATTTCATGCTTTTAGCTATCTTCTGTTCCCATACAGTGTACAGGCTAATTTGTGTAACTGTTGGGACAGATTGGAAGCCCTAAGACCCTATTTAGTGTGAAGCTGCTCATATTGGAAAACAGATGTTTTCCACACCTAAATCATAATTCTCTTATAATTTATTTAATTATTATGAAATTCAATTGTTAAGAAAAAGTTGCCATAGCAATTATTCTTGATATCTTTTGTTGTCATTTGTGAAGTTTCCATAAACGCCAATTTAAACCTATATACAGTGCTCTTAAATTAAATTACCCACTTTCCTCGTTTCATCGCGAAAAAACTGACTGACTTAAATTCAATTTTCGCGAGGAAACTGCGCGAAATCCAAAATAAACGTGAAATTTCATCGCGAATTTTCATCGCGGAATCATCGCGAAATTTCGCTAAATTGTATGGCGAAATCTGTGTACCTGTCAGTGGAGTTGAATTTGCATGACCGGTGTTTCGCCGTGATTTGCGGCGGAAAAAAAAACATGAGTGCAGAGTATTTTTTTTATTAATTTTTAATTTCATTCGTATATATTTTCATTCGTTTTCTTTTTTTTTTTTTATAATTGTATTAGTTTATGGTTAATCACGCATCTATAATAATTTCATCAATGGTCAATTTTGTGTATTTGTCATGTTGAATTTGATGACAAGAAAGCCGCTTTGCCCCAAGGAATACTAGATGACTTTGTTCGTCTTAATTGGTTAATAAGCTTGGATCTTTCAGAGATTATGTAAAATTAGTTTATTAAAGGCGATAAAGCTCTCTGGTATAATTACAGTGATTGACTAATTATTACAAAACGATTGATGTGTCTGTTCAGTTCTCTACCACTTACGGGAAAATGGTTTTTTCCTAAATCTTACCAACTTGCCTCCACCGTATTTCTGTTGTTCCATGTTCAAACATGATTTGTATATGTAGTACTAGATCAGCTAGCGTACACCGCACCATTTCCGCGTGGAAATGTATCGTGGAATGCCGACGGGAGTATTCTGTCTTGTATACCATCACGAAAACATGTCCGTGTAATGCACCAGTCATTTGTATCCCCGGCTCCCCCGGGGCCGGGGATAGCGGGGACATAGCGGGGCTAAAGTGCCCGGCTTTAACCTCTGATGTGTCCCGGCAGTGCCGGGGATTTGCCGGGGTTATGATTTCCCGCCAGTACACTGTCACATTAATTCAAATTAGATTTTAATGATATTTTTAACATTTAATTATCTTTATGGTACTTATTTAATTTCCAAATGCACCTAAACATTTACATGCATAAAATGAGGCCCTTCTCCCATGTTTCAGTTTCATCAGAACAACTCCCAGCTGTTGTTCCACGTTATTGTCAGCCCCTGGGGAGCCGGGGCTTTTAGCAGGGGTTTTACCAAAACTCTTGCCCGGCAGTGCCGGGCTTTTAGCCGAGCTTTAAAAATTGAAAAGTTAAAAGCCCCGCTATTCCCCGGCCCCGGGGGAGCCGGGGATGCAAATGACTGGTGCATAATGTATACCCCTTTGAACCCCACTTTTATAAATAGCAAAACTGGGGTATGCAGGGATATACCTTTTTTTCTTATGTCTGCTCAAAAATCATAGGTTGTGGATACTCGTTAGAACTGCCTCGGCATAGAACCGCCTCGCCGCGGCGGTTCCGTCGAGGCGGTTGAGCGGGTTCTAGACGAGGCGGTTCTAACGTTTACCAACAATCTATGTTTTGAGCAGAAATAAAAAAAATCGTAAAAGTTTTTCCAATGATTTTTTTCCCCAATTTTTACAGCTGAAAAAATCTGTAACTTACATGGGCAAGTTTCCGTTATGCACCGTTTTTATTTAAACAAGCTTTATTAAAGGGGATTTCTGCTATCTGAGAGGCATACAGTAGACCGCCAAATTTGTTGTAGTTAATATATGGGTTACACTAAATTTGGTCATTTCTCAGGTGTTTATCAAGCAAAGGACTTCAATCTTTAATCTGCGATCTGTGATTTAAGAGAAAGCATATGCAATATTCCATGCAAAATAGCAGCACACCATGAATAGAATGTACATGTGTACATGTATATCGGTAGTAAGTAGAATATGTTATTGGTCATACACTGTAGTTCGCGTGGCAAAGTAGCGCGTGAAGTTAGTCTAAATAAAATAGCCGACGTTGCAATACATACATGTAGCAGTACGATGTTCTGAAATCCTGTCTATGCTATGATGACTTTGAAATGTGTGGAAAAGTTTGCAATTTAATAACAACTGTTGACCATGCACTCTGTTTTATGTTGTAGCTTCTAACCACGGGCATCTCTCCTATAGCCGCAGGTAGATATGGGAACCATCAACCACCTGGAACTACTGCTCACCAACAGGAACGCAGCAAGACACAAAGAGGAGATGGTGACCTTATGAAGACACGATCTGCATCTGCACATATACCCTTCCCCACCATAATAACCACCCGTGACGGACACTAAAGCAATTGAACATGCACTCTGTCCTATATAAACTTAATGTTGTGAACCACTGCAGCTGCTGAGTCCTAGTCCTTAGTCCTGTAAAACTAGTTTACGCAGGCCAGTAATACATGTACATTATTGATTGTTTCAAGGCGATACTAATTGTTTTACGTGTTGGTGTTGAATTTTTGTGGTGTTTGCACCTTTTGTTAAGTTTGGGTAATATGTTCACTCAGCTAAGTATAATATGTTTTCTTTTTATAAGTAACAGTTCGTTAATTTAGGTTTTCCCACCTCTGGTTTTAGAGTGGGAATTACTTTCTGTTTGTGCATTTTTCTGATCATTGCCGCCTACCTTAACCATTATTTCGCAGATCTTAATATGTGAAATACATGGGGATAAACCATTTCGAAATGTTCTTTTTGGGAGACATGCCGTCGTACTAAAATTGTCAGAAACCCTGCTTTACGAAGACGATGACAAAATGTTTGAACCTATAAATGACGACACCAGCCTTGTGCGCCTGGATGGAATTTTAACATCATTTTTAAACCATATGTTAGCCCGCAGGCCGAGGGGTTAAGAGTGCTTTTTCTTAATCTCTCGATCGTCTCACCGCTGTTTCTGGTGTGGGTTCGAGCCCCAATAGTGATTGCTCTTCATGCTACAATATCTGTTTATTCTGCCTGCCTCTCTGTTGCGCTCGTTGTCTTTGGTTTTGATTGGGACTAGGGGAAATAAGGTTTGTAATGCGTTATATTTGTTCCTTTCCAGCCTGGTGTTTATGCTGGGATTCGATTCCTGACCCCTCTATTCTTACTTCCCAGATGCAAACATAGCGTGCAGATTCTCCTAATTTTACGATGTCATAATGATGGACGTTCTATGTGTTTTTAAGTGTTCGTCCGTTACAAAAGACAGCTATATTATTTAGGTCGTTACAAAATACAGTTAAACAGGGACCAATTTCAGAGCCGCCCATGTACCATAGTGATGCTCATGAATGCTGTTTGGATCCTAAGCATGTAATGTTCTTAAGGTAAGATTAAACTCATGAAATAATAAAAGGAAATCACTGCAATTATACTACGAGACGTATTTCCAAATTGCAAATTGGTATATAGATGAACTGAAACAAACGCTTTAACTGAAAATATGAAAACATACATAATGTGCTTACCACTGCTTACAGCAAAAATACAACACCAATACATTAAACAAGAACCACCACAGAAGTATCGTATTGGAACGATCAGTAATATAAAATTACAGTTACGTTACACCGTCTAACGGTGATTGATGGGATGGCTGACGTCACCGGTCCCGATAGCGTAATGGGTAGATTGTCCGCTTCGGGAACGGGAGGTCATGGGTTCGACTCTGGGCTGTCATGGTATTGATGGTACCAGTGGCTACCTCGCTTGGCGCTCAGCATTCCCAAGGCAAGTACTAACTAGCTTCTCGTCTCTTCAAAAAGTTTAAAACTGTAGTTTACTGTAATTCTATCATTGTAGGCTGGTGATGGTATTATCCTTACTCGGGGTTAGAACGAGGTGCGCCGATAAGTCAACGGCGGAACACTATATACATACGAAACGTCACGCTTGTTCACCCAGTGAAATGTTGCACAATATAACATGTTTTTAATCATTTGCTATATAGGAAAGGTGTGTAAGAATAAAACAGCATTCACACATTAGCGTATAAGCCAAACGCGCACCGGGCGTGTTGATAAAAATGTAAAATTCAATATATGCCAGGAGCACGTCGGAGACACGTTAAAAGCGCGTTATATGCGTGTTTTTACGCTTGGTGTATATTTGGAGCACGTCGATATACGTCGCTGTAAGTCGCTGCGCACTCAGGCCAGGTGCGTTTGGGCTCAAAAAAATTTAAACATGCTTAAAAATGTTCAAGAAACTCGGCGTGTTCCGGGCGTGTGTCTTAAAAGTTTCGAATAAGTTTCACGCGCTTTGTATTCACGTTTCAGGCACGCCAGTGTACGCTACATGCGCGTTCCGATTTTATGAGATATTGCTTCAGTAGTGGGACCAAAACGTGTATGAGACGCGCGTTAAACGTTTGCTGTGTGCCTGTAGCGCGTGCATAGCGTGTTTTTGACGTTACACAAACATACTCTAAAACCTTGTAATTTTTATACGTCCGGCACACGCCTCAGTCACGCGCTACTGTGTGACTGCTAAAGCGAGTTAAAGGAACAAATTATTTTTTATACTTCCAAAATCTTCAGCGTGTTGAAATTTTTCATACGCCCGGCGCGCGTTTGGTTTATACGCTACAGTGTGAATGCTGTTTAAAAAAAAGATAAAAAGAAAAAGGTTTTAGTGTTCTGTTGGTTCACCAACGGTTGATCAGGTTTGGTCTGTTGCTTGATATACGAAGGTTTAAAAAGCATATTAAAGACATATTGTCTTCGAGTATATACATGTCTGCGATATACGTTGACTGATCAAGAAGGTATCTTGAATCATTATTAAAATTCATGCAAGATTGTGGAGACCGAATGTCACCTTGACGTTGCAGTCACATAAACTTTATATACATTTACTTGTGCATGCATTTGGGTCAGAAAGCTGGGGCGGGAGGATTCTAACCTTGTCTGGATGTTGTTCGGATCTCTAAAACTGCATGCATTTATGACACGGTTGGCGTCCCAGTTTCGATGGTCGTAGTTGAAGTCCATTGGATGTAGAATCACGGCATCCACAACCAGCCTGCCTTTTCGTTAGTAGCGGAAATGTCAGTGTGACATATATGTTCTTACATGTACATTAACGTGACTCAATAGCTTGTAATACAAGTAAAATGCGGACTTATAAAAGGTAAACACATCGAAAGGGATCGAAACGGTAAGTTCCGGCTGTCTTCCCGAAACAATATATGGAAGTAAAAGGTCATGCATATCTTTTGAAAAAAAAGGTTATTTTGTTGTGGCTTTACGTCTCAGTCATGGCTTTCAGTCATGTCGGGACATAGCAACCGCTTCCTGCTGGACACGTCACATGGGGTCTAGATGCCTCATAGTCCTGAAAGAAAAAATAAAAAATTCCAATAATTTATGACAATTTTGACAAAGACAATTATCAGAAAAGTGATCAACCTAGTCAATCATAAAAGGGACACGTGGTAGTGGTTATGTTTGGCCATCCATGCATATGTTTCTTGTTTGAAAAGTGCTGCGGTCATTGTGTTAGTTCATTACATGGCCCACCGGGGTGCCAAAGTCAGATTTGAACATACTTCTTTTTAATTGGATGCTAAGCAACGGACAACTCGGTGAAATTTCAAGTTTTGTTTGACGACGGTGACTCTACCATGCATGTATCTTTTACTATTTTTTTTTCTTTTGATTCAGTTTAGAAAAACTGATATCTTTAGGATATCATGTAATTTTCATCCCCCAAATGCATGCTCGTGTACAGTACACGAATGATAATATTTCTACGGACGCTCCTGCTAACGCATGCTTTCCTCATGCACAAAACGTGAACAGAATTCAGTGATGATCAAAGTAAGCCACGCCGGCATAATTTTTGACCTCTGACCATGAGCGATGTAGATCGTTCTGCACACTACGTGTTTACTTCTTAGGAGTCTCATATACATGAAGTCCGACATTTTGGAATTACTTTTGACCCTTGACTGTACAATCGGTACGTGACGTTGAACTTCAAACCAATTATGAGCAATCAAAAGTTGCGTTGCCAAATAAACAAATCTATTTATCCAGTCACGTAGCTAAATCGCGTCAAAGAATCGTCTGACAAAAATATTATCTAGAACGATAGTGACGAGAGAAGGTTCAATTGCATTATTTTTTCTCTCTTTTAACGTGTACTTTGAAGGTAAAATACACCATCGAAAATACTGTACGCTCAAAGTAAGTTGAAAAAAAAGTACAACGTATACTTACCGTTGGACATGATGTCCAATTCAAATCGGGTGGATTTTTTCGCGATGAAACGCGGTGAAGAAGAAAATTATACCTTACCTGTCTTAAATATACATGTACCTTACCTGTCTTCATCGCGAAATATTACGTTTCCTCGCGAAATTTCCTCGTATTTCACGGCGAATTTGCCGTATTTTGCGGCGAAAAAAATCCATTTCACAAGTATTTTTTCTTTTGTTTGGCGAAATTTCGCGCTGAATCCGCCGTGAAAAAATGCATTTTATCATCGCGGAAAATAAAAAGTGGGTAATTGAATTTAAAAGCACTGTATTATTATTTTTTTTTGTATGATTTATATATAACAATTTTGTAAAGAAACTTTATGTATTCATCCAAGGCTTCAATCACAAAGGCAGTGTTGTCAATCCAGCAATCAAAGAAAAAGAAGGAAGAAGTGAGAAGAGATTGTGTATTGTAGACTTCATAATAATTTTAATATAACAACAGCATACTCTGTGCATGTCTTATGTCATGAATATAGATAAAGACAAAAGCAAATTCTATCACTGTTCAATTATTTGTAGTATATAAAACCATTTCTGTCATCATTGGGGATGTTAAACCTGGCTGAAAAGTCACAATTTAGAAATTTATAATTTCTGGTGTGGGGTGTAAGTTTCTAAATTATGGGTGTGGGGGTTTGCTGGAATTTCAATTTTAGTGGTGGTACCCCTAAAATATTAAAGTGGGTGGTACCCTGCCAAAAAAGTTCAGTTCCTCCAACCCCAGGTACTTTTTCCTGGAATAGCCCTATACAGAGGTAGCTTTACCAACTGACTGTACCTGCAGTGTGACAGTTTTAGCAGGGTTTGCTGGACCAAGGAGTTTTAGCAGGGTTTGCTGGACAAAGGTCAAAGTTCACTGTGGGGCCATGGTTACAAATGACTAGTGCATAATATCTTACCTTTCTTTTTGGTCTTCTAAACATCTCCTCCGCCAGCTCTTGTCCAATATTCACCTTACGAAATTCTGTAAAAGTAAATAAAAAAGTAAATTGAGCCTGTGCTTGAGAAAACCAACAATTTGGGTTTCTGACCAGGTCCGACATAAACCAGACTGTACAGTCACAGCATAAAGCTAGAAGCTTGACACTGTGAATATAAGTAGAAGAGGAATAGTACATGTACTATCCTGCATCTTCCAGAAACTATGTAAATCTAACTTTTCAGAAACATCAGTAGACACCCATAATCTAGTGAAAAAGACCTTGGAGTTATGAAGTCCATGAACTTTAGTAAACATATAAATGAAAAAGTTAACATTTATAGCAGAGACCTGGGAATAATATTTTGAATTTCTACATATCTGGACCATGACATGCTCCACAACCTCTACAAAACCATTGTTAGACCACATTTGGAATATGCAACAACTGTTTGCACACCACTGTTTAAGAAGGACATGATAGCAATTGAAAACGTTCAGAGGCAAGCCACAAAATTGGTATTCAGAGTTAAAAATCTATCATATCCAGAAAAGCTAAAAAACTGGGGTTGCTGTCACTTGAATAAAGGCGAGAAAGAGCAGACTTAATGGAAGTACATGTATACAAAATAATGCACAACATCGATAAAATCGACAAGGACAAGCTGTTTGCATTTCCAACATACACTGTGACTAGGGGACATCAAATTAGCCAAGAAATAACATAGACTAAAAGTCAGATCTAACAGTTTCAGTCTAAGAGTGATTGACTCTAGGAACGCTTTACCCAATATGTAGTCATGGCACCCTCCCTGAACTGATTCAAATAATGGCTAAATGTGATTTGGAAAAAAACACCCGTACAAGTTTAGTCCTTGGTGCTACAGTCCCGGACAAAACCAAGAGACTACTTACCTCTAGCACAAGAAGCCAGTGCGCTAACCACTCGGCTACCACGCTTTCGTCCGAGTATATGGTGACACGCCAAATGACATTATTTCACAAGGGGTTTGGATGGGGAGAAATCCCAAGAACGCATGAGTGGAGCGAGCATTAACATATTGCTTTCACATATATATATAAATAAGATCCTCAAACAAACTATTTTATTAATTGCTATAATGCACAAAATAGGCTGACAATAATTGAAGACGGAACAAGGTCAAAACCTTGGGTTGATTTAGTTTGCATAATTGATCTTCCGCCAGCAACTCCTCTTGATTCCACATCTTGAGTCACTTCATGTGCTGGTGTCTCAATGATTTTCGTAGTATTTGAGGCTGTTCTAATAAAGTTCTTAGTAAATTTCAAAGAAGATTTGTGGATTAGACACATTTGCATGGGCGCCGCCATTATAGCTGTCAGGCAGATTGTAAACCTACAACTCGACTAAAACTTGGGGCTTTTGTTAGTTCCGAGACATCTCGGTCCAACACAGTGTAATACTTGAATTATTTGTAAAGACAGAGCTATTAAAGGTATATCCAAACCTTCAGCTGTTGACTAGTTTACAATTTACATGTATAGTCATGTGTAAGAAAACTGGAAGTGCAATTGTTAGATCTAAATTTTAAGATTTAAGAAGGGAAATCAAGGCTGCACGTCATGGGAGTGGGGGGGGGGGGGGGGGGGGGCTTGACCGGAGGGGATTAGTCCCGAGCTCTCACGAGATAAGTTAATTTAGGCGCACAATGCATCTGACATTTCAGTAGAGCATACCAGAGAATCAGAGAGGTCATTCAAGTGTCTAATAGTCTGGAGGAAGAAACTATGTAAGTAGGCATTTGTACTTGCTGAAGGTATCTGAAATGTCAATGAGTGTTAATTCCTACAACGCATATTCTTTCGGATAAGCCTTTAAGGTCATCGGTGGGAATTTCTGCTCTCCCTTTTTGACCTTTGTGGAGCAATATAATTCTATTTTCCTTCCCTCTTTTCTGCAGAGATTCCCATTTAAGCTTTTTAATGAAGAGTCAACAGAAAAACAAAATAAGACAAACTTGAATACCATATATTATAAAATACTTTCATAAAATTTAATCTTGGATAAAATCGTAATGGTACACCACAAGTTTGTTGTCTTTCTGCTATCAGAAAATAGGATTAAAGAAGACAAATAAAGAAGTCAGTTAACGACACGTGACAATTTTCATTTTTTTATCCGTACCAACAAACAACAATGAGGAATATGGGGTTGATTCAAATGATGCTACCTGTGCTGTCGTCTGAGTATTTTGTATACCATCACATGCAAAAGCTTGCTGTCGTCCGAGTATATCGACGGTCGTATCATGTCTCGAACGACAGCAAAATCACTAGTATCATACTTACGGCTATCGACCATATACTCGGTCGACAGCAGTGCTTTGTGTGTGATGGTATACATTGAGTACTCGGACTACAACAAAGGTAGCATCATTTGAATCGCCCCCGTGAGGAGGGTGTTGATTGGATTATGTTTGCTACCGCGGCATCTACATCTACATCTACATTGTACGTCATCGCAGTCACTCTTGACTTTTATGTGAGGGTGGTGGTGCTAGTCGAGAAACGAAAAAGAGAGATAGTAAAGTTAGAAGAACCGGGGATAGATAAAAGATAGAAGAATTGGAAAAGTTTGGCCCAGCCACATTTTCATCCCTTCAACTCAGACCAAACCGGCTACGGTGACCCACCGGCATAGCTCTGAGAATCACTAGGTACTACTTGTGGCTGGCGCCGACTGCAGTTTCAGAACTTAATGTTGGACAGCCCCTGCTTGAAGGATACCAAGTCAGGGGCCTCAGCAACGGCTGGTGGCAGTGAATTCCAAGTAACGACAGTGCGTGGGAAAAAGCTTTTCTGTTAGTAGGAGGTAGATGTTGAGATCTGATGGAACTTCTAGGAGTGGGCTGCTCTTGTTCGTCTTGATGCAGGTGTTACATATTGTTCTAGGGGCACATCTACTAGTCCGTGAACAATCCCGAACATCATCGTTAACTGAGTTCTTGTCCTTCTGGAATTCACGGTTTCCCAGTCTACATTGTCCAGCATCTCTGTAACACTGCTCGTGTTATGGTGTCGACTTGTGACATATCGTTCAGCTCTGCGCTGAACCATCTCTAGTTTCTGTATCTGGTCCTTGCTGTATGGATTCCCGATTGTGCAGTAAAGCTTCTGAAGGTCATCTTGAAGAATATGGCAGTCATTTTAGTATGTATCTCTCGGTAGACCACATAGTCATCTACGAACAATCTAGAGTTGGATTTATACTGGCAGGAAGGTCGTTGATAAAGACGAGGAAGAGTACAGGCCCTGAAACACTACCCTGAGTGACTCCGCGCTTGACGTGAACTGGTTCAGATGCTACTCGCTCCACTGTAACTTTCTGTGTTCTGTCCATGAGAAACACTCTTATCCAGTCCAGAGTTCTTCCTCGCATTCCGTAATGGTCCAACTTCAGCAGGATGCGCTCGTGAGGTACACGATCGCCTTGCTGAAAAAGTACAAGCAGGCAAAGATCAGGAAAAGGCGCAATCAGAAAAAGACTCCCACTCCAAAAACCAAGGTGGGAAAAAACCAAACCAACAATCAGGTACTTATACCATGAAAACACTTCGTAAGCCGAATGAGCAGCTATTTTCCCAATAGGTGGCCACTCAGTTACCTTAACTTAACTAAAAATATGCAAACATACATAAGGCGCCAACAGCACAAAATATTTTAAACACCAAGACATAAAACAAAAAGAACCACCACAGAAGTATCGACTTGGAACGATCAGTAACACAAAGTTACTGGCGGGTTTAAATCGATTTTACACGGCCGTAACCTCACCCTCAGCTTCTGCAGTGGTTCATAACATTTAGTTAGTTCTTCGGTCCTCGTGGTGAATTTCTAGTAAATGAATCATCAAGAACAAACAAATAAATCATGATAAACATCCTGATGAATCAAAAACCAGGACTCACAGATTGAGTAAGCTGCCCGACGATGGAGATCCCTGGGCGCCAAATAACTTACTAACTCCGGAGCTAAAGAAAAACATCAGTTGGACCCCGGTGGGCCAAGAATGGCAATGTCACGTTGTTGTCCCTTATCAAATGACTTAATGAGCTCATCTGCCAGAGTGATCAGCTGAGTCTCGCAGCTCCTTCTAGGTCTAAATCCATGCTGACAGTCGATATGTTGTTGTTGTCTAGGTGTCGCATTAGGTTGCTTACGACTATGTGCTCAAAAGTCTTACAGCTGATGCCGGTCAGGGATACAGGCCTATAATTACTAGCTTTGAACTTTTACCCCTTCTTGTAGATTGCTGAGAAATTTGCTGTCCTGAATACATCCGGAACATCCTGTTTCAAGGCACTTCTGGTAGATTATGCAAAGAAACTGGGCTATCTCATTTGTTAGTTCTTTTAAAATTCTTGCAGAGATCATAGCTGGTCCAGTCGCCTTGTTCACATTTAGTTTCTGTACTATGAGTTTATTTCTAAATTTAATGTTGGGCTAAAGACGCTTTCTCGAAAATATACTCACTGCTCTTAAAGGATCTCAGTTGTATTTTTATTTGCTATTAATACTGCAGCTGGTGTTGTGCCGTGTGGCGGCACTAAAAAGTCTCCCCGTACATCATCCATAGTGCAGATTATATTTTCCTTTTGGTCCTTTGAGATCAGAGAGGATATTTTGAGAAATCAGAAAATTATCGGTTAAGATGCATATTCTAACCAACGTTCAATATATTTGGCCCCATTTTCATTATACTAGTCTTTGTATCGACTAGCCTGCTGAAAGTTGAAAAATTACTGTAACTCTCTTTGGCTCCATGTTGCCAAATCTAAAGGGTCACTGACGAGGCTTGAATAGCCGAAACCGCGATATGGCCTATCTCGAAAATATGCTCACTCCTCATAAAGGATCTAAGTTGTATTTTTATTTACGTGAGGGCCTTTCGGAACCAGAATTTTATGGTGACTTGGTTTACAAATTTAAGAAACTTATAGGAAGGAATGATTTTTCTTTTCAGTTCAGAAAAAATTATAACACGTTACAAACGTAAAGGTTTTAACTTGAATGTTCTGCGACAGTCTGCATGCTTAGTTTTTAACCCAATCATGGCTGATAACTATGCTGCCTTCTTTAATTGTACGCCGGTGGGTCGGGCGTCAGACTCTATGATGGCCCCAACATAAAGCTATTCATTTTAGTTGGCTGGGGCCGGAGCTTCTTGTCTGTTGCTTGGCTCACCGGGGTTCAACTGGTGTTTTTTTGTTTTGTTTTTTGTTTTTTTTTGCTCCGGGTTTCAGTGAGTTATTCGGCGCCCAGAGATCTCCATCGTCGGGCAGCTTACTGAATCTGTTGAGTCCTCGTTTTTGATTCATCAGGGTGATTATCACGATTTATTCGTTTGTCCTTGACGATTCATTGACTAGTTAGAGACTCACCACGAGGACCGAACAACTAACTAAATGTCGTGAACTACTGCAGAAGATGAGGGTGAGGTTAGGCGCCTGTAAAACCGGTTTAAGCCCCCCCCCCCCAGTAATTTTATATTACTGATCGTTCCAAGGCGATACTTCTGTTGTGGTTCTAATTGTTTTGTGTTTTGGAGTCGATTTTTTGTGTTGTTTGAGCCTTATGTGCGTTTTCATATTTTTAGTTTTAGACAGGGTTCAGGTTTATAAAATCATGAATGACATTGATATGGTAAACAAGGAGAAACTGTTCACAATGTCGCATTATACAGGAACACGAGGTCACTCTTTCAAAATCTACAAGAAAAGGTTTAGACTGAATATCAGTGGAAATACTTTAGCAATAGTGTTGTAGAGCAGTAGAATGAGCTCCCAGAACATACTGTTATGGCACCCACTCTCAATAGGTTTAAGAGTAGACCTAATAAGTGTTGGCATGGGCATCCCCATAAGTTCAGCCCCTGGTGGTATATTCCCGGCAAAAGGACAAGACATTGGCAAAGAAATCCAAACACATCAACAGAGGTTGCAGAGCCTAATTAGATGTTAACGCCGTAAGAGTCGTAAGAGTTTTAGTTCAGTTCGGGTAACTGAGTGGCCACCTATTGGGGAATAGCTGCTCACTCGGCTTACGATGTTTTCTTGGTGTAAGTATCCAATTGTCATTTTGTTTTTCCCACCCCTGGTTTATGGAGTGGGAGTGTCTTTCTGATCGCGCAAAGTCCTGATAATTGCCTACTTGTACATCTTTCTGTAACAGCCTCAAGCCTCCTTCAGTAGAAAAACTCCCTCGTTCTTGGACACCGAATACAATCAAAGTTTTTTCCTAAATCCTGAATACACTTTCTTTTCAGTCATGAATACCAAATACATGTACACTGAAGAGCTTTAAAATTATTATTTTTGCACCAATGACATTTTTAGTCTTCCTTAACAGGTGAAAGGGGTCGGTAGCTGTACTCTACTTTTATTTCTACATGAAACCGACATTTTAAAAGGCACTGACCATCCTCATCAATAAAACGGTACAAGTAGGCAAAGATCAGGAAAAGGCGAAATCAGAAAAAGATTCCCACTCCAAAAACCGAGGTGGGAAAAAACAAACTAACAATCAGGCACTTATACCATGAAACATATCGTAAGCCGAATGAGCAGATATTTTCCCAATAGGTGGCCACTCAGTTACCTTAACTAAAACTATAAAAACACACATAAGGCGCCAACAGTACATTTTTAAAAAAAAAAAAAACACCCAGACATAAAACAAAAAGAACCACCACAGAAGTATCGTCTTGGAACGATCAATAACACAAAGTTACTGGCGGGCTTAAAGGTCATATCTAAAGGTTTTGATTTTGTGAATATGAAATAGACATTGGTAAAAGGCATTGATCGCAGAAAACCCCGCTAAATTGTCATCACTGGTTTCGGAGATAGCTTGTTTTGAAATTTGACATTTTATCTCATTAATATTCATTAGTGCCACTATGACGTCATAGAAGCACATTCAATATTTTGAATATCATCAAAACCAAAAACTAAAACAAACAACTTATCATTTGAAAACAATTATAAATCATTTTTACAACTTACTGTTTCACTTTCAAAACTTTTGATGACCATTTTAGTGAATTATTTTGATTTTTAATGTTTTACCAAGGGAAACTACTCTTACATGAAAATAGTGATGTCAATTAGAGAAAGTCCTGTATCTTGGGAGCCAATGTGTATTTTAGGGTTTAGTTTTCGATAAAGAAGTCCAAAGAACAAATAGGACCAGCAGACAAAGAATACAAATGATATAGAAGAACGTTTGTATATCCCCTTTAAACCGGTTTTACAGGCGCCTAACCTCACCCTCAGCTTCTGCAGTGGTTCATAACATTTAGTTAGTTCTTCGGTCCTCGTGGTGAATCTCTAACTAGTCAATGAATCATCTAGAACAAACAAATAAATCATGATAAACATCCTGATGAATCAAAAACCAGGACTCACAGATTGAGTAAGCTGCCCGACGATGGAGATCCCTGGGCGCCGAATAACATACTAACTCCGGAGCAAAAGAAAAACACCAGTTGGACCCCGGTGGGCCAAGCAACAGACAAGAAGCTCCGGCCCCAACCAACTAAAATGAATAGCTTTAAGTCGGGGCCATCATAGAGTCTGACGCCCGACCCACCGGCGTGCAATTAAAGAAGGCAGCATAGTTATCAACCATGATTGGGTTAAAAACTAAGCATGCAGACTGTCGCATAACATTCAAGTTATAACCTATACGTCTGTAACGTGTTATGATTTTTCTGAACTGAAAAGAAAAATCATTAATTCCTATAAGTTTCTTCAATTTAAATTTTCTTAATTTGTACTCTCGTACATGATATACGTTGGTACTTATATTTTATATCTCTTAACATGATTTCCTCATTGCTTGTTTATATGTGTGTATATCAGAGCCACTGCGGAAGCTGAGGGTGAGGTTATGGCCATGTAAAATCGATTTAAACCCGCCAGTAACTTTGTGTTACTGATCGTTCCAAGTCGATACTTCTGTGGTGGTTCTTTTTGTTTTATGTCTTGGTGTTCAAAATATTTTTGTGCTGTTGGCGCCTTATGTATGTTTGCATATTTTTAGTTAAGTTAAAGTAACTGAGTGGCCACCTATTGGGAAAATAGCTGCTCATTCGGCTTACGAAATGTTTTCATGGTATAAGTACCTGATTGTTAGTTTGTTTTTTCCCACCTCGGTTTTTGGAGTGGGAATCTTTTTCTGATTTCGCCTTTTCCTGATCTTTGCCTACTTGTACCTTTTTGTAAACCAAGTAACCATAAAATTCAGGTTCCGAAAGGCCCTCACTTAAAAGCGTCTTTAACCCAACATTATATTTGGAAATCAATTCATAGTGTCTACGATAAAATTAAGAAAAGGTTTTCCGAAGTTTTAAAAAAGCCATTTTACACTTTTTCGAAGTTTTAAAAAAGCCATTTTACACTTTTTGTCATGTGGTGTCTGTTTGAATTAATAGAGAAAATATTTCACCATTATACAAAGAGCTTGTAGCAATTCATATATGAAAAACACTTTAAGTTTTAGTTCTCTCTCTTTTTATCATTCTACGGGTCTTTGAAAATGAATAATCCGGCACAATTGGAGTTTTACAATCCTGATGACGTATATATGTCATATTTGCCATCGTTCAACTATCCGGCACCTCAACGGTCCCTCCCAGGCTACTGGAACAGCGAAAGGTTGATGCCGGTCTGATCAACCAAACATTTTACGTCAATGCGCTTATGCTGAGATGTATATGTCTCTGGCTTATGGCTCTAGAGAATTGACGTCACAGCACTAAATTACGCCGGAATTAAGTCAACCATGACCATTGAAACAAGTTAGCATCAGTGCTAGAAAACCAGTGTAATTGGCAAAACTTTTGCGATGCTCTGTATGCCAAGGGACATATAGTAGTCATGCTCAATATCATTCAGCAGTTTTGGATTTTAATAGGGTAGTGCTGCATCAAAGACTGTTGCACTCTCATTTCTCATTATTTTAATACGAAAATCACAACATACTTTGCATACACATCAATGTTTATGTGTGCGAAATTTCATTGAAATCAAAGTACTACAAATATGCAAATCATTTCAATAAATCTTGTGTTTTAAAGCTTTTCAGTGTATTATGTAAAACAAAGTTATTACTTCATGGATAAAAGTGATAGATACAAGTAGTTCTATGAATTTGTGCTTGTGCCTGGTTTCACAAGGCATGTTATTATGGTCTCAAAAATCGAGCAAGCGAAGCGAAGGAAATTATTACATATACCAAAGAAAAAGTCACAATAACCTGCTGATCGTTCCAATGCGATACTTCTGTGGTGGTTCTTACTGTTTTATATTTTGGTGTTGGTTTTTTGTGCTGTTTGCGCGCCTTATGTGCGTTTTCATATTTTAGGTTAGTTTGGGTTACTGGGTGGCCGCCTATTGGGAAATAGATGTCTCGATACCCAGTACTGATTGCTCTGTCAGCTTCTTAAAGTACCATGCGAACAGAGAAAAATGAACTTTACTCTCAGAAAGGGTCAGAAAAACATCACCTATACCTTTTGTTCTAAGTATATGTGTATAATGTGGGATAATATGTCTTGCACAAAAAAAAAAAAAAACAAAAAAAAAAAAACAAAAAAAAAAAACAAAAAAACACTTAAACTGAATTCTTTGGCAATCAAAATAGTGAAATAATGTCCTGCTCAGTAAACACCTAGAATTATGAATTCATGTTTCCTTCAAATGACATACATGTACATGTATTACTTTTTCAATATTCATGTTGCAAGCCCCTACATTCTTGGCTTCCTGCAGGCAAACTTATTGTCAATCCAAACATTTAAGAAGTCGTTGTAATAAGAATAATACAATATTTGATATTCACCATTTTGCATTATCGGCTGGTCAGGGGGGTTAATGGTTACCTGTATTTCTGATATTAATTATTTCCAAGCTGGAAACCAGCCGATAATGCAAAAATGGTGAATACATGTGTCTGGGAGGGGGGGTACCTCCCCCAGACCACAGAAAAAAAAAGAAAATCTAGAATGTCAGGGAGGCCATCTAAAACAATTCTGGAGACAAATTTTGGTATATTCATCATTCATTAAAATTGTCTTATTCACAATTCATTATTTTATTCTGCTATTCATTAAAAAAAGACATTTATTCATTATGCTTTAGAACCTAATTTTTCACTGATCATTAAATTTTATGCTCATTATTCACTCTCATTAAAAGTTTTTGGCCATTATTCATTAATCATTATACCCCATCCTGGCTGCGTCCTCACTGTTTATTTCAATGCACTGGATTATTTCCAACCAACACGATACAATATGCCTCTTCGTAAAATCTCGCAAAGAACGGTGAAATGCGTGATTTTGAATATTTTGAGTGCAGCTGTCATGGCGGACGAAAATCAGACAAGTGCCCTTTTTAGGAGACATGAACAATTGAAAAGATGGCATGAATCGGATACAAATAAGTGTCCAGATATACCTTCAATTAAAGCTAAAAGAGTGAAATTTCAGGACGGTTGTATTTTTCTAGCCGCGTGTTCAAGCGGCGACAGGGATGAAGTGAAAAAACTTTTGGATAGAGGTGCAGATATAAACACTGCAAACATAGATGGACTTACCGCTTTACATCAGGTATATCGAGCCTCAGTGGTAGATCTTTATGTCCACTCTTTGTCGTTCATTAATCAAGTCATTTGCTTTTTAATGCAGAAATGGACCCAGACCCTGATTCCATGTTTGTTCAACACTTCTAAAACTTAAAAAGTTGTCTGCCCCTTCTTTTGACAGTTTTGTATCAGCTTCGAAGTCTGTGATCTAAGTTATTGTGTAGGCTAGATGCTTAAGACTGACCCTCAGTTGTCCAATGCCTGCGAATGCGTATGACTACAGAGAAAGAAAAGAAAATTGTGGTTATATAGAGTGTAGACATTCAGAATGTTATTATTCCAAAGGTTGTTAGTGGGTGCGCATGCACACAAGATACAAGGAACTTTATTTGAAGTCGACTTTCAAATTTACAACAGAGTAACATTAGCCATAGGCTATTTTGTCGACAAACACATTGCTAAATTCATAATTTAGCCACCCACCCCACAGTCCTGAAATGATGATCAGAAATTGATCGACTCTGTATATGAAGATAGATAGTTACACTGTCTTTGCGTCCAGGCTTAATGAACGTCTGTCAAAAGAAATCATATGGGTTCCCTTTCCCACTGTTTTGCTCATTGGGTGGAGGTGGTGTGCCGGGTTATTATTGTAATGTGTTTCATTTTTTGACGCTAATAAAACTATGAAATCTGTAAAATATCAAATTTCTTACTTGGAAATTAAAGTATGCCCTAGTCTAAAAGAATATGCAATGTTAGATTTCTTTTTTAGTTTTGTTGCACTTCAATTTTAGTAATGTCATAGGGATACGCTGAATAATAGACCTCGACCTAATGAACAAACTTACCTGTTTGACATCATCCCAACATGCCCAAAACGTATGACGTTTTTACTCATCCTTTGTTTCACCTTGCATTCAATTTACAAAAAGTAATACTCACCTGTGCACTTCACCATTTGAGCCGCCGCATGGGAAAACCAACAATCTGCATAGGTGAAAATAAAGGCGCAGATCAGCTTCGCAGTAACTGCAAAGCTGATCAGTGCCTTTGTTTTAGCTACACGGATAGTACAATTCCTCCTCTACTTATACCTAAAATTTCAAGCTTCTAGCCTGCTTCAATGACTGTACAGCCCGGTTTGTGTCAGACCTGGTAACCCAAATTGTTGGTTTTCTCCTGTACACTTCACCATTTGATGAAATGTGTGTACATTTGATTTATCTTTTCTTTTTATGCAATGCTGTGTCTTCTTTTTTTACCAATTTATTTTCCTCTGCCTGTGCGGTTGTGACGCGTTCTAAACCGCATTCAATTTCTGATTCTTCAATGGTGTGATGAATAATTTGAATAAGCCAATCTGCCACTTCATTCATACTTAAAATGCCTTTAAGGATGTTCGCTGCCAATGAAAAAGTATTCAAACTTTTTTTCTAACCACTCTTTTTTGATTCCAAAATACAACACAAGACATTTGAAAACAAAATAAATATAGGGTAGTGCGCATTTTTTCAAGCTACAGGCCTCTGAATGAGACCTCTGAGCACCATGTTTTAAATTTGGTAAAATTAATTTAATTTTTAATTCTTTGAAACATACCTGTCTTGAACAAACATGCACCTAGAATGCTTTCAAAAGTCATAATATTTACGTAACGCAGACTATTTTGGACCAAAAGCATAGAAAAATTTGCAACTTGGAACGGATGACAAAATTTTACGATTCCTTTTTCAACCCTACCCCCATACTTGAAAAGTTGGAATAAATCAATATTTTGAAATGTGCCAAATTCATATTTGTTGATTCAAACTTTTTCTTGTATTTTCACACAACATAGAACTTGGTAATATTGTTCGAATAAAAGAAAGAAATATATAGGGTAGTGAGCATATAAGAGAGAACCAACTATTTGAAAATCGCCATTTTCAGCCTTTCTTCGGCCGTTTTGCTTCTAAAATCCCATTTTATAAAACCACCTAAAATTTTAAAACCAGCACACTAAAGACACAAAGACTGACTTAGAAGACCATGTACACATATACTGCTGCTAAAATAAACATCAAATAAGCGCAATTAATTTTAAGATGTGTAATATTCAAGTTTAATCTACCCTACCCCCTAAATTTTACTGACAACTAAAATTTTCTGAAAAGTTGCAGAAAATGGGGTGAAAAAATGAAGTTTCTTAGATTGACAATTTTCATGGCTCATTCAATGCATATCATCAATATGTATCCAAATATAAAATATTAGGAAAATATCTGCAACCGTTTACGAGATATTCAAGAAAAGAAAAACCGGAAGTTCCGAAATGTCAAATGTTAGCAGCGAACATCCTTAAGACAGAAGATCTGATCACAAACTTTGTATAGAAAAAGTAGGGGTGAAATCATTGGTATACAAGTATTAAATGGCAGGAACCCACTATTTTCGAAACCACAGTTTGGATTTCTAAAATATATTTTGACTGTACAGGTAGACTTGAGAAAGTGCAGAATTTTTCCTATACATGTGATTTACAGCTTTCATTTTGCACTTTGATTTATTTAAAAACAATAAAATTGTGGGGTGTTGGCACAACAAACTTGGTTACTACTGCTCAACATTATAAAAGATACAAGACATTGTACTATATAGCTAAGTGAAGATTAGTATGATTTATACCAAATATGAAAGAATTTTAGAAAGAAACCCACATGAAATAATTTTATTATTTACAAAATAATTTCTGTGCAATTTAGGCATTGTAAAGTTCTGCAGGATTTTCAGATGCTTAAGTCTATTGTCCAGTTAACTTTTTATTGATAATTTCTCTAAAATTTCCAATTTGTGCAACATTTCCAAAACCTTCGGCTGAGACATTAAACGGAGGTCCTGTTTCCCTGTAACCTTTGCTGTTAACTGGGACGTAAAACACAATTCAAGCCAACTTAAAGGCAATTTGACCCAAGATCTCGGATATTTATGGTATTTTTGTTTACCTGTGGTCTGGAGAAAAACATCAAAGACAGCTGGTTCTGTTTGAGCCATGACATGAGAGAACCTCTGAATTCTACTTCAGCAAAAATAGGTGTAGATCACTGTTTGCTTTGACCAGAATGATATGAGTGGATGAATACAACCTCATTTAGACTAGTGCTAGCTTTTTTAATTACCAACCTTAGGTTGTGTCTGAGCAAGATGTAATTTTCATACACACATTTTCTCATGAAGAATCTGGTCTTTAGCATCAGGATAACATTTCAGTGAAATATATACCCCTTATATCCCACTTGTATATAGGTAAAACTGGGGTATAAAGGGGTATACCTGTTTTTCTTCTTATTGATCTAAAACATAGATTGTGGGTACTCGTTAGAACCGCCTCGCCAAGGTGGTTCTAAAACGTACTTACAAAAAAGTTTTGAACAGAAATATTGAAAATAGCATTTTTTTTTCCATGAAATTTTCAGTTTTTACCACTGAAAAAATTCTCTGTATACTGCATGGGCAAGTTTTCATAATGTATTACATGCTGGCAAGGGGGCTTTACAGGTGTGTGTAAAGTAGGTTAGTGACCTGTAAACTTGCAGGTTTCTTTCCTTCAATATGAGCTGAGACACGAGAAAACCTGTCTTCGGGGTTTCCGACCAGGTCTGACACAAATCGGCCAGTACAGTCACAGAAGAAGGCTAGAAGCTTGAAATTTCGGAGTAAGAAGAAGACTAATTTTACTATCTGTGTAGCGAAAACAATGCCTCTGATCAGTTGTGTAGTTATTGCACAACTGATCCGCATCTTTGTTTTTGTGTAGGCAAAAATCTGGTTTTCTCGCATTGCAGCTCCATATGAGTAGGGCTAATAATCATATTCAATACTTTTCATGAGTTGGGATAGGGGTGGTCTTCTCGAGATGTACGTCATGAGTAAACCTGCCTTTTGCTACGCAGTTCTTGTGCAGCTGATCAAAACCTTTGTCATTCTTCCAAAATCTATTATAAAATTTCAAGGCATTAGCCATGTTAACATTCTTTCTCATCCACTGATTCAGGAAGAACAGTTGTCAGTTAATTTGCAAAAGCAATAGGCACTATTTAATGGTAATCTGCCTCGGAAAGGCTTGTCCAGTAACAATCAGGTTAGGATAACTGACCGTCATGACCTGAGTCTTGAACTGAGACCATAAAGCATGAATTAAAAAAACAAACAGACATACAAATCAAGTTGTGCTTACATTAATTCAAAGAAACATGTCAGGCTGTGTTTGTGCAGTCTGATTTGTGTTGTACCTGGTGGACATACATGTAGCAGGTGGACATACATGTAGCAGGTGGACATACATGTAGCAGAAACAGAAATATTTTACCACCACACAGCATAGCATGTAAATTTTGTAACGTTGCCTTATCAGGGGATCTTTGAGCATAGGTCTGCCTTTATTTCCCTGCTTCTGTTCCCATGGGAGTCATAGACACAGTTCTGAAACTGGGTGCTTTAACATGAGCTGCAGTGCGAGAAATCCAATCTCTGGGGATTTTGACCAGGTCTGACACAAACCAGCCTGTGCAGCTACAGAAGATGACTAGAAGCTTGAAATTTTGGATATAGGAAGAAGAGGGATTATACAAATATATACTATCTGAGTAGCAAAAACAAAGGTGCTGATCAGCTGTGCAGTCACTGCACAGCTGATCTGCGCCTTTGTTTTCACATAGGCAAATATCAGGTTTTCTCATGATTGCTTCTCACATGTAAAATGTATGAGCTGCATCATCAGAAAGTCTGATGTTTGCATTTTGTGGACAAGATAGATAGGAATCAGCTGTTTAAGGTTTTCTGTATATGAATGGGTAAGCCACTAGCTATTTAGTAGGACTGGAGCTTTCGCAGTTCCTAGACTAATAAGAGGTCAACTGAAACTTTGGGCTTATAAATCTGCAACTCTTTTGCTCTAGATCTGTACACCAGTGCCTCCAATAGCGTACTAGGACATGCATTTATGGTTTCATATGAGTCACGTCATGAAAAAAACAACATTTCGCATATGCGAAAACAAAGGTGCAGATCAGCTGTGCAGTAACTGCACAGCTGATCAGCGCCTGTGTTTTCGCTACACAGTAAGACTAGTACAATTCCTCTACCTTTCCAGTCTCTAGCCATCTTCTGTGCTTGTACAGCTCGGTTTCTGTCGGACCTGTTCAGAAACCACATTGATGTTTTTCTCAAGACGAGGCTCATACATAGTGATGGGCCGATGATCGATTATAATCGAAAGCTAGTTGGTTTGGGCTTCCGATTGCGATATTCAATAGTAAAATGCAGCAATCGATTGTAATCGGTTTCAACACTCAGGGTGTAGACATTTTCACTTTTGTGCATTTTATATTTGACAAAAGTTTTAGGTTAGTTAAAAATTTCAGAGTTTGAGGTAGATCTCACTTTTCACAACTTGTACTTGCCTATATAACTACTTTGGAGCAATTTGTCTTTTTCATTTTCTTCAAAATATCAGAACAGAAAGGTAAAAATTTCTAAATGCATGCCATCTTTGTTAATGTAAGAGGAATTGTTGTAAATAAATAGCCATATCTAACAGAGACTTAATGGCTCTCTCTTTGACCCCTCAGTCTGCACATAAACATCTCACCATGGTGATTGCACGCATGATGGGCAATTGCACAATATATAGCTAATTGAACCGATAACACAATTGATAGCTAGTTGGTTTAGTCCTTCCGATTATAAACCGATAATCGATTGCAATTTCAAACCGATGGCCCAACACTACTCATACATCTTTTCTGGTAGAAGCCCCTATGATATACTGTGCTTTTCAAGTCTTCGACCAATGCTCTGTCTTCAGTCTTGCTCCATATGACCTTAATTTTTGTTAGGACATAAAAACCTAACGTAAGAACTCTAATCTATTCCTGTAACAGATGGTTTTCCAGTATGCTTTTTGTTGGGAAAGAAATTGTGGTCTGAGATATTTGCCTTACACTGCCCTATTGTTTGCACAGGTAAACAATTTTAAATACTCTCTGGCTTGTAAAAGCTTGGAGAGTCAGTAGTAAATTACATCAGTAAACTTGAAGAATATCTTGCTTATTGTTTAGATTATGAATTAAAAAATCTCAAGAAAGGCTGCCACTATTTGATGAATGTTGGTCAGTGTCAAGTTTAAGCTTTATTTCTCTTGAAGCAATCTTTAACACCCCTTACTTTAACCTGGAGCCCCATAAAGGCCTCAGATAGACATTGTAGACAAAATGAAACTCTTGTAGTGTTTTTAGCTCGCCTGTACAAAAGTACAGGAAGAGCGAAGAGCTATTGCAGTCACCCCGGCGTCGAAATTTTTTGTTAAAGTTTTTGGTTACATGTACAATTGACCAGTGCAAAGCTCATTTTTAGCTCACCTGAGCCGTTAGGCTCACAAGGTGAGCTTATAGGATGGCCATGATCCGGCGTCCGTCCGTCCGTCGTCCGTCCGTCGTCCGTCCGTCGTCCGTCCACAATTTCAAAGATCTTCTTCTCTGAAACCGCTTGGCCAACCAAAGCCAAATTTTATATGAAGCATCTATAGGAAGGGGGAACCAATGTGTATATAAGAAATCCAGGTCACATGACCAAGATGGCCGCCATGCCCATATATGGTAAAAACCCTTCAAAAATCTTCTTCTCCAGAACCGGTGGACTGATTTCAACGAAACTTGTCATGAAGCATTTGATGGCTCAAGCACTACAATGTGTATATAAATCATGACCCTGTGATGACCTTCACCTGTTTTACGGCAAGGTCAACATAGGTCGCCAATGCATTTGAATGGGGAAAACTTTTAAAATGTCATTTAAAGTGAAAGTCTTGCAGGAAATGGGCAGTAGGACTGAATATTAATGATTCTGAAAGAAATTGGACCCCAGGGGCTCATATGCCCCCACCCTGGGGCAATATACATGTATATTACCATAATATTCAAACATCATCTCCTCTGAAACCGGTTGGCCAATCAAAGCCAAATTTTATGTGAAGCATCAATAGGAAGGGGTAATCAATGTGTATATAAATAATCCAGGTCACATGACCAAGATGGCCGCAATGCCCATATATGGTAAAAACCCTTCAAAAATCTTCTTCTCCAGAACCGGTGGATCGATTTCAAAGAAACTTGGCATGAAGTATCGATGGCTCAAGTACCACAATGTGTATATAAATCATGACCCTGTGATGACCTTGACCTTTTTTTACGGCAAGGTCAACATAGGTCGCCAATGCATTTGAATAGGGAAAACTTTTAAAATGTCATTTAAAGTGAGTCTTGCAGGAAATGGGCAGTAGGACTGAATATTAATGATTCTGAAAAAAATTGGGCCCCAGGGGCTCATCTGCCCCCACCCCGGGGCAATATACATGTATATTACCATAATATTCAAACATCTTCTCCTCTGAAACCGCTTGGCGAAACAAAGCCAAATTTAATGTGAAGCATCTATGGAATGGGGGAATTAATGTATATATAAATTATCTAGTTCACATGACCAAGATGGCTGCCATGCCCATATAAGGTAAAAACCCTTCAAAAATCTTCTTCTCCGAATCTGGTGGACCGATTTCAAAGAAACTTGGCATGAAGCACCAATGGCTGAAGTACTACAATGTGTATATAAATCATGACCCTGTGGTGACCTTGACCTATTTTAGGACAAGGTCAACATAGGTCGCCAATGCATTGGAATGGGGAAAACTTTTAAAAAGTCATTTGAGGTGAAAATCTTGCAGGAAATGGGTAGTAGGACTAAATATTAATGATTCTGAAAAAAAATGGACCTAAGGACTCATATGCCCACACCCCGGGGCAATATACATGTATATTACCATAATATTCAAACATCTTCTCCTCTAAAACCACTTGGCCAATTGAAGCCAAATTTTATGTGAAGCATCTATAGGATGTGGGAACCAATGTGTGTATTAATAATCTAGGTCACATGACCAAGATGGCCGCCATGCCCATATATGGTAAAAACCCTTCAAATATCTTCTTCTCTGAAACCAATAGATTGACTTCAATGAAACTTGGCGTGAAGCATCCATGGCTATAGTACTACAATGTATATATAAATCATGACCCTGTGATGACCTTGACCAAGTTTATGGCAAGGTCAACATGGGTTGGGAAAAACTGTTAAAATGTCATATGAAGGGAAAAGCCAGCAAGAAATTGGCAAATGGACAGAATATTGATTATTCTGAAAAAAGAAAACGGCCCAAGGGCTTCATCTGCCCCTGCACTGGGGTTAAATACCATAATATTCAACCATGTTTATTGGTATATGCAGCAGACTCAGGTGAGCGTTTACAGGACCATTGGTCCTCTGGTTGTATTAGTCGAGTAAATAATTTGCAAATACATGTAGTTTGTTCTGTGTGTACATGTCAATATAAATAATAAAAAAATTTTTTGCTTGAATTGATCCTTAAAGTCACAATCAACAGCTATGGTCATGTCAGGACTTTACCTCCATTTCATGGGACTTATACCCAAAATGAGGATGTCATGACATCCATCAAGACTTAGTGCTTCAAATATACATGTACCATCTATGTTAGCCACAAAGGCTTATACATATGGATGGTATGAATTGAACCACTTTTCCTTAGCAGACTCAGACCTTCTGAGCAGTTAACCAGTTATCAGATGGTTAGTCAGTACTCAGTAGTGTATAAGCTTTGCCCAGAGGGACAAGCAGCCCGTCTATTTCTTTAGGCAGACCACTCTTTAAATAATATAAATACCAGTTTTTAAAAACACTGCATTTTTTACAGGCATGTATCGACGACAATCTGGATATGGTGGAGTTCCTGGTGGCCAACAATGCCGATGTGGATGTCTGCGACAATGAAGGCTGGACACCTCTTCACGCGACGGCATCCTGTGGCTTCACGGAAATTGCCAGGTAAATAATGGAGAAAAATAATTGTGTCTGAAAATGCATCAGGAAAACACGTCAGTGTTATGTGTACCCCCTTATTTCCCACTTTTATACAATAAAATTGGGGTATCACTACACAGGGGTATACAATCTTTCTTAATCCAAAATTGATCCAAAACAGATTGTTTTGATCCGAAACATAATTGTGGGTACTGGTTAGAACTGCCTTGCTGAGGCGGTTCTAATGTACCCACAATCAATGTTTTGAGCAAATCTTTTAAAACTATGTACAAAAAAAAAATTGAAGGAAAAATTTTCATTTTTTTAAGGCTGAAAACTCAGAACAATGCATGGGCAAGTTTTTGTAATGGACTGTACCCAAATTGAAAATGGCACAAAATTGTTTCTGCTGCATAGGAGCTGAGAAGCTGACTTTTTTTAAGTCATTTACTTAAAAAAAGATGCATCTTCATGTGTTAAAAATGTTTGATTATGTGGCTCTCAGGATTTTAAGCACTTAACCCACTTCCTACTTTGTATGACTTCTTACTTGATAATATGAGCCACCACACAAGAAAACCAACAACATGCATAGGCAAAAACAAAGGCGCGTATCAGCTGTGCAGTAACTGCGCAGCTGATCAGCACCTTTGATTTTTGCTATCCCTCTTCTTCATAAATCCAAAATTCCAAACTTCTAGCATTTTCCTGTGACTGTACAGCCTGGTTTGTGTTGGGCATGGTCTGAGGCCAGATTGTAGGTTTTCTCATGCGAAGGCTAATATAATTTTCTTGCATACTGCAGAGTCATATACTTTTAAAAAACATTTTGAATATCCTGATATATCTGTATTTAGTTTTTATGCTTCATTGTTCAAGGTGTTTCAGATTTCAAAAGTGCAAAGTTTATTAAGCAACCTTTAACAGGTGTTTTTATGTTTTTTTGCATTAAAAAGACCACATGATGTGACAATATGAAATTATCAGAAAAAACTTCTGTAACTAAAAGTAACTACACTGAAAGCATTATGCTTATTTTGAGCCCCCTATAGCCTCGACGTGAGAAAACCGGTCTTTGGGATTTCCGACCCGGTCTGACACAAACTGGCCTGTACAGTCACAGAAGATGGCTAGAAGCTTGAAATTTTGAATATAAGTAGAGGAGGAATTGTACTATCCATGTAGCAAAAACAAAGGCGCTGATTAGCTGTGCATTTACTGCACAGCTGATCTGCGCCTTTGCTTTCACAAAGGCAAAAATCCGGTTTTCTCATGATGCGGCTCATATGGTTCAGGGCTCTAGGGTCTGGGTAAAAATCGCAGCATTTTGAAGCAATTGCAACATTTTTGTGGATAAAATTTTCATAGAATACTTATAAAAAGTCAAGTTTGACATCATCTTGAAATCATATTGTAATAGCTTCCTGTAAGATCATGTGAAGCTTTTAAGAGGTTGGTTTGAAGTGGTTTAAAATCTAGGAATTTTCTCAGCTTTTAATATTGATCATGGTCATGTAACTTATTGTTGAAAGCTACTGAGCCGCCTCGTGGGAAAACCAACAATGTGGTTTCCGACCAGGTCCGACACAAACCGGCCTGTACACTCTCAGAAAAGAGCTAGAAGCTTGAAATTTCGGATTTAAGTAGAAGAGGAATTGTACTATCCGAGTAGCGAAAACAAAGGCGCTGATCAGCTTCGCGGTTACCACGAAGCTGATCTATGTCTTCGTTTTCGCCTATGCAGATTGTTGGTTTTCCCATGAGGCGGCTCTACTTTTAGCAACTGCTTGACATTGAGAAAGGAGTTTCACTATGAAGACTTGGATCATCTTGGCATATGCGGGATGAGAGCGCAGTATTCAGTATTGACCTTTTTATTTCTCATTGACCCAAATGGGCACCTCGCCCATGCGACCAACTGTCTTAAGCAATAACCTGACAAAAATGTAAGTTTCTCATAATGTCACTCATATTTTAAGTGATATTACTAGAAAGATGGAAAATGGTGTCACATAATGGAGCGTGACCCAATATTTTCTAGTCGGACAGTTTCTATGGTTCATAATCGAGTATCATATTGCGATCTTGTTTTCTTTCAGTGGGATCTTGTTTAAAATAAAAATTTCACACAGTTTGATCATTAACCTTGCCATGTTGTGACCAAACCTGCTTTGTGCATCAAGCTCAACCCAAGTTAGTTTCTGTTGCCATTGATGTACATGTAAATAATTCCTATAATCGGTGGAGGCAAAATTTTCTGGCATTTTGCAATGCATGAAACTGAAATTTATCCAATTCACGTTAAAATACAACAACTGTAAGCGGTTCAGTTTTTAAGAGCTGGATATTTGACTGACTTTGATGTTATGAATCTTAAATTGTCTATATTTTCAATTGTAGTCTATTTTGATTTTGTAACCACTGCTCCCCCACCTACGGGGAAGGGCGGGGATTATGACTTTTCAGCTTTCAGTGCCCTGCTATGAGCCCTACACCCAGGGGGCAAACTGGAGGTCAAAACTTTGCTCTTTGCCCTGCCCTTGCAATAGAAAATCTCCCTGGGGTAAGGATCCTAATGTCAAAACCCAGTCATTTCCCCTGCACTGAGAGGACTCTCGAAAAGTAATTGCCCTGCACTTTAGCCCGGCAATCCTCCACCCTTCCCCATAGGTGTGTGTGTGTGGGGGTGGGGTGTAGGCAGTGGTTACTGGTGCATTATAGCTGCTCATTCGGCTTACGAAATGTTTTCATGGTATAAGTACCTGATTGTTAGTTTGGTCTTTTCCCACCTTGGTTTTTGGAGTGGGATTCTTTTTCTGATTGCGCCTTTTCCTGATCTTTGCCTACTTGTACTTTTTTAGTGGTCAAACTGATTTGCATCTTCTCTAGGCACTCAGTGTTGGTTTTGCCCTGTTGTGATATATGGGCTCAATTGTTATAATTATAGGTCAGTATGAGGTCAAGTTACCATCTTATTAGATTAAACCCTCTGATATAGATCTGAGTAGGTTATTATCACCCTAAAAATATCATAAAGCCAATTTTAATTTCAATTTGAGCAACATCGCGAAAAAAATCCCATGCATGCATGTTGGTGTACCTTGATTGAAATTCACTGTTCGGCTTGTCCTTGGAGATATAGTTGTTTTGTTTGGCCCACTTGGGTTATAAAAGAAGTTCTTTTGTTCGTTTGTATTGAGGTGTAACATCCCAGTCAACAATTTTTCAGTCATGTCAGGACGGGGCCATTGCTTCCTGGGTTCTAACCAGTACTCTGGGGAGTTCATGTTCAAGGACACAACGAGGTGCCGCCAGTGGAGATCACACCCAGGACCTCTCAATTCGGAGTATGATGTTCTACCACTAAGCCACTTCGCTCCCCCAAAAGAAGTTCTGTTTAATTTGATACTTGCGAATGGCCGAATGATATAGCTTCTACCCTTAATCGGCTGCTTACTCCATATGCAGGTTTTCTTCAAACAGGTCTTGATTCAAGCCTTTTTGAAATACAGCCTAAAATTAGTGGTTTCCAAATTGTTAAAACATTAGATACTCTAAATTTGTCCCTGTCTGGGTCAAGAAAAGGTGGTTGTCCTGAAGTAAAATTAATTTTAACACTCTGAGAGACTAAAGGTTTCAACCCTACAATAAACTTTCCGTTCTTCAAGGGGGAATGATAGTGTACTATATAAGTGTTCTTCATAGAAATGATGATGATGGTGATGATGATGATGATGATCATCATCATCACCATCATCATCATCATCATCATCATCATCATCATCATCATCATTGGTGTCTGATGGAAGAATCTGGGAATCTGGAGAACCTAGAGATAAACTACTGGCCTTTAAGAAGTGACCACTTCCCTGCGATACGGCCCAAGCCACAGTATTGGCATAACTTTTTCCACTGCTCTCTGCTGTCTAGGCATATTTTAAATTTATATAAAACGATATGGGTATTTAGGGTATTCCATCTACACTTTCTAGTATGCATTTATGATGAAGTATCATATACTATAATAGATCTTTAACTCCTTGACCCAGAAATAAATGTGCTTCGTCTTGAGAAAAAGTCCATCCATATGATGAAAACTGTCTGGGGTTTTGACCTAGGTCAGATTTTCAGCAACTGTTCCAAGTATATTGACTCTCAAAAGCAAAGGTCCTGCTGTTTAAGCTGATCTGTGTTTTCGTTGTTCGAATTATGCTTAATATTGCAGATATTGTGATGTGGCTCATATAATCAAAATTGTAAAAAATGTAAATTTCAGTAGCATGTGGGACAGATTGAATTACAAACAGTGAGATTTACATAATAGGTACTTAAGGCAACAAAAAGCTATCCATATCATAATAACAAAAAAATATGACCAAGGTTATCATCTTAGGTTGTTAATGTTTATTTGACACAGATATGAAATTACAGTATAAATGAGCCGCCTCATGGGAAAACCAACAATCTGCATATGTGAAAACAAAGACGCAGATCAGCTTCGCGATAACCGCGCAACTGATCAGCGCCTTTGTTTTCGCTACTCGGTTAATACAATTCCTTTTCGACTTAAATCCGAAATTTCAAGCTTCTAGCTCTTTCCTGTGACTGTACAGGTCGGTTTGTGTCGGACCTGTTCGGAAACCACATTGTTGGTTTTCCCACGAGGCGGCTCAAATGTGTCAGTCCACCTCCCCCCACCACCACATTGCAGCCCTTACTTATCACACATCTATAACTTCTACCCACTAAAAGCCTGTCATTTGGATTGCATGATTGGATAAAGACAAAAATGCACCATGTCAAATTTTATATGGAGTTGTCACAATATTTGGGTGGATGGCCATGGGTGTGCATAGGAAAGGGAGATGTGCTGATTATATACATTTCATGCTATGCCCATATATGGTCAAAATACTGTCATACATGTAATTTTGCAATATGTTATTTGCTTCAAATATGTTTTAAATGAATGGTACATATTACAGTATGAGCCTATGCATGAGAAAAACAACAATTTGCATATGCGAAAACAAAGACGCAGATCAGCTTCGCGGTAACCGCGAAGCTGATCAGCGCCTTTGTTTTCGCTACACGGATAGTACAATCTCTCTTCTTCTTAAATCCGAAATTTCAAGCTTCTAGCCTGTTTCTGTGACTGTACAGCCTGGTTTGTGTCGGACCTGGTCTGAAACCCAAATTGTTGGTTTTCTCATGCACAGGCTCGTATATAACCTTTTTAAGTTGAGATCAAGCTGGTTTTGCTCTCCTATGATGAATTGATTGCAACTGTTACACATTTCCTTCCTTTTGAACTGGAAATTCATCACAAGGATTAAAATATTTGGGAAATTTGCATGCATATATTGATACAGTTTCAAAACTTTTGTTCTTATGTGTGGGAAATGTGTTTATACATCATATGAGCCACATCGTGAAAAAACGGGATAGCTGCCTATGCGAAAACAAAGGCGCAGATCAGCTGTGCAGTAACTGCACAGCTGATCCGCTACAGGGATAGTAGAATTTCTCTTCCTCCTAAATCCGAAATTTCAAGCTTCTAGCTTTTTTCTGAGACTGTACAGGTTGGTTTGTGTCGGACCTGGTCGGAAACCCAGAGACCAGTTTTCTCGCATTGCAGCTCATATTATAGAAGGCCCAAAACTGCTCTCAAGCAGTTCTAGTGCTTAAACAGACACCAAGTTAACTGTTTCTGACTTATTGAAAATAAAAAGTCCATACTTGATTTGTCACTGTGCTGAATAAGACTGGATCAATTTATTATTTATGTTTATTCATAATTTCCTGTTTGGCATACTTTTCATGTCATTGAAACCTTAGTTCATTATTATGAAGCTCAAAAGAATTTGGCATCGGAAATATTCATTGGTGTAATCAATGTGAATTTGGAACCAAATAAAACTATATAATTTATAATTGCCTTAAAGAGTTGCGGACAGAATGTCACTGCTGACTCCCCAGCCCTCCTAGTGGTTGTCTTGGACCTTATGCACCAGTCATTTGTAACCACAGCCCCCCACCTATGAGGAAGGGTGGGGGATAGCCAGGCTAAAGTGCGGGGGCAATTACTGTTCAAGTGCCCCCACTGCAGGGGAAATTACGGGGTTTTGACATTAGGATCCATAGCCCAGGGAGATTTTCTATTGCCAAGGGCGGGACAAAGAGCAAAGTTTTGACCTCCAGTTTGTCCCCTGGGGGTGGATCTCATAGCAGTGCACTGAAAGCTGAAAAGTCACAATCCCTGCCCTTCCCCGTAGGTGGGGGAGCATTGGTTACAAATGACTGGTGCATTCTCTTTGATCACAGTCTCTTTCCCCCTTTCTGTGTGTGTTTGGATGGGTGAGTGGGTGAGTGGGGGGAGGCATAGTGGTTACATCTGATTTATATAATAGGATGAAATAGGTCAATTATGTCAGATGAATGCAAATCAAATAGGCATTGACATTTAGCTTGTTACAGAAGTACAAGATTTCTGGCCAGGTCTGGCAGTCACCCAGTTATGTGTTCATTAAATCACACTGTTTATACAGAGAGAATCAGTGCAGCTGAGAACAGCAGCCTACATTGATTAATATGAAGTACATACCTGTTTGGTACAACAGTCTGGTCTGTGGCAAGTTGTTCCCAGATATGTATTTACTTCCTACAGTGTTATATTGATTTAATGTGTGTTCGTTGTTCTTAGTTGTGTTGATTGTCCCTGGGTGACTGGTGTGGAAATAGCCTATGCACATTTGGTGCATGATGATGAGGAGACACTCATTTTGAAGGGGAGCATGATAGTCTTTAGTGTTAGAGCATCAGACTCTGAATTGAGAGGTCCTGGTTCGAACCCCACTGGCCTGCATTGTGTCCAGGAGCAGACACGTTAACTGGCTTAATTGTACCGTGGTTAATATTCTGATAATTGACTGTCAGGACATTAGACCACAAGACAAAAAAAAATTTAACGCCATCCATTTCTGCATTTTTAGCCAGTATTATCCTGTCTTGATTTATGAAATATTTTGTCTTGGTTTCAATCTTTTTCGGTTGATTTGTGATTAGATCATTTTAGTTTACTCAGTGTTCCATTCACCTCAATTTTTAACCACCAAATTTCATTGTGGTTGACCTTAAAGGACAATGGTCAATACCCAAAATATTTGTACAAGAAATTTGAATGGAAATGTAAACATAGAAATTTAGATCTCAGGGTCAACTTGTGTGTTTGAGCTAACTACCTGCTGCAAAGGTCATAGTCTATAGTCCAAGTCTCTTGCAAGGCTGTCCATTAACACACTGGTTATCCAGAAGACAACCATTGCGACTGAGAACAACCAACACACGGAAGCAATACAAGGCTGCAGGGTGCAAATACCTGTCTGGGAACAACCTATCAGTAATTGGGAACAACTCATCATTGATCATTTTGATGGTATGATTAGTTGTTCTGAGACAGGTATTTTCTTAAAACTCCCTATTGTTGCTTATTGTTATCAATTGTGTTGGTTGTCTCTGGATTTCCAGTGTGGTTAAGTTTACATGAGCTGTGTGATGAGAAAGCCAACAATGTGGTGTCCATCCAGGTTCGACACAAACCAGACTGTAGTCACAGAAGCAGGCTAGTAGATTGAAAAAATCACCACATTTCAACTTTTTCTGATTGAAATTTCGGGTTTAATAAGAAGATGAATTGTACTATCCAAGTAGCGAAAACAAAGGCGCTGATCAGCTTCGCAGTTACTGCGAAGCTGATCTGCGCCTTTGTTTTCGTATATGTGAAATGTTGGTTTTCTCATGACACAGGTCACATAATAAAGACCAGGGCCCAGTAACTCGAAGGCATCTTCAGTTCCCCAACTTACGACAAACTTAAGATGACCACCTTAAAATTTACGCCATTGCTATTCCAGTTAGACTAAGCTGTCGGAACTTCTTTCAAATGAAAGGTGCCACTTTGTAAGATAAGACGTCGCCAAAGTTACGATGCTGTTAAGTTGTCACCGTTACTTAAGGTCCTTTTCTGTTTTTCACCATGATTCTTAAGATATACTTAAGTTGTTCGTAAGTTGATCTTAAGCTTAAGATGGCTTTGAGTTACCAACCCCTGAGCTGCAGAGAAAGTTGCAATGGACACCCAAATACCCGACTATATGGAGCGCTTCTCATACAGAATTTCAAACCTGTTTGAGTTGGCCATGGTTTTTCGGACCTGTTTGAATTATAAATTTTCTGAGGACCAGACATTCTATTGGCAATCCACTTTATGTTCTTCAGACTATTTTATGGCTTTCTTCCATGGTCTAAATTTAGTGACTATATATACCCATTTGGAGCCACTTTTAAAGAAGACCACCTCATTTTGAAATTGTTACTTACATTAGAGATTAATTTATATGAATGAAACTATTAACTTCTTTCTTATGAATGGAGTCTATTTTCCCAGTGTAAATATGGGTGGCATAATTTAGGCCTTTTATTGGGAACAAATTCTCAAGATTTTGAGACCATTTCCCCAAATTTGAAATGAAGAACTTTGTTAGACCACTTTTTCCCATGAAACCTTTCCCACTTTTTCAAGCAATGTTACAGAGTACAATTGCCCACTACAGTGTTTACACATAGCATTGTCAAAATGAAAGTGTGGTAGCTTTGTTTGTATACCATTTTACAATGGAGAAATTCCATGTTAATATACTCTCAGTGATAGTTTTGGGTTTCGACAGACACCCAGGGTTAGAGCAGTTATGGGCTAAATTCTTACCATTAAGACTTTAACAAATCAATTTTCAATAATGGAATAGAAAAGGCATATGTTTAGTAGGTTTGCACTGAAGGCCACCCAATATAAAGATTATTGCGGTTAAATTTTGTATTTGTTACTTTGGAAAGAAGCATTTCTTCAAAGAAGTAATTGGTTTCCTCATTGTTAAATTGTGTCAGTTTGATTGTATGCCATGTGGGTCATATCATGCCAAACCGTATCTTCAAGGGTTACTGTACCAACCGCCTTCTTACTTGCTGGTAATGGATAGAATCTTCAAACTTAAGACAAAGTTAGCGATTCTTTAAAAAAATGGAATTCAACCTGGACTGCAGTCAAGACACGCATCAGGCTGATCTTGGCATGTCATTGTTTCTTCACTTCTTGCATGTCCTGTCTGATTTGTGACTGGATTAGTGCAATGAATTCTGCTTCTATTGCTGCTTCTATGAGGCTAAAATAATGGTATTCCCGAATATTTTTCCACATAACTGCATTGAATTGTATGAAGTGGGTACTCTTTAGACTAACATGTACCAGATATTTCTAGTGAATACCCACAATGTGTTTGTTATGGAGGATTTTTGTGAATAACTCTAAATTGTTGTTAAATTCTGATTTTATCTGGCCCACACCAGGGATAAGCTGTCAATCTCATTACACCTACACATCCTTTGTAATGAACATTTTTACTCCTGCATGATTTTGTGCATCAGGGTGCCATAGTGCAGCACAGGCTTAATGAGAAAACCTGTCCTACGATTTGCACATTTTTCATTCCAGTGAAAGTTCAAACTAGGCTGTCAGATTGGGAAACTGCCATTGCGAAAACATTGCCCATATGATATACAGTAATTTTTTCAGGTCCAAAATCGATAATTTTCAGAGGAAAATTCTTGATATTTTTCTTATTTTTGCTCAAAACATAGATTGTGGGTACACGTTAGAACCGCCTCGCTGAGGCGGTTCTAACGAGTACTCACAATCTATGTTTTGGAGCAAAAATAAGAAAAATAGGTATTTGCATACCCCAGTTTTACTATATAAAAGTGGGGTTTGAGGGGGTAGACATTGCACGGACATGTTTTCCTGATGGCAGTGGTGTTTTTCAAAATAAAAAGACAAAATATTGCTTTGATAGTAAGAATACCATCACCTTTGTAAGAATACCATCAGCGAGACCATGACATGAAATTTTCAGAACGATGTAGCTCTTTCCGTGAAAGTTGCAGTGTGCTCTTAATATGGTACTTGTGGGAATAAGCTGCAGGGCATATTCTGCCTTTTTCATCAGGAAAACATGACGGTGCAATGAATACCCCCGTAACCCCACTTTTATATAGTAAAACTGGGGTATGCAGAGGTATACCTATTTTCCTTATTTGTGGTCCAAAACATAGATTGTGGGTACTCGTTCTAAAGTGTACCCACAATCTATGTTTTGGCAAATATATTAAAAATATCAACATTTTTCCGGTGAAAATTTTCAAGTTTTACAGCTTCCGAAAATTTTGCATGGGCATGTTTTCGTAATGTTGACTGATGGAGCAGTCTGAAGTGAGTCTGCACTATTTGCCAAGAATTTTGTATCCTGAACATCAAGCATATTGGAAAATCGAAAATTTCCGAACAAAAAGAGAAAGTTTATGATGCAGAAAAAGTTGTGCCCTGCAGCAGACTGTGCCATATTTAGGTGAGAGAGTTTATAGTGAGAGACTGGCAGTGACCCAAACAGGTAGTAAGGTGGTAAACATTCCAATAATTGGTGCAGTAAACATTTTATGATAACTTCACACTGCTTGTTGCCTTGTTCTGAGACAACAGAATTGACTTGGAACAACATGGTGACAAAACCAATTTAAGGCCATTTGGTGCTAATACCTATGTGGGAACAACTTGTCACGGATCATTCTGATTTTTGGAAAGTTGGTCCCTGACAGTTATTTCCTGTTATAGAAGTTGATCTTTCTGTACAAATTATTAGATGGGTGATAATATTTGAAGTATTTCTCGGCATGTAGACTGGCTCCAGTCCTATGTTCAATATTTTCTTATAACACTATTGTACATTCATCATGTTCTATAACCTCCACAAAATTTCTTGCAAGATTTACCTCTCTTCACAGCCTCAGAACATAGGACTGGTGAAATTGGGATTGAGTGTCTACGAAATCTCGTAGACACCTCATTAAGACCACCTGTTAAGCCTTTTCACCTAGTTTAAACAGCTGAGGTTAGTGTCAACAGATGTTCAGCATGATAGCTGCTAATGGCCCTTATCTGAAAAAAAAAAAAAAAATGGTGGTTTCAGTGAATGTTTGAATATTTAGAAGATTTACCATTTTTGCATCTGTAACTTGCCTTGTTACTGGTCAGGGGGGCAGGGAAAAGAGATAGAGCAGTTCTAATTCAGGGTGAGAGGAGTTGGGACTGGAGGCTAGCATAGCACTCTATCAGTGTAAGAAGTGAAACAGTTTCTCAGTATTCAATGAATATGTATTCCAGATATAGGTCAAGCATTACAGGTGTGCAACATGCATCTGATCAAAGCTTCGTTAACTATCATCATTAAGGTAGGTTTTGCCACTAGGAAGTTGTTACCTGTAAAAATTGCTGCTGCATCCAATAATAAGCATGAAAGAATTGAAAACATATTTGAGCCTGTGCATGAGAAAACCAACAATTTGGGTTCCAACCAGGTCCCACACAAACCGGGCTGTACAGTCACACAAGAAGCTTGAAACTTCGGATTTAAGAAGAAGAGGGATTGTACTATCGGAGTGGCAAAAACAAAGGCGCTGATCAGCTTCGCAGTTACTGCGAAGCTGCTCTGTGCCTTTGTTTTCGCCTAAGCAGATTGTTGGTTTTCTGATGCAGCGGCTCATTTATGATTATGTATAAAATCTATCAGAGGTTACAGAACAGATTCGTTTGAGTGCAGTTGGGGAATGTTAAGAGAAAGATAACTTTCCATGTGCGTTTTATCCTGTAATTTTCCTAAATTTCTTGACTCCTAAATCGCTGTCATCCCCCAGCTTGAAACAATACAGAATGAGAAAAACAACATTTTGCATATGTGAAAACAAAGCCGCAGATCAGCTTCGCAGTAACTGCAAAAATGACTGGAAAAATTAGTAACTTGGGCTTAAAACAATCACCCAACCATAAACTGTATTTTGTTTGTATTGAGGTTTTACGTCCCTTTTCAGTCATGTCGGTACTGAGCCACTGCTTCCTGGGCATTAACCAGTACTCTGGAGAGTTAATTTTTCTTGCTCAAGGACACAATACAGTGCCAACAGTGGGGATCAAACCCAGGACCTCTTGATTCGGTGTCTGATGCTCTACAATTATGCCACCTCGCTCCTTCCAATGATAAATGAGTATCTTATATCGTTATGGTAATTGCATCAATTTAAGACGGGATGTATTAAACCTATTTTAGAGTTTGGCGAAGATTTTGCTTTGAGGCTTTGTTTTCTTGTATCCAGTGCAAACCAGAATGATGGGAAACAATGTTTTTGTCTTGAAAGTTTGTGTGGTTTCCCACAATTGCACCCTTTTAACAGTAAGATTGCCAGTAGCTTTGTCTGCTGACTGTTTTTTGTGCTAAGTGTCAGCCTGTTGACCTAGCCTTCTGTTAAACCTGCATAGACTACTCTGTTGGAAAAACACTGTCCCCAAAATTTGATTTGTGTACAGTAGATTGATGCCATTCAAATGCAAGTTCCAATCCAGGATATGACACCTTCTTTCAGTAGTCAGTTACTAGTAAAAGGATGAGCAGAGATGAATGATTAACTGCCCAGTGTGCACTGGAAAAAAAAAGAAGTAAAATCACAAAAGATGTGGAAGCTTATTATTGCATAAATATCCGTGCCATATGATATTAACAGACATGTATTAACAAAAAGAAAGTGGTGTATTAATGAGGCAAAGCTCATTAGTGTGCTGTTAATGCCCTGCTTTTATCTATGCTTGTTGCACTTGATGTCAAATTGATGTCATCGTGTAACATGCATTTTGATTTAATGTTACATTGTGACGTCATGATGCCCCAAAAGCAGCATTTTACAATGTCGTCAGCAAACGCCATTTTTCGCGTCATGAAATTGTGCAAAATCTGGACAATTTCTCCAAATTTTCTCATGAATAGTTGTAATAGTAATGATCAAACATGGTCTTTCTGATACATTAACATTTGCTGCTCCCCTCGGGAGGGTTGAAACTCTCGCCTTTCGGCAGGCTCGGGGTTTCAACACCTCACTTGGGGCCCAGCAAATGTTAATGCATAGAAAACCATGTTTGATCCCTATAATGGCATTGTGATACATGTAAAGCTGATTTGCCTCGCTAAACCATGGGTTGTGGGTTGGATCTTCGACTTCTTTGATCTTTGGTTGAGACTTTTTTTTCCATAATCAAGGCATGCTGTAGATGTTGACTGTTTATAAAATCAAAAAAGATGTTATAGCAGTGCAAAAACATGAAATGAGCCTGTGCGTGAGAAAACCAACAATTTGGGTTTCGACCAGGTCCGACACAAACCGGGCTGTACAGTCACAGAAGATGGTTAAAGCCTGGAAATTTTGGATTTAGAAAGTAGAGGAATCGTACTATCTGTGTAGCGAAAACAAAGGCACTGATCAGCTGTGCAGTTACTGCACAGCTGATCTGCGCCTTTGTTTTCGCCTGGGCATTTTGTTGGTTTTCCCACGCAGCGGCTCAAATGATATGCTGTAATATTGACTAAAATTGTTTTATCATTTATTCTCAAGTGCAAAGATATGAAAGTTATGTGTTTCTGTGGGTTTGAATGTGATTAATAGTGATAATGACTTCAGGTGCATTTCTTGTTTTGTTGTCTGGATTAAACAGTGCATAGGGCATACAAGAACACCTTTCATACCAGGATTTTACACAAACCAGCCTGCTCAATGAATAACCAGTGTATTACCCACCGGCATATTTTCTGTCAAAACCAGCACTACAGTCTGGTGCAGAGTCGGCCCCTGCCCATAGGGGCCTAAAGAAATAGATGGGCTGCTTGTGCCTCCAGGCATAGCTTATACACTACTGACTGACCATTTGATTACTGGTTAACCACTCTGATCTGAGCCTGCCAAGGAAATGAGGTTCAAGTCAAACCATCCATACCTATAAGCCTTTTGTGGCTTAGTTGGTCATGGATGGTTATATTTTAAGCTTTTGTTGGTTGTCATGACATCATCATTTTGGGTAAAACTCCCATAAAATGGAGGCAACGTCCCGACATGACCTTAGCTGTTGACAGGAACATAAGGCATCAATTCAGACAAAGAAACAAAGCAGAGTTGTGTCCTTGAGCTTGATACATTTATAAAGTACATATTGTACTGTTATATATACTGGAGAAGTGGTGGTTTCCACGGTCATACCAGACATGTATGCAAGAAGCCTGCATATGAAGTAGTTAGGCCACTCCCGTTACAAACCAGGGGGCCAGTTGTTCAAAACTAACGACGTCGTTAGTTAACGTTTCGTTAAAATTTCAAACATTAATATTACAAAAATACACTGTCATTTTTTGTTGAAAAAATGTGAGAATCCTTTGCACTGCAAAGGATTCTCACATTTTTTCAACAAAAAATAACAGTGTATTTGTTACTTTAGCTGATATTTGCTTAACAAATTTATGTCTTAACGATATTGTTAAGCTAACGATGCTTTGAACAACTGGGTCCAGGGGTTGCAAGTTCGATCCCAGGATTCAAAGATCTCCAGTCTTTAGGATGAGACGTTGGACCAAGGTCCTATCTCCATTTGACCTTAGAGCTCTAATAAGTGAGAAGTAGACCAGAAACACATGTCCTGTCCTTTTAAACATTTCAGATTTGATTATTGTAAAATTGGTGACTGACTTTTGAAATAAATCACAATTAAAATCGCTTTATATTTTTGTGGTTTAATTTTATGAAGTTCTGATTGAGAAATAATCAAGAAGCCTGTTTGAACAGTGTGATAAAGTAAAGACAGTCGATAAGATTTTGAGTTATTGTTGCGGTAATATTCTCGATAATTTGGACACATTTTAATCAGTTTAGGGAAGACAGTCAAGTGTGTCCTGCTGTCTGTCCTTTTGAGCAAATTGTCATACTCAGTCTTCGCCAAATCTCGTCGGACCGCCGGACATGACCGATAAAAAACGCCCTGGGCTGACGAATAATTTCTGAACGCAGGACAGTGTGCATACTTCAGCAAGATATGGTCAATTTGGATGTGGACCTTGGTTATGGTGTAGGATTAGGTCTATTTAGTGGTAAAATCCATAGAAACAAAATCTTAAGACAAGTTACAAATTTAAGAAAGGTCTTATATTGCATGTGCCTGAGCCCTGAGAAATGATTTTAGCTAATCCATACGAAAGTACAGAAAGAGCTATTGCACTCACCCTAGCATTGGTGTTCCTCCAATGTTCAAGTTTGTGGTCTGTGTGAAGAAGATGAGTGATCTGACTAAAGTAAATGAACCTGTGCATGAGAAAACCAACAATTTGGGTTCCGACCAGGTCCCACACAAACCGGGCTGTACAATCACAGAAGAAGGTTAGAAGCTTGAAATTTTGGATTTAAGAAGAGGAATTGTACTATCCATGTAGCAAAAACAAAGGCGCTGATCAGCTTCGCAGATACTGTGAAGGTGATCTGCGTCTTTGTTTTCACATTTGCAGATTGTTGGTTTACTGATGCGGTGGCTCAAATAATAATTTAATTGTTATATTTACTGTATATTTTCAGATATTTATTACGGAACAATGCGAATGTGGCCGCAGTCAACAATGATGGTGATCTCCCCTTTGATATATGTGAAGAAGATGATATGGAAAAGCTCCTCCAAGAAGCCATGGATGAGCAAGGTAGGCCGTTTTCATGCTCAGTTCAACTCAGTTGAGCATGCCCTTTATCTTGCTCATAATGATAAAATGTTTGCATATGAAGGATGAAGCTGATTGAAAGTCCATGGGTTGGTAAGGTTTCTCATGCTTATGCTACGGTGAAAGCTCTACAGAGCTTATGCTGTCTGTTTCAAATGCCACAACATTTTTTCTGCTCATTACGAAAATTTGCCCATGCAATGTACAAAGAATTTTTTCAGCAGTGAAAATTTAAAAATTGATTGTGGGTACACGTTAGAACTGCCTCGCCCAGAACCGCCTCGGTGGTTCTAACGAGTACCCACAATCTATGTTTTGGACCACAAATAAGAAAATTAGGTATATCCCTGAAAACCCCCATTTTCACTATATAAAAGTGGGGTTTAAGGGGGTATACATTTCACGGATATGTTTTCCTGATGTTATAAGTCCTCAACCCAAACTTTTACAAGGTTGCTATGCAAAATTGAGTTAAAATCAACATTCTATAATATTTTCTCTTCAGGTGTGGATGCTGATGCGGCCAGGAGAGAGGAGGAAGAGCAAATGTTGGCTGATGCCAACCAATGGTTGAACAATAACCACGTCAAAGAACAACCCCATCCCAAAACGGGTGCAACAGCCCTACACGTAGCGGCAGCCAAAGGATATGTCAAAGTTATTAAGTAAGTATTGTGATAAAACTTTATCCCTCCCCTACACACCCACATACACACAACCAATGGTTGAACAATAACCACGTCGTAGAACAACCCCTGCAACAGCCCTACACGTAGCGGCAGCCAAAGGATATGTCAGTCATTAAGTATTGTGATAAATTTTTATTCCTCCCCAACACACACAACCACACACACACTCAAACAGTGGTTGAGTAATAACCATGCTCATCCCAAGTCCGGTGCAGTGGCACTCCATGAAGCCGAAGCCAAAGGATATATCAAAGTTATGAAGTAAGTATCATAATCATTTGACCCTTCACATGCATGACTCAATATGCCTGTAGCTGCAGCTAAAGGCTAAATAATATTCAGTAAGGTTTTACTTAGAAACAAAAACATGTCCATGATCATCTTGAATACAGAATTCTTGAAGAAAGATATAGAAATAATGAAATAATAATTCCTGTATGTGTGTTTCAGTGTTCTGTTACAAGCCGGTGTCAATATCAATGCCAAAGACAATGACGGGTGGACCCCTCTCCACGCTGCAGCCCACTGGGGGCAGGAGGAATCTTGTAAAATACTCGCCGAAAATATGTGTGATATGGAAATGAAAAATTTAGCGGTAAATATGACACCTGTATGATGCTGAAGATTTTCCTACGTTAAAAATATAATCTATAATCTTTTTATATAAGTTCCAAAAATGAAAGAATGACCAAGAAAAGAAAAAAAATGAGGGGAAGAAAGAAATGTGGAATAGGAGTTTAAATTTTGCCACCAATAATTATTATTGTTCAGGATGTGTAAAGGGAACCTATCAAGTCCTTGCATTGTGATAATACAGTTAAAGGGGCACTTTGACTATAAAAGGCTGAATTAGGTGTCTAATCTCAGTTTTTGCTCAGACATCTGAGCTCTCCAATATACAAAGCTAGCAATTATCAATTCTGATTGGATATTGCTTTAGGGGGAAAAGTTACCGGTAGAATTTTTAACAGCTCTTATCGGCAGATTATATATTACAAGTATTCCAGAAGGCTTAAAATTGCATGGGTCAGTAGTTAAGCAATGCCCACTAAAATCTCTACATGTAATTGTAGGTAATAGAATTTTTAACAGCTCTTATCGGCAGATTATATATTACAGGTATTCGAGTAGGCTTAAAATTGCATGGGTCAGTAGTTAAGCGACGCCCACTAAAATCTCTACAGGTAATTGTAGGTAATAAAACTTGCCGGCCGGCAGCAAAAGTGCCCCTTTAAAGCAAAGATGCAACTGAACCAAACAATTCTTTGACAAAACTGTATGAACAATAGCTTCCCAATTATACTAAAAAATTTTTTTTTTTGCAGGGCCAGACAGCTTTCGATGTCGCTGACACAGAAACAATCAAATTGTTAGAAGAGCTCAAATTGAAACAAGCCTCAGTAAGTCAGAACAATATTGGCTAGGTTGTATATGCCTTAAATGAGCCTGTGCGTGAGAAAACCAACAATTTTGGTTTACGACCAGGTAAAAACACAAACCAGCCTATAGAGTCACAGAAGATAGCTAGAAGCTTCAAATTTCGCATGAAGGAAGAAGAGCGATTGTACTATCCATGTAGCGAAAACAAAGGCGTGATCTGCTTCGCGGTTACCGTGAAGCTGATCTGCGTCTTTGTTTTCGCATATGAAGATTGTTGGTTTCCTTGTGCGGAGGCTCAAATGGAAGAAATTTAGTTCAATGCAGCATCATGCTTTAAGAGACACAAACCAATCTGTCAGTAAGTTAAACTGGCATGTCAATGGGTATATAAAATGAAGGGATATCATTTGCACATCTACACTGTCCAGTGAATTTGTCATCTTGCACACCAGATAGAGAAATACTACGTTTTACCCCATGTGAGAAGGATTATATTCACCCATCAGACAAGCATATCCCTTTGTGTGCCTGTAAGAGATTTTTCTACTAGCACATTTTAGCCTGTCTCAAAACGTCAATCATGTCTGTATTTAGCTAATAGAAATGTACACCTCTAGTTGGCCTCCCAAGCCCCCCAAATATTTTTCTGTTGGCATTTTTGAGTACATTTTGGCATCCATGCCCAATGTGTACCTTAATGTGTAACAATACACGCTAGGGTGGATGCCAAGTCTGAAAATGCCCCAAAGTCCCAAAAATAGGTCAAAGGTCAACTAAGTGCAAAATTTAAGATATTTCAACATTATAGCAGTATCTTATGAAATATTTTCTTTTTTTGTGTGTGTAAAACAACATCCCAAATTACACCTAATACATTTGTATGGTGTAATCAGTTACAATTGTTATAACAAAGTAATGCAGACTTAGGTCAAAGGTCACTTTAGTGCAAAAAATGCTTATTTTCATGCCCTTTTACAATTGTCTTTATAAACATCAGTGTCAGTGGTATTCTGATGGGGATAAAGTTCTTTTAGGTACTTTTTGTATCAATTGTGTATAGAAAATGATCATTTGATACCAATTTCAGCTCTCTACAGCTTTTGGTTGCTGAGATATTGCCAATTTTATTGGTATAGTCCCCTGCATTTGTCTGTGTTTTTTTTTCTCTTATATCTTAAGTTTTCTTAAATTTTTGCAATGGGATAGTCAGTTTGGTCATATATATTATTACATGGTTATCCATTATTGTCATAGCAATCAGTTGATGCCAATTTCAGATCTCTAGGACTTATGGTTGCTGAGATATTAACGTTTCCGTTGGTATACCCCCTCTATTTTTCTGTGATTTTTATCAAATATTTTAAGTTTTCATCAATATTCAAACAACACGAAAGTCGAACTATTCATTTATCTTATCACATATTTGTAGAACATTATCATAGCAATCATTTGATATCAATTTCAGCTCTCTAGGACGTTTGGTTGCTAAGTTATAAAACATTTTGTTGGTATACCCCTTCAACTTTTCTGTGGTTTTTCACTAATATTTAAAGTTTTTATCAATATTCGAAAAACAAGAAAGTCAGATTGTTTGTGTGCCTTACAACATGGTTATAAAATGTTATCTTAGCAATCATTTGATACCAATTTCAGTTCTCTGGAACTTTTGGTCACTGAGATATTAGCAGTTTTATTGGTAAACCCCCTTCGTTTGCCAAGGATCTTTCTCCTATATCTTGAGTTTCCTTTAATATTTGAGAAACAAGAAAGTAAGCTTGTTAAAATATCTTATAACATGGTTAAAGAATATTGTCATAACAATCTTTTGATACCAATTTCAGCTTTCTATGACTTTTGGTTGCTGAGATATATACGTTTTCGTTGGTATAACTCCTCTATTTTTCTGAGATTATTATCTAATATTTGAAGTTCTCATCACTTTTCGAACAACAAGAAAGTCAGATTATTGATGCGTCTTATCACAGTGTTATAGAACATTATTATAGCAATCATTTGACACCTATTTCAGCTCTCTAGAGTTTTTGGTCACTGAGATATTAACAATTTTATTGGTATACCCCATTTGTTTGCCAGTGATTTTTCTCCTATATCTTAAGTTTTCTTAAATATTTGAGAAACAAGATAGGCAGCTTGTTTGTATACCTTATTACATGAATGTAGAATATTGTCATAGCAATCATTTGATACCAATTTCTGCTCTCTACGGCTTTTGGTTGCTGAGATATAAACATTTCTGTAGGTATACCCCCCTGCATTTGCTGTGATTTTTAGCTCACCTGAGCCGAAGGCTCACAAGGTGAGCTAATAGGATGGCCATGATCCGGCGTCCGTCCGTCGTCGTCCGTCGTCGTCCACAATTTCAAAAATCTTCTTCTCTGAAACCGCTTGGCCGATCTAGTTGAAATTTTATGTGGAGCCTCCTTGGGTAGTGGCATTTCAAGTTTGATCGCGAAATCCAGGTCACATGACCAAGATGGCCGCCACGCCCATATATGTTAAAAACCGCTCAAAAATCTTCTTCTCCAGAACCGGTGGGCCGATTTCCTCTAAACTTGGTATGTAGCATCGGGGACTTAAGCCCATCATAGTTTGACAAAATGATGACCCTTGGATGACCTTGACCTATTTTACGGCAAGGTCAAATTTGGAAACATAGGCTTTTACATGGGAAAAAGTGAAAACTATGGATTTTTTGAAAACTATTGCAGCCTGAGGCCTGAAAAGTGGTAGATGCAAACAACTAATGGAGTAGATGAAGGTATGTGATTAATTTAGGTCAAGGTCATCTCTTGACCTTGGCCAGTCTGTCGTCCATACACACTTTTCAAAGATCTTCTTCTCTGAAATTGCTGGGCCAATCAAAGTGAAATTTTATGTGGAGCATCCATGGGTAGGGGAGACGAAAGTTTGATCGCGAAATCCAGGTCACATGACCAAGATGGCCGCCACGCCCATATATGGTAAAAACCACTCAAAAATCTTCTTCTCCAGAACCGGCAGGCCGATTTTCATGAAATTTGGTATGTAGCATTTGGGACTCCAGCCCATCATAATTTGATAAAATGATGACCCTAGGATGACCTTGACTTATTTTACGGCAAGGTCAATTTTGGAAACATAGGCTTTTACATGGGAAAAAGTGAAAACTATGGATTTTTTGAAAACTATTGCAGCCTGATGCCTGAAAAGTGGTGGATGCAAACAACTAATGGAGTAGATGAAGGTATATGATTAATAAAGGTCAAGGTCATCTCTTGACCTTGGCCAGTCTGTCGTCCATACACACTTTTCACAGATCTTCTTCTCTGAAACTGCTGGGCCAATCAAAGTGAAATTTTATGTGGAGCATCCATGGGTAGGGGAGACGAAAGTTTGATCGTGAAATCCAGGTCACATGACCAAGATGGCTGCCACGCCCATATATGGTAAAACCACTCAAAAATCTTCTTCTCCAGAACCGGCAGGCCAATTTTCGCGAAAGTTTGTATGTAGCATTTTGGACTCCAGCCCATCATAGTTTGATCAAATGCTGACCATAGGATGACCTTGACCTATTTTGCGGCAAGGTCAATTTTGGAAACATAGGCTTTTTCATGGGAAAAGGCGAAAACAATGGATATTTTGGAAACTGTTGCAGTCTGAGACCTGAAAGTTGCTAGATGCAGACAACTGATGGAGTCAATGAAGGTAAGTAATTAATGATGGCCAAGGTCATTTCTTGACCTTGACCCAAGGTCATTTGAATATCAAAATTAAAATTATAGTTTTCTCTGAAATCACTGGGTTTGGAAACTATTGCAGCCTGAGACCTGAATCTTTGCAGATGCAGACAACTTATGAATTCAATAAAGGTGTGTGAGTATTCAAGGTCAAGGTCATTTCATGATGACTTAATACTCCAGGATCAGGCTTCAGGTGAGCGTTCTCAGGACCATTGGTCCTCTGGTTCTCTAATATTATAAGAATGTCATCAATATTCGAACAACACGAAAGTCTGATTATTTACCGGTATATGTCTAATTTCATGGTTTTAGAATGTTGTCATAGCATTTTTGATACCAATTTCTGCTCTCTAGGGCTTTTGGTTGCTGAGCTATAATTATTTCTATAGGTATACCCCCTCCATTGTTCTTTAATATTAGAAGTTCTCATCAAGATTTGAACCCCAAGAAAGTCGAATTCTTTCTGTATCTTATCACATAATCATAAACCAGTATCATATCAATCATTTGATATAAATTTCAGCTCTCTAGAGTTTTTGATTGCTGAGATATAAGCAATTTTGTTGGTAGACCCCCTTCATTTATCTGTTATTTTTCTCTATTATCTGAAGTTCTCTTTAATATTGAGCATTAAGATAGCCGATTTGTTTATATATCTTATTACGTGGTTATAGAACATTGTCATATCAATCATTTGATACCATTTTAAGCTCTTTAGGGCTTTTAGTTGACGAGATATAAGCAATTATGCTGGTATACTCCATTTTTCTGTGATTTTTTTCTAATATACAAAGTTCTCATTTTAAAATATTTTAACACCAGGTAAGTTTGATATTTATGTCTCATTACATGGTTATCAAGCATTGTAAGAGGAATCATTGGATACCTATTTCTACTCTCTAGGTGTATTAGTAGCCAAGAAATATAGTTGTACCACACTACTTCCTCTGCTTATTTTGGGTGGGGTGAACACTGTGATTTTACATGACACAAATGTGCAATAAAGTGGCACCCATGGGCATTTGTTCTGAGGGTGCAAGGTACATCCTATAGATATCCGACCCTAAACCCTTCAAATGGCAATAGATTGTCCCTTTGTAAATCTTGATTTTCGTCATTTTCATTAATATTCATGAAAATGCAAATGGGATAATTTTTATTTAGGCCCATGACATCAACAAATTTGTCAAATAGTATTATTGGTACAATTACAATGAGTCGCAATGATAGTTTAGGCATGAAATTAGTTTATGGGATACTTGATTATTAATTGTTTCTTTTTATTCATTTTAAAGTTTTAATGAAAATTCATGAATATGCAAATTAGATATTTTCTATTACTTATCACTGAAAGAAAGGGATATGTCTAAGCTTTAAAATGAGACCAAGTTCAATGGTCTAGGATTACAAATAATTGAGATATCTTCAATTTTCTTTGTGTAACCCCATTACAAAAACACGAAAAATGAATATTTAGAGTACTTCAATAGAACATAGCGTAAAACGCAAACACGTCCACTTCCAGATGGCAGAAAACAGGATTTGATAGCTTTTTTAATGTACATGTACTTTTAGAAAATCATAATGTAGAAAATTCCCCCTCGGGGAGGGGGTGTGGATACCTAGAAGACTATTAGTTATCATAACAGGTTTTGATATTTTTGCACTCATATGACGTTTGACCTAATTATGTGATCCAGAGGCAGTTACAGACTTGGAATATACCCATATGAGTTTAACCTTTAGCATGCTGAGCAATATAGTGAAATCAATATCGCAGCCCACTGACGTTTTTTTCCAATTTTTTCCGTGTTTTCTTAATTTTTGAGCCATAAAAACAGCTGAATAAATTCAACAAACGCAGTAAACAAATCTACTTTCGGTTTAGGAAGTCTTTGTTACGCCGATTTCTAGCGTAAAAATTCATCATACGTACCGTTACGATGTCATATTTCGGGTGTAAATGCACCCAATTTTCCATTTACCAGCGAAAAAAGCGCTGAAAATGCATTTCTAATGCAAAAATAACGAAAATCCGATCAAAATCGGCCGACAAATCGGTCCCAAAACCACAAGCCACCATGTTGTTTTCATGCGCAACTGTCTGGGCATCGCTCATTAATATTCATAAGTAGGCAGTGGGCGAAAAGTGCGGGAAATTTGAAAGCGGTTTTTCTTGTCGACCGCAGTTGCCTCTAGTTGGCACAGATAGGTATTCCACGGGTGACCGCAGTCGCCTACAGCATGCTAAAGGTTAAACACTTGTCAATGAAAAAATAAGCACATGCTGTCTTTAGTCAGTTCATGTTTGATTTAAGAAATACTTGATTATTGTAACGGGCGTTTGTTATTTTGCACTCATTTGACTTTTGACCTAATTCTGTCACCCAGGAGCATTTGCAGTCTTGGAATCCACCTCTATGTCTTTGGAAACATGTCAAGGAATGACATGAGTACAAGTTATCTATAATCAGTCCATTATTTTCCAAAACAATAATGTTTATTTTCATTTTTACAGATTTTTGCTATTTTGCACTCGTTTGACCTTTGACCTTGTTCTGTGGCCCAGGGTCATTTACAGACTTGGCATCCACCCGTACGAGTTTGGGCACATGCCAAGGAATATTATGAGCAAAGGTAGAATAATGTACTCAAAAATGCCAACAAAACCAAAACTAAGCCACTTTTTTGGATTTGGACTGCCAAGTACTCACGATGTTGCTTTCATATAAGGAAGTGATGAGCTGGGTGTCAACTGTCAAGAGTCAAAAATAGCCTAGCAGGTGTTAATTTCAGGAAGATATCAAGAGTAATTGTAGCCTGCTGCTTGGGTAAAAAGCTATAAAAATAGTTTTGCGGAAAATTTTGTGAACAAAACAAAATGCTGATATAATTTTTTTGTACGGTGAGTGCAAATACAGAATTATTTTTATTTTTCACTGGTTAATATGCATATTGTTTTATGTCCAAACCGAACTTGAAGCCTATTCAGAGTCAAAATGTTTTAAAAAATAGGTGAGAAAAATAATCAATGATGGTGTTGAAGCCTCAACAAGAAAATCTCCGGCTCATTTTCAGATTATTGGAGTCTCATCCTTGGCAGAGCCTCGGATAAGACTTGAATAATCTGAAAACTTGCGGGAGATTTCCTTGTCTCGGCCTCGACCCCATCATAGATTCTTTTAGTCCAAGTATAGATGTGGAAACTCTGTAGTTTTCACAAAAATTATAACAACTACAGTACTTTCAACAGTGAAGAAAATTTTAGACAATTTGAGCCGTTGCATGGGAAAACCAACAATCTGCATAGGCAAAAACAAAGGAGCAGATCAGCTTCGCAGTAACTGCGAAGCTGATCTGATCAGCGCCTTTGTTATCGCGGACAGTACAATTCCTCTACTTCCTAAATCCAAAATATCCAGCCTCTAACCGAACGTACAGCCCGGTTAGTGTCAGACCTGGTCGGAAACAGAAATTGTTAGTTTTCTCATGCACAGGCTCATTTATGGTATTCTTTTACAGTTAAAAGACCAACAGAAAGACTTACAGAAAGATATCATACAGACGAAACTGCCATCTAGTAGAAGAAGGTGTGTATACTTACTTTTACAAAGTCAAGGGTGGATAAATGGGTCAGGAAAGGGGTTCACTGTTAATAAATTTGGGTTCATGTATTTTTTTTTTTTTTTTTTTTTTTTTTTTTTTGAGTTTGCTGTGGGACAATCATAAGTTTTATAGACCTATGAACTAATGTATGTTTGCAAAGTTAACTATTTTTGTTTCCTTGTTTCACAAAATTAGAAAAATCATATTCATTTAAAATGCTGAATTTAAATGTTAATTCTGCAGCACTTTTCTTCCATGTGGTTGAGAGCAAGTTTTTACTTTTAAACATACAAGATCTCATGATTTTAAGAAATATAAAAAATGTTTTGTTTACATTTTAATTCAGCAGTACATAAAAATGGGGACAGGGATATATTTGCATGTCCAATTTAAATTGCTTTATGTTGCAAGGGGCATGAATTGAAGTTTTCTGTTTAATTTGTAAGCATTTGGCATTATCAAGCATTTGTATTAACACAATTTCAAGCTTATGGCATAGTATAGAATATATATGTAATGCACTAGTCATATGTAATCACAGCGCCCTAGTCCTGGGGAATAGTGGTGACCTGGACTTTTGTCTTGCAAACCCCTTCTAAACCCCCGCACCATGGGGATGGGTAGTTGGTAAAACATGGTCATTCGAACCCCCACCCCTCAGTCTGTTAAGGTTACATTACTGTTACACAGTCCTAATATGCCTATAAAATGCAAACTGCATGGACTGTGAAAAGGTCAGAACTTGATAGGCTCCCCGCATTTGCCAGGGTGTGTTTGGGGGCGAAGGGGGGCTGCAGTGTTTACAAATGACTGATGCATAATGGTTAAACAGCCTTGTATTTTGAATTTTGATTTCCTAAAAGCTGACATGGTCAGTAGCTTGTTGGTGGATATTAGGTTGTTTCTTATCAATTCTCCTATAAATGAACTTTGTATTTGAGGTATTCTAATGCCTATCTTTAATGTAGGGAAATTAGTTCAGTTAATTATTTTGATTCTTGGCCAAATATCCATCAGAAGATACTGATGGTGTATAGTCACCTGGACCCAGTTGTTCAAAGCATCGTTAGCTTAACGATATTGTTAAGACATAAATTTGTTAAGCAAATATCAGCTAAAGTAACAAATACACTGTCATTTTTTGTTGAAAAAAATGTGAGAATCCTTTGCAGTGCATAGGATTCTCACATTTTTTCAACAAAAAATAACAGTGTATTTGTAATATTCATGTTTGAAATTTTAACGAAACGTTAACTAACGATGTCGTTAGTTTTGAACAACTTGGCCCAGAATGCCACATCAGTTTTAGAAATCACAATTTTTGCTTGGATTCAAATTTATGTGTCATTCAGTTCAAAGGGACATACAATCAGACCTGTCAACTCTCCCGGATATCCCGTCCGATTTCTATAAAAAATGCCAAACTAACGGATTTCGGGCTGTCTACCGGTTAATTTTAACATCCGAAACAAAAATGAAAACATATCCAGGTTTTTCCGTGTTTACGCAAATTAAGTCAAGGTCATTGCAAATTTCCGGTTGAGTTCGGGAATTTTCGATTGTTCCGATTTTTATTTTTAGCGTATTCGGCAATCTCCGTTCGCATTAGAGATTCTCCGGTTTCTCCGATCTATTTATAAGCATGATATCGGGAAATTCCGGTGAAAGATAACACAAGCTTTCTGATTAGCCAATAACTTTTTTAGGTTGATTTCGGAACCAATCAGATTGCATGTAACTAATGATCATCGGGAAAACTCTCAATATGGCCGCGCCCTTGGAAGAAATATGTTGAAGGACTGATTTGTCGATCAAATTTCATCGATTCTTCATGTTTTTTTGCATCATAGTCGTTATAGAAAATTGCACAAGCGAATTTTCAATACCCGAGGTATGACAACGTCTCAATTATTCCTTGTTTAAAGGGTTTTGTATCGGTGAATGCCAGTGGTATACTACCTTTGCCAATAACAAGTATTGTCTTTTTGAAAAGCTGGAAAAAAATCTCCCTCCTGAAGAAAAAATCTCCCTCCTTGAAATTTTATAGGTACTAAAGAGCGCACGCAAGTTGCGTGCTTTTTTGGTCAAAAAATCACTGTTTCGCGCAATCTCCCTCTTAGAATTTTCAGGAGGTTGACAGGTCTGCATACAATGCATTACCCACATGAATCCGAGTATAGAAAAAATGTCAAAATTTTTATTTTGGATTTTGACTTGGCTGAAACTTTACAAATTACTGTTTAGTTAAGTTGTATGTCCCTCAGATGCAATTTTTAACAAATTTATTTTAATTTCAGCATATTCATAGTGAGCTAAATCAAATTGAACATGGAAGTAACAAGCAACTGTTTTCTGTAGATATATTCTAGAAAATGAAATGTTCATGAAAATGAAGTAGTGAAATAGAAACAGGCAATTACTGAAAGTTTCAGGGGCCAGTTGTTCAAAACTTCGTTAGCTTAACGTCATCGTTAAGACAACATTTTGTTAAGTAAATGCTGACTACATAAGCAAATGCATTGTTATTTTTTGTTGATAAAATGTGAGAATCCTTTGCATTGCAAAGGATTCTCACATTTTATCAACAAAAATAACAGTGTATTTGAAATATTGCCATTTGAAATTTTAACGAATCGTTAACTTACGACATCGTTAATTTTGAACAACTGGCCCCTGGTGTTCAAATTAGTTAACAGTTTGGTTTGGCTCACCAGTTTTATGTTAGCTTCGAAATTATTCACTCAGAATTATTTTTATTTCCTTGTTTGCAGCCGAAATGACCCTGCAAGGTTGTGTTTTATTTGTGCTTATGTCACTCTAATCCTTTGTTTGTCCATGCCGGCCAATGTTGCTAGGGGTGGATTACTAGTGCATTCTGGGGAAAAATTTAGACCCTTTACCTCAGTTATTGCCCTTGTCTAATGGACTACTGACAGATTTCTGCGAGACTGTTGCAAAATCTCGAAGCAATATGTACCGGAGACGCAACTACAATACCATTATCGGAAAAATTACCTGTGCGTTGTCGAGTCAAAATCCAGGTAAATGAAGCAATGATTTAGATAATAATCGGTCGCTATAAGAAAAAAAAATGATAAGCCTGTTTATTGCAACATTTTCCTTCGTTTTTACATCGTCAGACGATTATGGAAAATTGAAATAAACATACGAATTGCATCGCAGATCATCGCAGTCGTTTTTTTGCTACAATTTGATACCAAACACGAGAGGGTTGCTTAAAAATGTGGGTGGCGAGTGGTAAAAAACCGCTGCGCTAATTCTCGCGTTTATACCTCAATTTACTTTTACATTAATTCAGTTTGATTACTTCAAACATCTATGGGTTTCATTTCTTCTCTTGGCAAACATTATAATAATTATTATTATAAAGATTAAGCAGACAAAATGCGACACAATGTACATCATTCATGTTTTGATTGAGTGTTTTTCCATTAGTGCGTAACGCTTTGAAGTTCTAATTGGTCTTAATTGGGAATTAACATCGCCGCAACAACGATCATTTAAATGTCACAAATTAATTCATTTAATTACTTTAAATAGTCCGTTAATCCAAGAAAACTCCCTTTAATTATGATGAAACAGAAAGGCCAAAATAAACAAATGTACAAAAGTACATGTAGTCGCGTACGCATTTCATTTTGTGTCATAATGTCGTACGGAAAAGATGATTTTCTTGATTGGGACGATGAAACATTGTAGTGTTTCCATTAGCCTCTTTCACTATGGCGCCGCACCATGCCCTTTTTCTATAGCGCCATGCCCTTTTTCTGAATCTACATTTTGTAAAAAGTTTGTCAAAATCGGACAAAAACTTAGGAAGTTACAAGACTTTTTGTTTCTGTTCTGCAGAAATGAATTTGGCAAAATTTATGATCAAGACTTCCACAGTTGTTGATTGCTTTAATCCCTTGTTTATTGTCACTTAACTGCAGTGGCAAACGTTGATAATAAGTCAATGACAAGTACCCATTTTGACACCAAATGAGCTGATAATCAGAAAAGGTGTGAAATAAACAAAATTGAATAAAAATGTATCTCTTATCATTTCCATATCATGAAGTATACAAGTACTGAAAATCCCCAAAAATCACGATATTTGTGGCACTGGGACAGCATGTAATTTTCGACTTTCTCGTTTAAAACATACTTACTTATGTGGAAAAATATCTGTACTTTATGATAAAAGTGTGAAATTAAGCGCATGTGTCATGTTTCGAATGCTTTACCCGACACAATTTGGCTATGCAAAAATAATCAAAAAAGGCGAATTTCCGCCATTTTGCCTATTTTTATATCATTATTACAGGCAACTTGCGCGGTATGCCGATAAATCAAATAGTTTCCAAACTTCTACAACATACAAGCTTCAAATATTTGAAAGTATCAAAAACTTAAGACGCTTCGTTTAGCCGAAGTTCGGTGCACAATTGGGGCATGAAATCTGACCTTTCCACCATTTTGGAAAACAGTCCTATGAACCGCGAAGAAGCCCTTCATCATTGACCAAAAATTACACTAGATAATGCATTGAATATACATTTAAAAGCAAATCATCTATATAATAAACACTTTTCCTTTTATTTCTTTTAAAAGTAATAAGTTTTTACGCTAAAAATAATCCGACTCCATGTGATAAAATTCAACAAGATTTTAGCTTAACTGTTCGTATGCAAATGGCGGAATCAAATGAACTCTCACCCAAATCTCGTATCGTCCGCGAATTGGCAATCACGTGACCTACATTCATCTCCGGTGATCTTCCTTCGAGGCAAAATGTACAGTTTTCAAAAACTCTACTGGTGGCAATTTGTTTTCATGTTAGTCACAGCAGTAAGTCTTTCTTATTTTATGTCACCCCTGCATTCAGTGCTTTACTGTCAAAGTCATTCTTGGATAAGGTTTGCGGTTAGAAAAATTATCATGGCTGTATCACAAGTACAAAGTCAAAATAAAAAAAAAAATAAATAAAAAAATCCTGAATATATGTCTCAGTTATGGAATCCATGAAGCCACTAGCTTTTAGCACCATTGAAAGGGGAGTTAATTCATCAGTCAAGCTAGTACCCAGAATGCATTAGTATATCCTGCACATTGCGTCTGCTCTGTGGTTTATGGTCATATGCCTAAAAATGCATGAATAATGGGAGCATGAGAATCACTTGGTAAATCCACCTCAATTGCATTGTTCCTCATTTAAAAGAAATACTCACCCCTTCACATGTATATATATATGGAGTCTTTTGATATGCGAGTCCTATTGTGAGGAAGCCATCTTTTTTTCCAGTAACAAAGAAAGCAGATATGAGCTGTGCAGACTGATAATAATTCTATGTTATTCATGTCCAGCCCGGACCATCCTGGACAGGAAAAGCTTTTGAGTTTCTAATTCTGAAATTTTTAGTATCTAACTGCACTATCTTCTGTCTGTTTAAATGCTTTGTGAATAGTCTTGCTTTATTTCTCCCTATTGACAAATGACAGGCTTAGGCGGCCCCCGTGGCTGAGCGGTTAAGAGCGCTGTTTCTTAATCACTCGATCATCTCACCGCTGTGTCTGGTGTGGGTTCGAGCCCCGCTCTGGCCACATGTGAGACAAGCCAAGTTCTGCTTGCGGGTCTGTCAGGTGGTTTTTCTCGGGGTTCTCCCGTTTTCGCCCCACCTACTGATTGGCCCGTCTCATATGAGCTGAAATAATCTTGAAAGGGACGTAAAACTGAATCAAAAAAAAAAAAAAAAAAAAAAAAAAAAATGACATGCTTACTTCACAGTGGGACTCATTACACAGGAAACTAATATTGGGTAAAAGAAAAATGTAGAAAGGACTGCAACTTCTTACTTACACTTCAAATTCAAATTCTGAGAATTAACGCTGGCCTTTAGTCTTCATGATTGACAGGAGACAGTAGCAATTCAAGGGTCTGGCATGTTGCTGCACTAGTTGTTAGTTACTAGTAAGATGGTATTCACTGAATATTAAGTGCACAAGGTAAACCTTTCAATGGAAAAAGTGTGACTTGGATAATTGACTGTCTTAAAATGGCCTCAGTGTTGTCTTGGATGCTATACAAGAGTTAGAGTAATACAAGTTTCTGAGTTTTTCATGATTTGCAAAAGGCACAGGAAAAATTTAAGAATGCATATAACCAGTCTAGTCCAGGATGGAAAATGGAAAAGCCTTTCAATTGAAGATTTTGAATTCCAGTCAACATTTTCTCTGACACTTTGAAGGTTTTCCCATCCATATTTAGTGCACATTTTGGAGGGAAAAACCTTCCACAACAGTATAATTATCAAAGAATTGTCGAGACGATCGGTCGACGATCGCACATTTAACAAACATATCAGGGGGATTTTCATCGTTCACCCATAGCAGCATGCTTGCCCTACACAAAGAGCTAATTTCTGCAACAACTTAACATCGGAAATGATCGGAAAATTTCTTTATTTACTAGACATATTCATGGCATTTTGCCCCTCTGCCATGTTGTCTTTGCCAGTTTTTAGCTAGCAGTGAAGTCACATGAAGCTAGCTCATCTCTGAAGGGATTTGAAAATAGCTATTTGGGAATTCCAACAGCTACCCAAATATGGAAAGCATGTTGAAAGTGAAATGAAATGAAGCTTTCTGCAGTGGAAATAAACACCTTCTTTTGGACGGGAAAACATTCTAAACAAAACGTTCCCAACAAGCACGGATGGAAATCCTGGACTAGACTGATAACAGTTGATAAAATGAAAAAAGGAGGAACTCTAAATTTCCCATGTAAGAAACAGTGTGAAATAAATTTGTGACTCATTTAGACATAAAATAATTCTCAATCAGCACATGCTTACGAGGGTGATCCAAGAAGTAATGCGAACTAGTGTGTAATTTCTTTCACCATTGCCGTTTTTCAAGATAGTTTACATCAGAATTATGATGCATTATCGAATTTTCCAGATCCGATTACTATTTTGACTGAATCACATATCAACCCTCGTTGCCTAGCAACAAGAGAATGCAAGGTAAACGACCTTGGCCACGGTTAAAACTGATTTTATTTATGTACTGCAGTGTCATATGCAAAGCACAATTACGTCAATAAGCGTTTTATTCCAAAGTACAATAATCCCTTGAATAGATTTACAGTACATACCTTTATTAGTTTAACAGAGCGCAAATTATTGAGGTTTGGCTATCTGTACCCCCTAGAATTTGAGTCAATTTTGATCTCTCAAATTCTCCACATTTTCATCAACGCCTATTTTACTTAACCAAAAAGGTTAAATCCCATACAATATCTATTTTTTGAATAAAAATTCTTCGTTGCGATAGGCTCTGGGCATAAATATCGATAATTACAATCTAATCGGAGTCAAATATACGCACGAATTATAGGTATTTGTCGTACATCGTCGAAATTGTGATATTTTTGTCAGATGCCGTTGCTAGGCAACATAGAATAGTCCTTGCTGATCTTCGCATTTCGCTTTCTCTATTATTTCCAAACGTAAGGCATATATAACACAACTGATATGATTTGTATGTATATAAATGTCAATTTAATAAATTGGAGCACAAAATCTTTCCCTGTACCCCTAACAAAATTGACGTTTTCAGTCAATTTCGCGTCCATGTCGACTTCGGGTCGACAAATCAAATATTCCTTAAATCTCAATTCGTCATCCGAACTTCATGATATTACACCTAATAACTGCACATATATACACGTGTACACATGCCAAATTATTTAATTGTATCTGCGTTGGTTACTAAAATACAGTTGTGTTCGCATTACTTCTTGGATCACCTACGTATGCTTTTGCAGGAGCAAGGCAAAACACCTACATTCATTAGCTTTTTCATTTGACTTCCAAACGTTTACACTTAAGCTAGCTTAAAGCACATTGAAATAGATCATGCATTTATGGGGCATTTGTTTGCTTTGTTCAAAGGGAGGTTATTCTTCCTTTGATGTAGGTGGTGGCAAGCATTGGCTTTTTGAAAATGTGGATTTGAGAGTGATCATATAGTCTAGATCTTTGAACTTAAAATGTTGTGTATGTTAATATGTTGCAAATAAATGGAACCACTGCAGTTTTGCATTGCTAACAATTTTTATGATAGAATATTTGTTAGTTGATCGAATTGTTCAGATGTGTCAAAACAAATACAAATAGTTAGCAATTGTTGGTATTTATACTTTAAAGATTTCATGCTAAAATCACATTCAAGTGTCTAAATTTTTGTGATTTTGTGGTATTTTGCCTTTTAAAGATATCATGTTTCAAGGAAATTCAAAATGTCTGAATTTTAAAGATAAGTTCAACAGATTAAACCAGGTGGTCCTTTACATTTCATTGCCTTGTTTTATACTGTTACATTTTTTCAATGTCAGAATAATATGAGCCACGTCATGAGAAAACTGAATTTTTGCCCATGCTAAAACAAAGGCGCAGATCAGCTTCGCAGTAATTGCGAAGCTGATCAGCGCCTTTGTTTTTGCTACGCGGATGGTACAATTTCTCTTCTACTTAAATCCGAAATTTCAAGCTTCTAGCCTGCTTCTGTGACTGTACAGGTCGGTTTGTGTCAGACCTGGTCGGAAACCCGGAAGACCGGTTTTCTCGCGTCACAGCTCATACAATACAAAATAGTGCCTCTTTTGTTTTATGTTTTAGTAAAACAAAGAAATCAGATTTAAGAAAGATTTATTTGAAATCAAGCACTGTTTGGGTATTGAAAGTGTGACTAATTATGTTTACTTTCATTTTTTGTTCATTTTAAGACTTTTTGTCATGCAAAATGGGATAATTGCTATGCTGAATAAATTTTCATGATATTTAAATTTGTCTACAGACAAGAATTAATTAATAGCACTTTAAAAAAGTTCTGGAGTAAATTGAAATTATTCAGAGTAACATGTATGTAGATGAAATAGAAATATTTCATATTAAAAAGTAATTTAGACATGGAAATATCTATTTATCTTGGAAAAATGATTGTGCTATTGGATATGTTACAGAAGACTTTGGTTGCGTGAAAGGGTTAAATTAGCGTTAAGGTAATCTTACATAGCATATCATCAAGGAAACAAGGGGTAGGAAGTCTTTTACCATCTGATTTAAGTAATTAGGCTTGAATCTTTTTAGATAGGAAAGGTTTTTAATTTAATTAAGCCATTTTATATCTTCTTTAAAATGGTAGATTTTATACTTGATTTTTTTTCTATGATATTTGAGGTTAAAAGCAATGGGCTTTGTCAGAGTTGCTTTGGACATAGAGTTTAGTAGTGCAACTTAAATTTAGGTTTTTCAGAGCATGAGAATGCATTTAGATTTCTTTTACCATTCATTCCTATGATTGAGTAAATTTTCTGTTTCAAAATGCATTATGATGATATGCCATTATTGCATGAATTGCAGGCATGGAATAAGCTTGTGTTTATTTGATGAAGTTTGATTTCAGCAATTATTAACGATAATATGTAAAAAAACTGTTACATTTAGTGCTCCCTTATTCATTTCAGCACTGGTTTTTCACATCATGAATTTGGTTTTCTTCATGATGTTGCAGAAATGTTAGTTTTCAAATATTCTTCTAAGGCCATTATGCTCGAAAATTGGTTTGCTATTTGCTATGTAAAGTATTCAAACTACATTTTTATTGCAATAAAAGAAACTCTTCTAAGTAGACGTAAAAAGAGGGAAAATGATACGTAAAAATGAGTTCTTAATAAGCAATTTTAGTTTATTCTAATTTATTCAGGCGATAATTTGCTTTTGGAGCTAAGAACATAACATTTAATTTGTTCTGCGTGTATATATATATTGCTATTCCTTCATACTACTGTTTACATGCATTGTGTGTGTGTTCTATATTGAATTGTTGTTTCAAAGTGACATGCTGTATTTGATAATGCTTGTGAAAATGAATATTGATATGAAACTAATAAGTCTTTTATCATCTGATCAGAATCACAGGGGCAATTTCTTGAATCCATTTTTAAAGTTAAGAAAAAGGATAGGACAGAATGGATCTCCTTGACTCACCTAATTTGCATAGATGCTTTGTAACACAATTTTCAAAATCTGCATGCAGAACTAATCAAGCTTGTGAAATGACTTGTTGAGAATGCTGCCAAAGGCCTTAAAGCCAATTTTGAGGCTAAAAATATTTTGAGTGGACAAAATATCAATTTAGTGTTCCAAAAGTCTTTGCTTTTGATTCTGATGTAAAAGACTATATACTAATTAATCTTGAATCTAAATCCTTAATATACATATTTTGTATACCACTTTTAAAGGTATTCCTGGTCAGAAATTTACCTGGGTGGCATGAAATCTTTAAACATGCCAAGGAGGTAGAATGAGATTTATCTCCCCATAACATATGAGCCGCCTCCTGGGAAAACCAACGTGGTTTCCGAACAGGTCCGACACAAACCGGCCTGTACAAGCACGGAAAAGAGCTAGAAGCTTGAAATTTTGGATTTAAGTAGAAGAGGAATAGTACTATCCAAGTAGCGAAAACAAAGGCGCTGATCAGCTTCGCGGTTACCGCGAAGCTGATCTGCGTCTTTGTTTTCGCCTATGCAGATTGTTGGTTTTCCCACGGGGCGGTTTGCTTTTATTCCCCCATTAATATTGCAGAAAGATATTTCGTTCTCTATATCTGACTTATCTTCTTGAATAGCTTTCAGATTCAAACTGATTTAACAAAGTACCTCTAGTTTTTAGCTCACCTGAGCCATTAGGCCCACAAGGTGAGCTTATAGTATACCCATGCTCCGTTGTCGTTGTAATCGTCATTCACACTTTTCAATCATCTTCTTCTCTGAAACCGCTTGGCCAATCAAATGCAAATTTTATGTGGAGCATCCTTAGGAAGTGGGAACGAAAGTTTATATAAATGGTCCAGGTCACATGACCAAGATGGCAGCCAGGGCTATAAATAGCAAAAAACTTTAAATATCTTCTTCTCTAGAACCAGATTGCCTATGATTTTGAAACTTGGCATGAAGCATCAGGCAATGGAGCTCTACAAAGTTTATATAAATCATGACCCTGGGATGGCAAGGTCAACTTAGGTCGCCCATGCATTTGAATGGGAAAAATAGGAAAATGTCATTTAATGGCAGAAAACTGGCTAGGAATGAGCAAATGGACAGAAGATTTATGTTCATGAAAATATTTTGGGCCCAGGGGGTTGTCTGCCCCTGCCCCGTGGCTATATATATGTACATGGGATGACCTTGCTGATGGCAAGGTCAACTTAGGGTTCATGCATTTGAATGGGGAAAATAGGAAAATGTCATTTAATGACAGAAAACTTGCTAGGAATGAGCAAATGGACAGAAGATTTATGCTTAAGATAATATTTTAGGCCCAGGGGGTTGTCTGCCCCTGCTCCGTGGCTATATACATGTACATGACCAAAATATTTGAACACTTTCTTCTTTAAAACCGCTTGGCCAATCAAAGCCAAATTTTATGTGGAGCATCCTCATGAAGAGTGAATGAAAGTTTGCATAAACAGTCATGGTCACATGACCAAGATGGCCACCATGGCTATAAATAACAAAAATCTTAAAATATCTTCTTCTTCAGAACCAGGAGGCCTATGATTTTGAAACTTGGCACGAAGCATCAAAGAATGAGGTCTACAAAATTTTGTATAAATCATGACCCTGGGATGACTTTGATCTATTTTACCGCAAGGTCAACTGAAGGTCGCCCATGCATTTGAATGGGGAAAATTGTTAAAATGTCATTTGAAGGGCAAAACTTGCAGTAAATTGGCAAATGGACTGAATTTTCATGATTTGAAAAGATACTGACTCCAGGGGTTATTCTGATCCTGCCCTGGGGTTATATACATGCATATTACCATTGTAGTCAAACAAGTTTAATAGTATATATCTCAGGTCTCAGATGAGCATTTATAGGACCATTGGTCCTCTTGTTAATTTTAGTCTCATCACATGAAACCTGTTATAAAACAGGTGACAAATATTGACACAGCTTGTGGCTCCTACATTCTGGCTAGTACATGTAGCTTGATTATTCACTGCTGTGCTTGCTAAGTTAGCTTCAACTTATTTCTACATTATGTACCGTGCCTCAGCAGTTTTGCTGAAGTCTTCTGGAGGCAGTGTTTTATCATGTGATGAGACTTACTGTAAGTTCGGAAATTCTCGTGTGACTTTTATTTCTCGAATTTTCGATTTCCGATTTATTATCGAGTTCTTGAATTCGAGAGCGGGCACCTGTGCAGTCTATAAAGCTTACAGCAACTCGTTATTAGCATGAAATTTATTTTTGCGAGGTAACAAATTTGCAAATTTAAGCGAAAATCAAGCTCTCGTGAAAAATTCCGAATTTACAGTATTTCTACGATAACGTATTAAGATTGGCAGTTTTCCTACTGTCATTTAGTCTCAGTTATCTTTGTCCAGTGAAAGAATGCACTATTTCTTTTCTACTTTCATTCTTAAACAGGTCTTATCATTACCTTTTTGACGCACTTTCTTTCTTAAAATTACATCTAGTATCTTTCTTCAGTTATTCATAGGCTAATCTATAGTTATGTCTCCCCCCGACAGGGTCGGGAGACATATTGTTTTTCCCCGTGCGTCTGTCCGTCTGTCTGTCTGTCTGTCTGTCTGTCTGTCCGTCACAAATCGTGTCCGCTGTATAACTTGAAAACCGTTAAAGATTTTTCAATGAAACTTGGTACACTTATAGACCATGACGAGACGATGTGTCATGCACAAGAACCATAACTCTGGCTTGAGTGTTTTTGGAGTTATTTCCCTTTGATTATTTTCGATACAATTTCGTGTCCGCTGTATAACTTGAAAACCGTTTAAGATTTTTCAATAAAACTTGGTACGCTTATTGAGCATGATCAGACGATGTGTCATGCACAAGAACCATAACTCTGGCTTGAGTATTTTATGAGTTATTTCCCTTTGATTATTTTCCATACAATTTCGTGTCTGCTTTATAACTCGAAAATCGTAAGAGTGATTTCAATGAAACTTGGTACACTTATAAAGCACGATGAGATTACGTGTCGTGCTAAAGAACCATAACTCTTGCTTGCATATCTTTGGAGTAATTTCCCTTTGATTATTTTCCATACAATTTCGTGTCCACCCTATAACTTGAAAACCATAAGAAATATTTCAATGAAACTTGGTACACTTATAAAGCACGATGAGATGATGTGTCATGCTAAAGAACCATTACTCTTGCTTGCATGTCTTTGGAGTTATTTCCCTTTGATTATTTTTCATTCAATTTCGTGTCTGCTCTATAACACAAAAACCATTAGAGATTTTTCAATGAAACATGGTACACTTATAAAGCATGATGCACAAAAATCATTACTCTTGCTTTCATATCTTTGGAGTTATTTCCCTTTGATTATTTTCCAAACACTTTCGTGCCCCCTCTATAACTTGAAAACCGTAAGAGATATTTCAATGAAACTTGGTACACTTATAAAACAGAATGACAGGATATGTGATGCACAAGAACTATAACTCTTGCTTGCATATTTTGGACATGCACGTAGAAAGTGGGGAGACATCAGTTTTCACATAGAAAACAAATTCTAGTTCCAATTCAGTGTCCCACTTAAAGTGCACCTTCAAAAGATTTTATTAACATTTGTGACGGTACTAAAAATATTCTGAAGTGATGGTCTTACTAATTGGTGCATGAAAGCTTAGAGAAAATAGCACACCCAAATATGGATAGATTCCACAAGCTCCTTAAATGGAGTTTATCCTTTTTGTAGCCCAAGCAGCATTAGAAATGAAACCATTTTAGATTTTTATCGCATGTGGGGAGTTGAATACTTTTTTTTGCCAAGAAATACAATTTTGATTTTCTTTCTTCATAGCACTTCTTATGCATAATTTTCAATGTCTTAAAGTTTTCAAACTTATATATTATGAATATCATTTTTCTTTAAAGCAGAAGGATGTGGTGCTCTTTTAATAAACATGAACTAAGTCATAAGCATGTTTTTCAATACATGAGTTTGTTATGCTAACTATTTAATGGTTTATATATTGCAGAAAAAAAATTAAATAGCTTATTGCTTGTTCTGCAAGATTTCATGCGGAACTTTTGTCGCATCTGCTAATTCATGTGTAACATTTTGTTCATTTTGTTAACAGTATATGTTAAACATTAGAATAAAATTTGATTAAACAATTATAATATTTCAGTAAATTGCATAATGCATGTGTTCTATAGAATAGAAGGGAATTTGGTGCTTTATTGCATGAAAGTTTAAGCTTTTCTTTACTGTCTTCTACTTCACATAGTAGAAAGAATGAGAAAAATATAATTATTTGATTTTCAGTAACTGAGGTCTCTTGAAGATATTGAAACAGATCTCCAAGATTTTCAGCTATTTTCAAAAAATGTTTCTCAAGGGTTTCTACAGATATTGAAAGCTATGGAAGCTTAGAAATAGAAAAACGGGTTAAAAAGGTGGATATTTTCTTGGAAAATGCTAGACTCTATGATCTGTTTTAATGTAATCAAGAGATTTGATAAAAAATATTCTCGGAAGAAATCCAAGATAATTTCAAACTTTACTGTCTTATTCCCCCAGGAGTTCAGTGACTCGTATGTCTGTGGAACAGAAGCACAATGTGATGAAGATCATTGAGCCGGAGGTCCCGGAGAGGATCACTCTGGATCCGAAGATCATTCAGGAGAAGGAGGAAGAGAAATTGAAGAGTAGCTCGAGTTCCGCTAGCGAGGAGGAGACTTCCGAATCAGAAACAGGTAGTCGTCTTGTTATTATCTTGTTGTTATCTTGTAATTATCTTGAGGGTAATTCTAGACCTGAAGATCATACGGGAGAATTAGGAGGAAGAGAAATTGTAGTTTGTATCTGACCTTACATGACAGAAAATTGGTGACAAGTACCTTAACCTTTATCATGCTGAGACTTACTTTTTTCCAATATCGTGTGCCACTGAGGTTTTTTTTTTGCCAAAAAATCACGCTTTTGCGACATTCTTGCAAAATATTTTGGTGAAAAAAATTGCATAAAATATTTAAACATTTTTAAAACCTTCCCGACGAGTTCGTGACACATGAAAATTCTCATGACACTCATGTGACACTCGCCCCAATGTCTGCGACAAAATTCACAAAACAGTTCCGAGCTTAATGTCTTTTGTAAATATTTATAATAAATGCATTTAAACTTGATTTGTTTATTTACAGAAAAGAAGAATGAAATCAATAAGCAGACATCAGATCTAAATAAGGTAAAAACTGAGTTCTTGATGTTTTTGAAGTTGCTTGGCTCAATAGTTTATAAGATATAGACGCTCAATAGATAATGTGTATAAATAAAGCAATTCTGTATAGACTTATCAGGGGCGGATCCAGGATTTTTTAAAAGGGGGTTCAAATGTAGAAAAGGGGGGTTCGTAAGCCTAATTTTACTCAAAATTTCTTTAAATTCCCCATGAAAACAAAATAATCTGGCTTCAGAGGGGGGTTCGAGCGAACCCCTTGATCCCCCTCTAAATCCGCCACTGCTAATGTCACAGGTTTTCCCTATAAGTATGAATGCCTGGGCCCTGTTGTTCAAAATTAACGGCATCGTCAGTTAACGTTTCGTTAATACAAATACACTGTGACATTGTATTTTTTGTCGATAAAATGTGAGAATCCTTTGCAATCCAAAGGATTCTCACATTTTATCAACAAAAAATAACAGTGTATTTGCTTATATAATCGGCATTTACTTGATGAGTTGAGGTCTTAACAATGACGTTAAGCTAACAAAGTTTTGAACAACTGGCCCCTCAGGTCTGTTCCAATGGGACAAAAACACATATTTCATTCATATTGATAAGGTTAATCTGTGAGTTTACAAGGAAAGATTCTCTTTTATACTTTTAATGTTACATTTCTGATTCGAAATGTACGATGATCTCAAATGGTTTTGCTGAACTTAATTTAAAAGAAGTTTAATGGAAATTTTCTTCATAATACATGTTTAAAACAAATTTAATGTAGAACATGTATAACATTGTTACGAAGTTGTAGAATAACTTTTTAGAGGTGTAAATTTCTGTCATTGCATGAAGGCAAAAAAGCTGGCATTTTATAGTTAGAGCCATTTGTTTGTTGCATAATTTTGTCATAAGTTTGAGTCACATCATGAATCATGAAAGATATGAGCCGCCTCATGGGAAAACCAACAATCTGCATAGGCGAAAACAAAGACGTAGATCAGTTTCGCGGTAACCGCGAAGCTGATCAGCGCCTTTGTTTTCGCTACTCGGATAGTACAATTCCTCTTCTACTTAAATCCGAAATTTCAAGCTTCTAGCTCTTTTCTGTGACTTTACAGGTCGGTTTGTTTCGGACCTGTAAGGAAACCACATTGTTGGTTTTCCCACGAGGGATAGTTATCACTTGTGCAACCCCTTAATTGCTGTCATGAAAGAATGGCTACGCAGCCTGAAAAGTTTTAAGGGCGTGCATTCATGTAGAAACTGCGACTGAAAAAAAAAAAATTGACACACATTTTTGAAGACTGTATACATGATGTGTCTCAAATAAGAGAACTATTAACAGTACTGTAGATATAACCATAAAATATATGTAAAACAAAAAGAAAAAAATATCTAATGAAAAGTATAAAATCAGTCAATAAGATCAGTCAAAATAATCAACTGCATGAAGATAGACAAAGTCCTTTGCTACCCATCATAAGCATGCATAAAAAAAAAAAAAAATGATTTGACTTGTGGCCAGATAGCTTAAACTGAGGTTACCGGTAGTCTGCCCCCACTGTTGGAAAGTAAGGCTACACCTCAATTTAATTTGTATATGAAATCCATAATGATATCTACAGCACTGTGGTTCTCCTGTTCTCTGTCTCAGAATCCAAAGTGGTCAAGATATAACTTCACCTGCTCTGTCTGAATTAGTTTCTGTGTACAATGGCTGTCTTGGTTTCGAAATGGCTTTAAATTGGTTTCGAAATGGCTGAAAATTGGTTTCTAAATGGCTGAAAATTGGTTTCAAAATGGCTGAAAACTGGTTTTAAACAGCCCAAGCATCTAGCTTTATTGGCATTTGATGGATAGTGAAGGACTTTTGCTAGCTTTATGCAGACATTTAAGACTAATTGTTTTGGCAGTACCAAAATGAAAAGGTTGCTTCACACATCTTTTTAATCAAAGCCAGTGCCTAATGTCTTAAGCATGTTGCATATATGTCTTGACCATTTATACACTACTGAAAATCACGTGTTATTGTTTACATACAAACTGATAAATAATGGTGACACACACTGCAATTCAGAATGAAGTTGAGGTTAGATTTTCGAGTTTTCTCCTACAGCGTTTCTTCTACTGGCTGATAGATAGGTGCAGTCAATGCAGAAATGGAACATTTATTGAAAGAAAGTAACATACGAAATCCCGGTTATTTCGTTTTCGTAAACACTTCAATGTTATTGTGTTGGAAGAACTATATGTTCATGGGGTGGAAGTGTTTGCAAAAACGTAATAACCTGGATTCTTTATGTTCAGTTTCTGCATTGACTGCACCTACGTATCAGCCAATAGAGAAAAAGTATAGGCGAAAACTCAGAACTTTTCATCTCATCTTCGGGCAGATTTGCATTGTGCGTCACCCATTCCATACCACGTGTTTCTCAGCTGTGTTATAAGTTTGCTTACAAGTTAAAAGTGTTTGTTTTGTTTGTTTGTTCCTGCATGTAGCCTCGAGATCGTGACAAACCCCCCATTATGACCACAGTAGAGATTAAAGAAAACAAACCTGATACGCCAGTTATAAATGACTCGAAAGACTTGCCAGAAAACATTAAAAACCTTGTCGGTAAAGACAGTGGACTTATGAATGAGACTGAGGTCATAGGAGATGTCCTAGACACAGACAAAATAGTGAAAAAAGTAAGTAGAACATGGGGTAGGATTTTTCTCTCATGATATTTGGGAAGGGGGGTTGGGAAGCGTGGAAGAATAAAGCTGTAGATTATAAGTAAATGCAGTTATGTATATGTAGAATTCTATTTTTGGATGGCAGATTTGGAGTGGAAGAAATTAAGTCTGATACTAAATTGATTTCTCAAAAAGTAGTCTTTGCACACATTTGTTCAAGATCTCAAAACAAGAGTGATAGTTGTGTAATAGGAGTAGTTTTCATCTAAAACTTGGTGTTGTTTATTGCTGTTTTTACCAGAGCATTAGCTTGGTGTTAGTTTCAAAAGGCATGAATGTACTTAACAATATCTTCAAACAACTAACATTTTGTTGATATTGTTAATTTTTTCATAAGCGTGATATGCATGTATACATGCATGCATTAACAATTTCTGTCTGATTCAAGAAACTTATATAGATATAGGCATAGATATCAATTTAGAATAAATGATGTGGTCCTTTGGACTCGAAGTTTTCCTAATCATTTATTTTTTGTCGCTTTTTGGCCTTTGACTCAAAGGAATTTGGCTTTAGCTGACTGAAAACAGACAATGTGTTTGTTGTAGATTACAAGGAAAGGATTTTGTTATTTCTAGTTGGAGTCGTGCAAAGATTGATTTAAATACATATTAAAATTGTCACACTGAAGCTGTCCTGTTTACAACAAAACACTTCCTGAACTATTGAATATAGTCTTTTATTTATTAACATATTGTCTGTTTTTGATCATGCCTGGAGGTTATAAAACTTTTTTCAAGCTCAGCTCAGCTGAGCATGAAATAACAACTGCTCATAAATACTGAAATAGTCAAAACTAATGGAAAAATTAAGGTTCAAAACTCAAAAACTAGTAATTTATCCTGCTCATAAATGTTAAAATGCCAACAATTGTTGGCATTTTAACATTTATGAGCAGGATAAATTTTAGTCTCAGCTAGGCTGAGCATGAAGAAAGTTTTATAACCTTGTGACCTATTGTCTGTTTCTGATCAGATCTTGCTGAATTTTGCATGTGTTGCCATGTCTATGATGAGATTTTCTTCAACTGCTTGCGTATTCTGTAATAAGAGGATAGATATTGGGGGGCTTGTTTGTCCTGCTTGTTTTTAACATTATTTTTAGTATTGTCTCTTGTTTGAATCATTTTTCTTAGTAACTGAGCCTGCATCATGAGAAAACAAAGATGCAGATCAGCTTAAATCAGAAATTTTAAGCGTCTGGTCTTCCTCTTTGACTGTATGGGCTGGTTAGTGTCAGACCTGTTAAAAAATCTAGAAGACAGATTTTCTCATACCTTGGCTCAACTTCAACTGAGCCTTCGCATGAGAAAACCAACAATCTGGGTTTCCGACCAGGTCCAAAGCAAACTAGCATGTACAGTCGCAGAAGTAGTCTAGAAGCGTGAGATTTTGGATTTAACAAGTAAAGGGATTGTACTATCTCAGTAGCGAAAACAAAGGCGTCTTTGTCTTCTCCTATGCATATTGACGCAGCGGCTCAATTTTAACTAAGCTAGCTTTGCCTGTTATAGCTACTAGCATTGTTTTGTCACGCTTTCTTTCACAATGTTGTCACTGTTTGTGAGCTTGCTTACAAGCTAAATGCATGAATTGACTGCTTTTGCATGCACTGGTGGAATTGTGCATGAAAATTAGAAAATTTAAATCTGGGACAGCATAATAAGGTAACGAGCAAAATATTGTGTCCATGACCGTGAAACTGTTTCAGCCTCTAAATTTTAACTCATTTAGGCCTGGCGTCCTTTTTGTGGGACATAGGCAAACAGCATAGCCCCAGATGTGACACCGCAGAACGCGGCGTCCCATCTGGGGCTATTCTGTTTGCACAGAGAAATTTCATCGAAAAATGAGATAAAAAATAAAAATCACTCCTAACACCCCTAAAAATGAAAGTGGACTCACCCAATTGATAATGATGGGAGAATCCAGTCGTCAAATATGGGTTAATGATAACAAACTAACCCATTGACTATGGAACTTGTCAACTTGGGCACCAATCATGTGTGGTAGCTCAGTCAGTAGTGTGTTTTATTTGTATATCTTTGACCATTTTTTTCTATACCGTACTCTGATTTCAGAAAAGATTCAATCAGAAAATGACTAAAGAATGTGCACTAAGCACTGGAAATCTGTATGTGAGAACAGTCAAGTAATGGGATATCTGAATGTCTCAATATTACTTCAGCTGTTCACCTTTAATAAAGCATTAAACAAGCAATCAAACAAACAAACAACAACAGCAAAAAAGCAAAAAACAAAGGTTAAGGTATACAACTCTCAAAAGATAATGATTTCCCATTTTCTCAGAAGAACAAGTCAGACAACGAGAAGGAGCAGGAGGAAAGAGAGAAGGAAAAACTGAAGAAAGAAATGGAAATCATCAAAGATGAAAAGAAGAAAGAAGAAAAAATGGATGAAAATGAAAACAAAGAAAATGTGAAGAAAGAAAACATAAAGAAAGGTGAAGACTTGAAGATGAAGGAAATGGAAACGTCAAAAGAAATCATTTTGATCAAAGACTCGTTGAAGGAGAAAGAAAACTTGAAGGACAAGGAGAAAGATAAAGTAAATGAGGCAGATAAGGAGAAGAATAAACCGAAAATCGAAAATACGGTGCCTCCTAAAAAGGACAAAGACAAGGAGCCGATAAAGTTGGAACGGCAGGTCAGCGCACCGCCGACGATACCCGAGGTAACTGCATGCAGCTCATGCCCAGAGGTGTACAGCATGAGTGGAGTGGTACTACTAACCAGAGTTGCGGATTATATTCAAACTAAACAGCTTTTTGTTCTGCTTTTTAGCTCCTAAAACTTATTGACCTAAATAAGGAGACTAGTTCTTGATATTAAAATTGACATAAATATTTTCGTCTGATTTCAAGTTAAAAAATGAGTTGGCAAACACTCATTTGAAGCTTGCAGCACATAGTGATATTGCTTCTTTTGGGGTTCCAGCATCTTAATCTCCAGGGGAAAAAAAATGTCAAAGCCCTTTTTGCAAAAATTAATAATTTGCAAAGTTTTAAAAAAAATGAAAAAAAAAAAGTCTCCTTGTTTAGCCTGTTGGTAGTCTACTTCTTATTTTGCTTGCTTGTGTGGTAGTAGTATCTGTACGAGTCATGACACGACAAACACAACATAATGACTTATCAAAGAGATTGCTTTAGCTTTCTCCCAGTCTGTTCTTTCTTGTTAGGAAATCATGCCCATGTAATAAACAGATATTTTTTGAGCTTTAAAAATTGAAAATTTTCAGCTGAAAATTTTTGATATTTTTCTTAGTTTTGCTCAAAACATAGATTGTGGGTACAAGTTAGAACGAGTACCCACAATCTATGTTTTGGAGCAAAAATAGGAAAAATAGATATACCCCTGCATACCCCAGTTTTGCTATATAAAAGTGGGGTTCAACATGGACATGTTTTTCGTGATGGTACAAACAATGGGTCTAAGGATTCCATGTAGTGCTTAGACCTTGGATCTAGTGGATATCAGGAAAATCTGGTGACTGCCTGGTATACAAGTCATTTCTGTTTTGTGATGTCACGGCTCATGTAGTTGCTCTGGTGAGGGGTGGCACTTTAGTTTACTAACCTTAACCAATTATATATCATCTTTCTCTTGTTTCATTGGACTGTAGAAAAAATGGCAATTCATAATGTTTGGATGGAATTGATTTGTTAGTCGGTGACTTGAAGTCATTATGCTGGTATGAAATCTTATATACACAGTCAAACAGTTGTGTATCCGACCCTTTCAGGAGCTGGCTATAAAGCCACTGCCTAAGTTCAGAAACATTGAAATGTGGCCTTTAAGCAGAAATAGATAACAGGCTGGAATTATCATTAGCCAAAAATATAATTTTGGAATAGGAACTTCAAAATTTTGATTTAACCATGTGCAGGATGTTCTATAACGTAAAACAATTAACAAACGATGGGTATTGTTTTGCTGAATTGTCAGGCATAAGATGACAAGATACAATTTCCTTTTCTGTAGTTATGAAGAATCTTTGTGTAGGCTACATATTCTACTTGCTATGTTGGTCTTTTCTGCATGTTCTATGTTTTGACTTAAGGTAAAGAACCATAAAAACCGTGGCGCTTAAAGGTCCGTGCGTCGCGAAGGACGAAATGCCATAACGTCGCGCCAATGACGTCGTTTTCAAGATGGCGTCGGTTGTAAGTGTGCGGTCCGAACACACAGTAAATATCGACAGAAACAAAGAAACGGACCGCTTTTGTTGTTAATTTGTACGAACAAACGCATTATTATGGAGAGAAAAGAAGGTCCAGAATGAGAATGCCGTTTCCAACTTAATGCATATTGCTTTATTTTAGATTACGAGTGTGTGCTGTCGGTTTAGGCTAAAGTATGAAACTGGCGACATAAAGACAAAAACAAAATGAATTTATAGAATTTCCAGAAAGCTGGTGTACGTTATTTCGTACACCCATTCATTTCGGTCGGCTTTATCGTGTGGAAGGTGATGTGAGGGACTCGAGGATCGAGCCCGCCAAAGCCTCTTTATTATCATGTTTATTTATTCATTCTGTTCATTCGCCCGATAATTTATTTTTTATTAAATCTAATTTGTTTATTTATTTATTTATTTATTTATTTATTTATTTATTTATTTATTTATTTTATTTATTTATTTATTTATTTATTTAAATAAATTTATTCATTTATTCAATTATGTAAATAAATTTATGTAAATAAATTTATTTATGTTATGTAAATGAATTTATTTATATAAATAAATATTATGTAAATAGATTTATTTATTTATTTATTTATTTATTTATTTATTTATTTATTTATTTATTTATTTATTTATTTATTTATTTATGATATTTTGTTGGCTTATCCGATCGAGCTTTCAATCCTCGTGGAAGGAACTTTAGCTTTAGAATGAGCCTCTGCATGAGAAAACCAACAATCGGGGTTCCGGACCAGATCTGACACAACCCAGACTGTACAGCCACAGAAGCAGGATAGAAGCTTTAAATTTTAGATTTAAGTAGAAGAGAAGTGTGCTGATAAGCTGTGCAGTCAATGCATAGCTAATCTGCGCCTTTGGTTTCGCATATGCGGATTTTTGGTTTTCTGATTCTGTGCTCGCATATTAGTTTAACGGTACAGAAAAGAGAGGCACTTGAAATGAAATTAACGGCTTCTATAATTTAAACGAAAAGCATTAAAAACCGACCTAATGTATTATATTAAACATAATCATCTGAAAAAAATTTTTATCCAGCGACCCATGGTCGATGGTCGAGTTGTTAAGAACGCTGATTTCATAAACGCGCTTCATTAACGCGCTGTGTCTGGTGTTGGTTCGAGCCCCACATCAGGCATATGTGAGCTAGCCAAATTCTGCTTGCGGGTGTGCCAGATGGTTTTTTCTCGGGATTATCCCTTTTTTCACTTTCGTTTGTAATAAGTCGCGCAAGGGAAATAATAAAACTAAAACAGATCATATACTTTACAGACCTTACATCGCATGCATTGCGCGTTTGATGAAATGATATTTATGTAGAACAATTGAATAAGTTTGATCGAAGGCCATCTGATTACTGGTTAAGCCTGCCCAGGAAAAGTGGTTTCAAGTCAAACCATCCATACATATACGCATTGTTGGCTTAGTTTGGTGGTTATTTTTTAAACCCTAATTTTGACATCCCTATTTTGGGTAAAAGTCCAATAAAATGGAGGCAACGTCCCGGTATGACCATAGCTGTTGACTGGGACTTTTAGCATCAATTCAAACAAACAAGTACATATGATTGAAATTTAGGGTCAAACATTTTGAACAGTACGGCTATACATACTATTGAACCTAGGCCGTATTTAAACCATTCACCCTTCGTAATATGACTGAAAGGTCATTTGAGTTGAAAATTACTCAGATACAAGCACAAGTTAATTAATGATCTTAATTCACCGCCTAAAGCTCATTCTAATAGACCAAATGCCGAACGTTTATGAAACTCGTCCGAAAAATCAAAAGGCGCCATTCTCATGACGTCAACGTCACTTACGGAAAATTAAGAATTTTAGCTTACCTGTCTTCATTCGTTGACAAATACCGCCGAAACCAACCTGGTAGTCAAGGACTCTTATTTTACTTTTTGACACACAGTATAAAAACGAGACTATTTTTAGTTTTTAAAAAAATTCTATGGATTAGTTCTCTTGCAAACGGCGCTCATGTGCAAAAAGCGACGCGTTTTCATTACTTTCCCATTACGTCACGTACAAATAAAGGCATTTTTAGCCATTTTAGGGGAGCGGTTTGCGGAAAAACCAACCTGGTAACCATGTTTTTTTATTACACGAATCGACAGATATAAATATTTTCTCTAAAATATCAAAAAATAAAAAAAATCTATGGATCAGCATTTTTATGGTTCTTTACCTTAAATAAAAAGTTATACAAGGAAATGAAGTCTACATTAGCTAGTTTTTTTCGCTTAGAACATTTTGCTTGGTCAGTTGATTACAATATTTTTGGTGGAAAGTTGTATTTCCCACTGCAATTCAAGTATTGCCAAATATTGACACAACATTTTTCAACGACACAATGTACATATTTTTCAACAGACCAAGCCTAAAATCTCATATTTTCTATAGCATGTTTTCTGACTGCTTTCTTCTCAGTAATATTTTTGTCTAATAGTATTCTATCTTTATCTTTTTGTTTCAATTTCTGTGATTGTACTAAAACTAAAACATAGCATGTTCGTTAAACTCAATATAATACATGTACCCGTGTGTCTTTGCCTGTCTGAAGATGCAAATATCCATATAAAAGGACATTTTAAGCAAAATTAATATAATACATTTGACAATTTAACACATTTTTGCTCTTTATTGTATGAGGAAAAGTTATTCCCGTTTTAATTTGTTTTCCAATCGTTTTTGCTGGTATTAAGATAAATCCTAATAACAATTGAGCCTGTGCATGGGAAAACCAACAATCTGCATAGGCGAAAACAAAGACGCAGATCAGCTTCGCGGTAACCGCGAAGCTGATCAGCGCCTTTGTTTTCGCTACTCGGATAGTACAATCTCTCTTCTTCTTAAATCCGAAATTTCAAGCTTCTAGCCTGCTTCTGTGACTGTACAGCCTGGTTTGTGTCGGACCTGGTCTGAAACCCAAATTGTTGGTTTTCTCATGCACAGGCTCAATTAAACTTAAATTCCTCGTTTGTATGTTGCTGTGATGTTTCTTTGGAAATTTAATGGCTTTTAACAAGTTATAACCGATCTACAACACACAGTTGAATGGCATTTTGTCTTCTGCGATATATGTCGAAATGAAACTTGTGTCACTGATATCAATGCCATGGTATTAAGTATTTGTTGAACATAAGTTGATGAAAAGTTTGTTTAAACGTATTCGAACATGTGGAGCACTTGTATGCTTGATAAATCATATTTTAGCTAAGTTCTGATTTATTAAAAGGAATTTCATTAGAATGAACTTATATGAAATAGACGATGAGACAAAATGTCATTTTCAACAAAGTATCATGTTCTGATGTTGAAGCTAATTCATGGCGAGAGTCTGTTTGCAGAGTCTTTTGACACAGTTTGACGTTTGTTTCTGTTTTTGCATGTGCACAGGTTTCTACGACTGTGATCCCAAAGATTTCCATTAACGCCAAAACTCTTCGTGATGGAGATATTGAAATACCCTCATGGCGATCTGGTTTAAGAAAAACTGGCAGCACGAGTACCGTTCTCGATAAAATTAACGAGGACGATAAAAATCTACCTCGATCTGCCTCTAGCCCCAGACTTGCCGAAGAAAATAAGAAAAATGAACAAAGTGTAAGTTCTGAAAATTTATTTTCCATGGTAAAGTGGTTGAGAAGTTTTGGTGCCATATTCTATGCTGATGAAAGGATAATTTTACATTTTATCTATTAAAGATAGGTAGTGTTGTTCACGGGAAATATTCAATCAAGTACCTTGACATTTTGCATTGAAGATTAACCTTTAACCAATATAGAATTTGCACCATAATCTTTCTACTGTTTTTGCCAGTGAGAAATTTGAAAATTATTTTCTTCAAACCACAATTTTCTAATGAAAGTTTAGATTAATAAGTAATCACACACACAGCTTATGCTAAGGCTAAACTAATGTGTTATTTCTTCGGAAAAAATGACTAATTAAAAATCTTCGATTTGTCACCATTTCTAGGTTTGTGCATTGTTGCTGTTGAGATTTGTTTGCCGTTCTTTTGAAGTTATTTTGTTTTCTCCCATAACACACACATTTTATATCCTCATACACCAAAGTTTTTTGGTAACAGTTATAATGAATTTAGATGTTAAACCTAACACACCGAATTATTCATACTAATTTGTCACACTCATAGTAGAATTAAATATGGTATATTGGTGATAAGCATATTTTCAAAAAAACTTATCTTTTATTACAGTCACATATAGTTCGCTTTAAATAGTTTTACCAAGTCACAATGGCCTATTACATGTAATAAATGCTTTTATAAATCATGCACACAGTATTTGTCATACTATCCATATCTGTAGGTTAAGGCAATTAGAATTTATTACTTCATAAGCACTTGCAACATTTGAATATTTGTATGAATTTGTATTCTTTGGCCTTTGATATCCTAGATTTTGATGATTTCTATGATAAAAAGACAGAACTGTGTTTCTTGATTATGGTATATATCCCCATTGGTATTGCAGAATATTAGCTCTTTGCTGAACAGATAAGAAAAAAAAACAAAAAAAAAAAAAAAAAAAAAAAAAACACACAAAAACATGTAAGTGTATGAGTTGCATCATTAGAATGCCTGTTTTTCTATATACATGTATATATTTTGGCAAAGATTAGCTTTATGGCCAAGATCAGTAATTAGCAGTGCAATGCACAGGTTGTTTCACTGCCTAGGTAGGTGGTGTGATTTCTCTGAAATTGCAAGCCTCTTGCCTGTAGTGTTACAGGCGGATTTTATCTGACACAGTTTGGATGTTATTCGATGAGGCCTGTATAACTGCTTATCACCGCTTCTTAGAATTTTCTTAGGACACGAAATTTAAGCTTCCATTTTTGCTTCAAGTAGAAACTCCTCATTAGAGCAAAACAAATTATCACCTATATTTAAGTTGAGATAATAGATGATTTTCCTCAGTTCTAAAATAACCCACAACATAGATTGTTTTCGAGAATTTTTGCAAAAGTATCCTGGAGTCATCTTGGACCCGAGTTAAGATTGAAACTTGTTTGGTTATGGCAAAATTGCAGTTTGTTTCTTTGCATATTTAAAATCCTGATCTACCAAAGGGAGGTAATCAAATGCATCACATTGTGCAAACTTTGCTATTTCCTTCTGGTGCATTGGTGACAAGGAAAATTACAAGAGCTCTATAGGAAAATTAAGCTAGATCTTCTCTTTTACAATCACCTTAAAACAAACTATTGTAGAGGTCCAGATTGATAAGGCATCTTATTTTGATCTTTAAACAAATTCTATCATGTGTATCTGTTTTGCAGTGCAACCTGTATTTGCTAATTTCTGTTTAAATTTTAGCAGAGTTGTAGTGCTGGCCAAAAAAAGATAACAGAATATAGCAGTCATGTTTGTTTCAGTCATCAAATGCATCTAATGGATAATGTTGGGTGATGGGTGGGAAAACAAGGGTTTTTATGTTCAAAGTGGTAATATGAGCCGCGACGCGAGAAAACGGGAATTTGGCCTATGCGAAAACAAAGGCGCAGATCAGCTTCGCGGTAACTGCGAAGCTGATCAGCGCCTTTGTTTTCGCTACACGGATAGTACAATTCCTCTTCTACTTAAATCCGAAATTTCAAGCTTCTAGCTCTTTTCTGAGCTTGTACAGGCCGGTTTGTGTCGGACCTGGTCGGAAACCCCGAAGACCGGTTTTCTCGCGTCGCGGCTCATATGGTCTCATCATACTTTTTCAGGCTGTCGAACCCCAGAAAGAGAAGACATTAAAGCCAGAGTCCGGATATAACTTTTCACGGTATGTAACCTTTTCTTCTCAATGTTTTCAGGATAAACCGCTGCCACGACGTCCATTCCTCAGTCAATCATTTTCGGCGGCCGACCACAATAATTCTAGTATTTCGGACAGGTTAGTGGACACCCCTTGTAACCTACCCACCCACTCGTTTGTGCTTTGTGTTGTGTGGCTTTTTCAGATAAGCGCTTTATGTGTTTCCGAACCTAATCATTTTCATTGTTCCCTTAATTTTTGCTAATTTGAACATCATCTTTTTAACATCATCAGTTTTTGTTACATGAATTTGTATAACATGTTCAAATTCACTAATAATTTGTTATTAACTAATTATTTGTTCACCTAACGACTTTCGAAAGAGTGACACTAACCCATATTGTTTCATAAATGAGCCTGTGCGTGAGAAAACCAACAATTTGCATGGGGGAAAACAAAGACGCAGATCAGCTTCGCGGTAACCGCAAAGCTGATCAGCGTCTTTGTTTTCGCTACACGGATAGTACATTTCCTCCTCTACTTATTCCCAAATTTTCAAGATTCTGGGTTTCTTCTGTGACTGTACAGGCTGGTTTGTGTTGGACCTGGTCGGAAACCCAAATTGTTGGTTTTCTCATGCACAGGCTCAATTACGAATTTGCAGATCAGCCTGCATAATTGTGCCTTCAAATATGTGCAGTCTGATCAGCACTTTTGATGTTGGCTGATCAGTCAGGATGATTCAGCTTCATTCTCAGTCTAAAATTTCAAGGCTCTATCCATTACCTTAATTGAACCCCCGGTTTGAGTCTAAAAAGCCTTAAAATAAGGCATATTCATTCCATTAACGAATCACTGCAATTGTTTAGGTTAGATTATAGCTGAACACCCTAGTCAACAATTTTTCAGTCATGTCATGAAGGAGACAATGCTCTCTGGGTGTCAAGTTGTCTTAAGGACCTGGCAGAGGAAGGTTTCTAACCTTGGACCTCTCAAGCCAGAGCCATGTCCTCTTTCACCAGGCCACAACTCTCCCCCGACTCGAGACAATAATCAGCTGATTTTCCTATTTTATTCAGATCTTCTGTAACTATTAACAGAACTAGCAGGTATATCACCAGTTGCAAATTCTTGATTGTTGTTTTCAATTTCAGGTTCCGTCTCTTGCATTACTTTCTTGTTATTTCTCTCATTCTTATTTTGGCTTATTTGTTATATCATCATTATCATTATGTATTACAGTTTCTGCTTTTGTGATTTTATGGTTGTCTTTATGTGCTGTTTGTGTTCTATTTGTTTTGTAAATTATACACACACTTTATAGCCACTTCACAATTATCATATATTAAGGATACAGAAATAAATGGGAAGTTCCAGATTTTAAATACATTATGAATATTATGGTATGTAATACTAAGGCCGTATGTCTTAATCCTCCTTTTCTGACTAACAATATTTCTATGATCTGCTATTGTATCATTAAGTTTAACAAGCATTTTAACAAGCATTTGAACAATGTTTTTGCCATCAATATTGCTGCTTTTCTATGTTTAAGGTATGTAAAAGCAAAAAAAAAAAAATGATCAAAATAATTGGTAGTTTTTAGGTGAAAGTGTATATTGTGGTTGCTTTTGTGAGTCATCTTATGATGCTTCTAGATAGCATTATCCAATGAACATCCACAGACTATGATTTTTGTACATGTTGGAGTAATGAAAAAAAAAAAAAAAATAAATAAAAAAAAATAAATAGATAAAGCTTACTTTATCATTCTTTGATATTTGTTTTATCGTGTTCCACTGTATTTGTGTTACAGCTTCTTTGTATGTGTCCTGTCTCAATTGTCTTTCATTTACTTGTTTGTCCTTGTTGCTGCTTTATTTTCCAAGTTTTCATGATCAAATGCTTTGTCTTCTTGCTCAAATGCTTCAATTAATTGTTCATTGCTGAAAAAGCATGTTGTTTCTGCTTTTCAAGTTTTTCCTCCATGATTGACCTTGACCTTGACTTTCTGCATGATGCATGATGGGATGTTTATTTACAGATATGGAGGCTCACAGCAATCTCAAGGTCTGTCTAACCGCTACTCATCAAACTCTAACCCCTCCTCGACCTACCACAGTAGTTATGTCCCTTACTACAAACTACAGCAGATGAAACAGGAAACAAAGGAAAAAGAACGTTTGGAGCGAGAGAAGAAAGAAAGAGAAGAGAAAGAAAAGGATAAAAATCCAGCGACCAGCGTCTCAAGTAGAGTAGAATTCCCCCCAAGTACGATAAGTAGTCGGATATCAGCTCCGCCATCGTTTCCGGTGACGTCTGCTACCACTACGATTGGTTCCACGGTGTCAACAACCTCCACAACCCCTACCACAGTTACTACCCCTACTTCCTCCTTTGTTAATATAAGAAAGTAAGTAGTGAATAAACATCAGCATCAAGGCTATAATTAGATTTCCAAAATTCGGGGCTACCAAGGATCAGACCTCTGGAATATTCACTAAAAATGGACTACTTTAGAACTAATAGTTTGTCTACAGGAAATGATAGATTGAAATTCTATGTTCATTTGCCTTGATGCTGTTTTTTTTTTTTATTTTCATATTATTATCATCATTATAAGTCCATCAGTTTTGCAATTTTGCTGTTTGTATTGTGTTTGCTGTAGTGCACCCTCTTTCAATTTTTGTTGCAGTTTTTTCTTACCTTTTACATGCAGTTTGGCATTTTGAGCTTTCAGTATTGTAAATTTCTTTGCTGACAAATCATTGCCGATTTTGGTTTATGAGAATATATAGAAGATTAACAGATTAATGCCCAAGCCATCAGCAAAATACAATGGCCTGTGAATTTTCCCAGACATCACTGCTGGTTTTTATGCAACATATGAAAAGCATGCAACTTACTGAGCAAGGTTTCAAAGAATGCTACCATATTATGTTGTTTGTTTTTGTCCCCTTTGAAACAGCCCCTGTATTCAATATGTATTCCGAATAATCATTACTTTCTGTATGATACAGTGTAAGTTCTCAAACTCTGATTAAAAGTCTTGAAAGAACAATAAGTGCATCATAAACTTACACGGTGTGCCAAGCAAAATCAAGAAGAAAGTCTAGTAGAAGAAAAGATCAAGCAGTGGTTCTCTCTGTACTTCTTAATGTTCTCGGATCTTGTTTTTTTTATCCAAGATTTCTAATAACATTTGAAAGAACTCGAGCGTAATACTGGCCAAGCTTAGTCTTCCTCTGCTGTAACAGAAGTATAATGTTTTAGGGCATACAAATCTCCTGAACTAGACTAAGAGACCGAAATATGGAGAAGTGTATTTAAAAGCATACCAAACATAAGCATAGCAAACATATAAGCATAGAATCAAGAAGAATGTCCAATAGCAGCATTTATTTATTATGGGACATAGGCAAAAAAGGCTGCATAGCCGGAGTATAAGAAATAGCCGCCATATAAGAAATTAACATGGCATTCCATCTGGGACTTGTCATTAAAGAATAAGTAAAAAATTAATAAAATCACTCCTAATGCCCCTGAAAATTGAAGAGGACTCACCCAAAATAATGACGTTGGGAAAGTCCAGTTGTAACACAAGGGTTAATCAAGTATCATATGTTTTAGGTCGTATGAACTTCCTAAGAGAGATGAAGAAACTGAAATGCAGAGGAAAAAGAGGGCAAAGAGGGCCCGAGAGACGAGGAGGTCAACACAAGTAAGTAAAAGGACCAGAAATAAATACCTTTAAAATAAGATTTGTATTAGTATTAAGAAATTATAAGTAGATAGACATTTTATACTGAGCTTCACAGCCAACACAACTTTATTTTTTTAGCTCACCTGAGCCGAAGGCTCACAGGTGAGCTTAAAGTATAGTGGTCGAGTCGGCGTCCGTCGTCGTCAACATTTCCAAACGACTTCTCCTCTGAAGCTGCCAGGCTGAATCTTTTCATATTTCACATATAGCATCTACAGGTGGGGGGAACGAATATTTGTGTTTTTTATTTCGATCGGATAAGTACTCTGGTTGCTATGGCAACTTGAAGTTACCATTGACTTGTATGGAGAAAAAGTGGAAATTGGCATTTTCCGTTGTCAGGCTGGGGATATTTGAATTTTGTTTTTACATAAATGTTTATTGAGTAGTCCTTCACTTGAAGGCAACTTTTGTAAAAATCACTGTATTCGTTTTGTTGCTATAGCAACATGAAGGGTAAATTTTCAAAAAAAATATTCAAAAATCTTCTTCTCAGAAGCCGTATGGGGGATGAAGCTGAAATTTAGCATACATGCTTATGACATTAGCCTGTACAAAGTTTGTGTTTTTTATTGTCTTTGTCCAACTATTTTGGTTGCTATGGTAACTTGAAGTTTCCATTGACTTATAAGGCAAAAAGTGGAAATTTGCAATTTCTGCCGTTTCATTGAGGATATTGAAATTTTGTTTTTTCATAAATGTTTATTGAGTAGTCCTCCCCTTTTTAGGCAACTTTTGTCAAAATTGCTGTATTCGTTTGGTTGCTATAGCAACGTAAAGGGTAAATTTTCGAAAAAATATTCAAAAATTTTCTTCTCAGAAGCTGTAAGGCGGATGAAGCTGAAACTTTGCATACATGCTTATGATATTAGCCTCTACAAAGTTTGTGTTTTTTATTAGCTCACCTGAGCCGAAGGCTCACAAGGTGAGCTTATAGGATGGCCATGATCCGGCGTCTGTCCGGCGTCTGTCCGTCGTCCACAATTTCAAAGATCTTCTTCTCTGAAACCACTTGGCCAATCAAAGTGAAATTTTATGTGGAGCATCCATGGGTAGGGGGAACTGAAGTTTGATCGCGAGATCCGGGGAACATGACCAAGATGGCCGCCACGCCCATATATGGTAAAAACCACTCCAAACTCTTCTTCTCCTGAACCGGCAGGCCGATTTTCACGAAACTTGGTATGTATCATTTGGGACTCCAGTCCATCATAGTTTAATAAAATGATGACCCTAGGATGACCTTGACCTATTTTACAGCAAGGTCAATTTTGGAAACATAGGCTTTTACATGGGGAAAAAGTGAAAACAATGGATATTTTGTAAACTAAATGCAGCCTGAGACCTGAAAAATGGTAGATGCAAACAACTAATAGAGTAGATGAAGGTATGTGATTAATTTAGGTCAATTTTGGAAACATAGGCAAAACATGGAAACATTAAGAAAAGTGACAACTAGGTCTCAGGTAAGCGTTTACAGGACCAATGATACTATGGTAACTATTGCAGCCATAGACCTGAAACATTACCAAGATGGCCGTCATACCCATTTAGGGTAAAAAAAAAAAGAAAAAAAATTCACTTTGTCCAGTGACTGTACTTGTTGACTCTCAGGTGAGCGATCGTTGCCCTTGAGCTACTTGTTCTCTCATCTGTTAAATTGGTCAATTATCTGAAATAGTTGTGCCCAATCAGCATCAAAATGACTTGAAAATCTTTTGTGTATTATCAAATGCGAGGTTTTAATTGTGCATGTGCGGGAACATGCCTCCGGGTTCAAAAATGCATTTTCCGTGCCTCGCACGCGGGCTCGAAATTTTCCAAAACAATGCACACAGTTCAAATCTTTGAAGGTCATCCGATGAGTCTATGGCAATTTCAATGTTGAAACCAACGGCTTAACATCAGAAATTGCGATTGATTTTCAGTACCGAAAATTCCTTATTTTTAAGCCTTCAACGTCACTTGGTCACGTGGTCAATGTCACTGCAGATGTCAACCATATGCATTATTTTGTGTCGACAACCTAGCCTTTTTGAGAAAAATGCATTGCACTTATGAGAAATTCGTTTTTCATTGGGTTTTGCTGCTTAAGAATAGGGTGGTTTACAGGGTTTAGCAAGAAATTCGTCAAAATAACTGATTTCGTTTGTTTTTTCAAAATGACCCCTTTGTCAGCTTTTACGCAATTGAAGGCAAACGTAAAAAGTCTAACGGCTGATTTTCACAGGTTGTCTTTGAAAATGGTTAAGCTACACACATGTAGAATTCGGATGGAGCGAATGAAACCACAAAAAGTTATTCAAGTTGTGTTGGCTGTGGAACTCAGTATAGATAGATTGAATATTTCAGCCTGACATGACAGAAAAAATGTTGACTGGGATATTAAGCCATAACTCAACCATTTACTGAGAAAAACACTTGGTCAGTCATTTTGTGTCAAGATATAGATTTTAAGAATTTATGGTTCTGGTCTAAGAATATCATGGTAGAAATTTGCTCATTTGTCCAAAAACATTACAAATTTCAGCAATTTCTTTTTTAGCTCACCTGAGCTGAAGGCTCACAAGGTGAGCTTATAGAATGGCCATGCTCCGTCGTCCGTCCGTCCGTCCGTCGTCGTCCGTCGTCCGTCCACAATATCAAAGATCTTCTCCTTTGAAACCGTTTGGCCAATCAAAGCCAAACTTCATGTGCAGCATCCTTAGGAAGGGGAAACGAAAGTTTATATAAATGATCCAGGTCACATGACCAAGATGGCCGCCATGGCTATAAATAGCAAAAACCTTTAAAAATCTTCTTCTTCAGAACCAGTGGGCCGATTTCCACGAAACTTGGTATGTAGCATCAGAGACGCGGGCCCATCATAGTTTATATAAATCATGACCCCAGGATGACCTTGACCTATTTTACGGCAAGGTCATCTTAGGTTGCCAATGCATTTGAATGGGAAAAAATGGTAAAATGCTATTTAATGGATGCTATTTAATGGGTAAAACTTACTGGGAATAGGCAAATGGACAGAAGATTAATGTTAATGGAAAATTTTAGCCCCTGGGGGGTTGTCTGCCCCTGCCCCAGGGCTATATACATGTATATTTCCATAATAATGAAACATCTTCTCCCCTGAAACCGCTTGGCCAATCAAAGCCAAACTTCATATGGAGCATCCTTGGGAAGGGGGAAAAAAGTCAAGGTCACATGACCAAGATGGCTGCCATGGCTATAAATAGAAAAAACCTTAAAAAATCTTCTTCTCCAGAACCAGAAGGTCAATGATTTTGAAACTTGGTGTGAAGCATCAGTGACTGAAGCTCTACAAAGTTTATATAAATCATGACCCTGGGATGACCTTGACCTATTTTTATACCCCCGGCATTTATGCCGACGGGTATATAGTTTTCGCTTTTCCGTTCGTATGTTCGTTCGTTCGTTTGTTCGTTAGTTCGTTTCTTCGTTCGTAATTCCGGAACGTTCGTAGAATTTATGTCAAAGTTTTGGTTAAAGTTTCTCTAGAGGTGTATATCTCATGAACCAATGGTCAGAAACTATTCATATTTGGACCACAGGTACCCTATAGGGTTTGCTTTGTTTCCATGAGTTTGGACCCCAGGGTCCATGCCCGGGGGTGGGGCTGGAGGTCAAAATCTAGGTCACCTTTAAAATGTGCTGTTTACAATGTTAATGTTTCTTCTCTTAAGTTCATATCTTAACAAACAATTATAGGAATGTATTCTTATATAGTTCATAGATACCCTTTAGGGTTTGCTTTCATATTCAATGTCACCAAATCCTGGTTACCTTCCCCAGGGGTGGGGCTAGAGGTCAAAATCTAGGACACATTTTTATATGATATATACCATGATAAACTTTCTGTAAGTCTGTTTTCTTGACATCCACTAAGTCTTGCCAGAACGCATTCATACTTAGACCATAGGTACCATGTAAGATTCAGACTCTAGGGTCTATGTGCGGGGGGGGGGGGGGGGGGGGGGGGGGGGGGGGGGGGACTACTTTAATAATTGTATTTTCTGTACTTTTTTTTTTTACTATCATGTTAAGAAATCATTCATACTTGCCCCATAGGTACTCTATAAGGTTTTCCTTGTTTCTAATGACACTAGGGTACATGCTGGGGGTGGGGCTAGAGGTCAAAATCTAGGACATCTTTTTTTTTTTTTTTTTTTTTTTTTTTTAAGAATGGCATTCTAATTTCATTTCAATCCAGGACTGAGGACCTGACCCACAATGTCCGCGCTTATGTCCTAGATTGGGTATACACGTCAGCTCTGTATACCGCTCTAAAATATGTCATTCTAAAACTACACTTCCCCATGTTTGTATGTAAAGTACTTTACACTGCTTATTTCTAAAATGTACTTGATGAGGGTGCTGTCTTTCGTTGGTGATGTGAGGCTCAATGTCAGGGGTGAGCATGTGCCGGGTTGTTTAGGTACGGGGTAGGGAAGGGGGCTTGGTGGTTTCTAAAATGTACTTAATAAGGGTACTGTTTTTCGTTGGTGATGTGAGGTTCAATGTCAGGGGTGAGCATGTGCCGGGTTGCTTAGGTAGGGGGTAGGGAAGGGGGCTTGATGGCTATCAGCCGGGGGTATACGTGCCTCTCAAGGCACTTTTTCTAGTACGGCAAGGTCAACATAGGTTGCTCATGCATTTGAATGGGGAAAAGTGTTAAAATGTCATGTGTAGGGAAAAACTTGCAGGAAATGGGCAAATGAACTTAAGATTGATGATTCTGAAAAAATGTGGACCCCAGGGGTCTGTCTGCCCCCACCCCGGGGCAATATACATGTATATTACAGTGATATTCAAAGATCTTCTCTGAAACTGCTAGGCCAATCAAAGCCAAACTTTATGTGGACCATCCTTAGGAAGAGGGAATGAAAGTTTGTATAAATGGTCAAGGTCACATGACCAAAATGCCCGCCATGGCTATAAATAGCAAAAAGGTTTAAAAATCTTCTTCTTCTGAACCAGAAGGCCTATGATTTTGAAACTTGGTATGAAGCATCTGGGAATGGAGCTCTACAAGGTTTATATAAATCATGACCCTGGGATGACGACCTATTTTACGGCAAGGTCAACTTATGTCGCCCATGCATTTGAATGGGAAAAAATAAGAAAATGTCATGTAATGGCAGAAAACTTGCTAGGAATGAGCAAATGGACAGAAGATTTATGCTTATGAAAATATTTTAGGCCCAGGGGTTGTCTGCCCCTGCCCCGGAGCTATATACATGTACATGTGTATGACCATAATATTCAAACAGCTTTTTCTCAGAAACTGCTTAGCCAATCAAAGCCAAACTTTATGTGGAGCATCCTTAGGAAGAGGAAATGAAAGTTTGTATAAGTGGTCAAGGTCACATGACCAAGATGGCCGCCATGGCTATAAATAGCAAATATTTTTAAAAATCTTCTTCTTCAGAACCAGAAGGCCTATGATTTTGAAACTTGGCATGAAGCATTAAGGAACGGAGGTCTACAAAATTTGTATAAATCATGACACTGGGATGACCTTGACCTATTTCACAGCAAGGTCAACTTAGATCCCCCATGCATTTGAGTGGAGGAAAAATTGTTAAAATGTTGTTTGAAGGACAAAACTTGCAGTTAATTGGCAAATAGACTGAATTTTTATGATTTGAAAAAGACATTGACTCCAGGAGTTATTCTGACCCTGCCCTAGGGTTATATACATGCATTGTACAATTCTAGTCTAACAAGTTTATTGGTACATGTATATATCTCAGGTCTCAGGTGAGCGTTTACAGGACCATTGGTCCTCTGGTTTACAAAATAGCACTCGTAGTGGCACTGGCAATCAGATTATTGGCTCAAAATGCAATTTCCCCCAAATCTTACCCTAAAATGAGCTGTGTCATGAGAAAACCAACTATTTGCCTATGCAAAAACAAAGGTGCAGATCAGCTGTGCAGAACTGCATAGCTGATCAGTGTCTTTGTTTTGGCTGCATGGATAGTACAATTCCTCTTCTATTTATATCCAAAATTTCATGCATTTGGTCTTCTTCTGTGACTGTTCAAGTTGGTTTGTGTCACACTTGGTCTGGCATAGTGTAATTGTAATCCTTCACACTTTCTTTTTCATTCCTTACAGGGAGTTACCTTAGAGGAAGTGAAACAGGCTTCTGAAGAGCTTAAGAAAAGTGAATCCTTGCCAGATAAACTTAGAGACGCTGCCAGCGAGCAAACTAAAACTAGTACTCAGGAAAAACGTTCAACGGACAAATCGGAAAGTGTCGTAGATGGGAATATAAGTAATAGTGTTAAAGATAGGCTTTCGGGTACTAGTGATAGACTTGCTGGGACAAGTGATGGTGGTTTAAATCGGACTACTAGCACGGATATTTCCTCGAGTGTTTCGAACTGGAGACGGAAACGGGAAGAAAGGGAGGAAGAGAATAGAAAAATGGAGGAAAACAGTCGCAAAGATAATGTAAGTTGTTGGGTAAAAATAAAATTTATCCTTGCAAAAAATGAGCCGCCCCATGGGAAAACCAGCAATCTGCATAGGCGAAAACAAAGGCGCAGATCAGCTTCGTGGTAACTACGAAGCTGATCAGCGTCTTTGTTTTCGCTACACGGATAGCACAGTTCCCCTTCTTCTTAAATCCGAAATTTCAAGCTTCTAGCCTGCTTCTGTGGCTGTACAGCCTGGTTTGTGTCGGACCTGTTGGGAAACCACATGTTGGTTTTCCCATGAGACGGCTCAAATGTTGTCAAAGTTTATCTGTAATGTAGTGGCTGAGCCACCGTCCTTGTAAAAAGGGGTCGCGGTTTCGATTCTAGGCTTCTCCAGTCTTCCGGATAAGACATTAAATGGAGGTCCCGTCTCCATATTACGATAGCTGTTTGTAGGATGCTACACAACACCATGTTCATCTTGATCTAGTTGATACATGCTTCTGTTGAAAAATTCTTGACATCGAATTTATCTTTAAAAACTCAAGATTTTTCAGGGTTTTTTTTTTTTTTTTTTTTTTTTTTTTTAAAAAAAACTGTAGATTTAACGTTATCAGGTTTTTGTTGTGAATGCAGACATGTTTACTTAGAGTGTATTGTAATATATTTTCATTCCCTTGCAGGATGATCTACGTGGCAGTTTTCGACGTTCTCGAGACCTACGGGATTTATCTAGTAGTGCACCTAGTACTAGTTTCTATTCCACTAACACTGATTCTTCAAGTAAGTACAGTGCTATTAAAAAAGGAAAACATTGTGATGCTGTTACTAATGAATGTAAATGAGGACACAGTAGCGTAGTTTGTTTCATGTCTGGTAAATGGTAATGATGTGGACCTAGGGTGAATCTCTCAAGTTAGGCACATTATTTACTGAAAATTGGATCAGGTAAATAATTCTTCCGACATAATTCTATATCTGCTATATAGAAGAGTGTTTGACTATTATTTGCAAAAGAATACATTAAGTAGTGGTAACCCAGGGATAATTTTGGAAGGGGCCATGGGCAAAATTGCCCTTTAATTTTCAAAATGGCCCCTTCATTTTGAAATAATGGGCCGGTTTTATAATGTTAAGAGATAGGCGATAACAATTCTAGCTGAGTGCTTTCCATGAAATCGCCCCTTACATTTTAAGCCAACAATATCCCTGGTAACCTGTCTCGGAATGACAAGGATAAATGACCATTCAGAAAAACCAAGCTTTTACCGTGGATATAAAAAGCATCGGTTAAACATAACAAATCTGTTTTTCGATTATTTTTCAGCTTATATACCTCGAACTCAACGAACAGACAGAACAGAGAGAAATGCCCTTTCTGTACACGAACCAGGAAATACTACTAGTCTTAGCGGCAATTTAACTCGTTCTACGTCATTACGTACACCACGGATACGCAATGATGAAATTGAAGAATCCAGTATTGATTTTCGGAGAGATCGCGATAAGGATAAGGAAAAGGACAAAGGTATGAAGCTTAGTATTTTGAGCCACGGCATGAGAAAATCATCAATTTGCTTAGGCGAAAACAAAGGCGCAGATCAGCTTCGCAGTAACTGCGAAGCTGATCAGCGCCTTTGTTTTCGCTACAGGGATAGTACAGTTCCTCTACTTTCTAAATCCAAAATTTCCAGCCTCAAACCATCTTCTGTGATTGTACAGACGGGTATGTGTCGGACCTGGTCAGACCACTAATTGTTGTTTTTTTTCATGCGAAGGCTCAAATAAAAGAAATAATGGTCGGTAAGAGCACCATTGGGAGTGTATCTTTGCTTAATTGTGGGTGTTTGATTACTATGTCGGGCACATTTTTTTACCAAATGTCAGTTGCAAGTGAAAAGATAAACATTTGCATAGGTTAATGATTTGAAAACAATACTAATAAGATTATATAGGCACACTGCAGGCTTTTATGTACATTGTCATGAGAAAGCCTAGAAATGATGTGCAGGAAAATAGCACAGTAATCTGAAATTGCAAACCTCATATCTGTTCTTTGGTTTTTCTGAATGGTTTGTGCTGGACATGGTCAGTAGCTTTGAACACAAGTTCATATGTGGCATTTCTCATATTTTCAAGTTACAAAAGAAGCTGAGAAGACAGATAAAGATGAGAAGCGTCCAGAATCGTCGGCGATGCGGACACGGCGGATGAGACGAGAGCGAAGATCAACGGGGATAGCAAACTATACTGCTGAGGTAATTACCCTAGTCCAAAGTTTAGGTATTATGTATACCGTGTAAAAATGAATTGCAGCGTGACAAACCATAAGTTAAGTTTTTTGTGGGCCCATAATTATCAGCTTTTGAATTGAATAATTATAAAAAGGTCCTTGTTGAAGCAGATCTCTCCGAAAACCTTGGGTATTTTGTTGGATTCATGGTTGACAATTAGAGATGAAAATAGCTCATTCTATCGGGAATTCCTCTTGTTTGCCTTAACCCTTGCCGCGCGGTGAACGACTTAAGTCGTACCCGAATGTAAGGTCTGCAACGCGGCAAACAACTGAAGTCGTTTTTCTCCCTACTTTCGTTTTCGATCGAGTCTGACCGAGGAATTATGTACTGAGCATATGTAAGGTTTATACGGAACATATAATGGAATTTTTTGTTATGCGGAATGAAATCAATAAAATATTACTTTCGTTTTGGATTTCATTCATGAATTTGCAATGGCGGACACAGGAAATATTGCCGATACGGGGGTGATAAAAAGTTGAATATTACTTCAAAATAATGACTTTGACAAGGATTTCTTGTGTTTTGGATGTCAGAGGATATGAATAAGGTAAATTGAATTGGAAATATCTCCCGTCATCATCTTTTTTCGTACGAAATTAGCTTTCGTAACAGATTTGAAATGGAAATTTTGATTTTTTTCGGCGAAGTTGACTTGTTGTGTCATCGCTACAAGTATTATTCACAGACATCCATTTATAATTTTTGGTTTATTTGATAGATAATTCAATGGCCTTTCGATCTCTTATTTGGTTTTTCAATGTAGCTTGTTTGTGAAAGAAGTTATATGGGTTTAAACACTAACAGTAGAAAATCACAAAATGGCTCCGACTTTGTCAGCGGTGAGCACCCAATCGGTAAAATATTTTGACGCGCGGTAAGGGCTAAAGACCAGATAAGATCTCTTGATTCCGGTATTTTTGTACCACATCTTTTTAGTGGACATACTTGATTGTTATTACATGTAACCGTAGAAGCATTCAAACACAGATCATTCAAGCACTCTATTAAATATTTAGTAATATCCTATACTTGTTTTAAATTCTTAGACCATCAGAAAAATTAGAGAGAGTGCAAGTCATTGGTTTGATGCAGTATGTAGAACTCCATCATGATTGGTGGAAAGACATGAGAATGCATTTTCATGGAAAATTTAGATTGCCATACATATGATATGAGCCGTGATGCGAGAAAACCGGTCTTTCGGGTATCCGACCAGGTCTGACACAAACTGGCCTGTGCAGCCACAGAAAATGGCTAGAAGCTTGAAATTTCTGATTTAAGAAGAATAGGAATTGTACTATCCATGTAGCGAAAACAAAGGCGCTGATCAGCTGTGCAGTTACTGCACAGCTGATCCGAGCCTTTGTTTTCGCATAGGTTTTCTCATGACATATTGGTTGTGTTAGATATTTCATCATGTTGCTTCAAAATGGAAGGATTAATGTTTGTATGGTAGATTTATTATTAATATTGTTTGACATACATATACATGTACACATTCTGCTTCATTCAGAAATGAAAAAAAAATTATTCATACAGATGAAAATGCATTCTCACAGAAAAGTGTGAGCATTAACATTTGCAGGGGAGTTCCTACACTTTTGCTGTGCCATATTATATACTTGATAGGCCTGTCATGAATGAGAAAGCCTATTTTGGTTTTGTGTATACAAATGGCTGATCAGCCAGTACGGCTGGTCAGCACTTTTGCTCTTCAATGTCCAGTGATATGTTGCCATTCTTTCTATATATGAGCCACCTCGTGGAAAAACCAACAATGTGGTTTCCGAACAGGTCTGACACAAACCGGGCTGTCCAGATACAGAAGCAGGCTAGAAGCTTGAAATTTTGGTGTTATGTAGAGGAGGAATTGTACTAACCGAGTAGCGAAAACAAAGGCGCTGATCAGCTTCGCGGTTACCGCGAAGCTGATCTGAGCCTTTGTTTTCGCCTATGCAGATTGTTGGTTTTCCCATGGGGCGGCTCATATATTAAAAATGTAAAATATCTCTCTGACTCAAATCATAGCTGGTTGGAAAACCCCCAAAATAGGCTTTCGACTTGCAATATTTTTTTCAACTTTGATCTTTACTCTGTTTTTAGCTCGCCTGCACGAAGTGCACAGAGCTGTTGTTGTCACCTTGGTCGTCCGTGTTTAGGTTTACGTTTACGTGTACGTCCGCGTCACACTTTCGGTTAAAGTTTTTAGAAGTCTATATCTCTTGAACATGTAGATGTATCAAGTTGATACTTTGCATATTGGTAGATATTGGTCTGAAGTTTTATGCAGTACCATCATAAAACTTGAGGTCAAGGTCACAGACTTTTTATGTTAAAGTTTTTCATTAAAGTTTTTAGAAGTCTATATCTCTTGAACATGTTGATGGATCAAGTTGATACTTTGCATGTTTGAAGATATTGGTCTGAAGTTTTATGGAGTACCATCATGACCCACCCTGGGTGACCCTGAGGCCAAGGTCACAGATTTAGAAATTTTTTGTTGAAGTTTTTCGTTAAAGTTGTTAGAAGTCTATATCTATTGAACATGTTGATGGATCAAGTTGATACTTTGCATGTTTGTAGATATTGGTCTGAAATTTTATGCTTTTACGACCCACCTTAGCGACCTTGAGGTCAAGGTCATGGGCCATAGATTTTGATAAATTTAGTGGCAAAGCACAAGTCAGGCGAGCTACGCTGTCCTGCGACAGCTCTTATTCTTTCTCACAATCTGTGAGTAGCACACATATATCACTGTTCGGATACACACATTTCTTTTGCTGGATCTTTTGTGTGCTCATTTCTGTCAAAAAGAAAAAAAAAAAATGAAGATTGACTGTCTTAAACAGCACAACAGCACTCAGCGTGACTATCTTTAACAGCACTCATCAAATTTTGTTTTCTTATACACTTATGTATAAAACATTGTCCACTTTAAGAAATGAAAAATCATAGAATCTATATCACATTAGATACAACAGCAGCAGTTTTCATGATTTCTTAATATGCTTGAGAGAAAAGTTATAGTTTCTGTAGTAAAAAATGAAATTACAACTGTGACTATCCACTGACAGAATAAACTGAGAAGTTTTGATTGCTGCATCATGTCTAAGTAATGCCCCATTGCCTCATACTGAAGCTTGTTTATGGTGGAAATTGATTAAAATTGAATGGTATGTTTTGTCTTTGTAATGTAGATATGAGGAACTCAGCAAAAACTGGCTGTTTATCATCACATTATTCACAATTTTATATTGATTTTGAATAATTTTTGGTCACTATTTTTCCAGAATGATGAAGATAAAGACAAAGAAAATAAAGATGATGAGAAGGACAATAAAACAGAGTCAGAGGATAAGGTAGGAAATATGTTGTCAGCCACATCTTACCAGATAGCATTAATGGAATCGAAACTCTTTTTTATGCAACCATTACGTTATCCAGTTATATATTACTGAAATATCACTCTTATAGCTACAAAATACATATTTTATGTAACATATTATGAGAAACCCTTTCTTGGAGGATACCAAGCAGGTATTCTTATAAAAGAGTGAAGCATGATCTGTTAGAAAATCTACCACATTTAATTAAGATTATGTATGGTAAGGGAGGCCAGTGTTGTGTATTTTTAGATATTTTGAGAAAACAGTTATGGTTGATGTTATTACTGTGTGTTGTAAGTTTCATTTGAAAGGTGTTACTTAAGTTGTGACATTGGTTAAGTTTTTCCCATTGGTCAGAATGCATATGAGCCATGATATGAGAAAATTGGTCTTTGGGATTTCCGACCAGGTCTGACACAAACTGGCCTGTGCAGCTACAGGAGATGGCTAGAAGCTTGAACTTTCGGATTTAGTGTACTATCCAAGTAGCGAAAACAAAGGCGCTGATCAGCTTTGCAGTTACTGCAAAGATGATCTGCGCCTTTCGTTTTCGCATGGACAAAAATCCGGTTTTCTCTGATGGGGCTCATATAATAACCTTTTATAACCTTCATTCTTAACCAATAGAAGGGGACACGATCATGTGCTCAGCTGCTTCTGGTTATCAAGGCATGTTTACCATTTTAGTTTTCGGGAAATAACACTTGTGCCAGTCATGTTGTATAACTGGCATTGACTTTATGAGATATAGGCAAACAGTATAGTCCTAGATGTGACGCCACAGAACATGGCATCCCATCTGTGGCTATTCTGTTTGCTTAGAGGAATTTCATAAAAGAGATTAAATATTTAAACTCACCCCTGATTTTCTTAACAATGAAAGTGGATTCACCAAAATAATAATGATGGAAAAGTCCATTTTTCATGAATGGGTAAATCGGTCCTATACCTGGCAGTTTCTAAGTTTGTTCTCAAGAAAACACATGTTAGCTTAACAAAGATAGCAAGTAACCTTTCAGTTCAAGCTTTCTGTCTGTTTAGTATAAGTGGCAGTTTATTGTTTAGATATATAAATATTTATTTTATGTGAAACAATGTTTACTTTATGCACTTGAAAAAGGCTTTTTCTGCCATGTTTACATCAGTAGGTAGTACTTTTATAAGTCAGTGGAAGTCCTAGTTGAAATGACATCACTTCCTTAGCCTTTAAGTCCTGGTTGTAACAATATGTCAGTTTTTTGAGATTCTATACCTTGTTTCTGATGTTGTTTGCAGATTTACTTGCTTGTAGAGCCATTGTACAAATGAGAAAACAAAGATGCATAACTGCTGTGCAGTAACTGCACTGCTGAACATTATCTTTGTTTTCCCTACATGGATAGTACAATCCCGCTTCTTTTTAAATCCAAAATTTCAAGCTTCTAGCCTTCATCTGAGACTGTACAGGTTGGTTTGTGTCATGTCGGAAACTCCGAAGACTGGTTTTCTCGGGTCACAGCTTATAACTTTTTGCAGACCATCCATGATCTGCCAGCAACAAAGGACAGGAAGAAAATTATGCGCTTTTTATTCAAAATCCTGTGAGAGGGTTTCTCTTGAGTTTTGATTTTACCTCCTACTGTCTGTCCGTGCACTGCTGTTTTTGACACCTAAAGGCCGTCTCACACAGAACACGGTTGGGCACACGGTTCCAATACGGTTTACTCGGTTATACACGGATTGACTGGTACGAGTACTGAGCTCCAAGCGTGCCGGTACGATTTAGCTCGATCAAGCAATGTTTGTCACGGTTTGAACACGATTTGCAAACGATTTTCATACGATTGTTTTACGGTTCCAAGTACGGTCTAGTTCGGTCTGTTACAGCCTAGTACGATTAAACACGACGTTTACACGATTTACTGGACATTTACAGGGTTTATATACGGTCCCATCGACTTTTGTTCGATATGATTTATATACGATTTTGACACGGTTGAGCTTACTCTTGCTTTGTGCTTGATGTATGGTTGTATATACGGTCTCGTACGGGCTCACACGGTCTCTCACGGTCTTGTACGATCGCTTATACGATTATACACGGACATCGCACCCGTGCCAGTTTTTTAAAAGTTTTAAAAATCATACACGGCTTACACGGATACACTCGAATGGCCCGAGTGTAAGTCGGATAAGGCCACGGTTTATTCGGTTGTATGTACGGTTTACACGGGTGGCCAACCGTGTAAACCGTGTGTTCTGTGTGAGACGGGCTTAAGTGGCTACAGTATGGGAAATTGGGGTAGATATAAGAATGCCCTTACAATGTGAGGCATATATCTGGGTTTTGTTGTAACAAAAATCAAGTGCCCACTATACCCTGGCCTTGAAGAGCACATGGTTCCAAACAATTGATGCATCACTGACTCAAAGTCTCTGACTCAGAAGTGAGGGGTTTTAAGAATTGCACCAATTCTTTGATGTATTGCATAGGAAAACATAGGTTCCAATTAAAATGGTGTAAAAGCATTGATTTCACAATAGCTACTGTTGATGTCTGTTTTATTGTGCTGCAATGTGAAGTAATTGCACGTACAATGATAATTATCTGGCACTTTTTCCTGGCATTTTTCTTGTCAGCTTTTTGGCTAAAAGATATTTTTGACTTAGTTGCATTTTGAGAAAACATGCTATCTTACATGTACCAGAAACAAAGTACTCAGATCAGTGAGCATGATATTGAAGCTGATCCAAGCACCTTTGGCTTTGATACTTGGGTACTGTAAACTCACTAGCTTCTTGGAATGATTTGAAGCCTTTACCCTAGTGTTTGATTCTTAGAAATGTTTTACCTGGGCAAAAGACAGGTTACCTAGAAATGAGGCTCAGGGTATAAACAGAACGCTGACCTTTACGTCAAACCAGTTAGTATCTGGAAATAGATCGTAGCAAGCAGGCATGACGAAATTCATTGAAATTGGTCAAAAAAAAAAAAAAAAAAACCCGGCTGTAGATAGTTCGGTGATTACTGGTTGTTTTAAGAAGCCTCTCTGGAATAGAGGTATTTGCCTTGTGCACTTGTGTGGTAGGCTTGTTTGTGGGCCTCTCCAGTATTCTGGCATTGACGTTAAGTGTAGGCCCATTCTCCATATGGCCATAGCTGTTTGAAGGGTGTGAAAGTTTCATGACAATTTATAACTTGGCGATATAATCTCATGGTTCTTTAACAAGTTGTTTGTTAAACATTGCAGACTCTTTAGTCTGACCTTTTGTTTTAGTTTGGTCTTAGCAATAGCGCAGTGTTTCTGTATCAGAAAATATTTAGACGTTTCTGGTTTGGTTATATTTGAGCCACCTCATGGGAAAACCAACAATCTGCATAGGCAAAAACAAAGACGCAGATCAGCTTCGCGGTAACCGCGAAGCTGATCAGCGCCTTTGTTTTCGCTACTCGGATAGTACAATTCCTCTTCTACTTTAATCCGAAATTTCAAGCTTCTAACTCTTTCTTGTGCTTGTACAGGCTGCTTTGTGTCAGACCTGTTCGGAAACCACATTGTTGGTTTTCCCACGAGGTGGCTCATTTGGTAGCACAAAAAGGTGGGATTAAATCATTAAAATGTAACATGTATTGCAGGTTGCAAAAGTTGTTGCATGCCAAAATATTGCAAGTTTTTCAACTCCAATGGGGATAATTCATAATTATGTTGAAAGACTTGAAAAATCATTAATATTTATCAGTCAGTTTATAAGTATATTCTCAGAAGTGGTTTATCTTCTCGTTAGAAGTATTTTCATAAGAAAACCAAGTTAAAGTTCCAAGAGCAGGATTAGATTATTAAATCAATTTTAGGGCACCCACCTAACATTATATAAGCTGGCTGTTCAATTCCATCCACAGGCTATGCAAATGAAGGATGCACCAAACTTTTGAAGAATGGTTGGGTTAATTGCCAAGCATGCAGAGTGTCACATCAGCATTGTTATGTTATGAATGTGACAAGTTATAATTTTTTCTCAACTCGGTCCACAACTGAAAAAAAGAAGATAATGCTTCTGTTTTGCTGAAGAAAGAGCAAAGTTGGCCAGTTGAAGAAACAAGCAAAGTTGGCCAATTGAAGGAACAAGCAAAATTGACTAATTAAAGAAACAAGCAAAATTGTCCAATTGAAGAAACAAGCAAAATTGGCAAATTGAAGAAACAAGCGAAATTGGCCAATTGAAGAAACAAGCAAAGTTGGCCAGTTGAAGAAACAAGCAAAATTAGCCAGTTGAAGAAACAAGCAAAATTGGCAAATTAAAGAAACTAGCTAAATTGGCAAATTGAAGAAACAAGCAAAATTGGCCAATTGAAAAGAAGAATCAAAATTGGCCAGTTGAAGAAACAAGCAAAATTGGCCAATTGAAGAAACAAGTGAAATTGGTCAATTGAAAAAACAAGCAAAGTTGACCAATTGAAAAAACAAGCAAAGTTGGCCAATTGAAGAAACGAGCAAAATTAGCCATTTGAAGAAGCAAGCACATTTGGCCAATTGAAGAAACAAGCAAAATTGGCAAATTGAAGAAACAAGCAAAATTGGCCAATTGAAGAAACAAGCAAAATTGGCCAATTGAAGAAACACGCAAAATTGGCAAATTGAAGAAACAAGCAAAGTTGGCCAATTGAAGAAACAAGCAAAATTAGCCAATTGAAGAAACAAGCACAATTGGCCAATTGAAGAAACAAGCAAAATTGGCCAATTGAAGAAACAAGCAAAATTGGCCAATTGAAGAAACAAGCAAAATTGGCCAGTTGAAGAAACAAGCAAAATTGGCAAATTGAAGAAACAGGCAAAATTGGCCAATTGAAGAAACAAGTAAATGGCCAATTTGTCTGTAGTTTTACATTGTTGGAGTTGAGGCATAACTGAACATAGCAACATTGCATCATTGTTCTCCTTTATGAGCTGTATCCTGATAAAACATGTAATAGAGATTTCTGACTTGGTCTGACACAAATCCTTACAGTCATAGAAGAAGGCTTGAAATTTCGAATTTAAAAAGAGTGATTGTACTTGCCATGAAGGGAAAACAAAGGGGCTGATAGGCTGTTGCAGTTACTACTGCACAGCTAATCTGCGTCTTTGTTTTTGCATATGTAAGAATGACATCAGTTTCATAAGAAATGACAGCCAGCCGCCAGACAACCTTCGTAGCATGTAAATGCCACACTTAGTTATCTAAGGTATTGTCAACATTTTATTGTTGTAGGCATTTAGTGTTGACGGGCAAGATTTTGCAAAAACTAGTGCCAGCACTTCTTATATATGAGCCGCCTCGTGGGAAAACCAACAATGTGGTTTCCGAACAGGTCCGACACAAACCGGCCTGTACAAGCACAGAAAAGAGCTAGAAGCTTGAAATTTCGGATTTAAGTAGAAGAGGAATTGTACTATCCGAGTAGCGAAAACAAAGGCGCTGATCAGCTTCGCGGTAACCGCGAAGCTGATCTGCGTCTTTGTTTTCGCCTATGCAGATTGTTGGTTTTCCCATGAGGCGGCTCATATTTTGAAAATGCATAAGCTTTTTGGCCATGGTTGAATATGAGCAAGCAAAAAATAGACCTAAATCAGACTGCTCTTCAAAGATCAGACATTTGTTTGCCAAATAATTAGTTTCTTTGGTGGGAGTTGTTAAAAGAGCTTGGCACCAAACTTTGGAGTCAGTCTGAATGTCATGCTGACCTTTTTACTGTGAAATATCAGCAGTGCAAGAATTTTGCCCCTTTATGTCTTTAAAATTTCTTTAAAGCCCGGTTTTGCATCAGATGTTTTTTCTTCAAATGCCAGATGTAAAGACAATAACTTTTGCATCAATCTCTTTTCAAGCTAAAAAATTGAAAAATGAGCCTGTGCGTGAGAAAACCAACAATTTGGGTTCCAACCAGGTCCAACACAATCCAGGCTGTACAGTCACAGAAGCAGGCTAGAAACTTGAAATTTCGGATTTAATAAGAAGAGGGATTGTACTATCCGTGTAGCGAAAACAAAGGCGCTGATCAGCTTCGCGGTTACCGCGAAGCTGATCTGCGCCTTTGTTTTCGCCCAAGCATTTCGTTGGTTTTCTTATGCAGTGGCTCAAATGTTAGGTGCAGACATGTGCTGGTTATGACTAAGATTGCTTTTGAAGCTGCAGTGCTCCTCAGATATTTATCAAATTTAACAGGTATGTTGAAACTGAGCAGCATGGCGACAGAACTTGCATTTTGCTTCACCAGTGCATCGCGGATGCCGTTTTGTCTGTGATTGCATGCTCATGAAACTATGTCTTTCTCCGTTTTTACCTTTGATGGCATCAGGCTATACCTAGTTTGTCAAGCCTAGATGGTTACAGTTGTTGGATACGAGTCTTACCCGTGCCCATTTCTCGGTGATAGAATTTCTCCTGCGGATGCTTATTAATCATGATTCAAACTGCAGTAGGAGTCTTCTTGTTTTCCCACGATGTGTTCCTTGTTAGTTTCGGGGTATAGTGAAAATTTACCTGTATCTAATGAACATCAGTCAGCACCATGTATCAGGCCAACTAAAATGTAAGCTTCTGATTATTATGAACAAATTTTGGCTATATTGATACCTTGAAATGTCTTGCCTCTGAGTAATATTTGTCTTACTGCCTTGTAAATTCTCTTCTAATGTCATCAGATTTTAGCCCAGCTTATATTCTGGGACACAAACTTTAAAAATCTGTTTCAAGGCACCCTTGAATACTGTCCATTTCGTATACCAGGGCTTCAGAGCTATTGGTTTCTAGCTCGCCTGTACGATTGTACAGGAAGAGCTATTGCAATTACGTTGGCGTTGGTGTTAGCGTTGGTGTTTGCGTTGGCGTTGCTCAACTGTTAAAGTTTTTAGCTCGCCTGCACAAAGTGCACAGAGCTATTGTTGTCACCTCGGTCGTATCCGTTTACGTTTACGTTTACGTGTACGTTTACGTGTACGTCCGCGTCACACTTTCGGTTAAAGTTTTTAAAATTGTTATATCTTGATAGTCACTGACCAGAAATCATTCATATTTGGAACATTGCTGCATATGAGGGTCCTCTGTGATTTAGTGTGAAGGGACCCGTGGGGTCGTGCCTGGGGGCGGGGTTAGAGGTCAATATCTAGAACACCTTTGTACAATGCTCAGATGCTGTGTTAGTTTCTCATCAACTGTAAAGCCTAGAACTGTCAAACCTTACATATGACTTCTCCTCGATGTCCCGACTCGGCACCCACATTGACCTACTGACCTTGACCTATATTTCATGCTCCAGTGACTTTGTCATTTTTTAAGCCAACCCTTAATATCTCATCAACTATAAAGCCTACAACCATCAAACCTTGCATATGGCTTCTCCTCAATGTCCCGACTCGGCACCCACATTGACCTACTGACCTTGACCTATATTTCATGCTCCAGTGACTTTGTCATTTTTTAAGCCAACCCTTAATATCTCATCAACTATACAGCCTACAACCATCAAACCTTGCATATGGCTTCTCCTCGATGTCCCGACTTTGCACCCACATTGATCTAGTGACCTTGACCTATATTTCGTGCTCTAGTGACTTTGTCATTTTTGAAGCCAACTCTTAATATCTCATCAACTATAAAGCCTACAACCATCAAACCTTGCATATGGCTTCTCCTCGATGTCCCGACTCGGCACCCACATTGACCTACTGACCTTGACCTATATTTCATGCTCCAGTGACTTGTCATTTTTTAAGCCAACCCTTAATATCTCATCAACTATAAAGCCTACAACCATCAAACCTTGCCTATGGCTTCTCCTCGATGTCCCGACTTTGCACCCACATTGATCTTGTGACCTTGACCTATATTTCGCGCTCTAGTGACTTTTTCATTATTAAAGTTTTTAGAAGTCTATATCTCTTGAACATGTTGATGGATCAAGTTGATACTTTGCATGTTGGTAGATATTGGTCTGAAGTTTTATGCAGTACCATCATGACCCACCCTTGGTGACCTTGAGGTCAAGGTCACAGACTTAGAATTTTTTTGTTAAAGTTTTCGGTTAAAGTTTTTAGAAGTCTATATCTCTTGAACATGTACATTGATCAAGATCATACTTTTCATGTTGGTAGATATTGGTCTGAAGTTTTATACTGTACCATTATGACCCACCCTGGGTGAACTTGAGGTCAAAGTCATGGCCTTAGAAATTTTTGGTTAAAGTTTTGGGTTAAAGATTTTTGAAGTCTATATATCTCTATGTTGATGGATCAAGTCGAAACTTTGCATGTTTGTGGATATTGGTCTGAAATTTTATGCTGTACCATCACAACCCACCTGAGCGACCTTGAGGTCAAGGTCATTGGTCATAGATTTTGATAAGTTTAGTGGCAAAGCACAAGTCAGGCGAGCTACGCTGTCCTGCGACAGCTCTTATTGGTTAAAGTATTTATAAGTCTATATAATATCTCTTTAACATGTTAATGGATCAAGTTGATACTTGGCATGTTGGTAGATATTGGTCTGAAGTTTTAAGCTGTACCATCAAGATCAACTGGGGTGATCAAGGTCACAGACTTAGAAATTTTACGTTAAAGTTTTTGCTTAAAAAGCTTAGAAATGTATTTTATGTTTAAGTTTTTGGTTAAAGTTTTTATAAGTCTATACCACCTGAGTGGCCTTGAGGTCAAGGTCATATGCTTATAAAATGTGTTTTAAAGACTTTTTTCGTTTATATCTCTTGAATGTGTAGATGGATCAAATTGATACTTTGCATGATGGCAGATTATGGTCTGAAGATTTATGCTGTACCATCATGAACCTCCTGAGTGACCTTGAGGTCAAGGTCATGGGTTATGTTAAAAATTTTGGTTAAAGTTCTTTTAGTTTATATCTCTTGAATGTGTAGATGGATAAAGTTGATACTTTGCATATTGGTAGATAGTTGTCTAAAGATTTATGCTGTACCATCATGACCCTTTAGAGTGACCTTGAGGTCAAGGTCATGGATCACAGATTTTAATAGATTTAGTGGCAAAGCACAAGTCAGGCGAGCTGTGCTGTCCTGCGATAGCTCTTATTCTTGAAACAGAGATCTCTGTTATTTTTGGACTCTTTCGTGTTTTCAAAAGAAAAACAACAAACAGGCATACACTTGAAACAACTTTGCAAAGCCTGGCTATTTTCAGACAGAAAAAACAAAACTGTTTGTTTAGTCTAGTGCTTTAAGATGGAATCTTGTCTAAGAAATAGGTTCTTTGAAGTTTTCCGTGCAACCTGTCTGCATCCACCACCCTTGGTAAGAAGGTCAGCTGTATTTGTCCATGCTACAGTTAAACCTGACTTTTGTGTCTCAGATACTGCAAATGGTGGCAAAAATCTTCTGGACATATGAAATGTGATCACTAGTTAGCCTTTGGTTTTCACTGGAAGTTTGTGCCTTGTGGGTGATTAGGGACCCAATGAGTACACATGGGCAGTAGCTAAGCTACAGCAATTAGAACATTGGACTATGGCATGTATGGTGCCTTGGAGAAAATAATTTGCGGCTCTTAATCAGATAAGCTGTACTATAGCATGTAAACATGCTTTTTACTACTTCCTCATATCTCAGTTCTTTTCATCCCATCCGAATTAGTTCTTTGAACTACTTATTCTACTCCCTATGAAAAAATCTTTCTTCAGGAATTCTGTCAGACCAGGTCTGACACAATCCCAAATATACAACTACTGAAGATGGCTAGATGCTTGAATTATGAGATTTAGGAAGGAGAACAACTTTACTGTCTATACTTAAGAATCTAGCCACATAGCTGATCAATTCCTTTGGTTGTCATATATACCCAAAAGCAAACTTTTTCATGAAGCCTAAACCTAGTTCTTTGAACTAGTTAATATTGACTGATGAGTCAGTTTGAGGTGGAGAGATTCTGGTGTAAAGATAGTAGCGTTTCTTGTTTGTTAGTGAATCTGCCAGATGCGAATCTCACACTTTCTAAAAATAGTGTGAGCGGACAAGTTTTTTTCCTACAATAATTACCTGAGCAATTGGTATAATAGGATTTATGCCGCTACCTGAGAAAACAAACACAAAAGCATGTTAATTTCATGAATATTTGTGTCAAGCTGAACATTCACCATGTCTTATACACTTTCTTCTTGTTGAAAGATTGGGTTAACCACTAAGAGTGCAGCTTAAGAATTAGATCACACTGTAGGGTTGTCAAGGCTGATCCAAGTCAGTACTGGAACCAAAGATGGATAAGTAGGATTTGTCAAGTAACAGCTTGATTCTCAGCAATACCTCTGTTGTTAATGAAAAGGTCCATTACTAGCACAGGTACATTTCAGCCAAGAGCTGAGCAAATCTGTTTTCATATGGATACAACAGAGACACATTCTGCGCATCCTGATTTTCTTGTTGGTTGTGTGGCTAATGTTATAACTAGAGTTGCTATTTCTGATTCTCCAAGGCTAGCTTCTATGCCAACTTTGATATTTTGATTCTGATCAAGAGTACCATCATTTGAGAAACGAGGTTTTACCGAGTTTCGACTCATTTCCCTGTTGGAGAAAGAGAGTACATTCTTGCAATTACAAACTTTCACAGTATGAATGGGAAAAGTAACACTCAGAACCAAGAGATACCACTGGATATAGATCTTAGTGATCAGACAGTTGATTTTGGACAGCTGATCAGCTGATTCAGTTGGATTATTGAAATTATCAGACAGCTGATCTGGTGGATAATCAAAATCATTGGGATTATTGTTGTGTTTTATCATAGTGAGGAAGTTTATTTAGGACAATAGTAGATATCAAGTTTATTACTTTTTCAGTTTTATGCTTTATCTTTGAAGCAGTACATCATAAAATAACTGACTCAGTGGTTCAAGTTTTCAAGTTTATTACAATTGTATTTGGTTTGTGTGGTCATATGATAACTTCAGTCATGTGCTTGGAGAATAAACTTAATGCTATCTTACTTTAGCCCAGTGAATCGAAAGTAAATTTCATGAATGAAATTCTGATACAGTATTCAGTAATTTGGATTAATCAAAGATTAATAGAGAGTTTTGTTTAATTCTGGTTAATGGATTGCTGCCATATTGGGTGATATATTTGAATAATTGTTTATTCAGCGTTTGATAGTGTTATTATTTTCTCAAGAGCTTCAAGATTGCATTTTGTAGGAGTGGATTTATAAATCAGTATTCTTAACAGGATTAATGCATATTAAGAAATTGCTCAACTATTCAACATATTCAGAAGAAGTGACTTACTTCTGGATTTATTTGTTTGTTACTGTTTTTGAACTTAAAAAATAAAAGTTTTTGAATCTGGCAAATACAGGGACCAAGAAATATGACAAATTATTAACCAATCTAGTTTCTTACTGGAATTTTATAGAAATCTGGTAGTTCATTTAAGTCCTCATTATGTCGTATGGTGGGGGTAACTACCGTTACAGCCCATTGTCAAAATATGCAAGTACCCATGGACTATCAAGCCCAGGGTATAGTAGTGTCTCAGGGAGCACTGGCTCATACGGAGCAAGCACCGGACCTTACGGCTCCAGTACGGGACCATATGCATCAAGTACTGGCCCTTATGGCTCGTATTCGGGAGGACTGCAGTCAAATCCATATGTGAGTCCATATTCAACAACACCCCTGACATCGGGGTATGGATCAACATCGGGGTATGGATCCTCGGGGCTGGGTTCAGGCTACAGTTCAAGGTCAGGGTCGACCAGTAGCTTGTCAAGTATAGGAAGCCTCGGCAGTACTAGCAGCTATCCAGGAACAACATCAACCATTCCATATAGGGTAAAATATAAACATCTTTGTGTCAGCCATTCCATATAGGGTAAAATATAAACATCTTTGGGTCATCCATTCCATATAGGGTAAAATATATACACCTTTGTGTCAGCCATTCCATATAGGGTAAAATATATATTTTTTTTTTATTCAGTTTTACATCCCTTTCAAGCTTTTTCACTCATATCGAGACGAATCAATCGGTAGGTGGGGCGAAAACCGGAGTACACGGGGAAAAACCACCTGACACACCCGCAAGCAGAACATGGCTTGTCTCGCATATGAATTCGTGCCCCGTGCGAGGCGCGAACCCACATCGGTGAGATGATCCAATGATCAAGAGCACTGAAGTCAGCGACCTTAACCACTCGGCCACGGGGGCTGCAATAGGGTAAAATATAAACATCTTTGTGTCAACCATTCCATGTAGGGTAAAATACACCTTTGTGTAGCACTTAAACTGAGCATTTGCCAGCTTTTGTAATAAGCTATTACTTGTACTGATAAGATAAAACATATGCACCAAAAACTATTCTGCCTCTCATTAATGCAGTATAATTCAGTAATTGTTTCCTTACCATTTTCATTATCATTTACATTGTGATTCGACTGTTTGGTATTAGGTGAAACTTTATACTCTTTTTCAGCTTTTGTATTCTCATTAGCATTTTTATCAATGCCCATAAAGTCAGCATACATACGATTGTGTACCTCAAAATGCTAAAGAGAAAAAAAAGCCAGATCAGTTAATAAATGCGTATAATGAAGAAAAAATGTTTTGGGTCCCTACTCCAAATATGGTTTGTTAGTTGGCAGTTTTATCATATGAGTACTAAGTAGCCATTTTAAGTGAAGGCTCTATCCCTCTCAGTAAGGATGATTCAGGAAGGTTGATTCAGGTTACTTACTCTGTAATTGACTTTTATTGCTGGTAAATGGCTCTTGAAAGGCATGCCAAGGAACAGTGTGGTAGTGGTAAGGTTACAGACCAGCTGACCAGTGCAGTATGACACATTGTCGCGTTCAGTAGCACTTTACTCACTGACCTGTCGCCTTTGACTAATGAGATCCGGGTAACTCGTGAGAGATGCTCTTGCTTTATTCAGGTGTCTCAGCCAAAACTGGATAAATTCTACAAATCAATGCATCAAATGCAATCAGTATGCGATCTGGTCTGATCTAACCAGAATGCAATAACCATCGCTGCTGGCTAGGTTGCTAAACCTTAACAAGGAGATAAAATGTCTAGTTGTTATTAGCTGAAAACATAAGCAGAAGTAATCAATGTCCATTGAATTACAATGTAATGGTATGATAGCATTTCCTTGGAACTATCAGGCATTTTTGTGCTGGTGTATGAAAAAACAACTCAGCTGCCGCATAAGGAAACCATCGATGTGTATAGGCGAAAACAAAAATGCAGATCAGCTGTGCAGTAACTGCACAGCTGTGCAGTAACTGCACAGCTGATCAGCATCTTTGTTTTCGCTGCACAGATAGTACAATCCTTCCTCTTCTTAAATCTGAAATTTCAAGCTCCTTGCCCTCTTCAGTGACTGTACAGGCTGGTTTGTGTCGGACCTGGTCTGAAACCCAGATTGCTGGTGTATAAAAATACAACTGGTCTTGATCAGCTAGATAATAAAACTATCAAGTCGGAAACTGTCTTATCTGATTGCATGCTGCCAGACATTTTTTGTGAGTGCAGAGTACTTTTGTTTCGTTTGACTGTATTGTTAATGTAAAAGTCAACAACTGGATGCAGCCTTGCATCTAGGGTACTGAACCAGTACTATGCCCCTGGGTAGCATAAAGTGTTAATAATTGCTGAAGGACATTATGGTGGCAGGTTTCAGACACCTGACCTTAGGCCCACTTGGGTGTATGGCACAGATCTACTGCTGGTACCCTTTTAGCCCTTAAGAACTCCACATTGTGCCATGAGGTTCGTGTCTAAGGGTTTTCCCTTTAGATAGATCAGATGCATTCCAGATTACATTGGATAGTTTCTGTAGGGGCTCAAGCCATGAGCAGAAGAGATTCAAAGATTATGGGGCCATATACCACATAATCTGGTACAAATATACCCAATTTTCTTTGAGCAGGGTATGAAGTTATAAAATTCATAAAGCAGTATCTGTAGGGAATTTCATAATCTCTGATGAGTTGAAGTGGTACACATAATTAAAACTGAAATATCAGAAGTTCAGTTATGCAGATTTCAACAGAATTATGCACTCCAGCCTTCTGTTTGATGCATTAAGAACAGTTGTTATGCTCAGAAAAAATGTATGGTATCCAAGAACACCTCTGAAGTAAACACCTTTAACTCTGATTCAGAGGAATTTTTCAAATCTGGTCCCAGTACTTGGTAGTATCACCACCTACGGTGCAAGCAGCATCAGTGGTGACCACCTACATGTCCAGCTTATATTTTTAAACAGTAAGGTTTAAGATATTTCAAATCATCAGACATGACCAGAAAATGTATAGATTTGGACTTGGCAAAACCAGGCTGATAAAACTGGACTGTTTGGGGCAACGCAAATATGAGGTCCAATGGCTTTGATTCATCTGAAGCCATCTGTCTCTTTATTAGCTCACCTGAGCCGTTAGGCTCACAAGGTGAGCTTATAGGATGGCCATGATCCGGCGTCCGTCCGTCCGTCCGTCCGTCGTCCGTCCGTCCACAATTTCAAAGATCTTCTCCTCTGAAACCACTTGGCCAATCAAAGCAAAATTTTATATGAAGCATCAATAGGAAGGGGGAACCAATGTGTATATAAGAAATCCAGGTCACATGACCAAGATGGCAGCCATGCCCATATATGGTAAAAACCCTTCAAAAATCTTCTTCTCCAGAACCGGTGGACCGATTTCAACGAAACTTGGCATGAAGCATCAATGGCTCAAGCACTACAATGTATATATAAATCATGACCCTGTGATGACCTTGACCTATTTTACGGCAAGGTCAACATAGGTCGCCAATGCATTTGAATGGGGAAAACTTTTAAAATGTCATTTAAAGTGAAAGTCTTGCAGGAAATGGGCAGTAGGACTGAAAATTAATGATTCTGAAAAAAATTGGACCCCAGGGGCTCATGTGCCCCCACCCCGGGGCAATATACATGTATATCTCCATAATATTCAAACGTCTTCTCCTCTGAAACCACTTGGCCAATCCTATACCAAATTTTATGTGAAGCATTAATAGGAAGGGGTAACAAATATTTAGATTAAAAATCCAGGTCACATGACCAAGATGGCCGCAATGCCCTTATATGGTAAAAACCCTTCAAAAATCTTCTTCTCCAGAATCGGTTGACCGATTTCAACGAAACTTGGCATGAAGCATCGATGGCTCAAGCACTACAATGTGTATATAAATCATGACCCTGTGATGACCTTGACCTATTTTACGGCAAGGTCAACATAGGTTGCCAATGTGTTTGAATGGGGAAAACTTTTAAAATGTCATTTAAAGTGAAAGTGTTGCAGGAAATGGGCAGTAGGACTGAAAATTAATGATTCTGAAAAAAATTGGACCCCAGGGGCTCATGTGCCCCCACCCCGGGGCAATATACATGTATATCTCCATAATATTCAAACGTCTTCTACTCTGAAACCACTTGGCCAATCAAAGCCAAATTTTATGTGAAGCATTAATAGGAAGGGGTAACAAATATGTAGATAAAAAATCCAGGTCACATGACCAAGATGGCCGCCATGCCCATATATGGTAAAAACCCTTCAAAAATCTTCTTCTCCAGAACCGGTTGACCGATTTCAACGAAACTTGGCATGAAGCATCGATGGCTCAAGCACTACAATGTATGTATAAATCATGACCCTGTGATGACCTTGACCTATTTTACGGCAAGGTCAACATAGGTCGCCAATGCATTTGAATGGGGAAAACTTTTAAAATGTCATTTAAAGTGAAAGTCTTGCAGGAAATGGGAAGTAGGACTGAATATTAATGATTCTGAAAAAAATTGGACCCCAGGGGCTCATGTGCCCCCACCCCGGGGCAATATACATGTATATTTCCATAATATTCAAATGTCCTCTCCTCTGAAACCGCTTGGCCAATCAAAGCCAAATTTTATGTGATGCATCTATATAATTGGGGAATCAATGTGTATATAAATAATCTAGGTCACATGACAAAGATGGTCGCCATGCCCATATATGGTAAAAACCCATCAAAATTCTTCTTCTCTGAAACCAATAAACTGATTTCAAGGAAACTTGGCGTGAAGCATCGATGGCTAAAGTACTCCAGTGTATATATAGATCAAGACCCTGTGATGACCTTGACCAAGTTTATGGCAAGGTCAACATGGGTTGTCTATGCATTTGAATTGGGAAAACTGTTAAAATGTCATTTGAAGGGAAAAGCCAGCAGGAAATTGGCAAATGGACAGAATATTGTCTTAAGAAAGAAAATGACCCATAATACCATAATATTCAAACATGTTTATTGGTATATGCAGCAGATCTCAGGTGAGGGTTTACAGGACCATTGGTCCTCTGGTGTTACAAAATCTCATCAGCAAAATAAGTTCCTATTTAAAAGTTCTTTTAGCTATTCTAGTGAGGTAATGAATGGATGGATAATGATAATGGTGTTTCATGATAACAGGTGCAGCACTCTAGCTACTATCCCAGTAAACCTCCTCATTAATGGAAGCTTCTTTGTTCTGATCATACCCCGTCTGGATTGCAGCATCAGGAAAACATGTCTGTGAAAAGTATACCCCCTTAAACCCCACTTTTATATAGAAAAACTGGGGTACGCAGGGGTTTACTTATTTTTGATTCAAAACATAGATTGTGGGTACTAATTAGAATGAGGCGGTTCTAATGTGTATCCACAATGTATGTTCTGAGCCAAAGTATTATAACAAATCTAAATTTTTCTGATGAAATTTTTTATTTTTGCTTCTGAAAAATAAGCTTTCGTAATGTATATTGCATGGGCAAGCTTTCATAATGGTTTAAAGAAGAATTGGGATGAAGACACAGTTGCAACCCTGGATTAAGAAGCTGAGTGGCCTTCTTTTGGAAAAGAACTGCTTTGTTGGTTATCCATAACATTCTCTTTAATATTTGGTATTTAAATGTTTTTCCTGTTTGTTTCGATAGTGCATTCTAATAATTTCTAGCAGTTGATGAAAGAAACATATTGCTTGAAAAATAAATGTTACTTGTGGTTAGCAGCAACCACAATGCTTTGTACTTGTTCTGGCAAACTGTTTGTGTTGTAAAGTTCAAGTTTTAGAGTACCAGACAGCTGCTTTTCCAGTTCCAAAAAGAAAATATTCTGTTGTTTGTATGTTTCACAAACCAGAATAAAACCTGCCTTTGAGCCACCTCCATCAGAAAAGCTACAAAATGCATATGCGCCTTTGTTTTCGCTACATGGGTAGTACAATTACTCTACTTTCTAAGACAAAAAGTTTCAGGCTCTAGCCATCTGTGCTTGTACAGATCCAACACAAACGTAAAAGAAGAAAACTAGACACTTGAAATTCTGAGTTTAATAAGAAGAGAAATTGTACTATCCATGTAGCAAAAACGAAGTCACTAATCAGCTATGCAGTTACTGCTCAGCTGATCTGCGCCTTTGTTTTCGCATAGGCAAGAGTGGTTTTCTCATGACGTGGCTTAAATAATGTAATGAATAAAGCAGTAGGCAAATATGTAATATCACATGAGCCGCCTCGTGGGAAAACCAACAATGTGGTTTCTGACCAGGTCCAACACAAACCAGCCTGTACAAGCACAGAAAAGAGCTAGAAGCTTGAAATTTCGGATTTAAGTAGAAGAGGAATTGTACTGTCCGAGTAGCGAAAACAAAGACGCTGATCAGCTTCGCGGTTACCGCGAAGCTGATCTGCGTCTTTGTTTTCGCCTTTGCAGATTGTTGGTTTTTCCATGCGGCGGCTCAAATATATAATAGCAGCTACTATCTTCACTATATCCATCAAAGAGAGATAATTACTCTTGGAGTCAAATATTTGAGGAGTCTGACAGCAATATACATGACTGTATCTTCCTTGTAACTTCATAACCCTTGCTGTTGTTTATGGGTTTGGGGTGGGGATGCATGTATTTTTGGATGAGGGCTAAGACTTAAAGAGACTAGGACTGACAACTAGGGGTGGGATAGTTACAAGTAACTTCCAATTTGTTTCATTATAAGCTAAGAAACGGTCAGGCCAACGTCCATTGGGCCCTAAAGAAATAGATGGGCTGCTTGTGTCTCGCTTCTGCGCTACTGACTGTCCATCTGATTGATTACTGGTTAACCACCTGAGCCTGCCCAGGAAAAGTGGTTCAAGTCAAACCATTCATACACATTAGCCTTTTTTGGCTTAGTTGGGTGGTTATATTTGAAGCACATTTTGGATGTCATGACGACCTAAACGTCCCGACATGACCATAGTTGTTGACTGGGACGCTAAAAACAAAGAAGCGGCAAAGACAAAGGGAAATAACTTCTCATACACTCCTGTTATATATGGTTCAAGAAATTAGGATTTAATTTTAAATATTTTTGTAAATATTGTTATATTTTGATCTAACTTAAAGGCCCTCTTAAAACCTATACCTACTTATTTCTTTATTATAATGTACCAAATTGCCTGGGAATTTGTAAAACTATCTGTTTTACACAATGAGGGAAGGATTTTGTATCTTTAAAATCAAAATATTTTGATGAATGCTTTACAATTATTAGTGACCCAAATTCGTAGCCTAGTTTAAGCCTTATACAATATGAATATTTTGTCATAAGTTTTGTGTATTTTTATGGGAATACCTTAAAATTCAGCTTCTTTTTCTACTTCAGTATTATTATGTCATTGAAATATGATCTTAGGATAATATAAAATGGTTTGGCAATCAGTTGAAAGAAACAGAAGCCAGGTTTGAAAACTTTTTATTACACTATTTTCAAATTTTCCTAAGATTTGAATTGTGAATCTACCTGATTTGTAAAATATGTCGACATGATTTTAAATTTTTTGTTGTCAAAATAATACTGAGAAAGATATTAATTTTTGTTGTCAAAATAATACTGAGAAAGATATTAATTAATAGATAAGTAAAATGTTGATGGTTATGAAAGGTTTTTTTTTTTTTTCAGTTGTCAACATTTTTTTCCACGTTTCTTGCAATGGTACTGCTTTGCAAAGTAAGAGGAATACAAAACAAATTTTGTTCCAAAGGGATACTTCTGTTGTGGTTCCTATTGTTTTATGTCTTGGCGTTGAATTTTTGTGCTGTTAGCACCTTATGTATGTTTCATATTTTTGGTTATGTTTTGGTGACCTACTGGCCACCTATTGGAAAATATAGGTGCCCATTCGGCTTACGAGTACTATATGTTTTCTTAGTATAAATACCTAATTGTTTATTTTGTTTTTTCCCACTACGGTTTTTGGAGTGGGAATTTCTTTCTGATTGCACCATTTCCTGATTGTTGCCTACTTTAACTTTTTCCAGTTTAGCAAAGTGTGGCAGTTTGGGAAGTAACAACTTATGCAAATTTTGTTACTTCCCTCTAGCTCACTTGTATGAAAAGGAAAAAAGTCTGGGTATATTTATTTTGGTGTTCAAATTATTAGATCGTTTTCTGTATTTAAATAATCTCTCTATAATAAAAATGATGGATATGGGTGAATGATGGCAGTTGATTTCAAATGTTTTGGCATTCTATCTTTTTCAAGCTGTGCTTGTTTAGAATAGAGCACAGGTTTCTTTATTGTTTCAAACTCTGCTTAGCATTGGAATGTGATTTTTTGGAAGTTTGTTGTTTAGTATAGATGGCTAGGTCATCGAAATTCTTATACTTGTCGATCCCAGGAAAGGTAATTTTATTCTTTGACTTAGTTTTCCTCAGTTTTTAGATTGGTACCTAGAGCAGAGAGTGAATTAAGAACACTAAAAGTTGGCAAACTTCATTGAAGCCTGTCAGCATTTTGTGGATTTTTTTTTTTTCAGCATGACTAACTTTCTGAATTATGCTGTAACGACAGTGGGAAGCAGGTGGCTCCTCAATATTGGTGGTATTATGCATTCAGGCTCCGAGGTTATAAAACTTTTTTCATGCTTAGCTCAGCTGAGACTAAAATTTATCGTGCTCATAAATGTTAAAATGCCAACAATTGTTGGCATTTTAACATTTATTAGCAGGATAAATTACAGGCTTTGGTGATATAAACCTGAAATTTCAATTTATTTGGGCTCTTTTGTCATTTATGAGCAGTTTAAATTTTGTGCTCAGCTAAGTTGAGCATGAAAAAAGTTTTATAACCTCAGGGCGAGATCAGTTGGGAAAATTTAACCAGTGTCACATCTACAGCGGTTGTCATGAAATGAAAGCCTAGCAGATCCGTGTTGATTATCTCTTTTGACAATTTCATTTGATTGTTTTATTTCAGAGTTCTTCGTCACGGTTTGAGCGCTATGGTTCAGCGTCTGACGTCCCGTCACATCTCAGCGATCGATCACGTCCCAGTTCATACACAGAATACTCTAGGTCAACTCCGTCATTAGAAAAAGATTATAAAAAGGTAAACATGGGAACAGAAGTTTTTTAATTTGAGACACAAACCGGGCTGTACAGTCACAGAAGATGGTTAGAGGCTGGAAATTTTGGATTTAGAAAGTAGAGGAATTGTACTATCCCTGTAGCGAAAACAAAGGTGCTGATCAGCTTCGCAGTCACTGCGAAGCTGATCTGCTTCTTTGTTTTCGCCTATGAACATTGTTGGTTTTCCCATGCGGTGGCTCATTTATCATTAGAAGTTGCTAGATAAAATTGTTAGTCTTGTGCACAGTCTTTGACATGACTGGAGTATCTTTTTGGCTCATTTCAGTTGCATACCTGAAAGGTTTAAAATTTTATTTTTTAAGAACATTCAAGTCATTCTTCTGAATAAGGATGTAGATTACAAATCTTTGCATAGAATTTGATGCACGTAGGGCGGAAAATCAAATTGAATGTGGAGAAATAAAGTACTAAAATTTTGTACACTAAAAACTGCTCTGCAGTCAGTATGGACTAGGTCTAAGAAGCTGATCAGCGCCTTTGTTTTCGTTACACAAATAGTATAATTCCTCTTCTTTCTAAATCCAAGGTTTCCAGACTCTAGCCACTGCCTGTGCTTGTACAGCTCAGATTGTGTCGGACCTGTTCAGAAACCACATTGTTGGTTTTCTCATGACGCGGTTCATATGAAGTAGCAGAATTTCCTACTAACGTGTTCTGATTTCAGCTTTATGAAGAGGAGAAGTTAGAAAAAGAAAGAATAAAACGTGATCTCGAGAACTGTAAGAAAGAATTACGAGAAGCGAAGGCGGAGTTAGATAAACAGATGAAGCGAAGTGATGCCAGTAGAGTCACAGAAACTAACGATAAGAGAGTAAGGTTTCTTATTGATACACTCATTAGTCATTATGAGCATACATCTTATATCTCCCTATTTTGGAAGAATATCCCTATTTTGAGCAAATCTACCTATTTAGAATTTCAAAATTTCCTTTTATATCTTATACATCTCCCTATATGGAATTTTAGATCTCCCTATTTCAAATCAAGAAATTCCTTCTTTGTTTAATCATTATTTTGAAAGGCAAATCTCCCTATTTTGCTTCTCAGGTGTATCACATGTATGATTATGAGCAATTTTATCAACAAAAGGTCTTCAAAAAATGTCTGAAATTTTTATACTACATGTACCATTGAAATATTATTCTGAAAATGTGTATTAGTCATAAGAAAGACGCATAGCCAGGTTGGACTCTGATTAGTATAAGAAGCTTTTAATTGCTCGAGGCACGGTTGCTTGTCTTTGATGGTATATGATGAAACAGAACCATTACTTAGGTTCTTGATCTTGTGGGTCTGATAACGACTTGTGGCTGCCCCAGGAATGACGGGATCGCAATCAACTTCATTGTGCATAATCCTGTCTTTCCTGGCACAGCCACTGGATGTGCAGACCCATTAGATCATGGTACTGAAGTGACAATGTGTATATAGCTTAGATACTTTTAAATGGGTCTTATGATGCTTGTGAGTTAGCTCAGTTTGTTTATTACTTCATGAACTTTTGTATAATTCCAGGAGCGGAGAGCATTAGAACGAAAATTATCTGAATTAGAGGAAGAAATTAAGGTAGGTCTGAGTAAAGGTTTGCCTTCTTGTATAATTTGTGCCTGGTGAAAATGCCTATGTGATTCATAACCATGCCTCCCTCAGGCCTGGGGAATAGCAATGACATCCATCAAAACCCCTGTTAAAAGCTCAACATTGCAGAGACATTCAATTGGTAAACCCCCCGACAATTCCCCTGCAGTCTGTTTTCATTGCACTATCTTAAAATATATAGTGCAAACTAAGGGTAGTTAAGCTAGTATCTCACTGGCATGCGAATTTCTCGCGACTGTTTTGCGAATTTTGTCGCAGACTTTCGCATGACATTTGTGCAAGTGCAGCTCAAGTGTCATGAGAATTTTCATGTGTTGCGTAATAGTCGCAAACTGGTCGCCAAGGTTTTAAACATGTTTAAAATTTTTTTCGAATTTTTTCTCCAAAATATTTCGCAAGACTGGCTCGCGACTGTCATGATGGTCGTGAGAGTATCGCGATTCTGATGCCGCGAAATTTTGGCAAATTTACAATGTGAAATTTTCGCAATGTTCATACAAATGTTATGCGAGTGTAGTACGACGGTCGTATGACAGTCTTGAGAAAACATGCGAACACCTCACAACTATCTGGCGAGAAAATAAAACTAAGGGACATTCGTACGAATGTCGTGCGACACTCTCACACATATCGCGCGACACTCTCATGAATGTCGCGTGACTGTCATACGAATGAAAATGAAAATAAGCTACATTCGTGGGAAAGTCGTGAGACACTCTCACGAATGTCTCGCGAATGTCATATGACAGTCGCGAGACATTCGTGAGAGTGTCTCACGACTTTCCCAGTTGCGAGATATATCTTCAAAATTAGACCAAAATTCGCGTATTTGTCGTATAAATGTCCATTCAATGAGACTGCAACATGGAAGTTGTGTTTATATCGTTAATCTTTGTCGCGAAATAGTCGCGAACTATTCGCCAACTAGTCTCCAGATGTCGCATTCCAGAGAGATAGGGGCTTTACACAACTTGCCAGGGACAATGAGAATGTAACTCTCCCTAATTGTTCATTTTGATCGCTATATCCACACCCTCCCCCAGGTTGGAGGGGTGGGGGAGCAGGCATGGTTACAAATAGTTGCAAATCTTTGGGCATAACTTAGAAATAGTCAAGTTATGTTTTTCCTTACTGAAACATTGAAAAAATAGCAAAACAAAAGCATTTCAAACTGCAAACAAATAGATAGGGTCAATGAGTGAATATTAGAAAATGGGGAAAAAAGAGGTTTATAGTACTCCATAGATTCATTTGGGCTTGGGACTACAGAAATAAAACATTTAGAAATGTTTGGATTCTTAGTTGGCTTTAGTTGACTGAAGATAAATAATAATAGATCAACATGGGGTCATCTAAAACTTGAAAAAGTATAGAGAGAGATATAGCATAATATGCTAAACAAAAGCATGCTTGCATACTGATGCTTTATGTAATGTATGGCTTAAAACTTAAAAAGTATGATATTAAAGGCCAGTCTGTGTATGTTCTTTGCAGCTTATGGACAAAATAAGAGCAGATAATGCAAAACTTAAAGAGGAAAATAGGGCTCTAACTCGTGTGGTTGCCAAACTTTCCAAATAGGTAACATGTTGCATCGTCCATGACAGTTCTGTTTCAGTATTGCATTGATACCTCTGTAACTTACAGTGAAGTGGGTAGAGTGGGTATTGAGTTGTTTTTTCTAGGTTGAGTATTCAGTAGTTTTCCATTTGAGTCAAACGTTTTAATACTCATTAGATACACCTTATTTCATGCTCAGCTCAGCTCAGCTTATGTTACGTCTACACCGGGCCACGTTCTCACTACGTCCTTACTACGTCCTAAAAAAATTAAGGACGTAGTGAGGACGTGGTACGGTCTTGTAGGACGTGGTAGGAACGTAGTTAGGACGTAGTGAGGTCTTGATGGACGCGGAGGTCTTGGTCAAATTTTGAACATGCTCAAAAGAAACGTGGCGAGGGCGGGGTGGAATTAGAATGCAGTAAGGACGTGGTAAGGACGTAGTAGGAACTTGTAGGACGTAGAAAGAATGTGGCGCAAACGTAGTGCGGTCTTCGTGGACGCGATACAAATTTGTTACAGACCATCAAGACCTCGCTACGCTTCTACTACGTCCTCGCTGCGTCCATCAAGTTCTCGACAAGACCATACCACGCTTCTTGTACATCCTTACCGCGTCCTAGAAGACTGCACTGCATTCTTATCACGTCCTAGCGGTTCCTAACACGTCCTTAGTAGGTTCTTATCACGTTCACACCAGGTTCGAACTACGTCCTCCACGTTTTATTAATTTTGTTTTAAGCAATTGCTTTCGCTTTTATTTAAATCATATCGAAATCGAAACATGAACAGAGAAGTACTCTTGTAACTTGCTCTCCTTCAAGGACATCATGCCTTACTTGGTGCACAGGCTGCACTTGTGCTATTTCACAGGAGGAGGAATAGAAGGGCAAGATCTTGTTGGGTGCTCCCTTGGCTATCAGCTGAAAGGAGGCTTCAGTATAGGCATTACGACCGACTACTAGCGGAGTTGAGGATAGAGGCATTCTTCAATTTCATGCGAATACCACCGGAAATGTTGTCCACCCGTCATTTTCTTACTGCAATTTCAAGCTGTCTCGCAACTTATCTGACTCTTAATACACGACTGATTAATATATTTACAGTTAGAACGTACTGGAAACGTAGTTCGCGCGTGGTATGAACTGCTTGGTCTTTGTGAGGACGTAGCAAGGACGTAGTGGAAACGGGATGAACTTGGTGAGCGCGTATTGAGGACGTAGTGGAAACGTGAAGGACGTAGTAAGGACGTGGTGCAGACATAATAAGAACGTGGCGGGGACGTAGTAAGGACGTACTGGGAACTTAGAAATCCAAAATTGTTTCATTTTGACCCCGTCCTCGCCACGTTCTTGAATTTTTAGAACGTGGTAAGGACGTAGTGAGAACGTGGTCAAGTTTAGACGTAACATTAGACTAAAATAGCTGAGACTAAAATTTATCCTGCTTGCCAACAAAGGATAAATTGCTGTCTGTTTAGCGTGATCTTCTTTTGGAAAATGACGGGATTAAGATTGTAGAATTCTGCGATCTTGGAATGTTTTTAAGCATTTGTATGACACTGTACAACGGCAATCAACCCTGTGAAAAAAGTTCGAAGTTTGAAGATTTATAAATTATCTTTAATTCTGCCATCCAGTTTGAAAATCTACCAATGATCTTGTTAATGACAAACATTTGAACGGGTAGAGGCCTTGTGCATTGTTTTGAAATATCAGCCATTGTCAGCGGTGGATATCTAGGGCCATTTAAATACAACGTTGTGGAAAACAGCGATCTTGAAGATCCCGGTATTCGACGAGTTTTCAAGACTGAAAGAGTAGCTACAACTAATCTTTAGGTGTTTTTTCTTATTAGTACTCCTTAGAATCAGTATCATAAGGAATTTTAATATCTGACATTGAATACCCACTCTTTCCTTCACTGTAATTACCCTGCTAGTGTGGTTTTCTGCCCTGTGGTTAAACCTTAAATTGAAACATGCATGTTTGTACAAATTTACTTAATTTTGGCTATTATATGCAAATTGATTTTTTTTCTAGGGCATCGACATATTCAGTAATGCCACAAGTGTCATGCACAAGCTTTCGTATTTTTACCTGTCTCAATATACGCTTGTTCGTTACTGGCCAAAAAAAAGACACTTTAAACTGGTAAACGGCACCCAGCAAAGTTGGTTAGTCGGCTTTGGCATTGCCACGTTTGTTTAACATCAATAGAAAGCAACAAACTAACAAAAGAAAACATACAAGTCTCCATGGTGTAGTGGTTAAGCCTTGCCTTCTTTTGGACAAGACTACAACATAGGTCACATCTCCATATGACTCTAGCTGTTTATTGGTGTGTAAAATGCGACATCAACCAAAGTTAAGAAAATGTGATAAGTGAAGAATGCTTCCATCTTGACAGGAGAAAATCATTTAGAGCAGTAGACCAGACTTCAAACATTTAGATTCTTTTGCATGAACATTTTCTAGTTTTGGTGTATGCGTTGACTGCACTGCACTTTGACTGGTCCAGTTCTTGTATTAAACAATTAGAAAACTAAATTTGGCATTAAAAGTAATGTCCTGACCTGAAAGGCATGATGCTAGGATTGAACGCTAAAGGAAATGCAGTTGTGGATATTTACCCACTATTTACTACAGAAAATATAAAACATAAATACGAATAACAACAAGCGAAAATTTAAAACAGTGGAGTTGATTTTATCAAAATATTTTCACGAGATTATAGCATACCTCAACCCCATGCAAGATTTTTTTTGCAAATGCTTTTCGATATTACAAGAATGGACACTGCATGGCTTGTAAATTTTATAAGCACATATTTTATTTCAAATATTATGCTTAACAGCTCATTTTAGATGTTCAAACTAATAAAACTACAGGTCCTGTTCATGTCATTTCAAAGAACAGTTGGCGTGTATCGAACTTTTTAACAATTTAGTTAGGATAGCTATGACAGATAATTGATTCCCAAAATTCACATGCAAGATTTGTAATATGGCAGAATTGCAAGTGCCAGCCTTGATTTTTTTTATCAAAAATAATAGTTTCTTTAAGATCTCCATTAATTTGTGATATTCTTGCTTTTGATTGCATACTTCTTTACTAAATCTGTATGGTATTATTTTTTTCTCAGATATAGTTAGCCATTTGTTCTTTGCAATGCATTCATTGTTGTCGTTGGAAAGCTTGGCATCCACTGAGTTTTGCCCTCTCTGGGCTATTCAAAGGCTGTTTTGCCTATTTGCATGCAACATCTGTAATAAAAATGTTTTATTTCACAATTTTAAAACAAGATCACAGAGTAAAGCAATGACCATAACAGATTTATATTTAAAGAATATAGTGACGACTGTAACTGTGTTCTCATAAAAGAGTGTTTTATGATCAAAATATTGTTGCCTTTTATAACAGGTATGCATATACTGTACATGATTATGTACTTAAAAACTCATAGCAAAGTACATAAATTAAATTTAGCCTATTGTTCAGTTGATTGCCATATAAAAAAAACAAACAAAAAAACAAACAAAAACAGAAACAAAAAACAACTCCCAATTTGGCATCTCTTAAAAGGCAATGTTAGATGTTGTCTTTTGAAAAAATGTATATGCTGCTAAATTTAAGGAAGAGATGCAATTAACGTTTGTATTTATTTCTAGCATTTGAATTTCAGTTGATTCTCTTTGCCAATCTCCATCTATTGTCTTTTACAGTCAGTAGACATAATTGTTTATCACTTTCGGAAATTCCATAGATGTTAATGTATTTTCATTTTTTTTTTTCAAGAAAAAATATTCTGCCTCTTCTTATGACTTTGGTGTCATTTGAAAGTTAAATAAATAAAGCAATAATCAAAGCTCATTTGATGAAGTTTAGACATTGCATTCAAATATAAGAGTTTGAAGTTTAAGGAAATTTTGAAAAAGCCACTTTGCCATTGAGGTCAGTAGTGAATACTACTAGTGATGTTGCCCAAAAATTGTCTTCAAAAACATTCACAACTTTTTAAGAAATTGTAGCTTGAAAACGTTTAAATGGAATTCAATGAAACTACCTTATTTTTTGCTTTATTTATCTACCTTTCAAATGACACCAAAACCATGAAAATGTGTTGACCAGGAGTAGCAGGATTTGCAAACATGAAAATACATTGAAATTTATGGAAATTTTCAAAAGTGACAAACAATTATTGAATGTCTATTGACAGTACATAGGATTTTTCCCTGCCTTTTAACCTATCCTGATTTGTAGTATTTGCAGCTAGGATCAGAATCAACTCAATCTAGAGCAAAAAGCAGTTGATATGGTTGCTAAATCTTGACTTCAGTTTACTTTTCAGGGGTTTCAGAATCTGAATTTCAGTATTAGTCTGAACTTTGTGATCATGTATTTCAAAGTTGTAGCTTTCTATTCAATTATGACTATATTCCACTATATTTTAAAAACAAATGTTATATTTGTTTTTCAGAAAATGGATCAATTGAAAGAAGATAACCGCCGACTACGAGAAGAAAACGGAGCACTTATAAGAGTTATAAGTAAACTCTCAAAATAGGACAATTTAAATAATTCCATCATTAGTTTTGGTGTTTCTCGGACACCAGTGAATGGATATATACCAGTTTGCTGTGATATATTGATTTGATTGAAAAGAGTAATGAAAAGTATGTCAATGATTCTTATAAGAAGATTGAGCATGTCCTTCATAAAACGTTAGGCCTTCAAAAAGAAAAATAAGATAATCTTGTTTTTCAGAGTTTAAACATTTCAGTAATTATCAAAACATTACGAAAACATGCCCATGCAATATACAGAGATTTTTGAAGTTGTAAAAAAATGATAATTTACAGGAGAAAAAATTTGATATTTTATGCCCCAAAACATAGATTGTGGGTACTCGCTAGAACCGCCTCGGCGAGGCGGTTCTAACGAGTACTCACAATCTATGTTTTGGAGCAAAAATAAGAAAAATAGGTATACCTCTGCATATATGAGCCTGTGCATGAGAAAACCAACAATCTGCGTTTCGATCAGGTCCGACACAAACCGGGCTGTACAGTCACAGAAGATGGTTAGAGGCTGGAAATTTTAGATTTAGAAAGTAGAGGAATTGTACTATCCATGTAGCGAAAACAAAGGCGCTGATCAGCTTCGAAGCTGATCTGTGCCTTTGTTTTCGCCTATGCAATTTGTTGGTTTTCCCATGCGGCGGCTCATATATAAAAGTGGTGCATAAGGAGGTATTTATTTCATGGACATGTTTTCATGATGAGGACCTTTTGGATGTTGACTAGTAAAAATAAAAAGAAAGATCATGATATCCAATTACTAGAGTCCGAGACACCTTAATTCCTGGACTTAGTGCAATTACATTGTTGAATGAGTATTTGTGATAGATAAAGTATGTGGTTAGTTTGTGAATGTATATACCAGATAAGCCTTTTGTCATGAGAAAGTCAGGTAACTGGTTGCTACATATATGTTGGAAAGGGCAAGATTTTAGCCAACATCTGTAGCTGAATATTTGAGTTTGAGTGTTAACACAATGGTTATCTAGAGACAACCAACGGCGATACATGACTGAGTTCAATGCAGATGAAATCAATATAAGACTTCAGGTGCAAATACCTGTCTATTGTTCAAAACATGTCCGTGCAATGAATACCCCCTTAAACCCCACTTTTATATAGAAAAACTGGGATATGCAGGGGTATACCTATTTTTCTTATTTTTGGTCCAAAACAAATTGTGGGTACTCGTTACCCTCAATCTGTGTTTAGAGCAAAAATAAGAAAAGTATTTAAAAAATTCAAATGTAATTTTAGATTTGTATACAACCAAAAAAAATTTCTGTATATTGCATGGGCATGTTTTTGTAATGCTCTGTGTAAAGTTGTTCCAAGACAGTAATTACTAGATGTTGTCCCTTATTATTGATTTCATCTATGTTGGTTGTTCTCCATCACCTTGGTTGTCACGTTGATTGTCTCTGGAAACCCAGTGTGATTTTCTGGTCCCCAAAAATAGCTCACTTCCTTTTTACTATAGAACAGATGTTGGCGTAAATATGTGACATTTGAAGAACCATTTTTGACCATTTTCTTCATAAAATTGAATGTTGCAGGCACTTTATATAGATTCATTTTTTGCCTAAATGATATAAATGTGTACCCACAATAAGCAATTTTATGGAGAGAAAGAAAATGCCTAAAATACCCTCATATGATACCGGTAATTAATGGGCATTTTGATCTCTAGATTTAGACCTTTATACAATTCTGGTCTTGTAGAATGTATGTCCATATTAAATTTTAATCAAATGGAGCTACTCAGAATAACTAACATCTAGAATTCTAAAAAATTCTTCGTCTCATTTCCAAAGCCTGTTGGTGATTCAAAAAGCTCACAGTGACAAGTGGATTGGCCGATCTCTTAAATTGTAAAAGAGATTCTGAAAAGAATTCAAAATGTAGAAATTTTTGCCTCTTTTGATAGCATGCCATTACGAAAACATGCCAGATTTTTCTCAAGTTGTAAAAATTGAACAATTCCTGTAGAAAATTTTTGATATTTTTCTTACTTGTGCTCGAAACATAGATTGTAGGTACACATTAGAACCACCTCGCCGAGGTGGTTCTAACGAGTACCCACAATCTATGTTTTGGAGCAAAAAATAAGAAAAATAGGTATACCCCTGCATACCCCAGTTTTGCTATATAACAGTGGGGCATAAGGGGGTATATATTTCAGGCCATGTTTTCCTGATGTGTAAAAGAGATTGTGAAAAGAATTCAATATGTAGTAATTTTTGCGTCTTTTGGATTGCATGCGTTAAGAATTTGTTAGATATGTCATGTGGATGAGCCTTGGCAATGTTGGCAGGTGTGTTAGAAATTCATCGTTATTGGGTTGGGTTTCTTGCATATTTTGAATCACAGCAGGCTTTGGTAGACCACTTTAATCAAGAAACTTAACTACTGTACCCCACATACAGCCCCTTTCACTCGAGTTTGCCGTTTGAGCATTTAGGTCAATCAAATTTGTTCACTCGAGTTTGCCGTTTGTATGTAAATCAGGTAACTTTTTATTCTATTTTAGAACTGAAACAGTGTCCCAGGTGCCAGGTGTTCTAAAAATCTATTCAGCATTTATCTTTAGGTAATGATGTCACCTCTTCCGATAAAAACAAATTTGTAATTGTTTGGTTAAAGCACATTTTTATTTCAAAATTCTTTGCACAACATATACAATGCATATTAAGAACACACATTTGTAAGAGGATAGGGACAAAAGCAATATTTTATCAATTTAAGCAGTTCACCTGATCGGTATCTACATGGCAAGAATTCCACATAGTAAGTTAAAAATTTCACTCGAGTTTGCCCTTTTCAAAGGTCATTTAGTTTGAAACTGTCACTCAAATCACCAGATCAATCAATCCAGATGTCTTTGTGGACAACATGAAAAGAAACTTAGATCTTCGGAACACATGGTCTTCTTGTGTGATGCAAATGCTCAAACGGCAAACTCGAGTGAAAGGGGCTGTATGATAAAGTATACTGTGTATACAATACAATATACTAACAAAAGAATATACATACTGAATATTTCTGAACACCGAATGACTTTAGAAGTTGGTCTGTTTGCGTATTAAACTTCACTCTTGGTAAGTCAATAGATGTTCCTTACTATAAATAAAATGGGCATCAATTGAAAATTTACAATTTAGCGCCTGATGTGGGTACTCATAAGACTTCCGTATTTAGTAAGTTTATGTAAGTATCCACAACGTTGATTTGGCATCAAGAACTTTTCTTAATTCGAATCTGGATATTCAGATATCTTCTGTGATTTATATACATTTCTCACCTATAGTAATTGTTGTTAGTTGGTTTCATATAGGAATTTGTCTTATACCAAGGGGTACAATGTAGGCATGTTTTTGTGGGCATTCATTGAAAACATTGTTTTGCTTTTCTGTTGCTATAGTTGAACTTGATACATAATTAAGGGACTATTTTTCACCTTTCCTAATGATATCGGTTACTCATAACAATAATAAAGCAAATTCATACTGTGAAAAAATAAAATTACCCCTAAAACATGCCTACATTATATCCCTTATTACAGATTTTCTTTGTAAATGTGCTTTTTGTTAGTTTAAAGGTCAGTGTGTAAATATATAGATATACAATGTTAAATGTTATGAGAAAATGTTTAAGTACCCAACATTCATTTTGGAAAATATCTAAGTTGACTTGTATGTCTGTTTCATTTTTTTAGCATATTCAAAATAGCTCTGTATTCTGATAAATGTAAACATCTATCAACTGCAATACAGCCTCATAGAAATTAAGAAATGGTGCTATAAATGTGGAAAAATATAATGATTTCTACATGCATTTGGTATTTTACCGTCATATAAGTAATTGTGGAATACATGATAACAGAAGCATATGCACATAGCAGAAGTGCATGAACATGCATAGTGTATGTTTATGCATATATTACATATTGGCAGCAAATTGTTCTTAACCATCCATGTGTATAGTATCTCTTTCAATCGTAACATTTCTATGGTTAAGCTCTGTATGTACCAGAAACGTATAGGCCCGAGAAAACCAGTCTTTAGGGTTTCCTACCAGGTCTGACACAAACCGGCATGTACAGTCAAAGAAGAAAGCTGGAAGCTTGAAATTTCAGATTTAAATAGAACAAGGATTGTACTATCAGAATAGCGAAAGCAAAGGTGCTGATCAGGGGTGCAGTTACTGCACAGTTGATGTGCGCCTTTGTTTTCGCATAGGCAAAACTTTAGTTTGACATGGCTGATGCATTTTATACTTGCTCATTTTGACAATACTAAAATCAATTATTGCAATTTGCTGAGTATATCGAATCTCATAAATGTATATTTCATTTAATGAGATAAAAGTCCCTTTATATAGACCTGTTTTCTTATAGAAAGCAGTACCATAGCATAAATATTGTCATTAATGTATATGAGACCATTTCTGTATTGGTTTACTTGTATACGAACACCACCACTGGATGTTGAAAGTTCAAGGGTTTATAACAAATCAATTTGCTTTTTCTTGGATTTCAATTTGAAGTTTGGTTGACTTTAAGATTAATGTGGCCAGTGGCCCAGAAAAAAAAACAAAAACAATCACTATGCTTAAATCATATAAAAAAGTAAAAATATTTCAGATGTGGTTACTTTTTCACATAAACATTTTTTCCCAGATTTTTCATTGCAAATATTTGACTGCTGCCATGTTTTCCTTCCTTTCTTTTTTTTTAATTTTGATTCGCGATGAGATTATTTTCGGTAGTATAGTCCAGTCATGTATAGTGTAAATATTGTATATTGTAAAAATAACTAACTTATGGCATGTACATTTTCTGTAAATTTTTTTCCCTGTATATATAACCTGTACATTGAATATACACAGCATGATGTTTTGTAGAAAGTAAACCCCACATTATGCAATTTTGCTGCAAAAGCATGATCTCAGAGACATTTGAACTTGTCGTTTTTGTAGTTTTACAAAACTTTATTAGTTTTCTTATTATGTTTTTCATGCTATCAGTTATAGGCCATCAGGAAAATAAACCTATGCTGCAAAAAAATAGAATAGCATCTTCAGGGCTTTATTAGTTATTGAGAGAATAATACATGTATAGAATGAAATCAAAATGCCTTAAAGACTTGCCAATTTGATGTGCCTTTTTCTATTTTTATATGATAAATTATTTATTTGTTCTACATTTTCTCTTTAGTTTTAGTGAGAAAATGTACAATGCATGAATACTTTAAACCTTAGTCCTTATGTAATTAAATGTTTTTGAATATGGTGATTTTCAGATTTTTTTTAGATAAATAGTGCTCATACTTATAACACCACTGAAGATTGCCATTTTCAATTCATATCTGCTGTGCTTGCGTAACCCCCAGAAGTTGCTGAGCTTAGATCTTGAGTTAAATGAGCTTTAATGTCTAAATTTTGTGCATAACTTGCCTTTTTGAAGGAAGGCCAATTTATTCCAAGGACAGTTTTGAACTAACCCTAGAATGATTTGACCTTAACCTTGAAAAAGGGCACTTCAGGTGACATGTTGGATCTGAAGTTTGCATTTTATAAATACACATTCTGGCTTAAAGCTCAAGATATTTCCTTAGGAACTTTGATTTCCACATATCTCAGTAAGCCATATTTTGGTCAAGGTACATGATGGTGCCTGTTTGTCTTGTTTTTATGCCTAGTTACTGTTGCCTGGCAACTGGTTGTCATGGAGAATATTAAATTTTGCAACAGTAACCAGGGGTCATCTCAAGGTTGACAGATACACCCTCATATGTGACATGTTGGACCTGTGACTTGTATCTTGTACTACTTTAATGGCTTAATGATTCATTTAGTCTTGTTTAGGCCAATTTCTTGATCACATTATCTAATATACATTGTCAGGTATTCAGTAAAACACTGGAAAAAATAATTTCCATTTTAGAATATAATGTTACTCTATTATTGTACAACAGAAATTGGCCTAGACAAGCTCATCTGTCCTAACAGCTTTTTCATATTTTTGCCATTGTTTGTTATATTTTGTATGTTTGGCTGTACATTTGCATATTTGGGGTTTATGATGCTTTACTGTCATGCCCTGTATGCAAATGTACTGTGTTGTTATTTTTGTTTATCAGAGCTAGTACATTACGAAAACACGCCCATGCATTAAACAGAGATTTTTTAGCTTTAAAAACTGAAAATTTTCAGCTGAAAAAGTTTGTTATTTTCCTTATTTTTGCTCAAAACATAGATTGTGGGTACTTGTTAGAATCGCCTTTCTGAGGCGATTCTAACAAGTACCCACAATCTATGTTTCGGAGCAAAAATAAGAAAAATAGGTATACCCCTGCATACCCCAATTTTGCTCTATAAAAGTGGGGTATAAGGGGGTAAACATTTCACGGACATGTTTTCCTGATGAACATGTGGTTAGAAAACATTAGCTTCCCAGTTTCCAGTCATTAAAAAGATAATTTTTTGTACAAAAGTCAATAGACTGGAAGCCAGTTACTGAACAAAAAGTGTAGACTTGAACCCAGATGCCATAATTGATTATCTGATACATCAGGAAAACATATCTGTGAAATGTATACCCCCATAAACCCCACTTTTATATAGTAAAACTGGGGTTTGCAGGGGTATACTTTAATTTTCTTACTTATGATCCAAAACATACATTGTGGGTACTCGTTAGAACAGCCTCACCGAGTCAGTTCTAAACTGTACCTACAATGTATGTTTTGTGCAAAAGTATAAAAAATATCTTTTTTTTTTTTTTTTTCTGGTGAAATTTTCAATTTTTACAGTTGAAAAAAATCTGTATATTGCATGGGCATATTTTCATAATGTTTCAGGCTGTTTAATCAGTGTTTTAATTCAAACAATTGTAATGTCTAGATTAAGTGCATTAGTATCTTCATTCAAGCAAAGGTCATCTTATTCTTCACCTTTTTAAAGAAATGATATGACCTTGACCTTGAGAGAATGACCTTCAGGTGACATGTTGGATCTGAAGTTTGCATCTAATGAATATTCATTACAGATTTAGTTCTGTGCTTCCTGGTGGAGCTATACAAGGCTGTGTTTTCTAACTACATGATTATGTTGTTTTTATTGTTGCCTTTTGTGCCTCACAACACTGTTCACATTTTCTTATCACAATTCAATTTCAAAATAATTTAGATTTAAGTAAGACTAAGAGCTTCTGATTTACAAGCAGTTTTGTATATGTAATTTAACAAGAAACTAGATATACTACTGCATTGTCAAATTATCTTCTCCTTTTCTCAAACAACAGCAGATATTGTAAAATTTAGAACTTTAAAAGAAGTATCAAGGGATATGTATACTTGTTACCCGAATTCAGGGTTCTTGGTCTTGTCCATTACTAGATAACATTGTTTTAAGCTGTACTTGAACAGCCCCTGCTATTTTCCTTTTTAGTTTTTACATTTTTTTTCTTTTGCATAATTGCAACTTTCAAGCTTTACATGAGCCAATTGATTTTCTGAAAATTGGGTACTGTATGATTATGTTTGATACCGTTTGGTCTTTTGTGGATTAGTAAAGTATTCAGTAAAAGAAAAAGGAAGGCATTGATCAGGAAATGGGGCAATCAGGATAAGCCTGTCTGAATTAAAAAGTTGTTATGGTCATTCATGGCTCATATTTAAAGCATGAAAATTGCACACTGTAAGATTCTTTATCTTGGGGCATTTAAAATCCTTGCTTAAAAATGATTGCTTTTGAAGATCAACATGGTTACTACGGTATATTGTAGCATTTAAAACAAGACAGTGGATCAAAGTTTTGGTTTGCTTTAAGTGTCCAAGCAACTGCCCAAAAACTAAGGATCCTTACAGTGATGTGCTAGTTTTTCAGTTTTGCCTGCCCTGTTTACCCTCTAACTAAAGCCTAGTTCTGTGTGCATTTATTATGGTGTGCTGTTTTGTTTTTCGTTTCAAAGCTTATGTTAGGGGATTATCTGATGGGGTTCAGGCATGTTAGGCATGTATGAAATGTCAAAAGTATGTAAGTATTATGGAGTTGTTGTTTTTTTAAGTTTAAAAGACGTTTGCACACAATGCAATGCAACACTGTTGCCACTTTTGTAAATCCCAAGGATTTTTAGGTCTATTCGCACTTTATTGCAAATGAAGTGCAAGAATAATAATTTATTTTAAATCTGCATAAAATATGTTTAGAAATTCCCTGATTAAAAAGATCAGGATGTATGCATGTTTATTCTGTCAAAAGATTTTTCTATCAAGAAGGCTAAATACCTTGTCTTTCTGGCCATGAATTTTTTTTGACAGAGTTACCTCCCTCAGGTGACATGTTGGATCTGAGGCTTGCATTCATCTTGACTTATAGCAGTCTGTAGTAATTTCACTTCATGCTCGGCAGAAATGAGTTTGAAAAAACTTAACAATTTAGGGCTTACCCAAGCTCATTTTCTCACATTTTAGAGGCACTTTGTTTGAATAGACAGGGGAATAGGTAAGGAGTGCATTTTAAGTAAAGCAATTATTTTCCATCCCTAAAATTACTTTAATTGATGCTTTTTTACACCTTTCTCAGATGCACATCTTATCTTTTCCCCTGTAGACTGGGATCAGTATTCACCTACCAGTGTTACTAACAGTATGTGTCAATGTGTATATCTAGTCACAATCTACTCATTTTGCCTCATAGTTATTTTGCAGCATTTTCAGACAGCTTTTTTTATTGAGAAAATCTGCACTAGTTCTGGTACATGGAAGCAAAACATGAAGATTGGCTTGTTCATTAACACTGACTTATAATGCGCAGCTCATCTGTAGTTTTGCTCTTTTCTCATGCATTAAAAAGTGTTTGCTCATAGGCTGAGAATCGTTTCACCATTTAACAGCAATGTAAAGCAGTGATCTTCCACTTTATAATGTTTGAAAATGATATTTATCATTTACACATTTATACAGGAACCAGGACTAGAGGTTATAAAACTTTTTTCATGCTAAACTCAGCTGAGCATGAAATTTCAATAACTCATAAATTTTAGTATCAACTGAGCTGAGCATGAAAAATGTTATATAATCAGGACAAGAGCACAGATCAAAGAAGAACAAGATTGTTTTGGTTGTAGGTATTATCCAGTATATTTTTACCCTATTTATGTAATTACCCTGAAATATATGAAATTTTCACGCCTCAAATTTTCATACATTTTTTATCCTGGTGTAGAATGATAAGAATAGAAAGTTGTTCAACCAGGCTCGTTTGCGGTTTGATTAAAGGGATTTTCATTGTTTGAGCAGACTTATGTCTGAAAATTTCGAGGACAATGTTGTGCTTTGATATCTGCTAATTTGATTTTTTAACACTTCAGAGATAGTTTTATTATAGATTGTGTATTAGAGAAAATATTCTTGGTCCTATTAAAGAAAATATTCTGGGTCCTGAAATTTAACCCAAAAGGGGGTATATAGTCTTAAAATTGGAGCTAAAAAATTTTGTGACAGGCAGCATTTAGTTATTAATAGAACACTGGTTATTAGTGCTTTGAAGAGTAAAATAATAATCGCATTCGATAATTCATTTAGAACAGTCCTGTTTCTTATCATGTCAAAAATTCATCAGTGCTACATTATTACATTAGCAAGGCTGTTATAACAAAGTTGATAAATTGTTTATGATATTGTGTAATCTATGTGCTTTTTGTCATTTTTGACAGCCCACGTTTTCATCTATTACATACAAGTCAACTTAGATATTTATTGAAACAAGTGTTGGGTACTTGTATTATGAATGCTGAAACCATCACCCCGATTTAGCGGGGAGACATTGGTTTGCAGGTAGCTTGTTTTATCACTGAATGCATTATTCTATGATCATGTATTATGTAGCAAAAATAGTTATGAATTATCCATAATTATAATAATAAACTTGTTTGGTATTACTGAGATTGTGTTTGTTTTTTAATATGAACCATTTTACTTTTTCATATCTTCACATTTGCAAGCTTCAAAGAGCAGATTAACACTTACAGAATAAATCAAAAGAAACACATACATACTAACAAAACCATGACACACATACCCTCTTATGTTGAATTAAGAAGAGCATTTATCAGAAAGAAATGTGCTTTTGCTGCTTGTATTCTACATTTGGGATGCTTGCCCAGAGACATTGTGGTTAAGTTACCTCATGGCTGATTGACATTACGAAATGTTTTTCCAAATATCTCCCAAGATTTGTCATTTTCTGGAAATTTCCAGATTATCCCAAAAGTGACAAAAGTCTATTTGGAAATATTTGATATTATTTGTCACTCATTAGACATTTGGAACTTTCTGTCATTGACAAATAATCCAAAATAATGACAAACAACTGCTTCTGTCATTATTTTATGGAACGTTTTGGAAATCAATTTGGTTCACAATGAAACTTTAAAACTACAAATTCCAAAATTGTCACATTCTGGAACTTTCAGTCAAAGCTTAACATACTTACCTGGTCTTTGCTGATTGGCACTTTCTGTCATTTTTTGGAATTCACCTTTTCACCTCTGACGAATCTTGATACTATTTTAATGCATTCGTCCTAACCCAGTTCATTCTAATGGCTAATTTTTAAATCGAACTTCCTTTGTTTGAAAAGTAAAACTTTCTGCTGGCATGGTGAGAGACAATTTCACACAGAAGTTTTGTTTAAAAATTGAATTTTCATATGTTAATACTCATGAATTTTGTGATACCACTACATCTTCAAGTGAGTTATCTTTTTGCTGTCATATCCTTTGTTTGATATTAACAAGAGCAGTCTACAACAGCACAACAGTAATGCTGATATCTTGAATGGCTTGGCATTACAGGAATTATTACTAAAATTCTCTTCTGTTATTTTTAGTTAACCTGAGCGGAAGGCTCACCAGGTGAGCTTATACAAATGGTTCTCAGTCGGTCTGTCACTCGCCCGTTCAACATTTTCAAAGATCTCTGAAATCACTTGGCCAATTGAAACAAAATTTTATATGGCGCCTAAGTTAAAGTAGGGAGGCGAAGTTAATATAAATGATCCAAGTCACATGACCAAGTTGGCCACCATGTCCATATATGATACAAGAACCAGAAGGCTTATGATTTTAAAACTTGGCGTGAAGCATTTGGGAATGGAGTTCTACAAAATCTATGCAAATCATGACCCTTGGATGACCTTGACATATTTCATGTCATGGTCAACTTAGGTCGCCTATGAATTTGAATGGATAAATTGGAAAATGTCATTTAATAGTGGAAAACTTGCAGGGAATAGGCAAATGGACAGAAGATTTCACGCCGGACATGATAGGGAGTAACTTCAGACTCTTTGCCGACGACACTATAATGTACCTAACCATTACAAACCAGTCAGACTGCAATGCTCTCCAGGCAGACCTTACCAAGCTTGAAACCAACCCCGACAAGTGTGAGGTTATCAGAATAACTAATAAGAAAAAGCCCACACTGTTTAAGTATACACTTCATGGGATTTGTCTCAAAGAAACAGATTCAGCTAAATATCTGGGAGTTACTATAACCAAAGACTTGCAATGGAGTAAGCACATCAACTAAATCACTACAAATGCCAACAAGTCTCTAAATTTTATAAAGCGTAATATCCAAACTAACAATCCCAAACTGAAAGAGCACCTACAAGACCTATGTCGGTCCCCTCGTTGAATAATGCGGCCTCTGTATGGGACCCCTGGCAAAATAAGTACATAGAGAAGATAGAAATGATTCAACACAGGGCCATAAGATACATATTCAACGACTACAGCTCATCAAGCAGCATAACCAGCATGATGTCAAAGCTCAACCTTCCCACACTTAAAAAACGCAGAGAAATCTCATCCCTGACCATGTTTTACAAAATGAGCGCAATCTAGTAAATATCAAATTTCCAGACGATATACACCCATCCCTTAGATCAAGATATACCTTCCCTCGCTCCACAATAAATGCTCACAAACAGTCATTCTTCCCAAGAAGTCATTCTTCCCAAGAACTGCCAAGCTCCGGAACAACCTCACACCTGACCTGTGCAATAGCCCTAATCTCGTATCATTCCGAGGAGTGCTCCTTAAATCACTATAATCCCAACAGCCTCATACCATTATCATTCTCATTAATCATCACCCATCAACTTACATCATTTCATTCTATTCAACACTCAAACCAACTTGTACTGAAGAACTTAAAGTCCTTATGAAAATTGCTAAAAAAAATTCCCGATGAACCAATCTTTTGAACCAGAACTTGTATTTTTTGAATGTTTGTCATTTGCGCACACACTCATTAGAGGTGTTTGAAGTATTTGGCAGATTTATGTTAACTTTATGAAAACATTTTGGTCCAAGGGTTAGTCTGTAACCCTGCCCCAGAGCTATATACATGTACATTTCCGAAGTATTCAGACATCTTTCTAAAACTGCTTGGCCAATCAAAGCTATATTCCATATGGAGCCTCCTTGCAAATGATATAAATGTCATCTAGATCAAATGACAAGATGGCTGCCAGGGCTGTAAGTAATAAAAATGCTAAAAAATCATATCCAGAACCAGAACTTGAAGGCATATGATTTTGATACTTTGGATTTTGGAGCCCTACAAACCATGACCCTTGGATAACCTTGACCTATTTATGGTAAGGTCAGTTTAGGTCACCAATGAATTTGAATGTGGAAAATTGATAAAATATCGTCCAATGAGCAAAACTTGATAGAAATAGGCAAATAGTACACACCTTGACCCGATGTCCTTGCCCTACATTATATTGCACTCAACCTAGTTTTTACACTGAAGATATTTTGATCAATGCAGTTGAGAAACCTACCTTGGCGTCATTCTTGTTGCACATGAATAGAGGGACAGGGGGAACAAAAGTTTGTGGTATCTTGGTCACATGATCAAGATGGCCACCATGCCTATATATGGTAAAAACCCTCCAAAAATATCCTCCAGAACTGATGGACTGTATTCAGTGAAAATACAAATTAAAACTGAGATCCTTTAAGAGCAGTGAATATATTAATGAGAAAGGGCTGGGTCATACCGCGGTTGCGGCTACTCTACTGATAAACTTGGTATTATCATTGGAGACTTCTGCTCATCATAGTTTGTTTAAATGATTACCCTGGGTTGACTGTGGCTGATTTCACGGCAAAGTCACTTTTCTATAGGGAAAGTGAAAACTATGGATTTTCAGAAACTATTGAAACCTCAGTGTGACCTAAAAGCTAGTAGATGCAGACATCTGAGTTTATAAAGGTATAATGCGAGTATTGCAGGTCTAGGTTATTTATTGACCTTGACCCAAGGTCATTTACATACGAAAATTAAAACTTGCCTATCTCAGAAACCACTGCGTCATTTTAACCAAATTTTGTATGTGAGCACGTCAAGGTGGAAATTTATTAACATGATGCTCGCAACATGGCCAAGATGGCCGCCATGCCCATATATGGTCCTCTGGTTTAACATTCTAATTTGGATTTTTTTTTTGTCATCAACCTTCCCACACTTAAAAAACGCAGAGAAATCTCATCCCTGACCATGTTTTACAAAATGAGCGCAATCTAGTAAATATCAAATTTCCAGACGATATACACCCATCCCTTAGATCAAGATATACCTTCCCTCGCTCCACAATAAATGCTCACAAACAGTCATTCTTCCCAAGAAGTCATTCTTCCCAAGAACTGCCAAGCTCCGGAACAACCTCACACCTGACCTGTGCAATAGCCCTAATCTCGTATCATTCCGAGGAGTGCTCCTTAAATCACTATAATCCCAACAGCCTCATACCATTATCATTCTCATTAATCATCACCCATCAACTTACATCATTTCATTCTATTCAACACTCAAACCAACTTGTACTGAAGAACTTAAAGTCCTTATGAAAATTGCTAAAAAAATTCCCGATGAACCAATCTTTTGAACCAGAACTTGTATTTTTTGAATGTTTGTCATTTGCGCACACACTCATTAGAGGTGTTTGAAGTATTTGGCAGATTTATGTTAACTTTATGAAAACATTTTGGTCCAAGGGTTAGTCTGTAACCCTGCCCCAGAGCTATATACATGTACATTTCCGAAGTATTCAGACATCTTTCTAAAACTGCTTGGCCAATCAAAGCTATATTCCATATGGAGCCTCCTTGCAAATGATATAAATGTCATCTAGATCAAATGACAAGATGGCTGCCAGGGCTGTAAGTAATAAAAATGCTAAAAAATCATATCCAGAACCAGAACTTGAAGGCATATGATTTTGATACTTTGGATTTTGGAGCCCTACAAACCATGACCCTTGGATAACCTTGACCTATTTATGGTAAGGTCAATTTAGGTCACCAATGAATTTGAATGTGGAAAATTGATAAAATATCGTCCAATGAGCAAAACTTGATAGAAATAGGCAAATAGTACACACCCTGACCCGATGTCCTTGCCCTACATTATATTGCACTCAACCTAGTTTTTACACTGAAGATATTTTGATCAATGCAGTTGAGAAACCTACCTTGGCGTCATTCTTGTTGCACATGAATAGAGGGACAGGGGGAACAAAAGTTTGTGGTATCTTGGTCACATGATCAAGATGGCCACCATGCCTATATATGGTAAAAACCCTCCAAAAATATCCTCCAGAACTGATGGACTGTATTCAGTGAAAATACAAATTAAAACTGAGATCCTTTAAGAGCAGTGAATATATTAATGAGAAAGGGCTGGGTCATACCGCGGTTGCGGCTACTCTACTGATAAACTTGGTATTATCATTGGAGACTTCTGCTCATCATAGTTTGTTTAAATGATTACCCTGGGTTGACTGTGGCTGATTTCACGGCAAAAACCAAATTAAAATACTCAAGGACACATATAATGTCCATTCCGGTAGTCCATTCCGGTAGTCCATTCCGGTAATCAGGTCCATTCCGGTAAAGGAATGCACCGGTTCGCGATGAACAAACAACGCTGCACTTTGACCGTTCGCCATGAACCATTTAAGCGTTATACTGAGGTGCAGATAGTATCGACATTATTGACACAAATATTGTCCACCCAAATATTATCCAAAATCGCTCACAAAATAATGCTTTTCGCCAGGGTCTCTACAGAAGACCCTGATTTCGCATATTGTTCCTTATGCCAGTTTGAGCTGCAGTCATATCAAGGAGTTTCAAGACAAAAGGTATAGAAACTCCTTGGTCATATATAACGTTTTTGTTGAAGACAGACAGCGTCGATAGACACTTAGCGGTTCTACAATACATGTACGTAAAATGATTGAAATGATTATACAGGCCAAAACCTTTTTGGTAATGGGTTTGTTCAAACAAGCTGTTTTCTGTTCAAAGTTGCTAATATGCAGGTATAAAAGTAGTAGTCTTGTATTAAGCTACGACGATAGAACTAGTTATCTAATAGTTCGTACACCCCTAAAGTACTCTTCAGCTCCGTTGTAATCAATAGTCTGGAAATTGGATTTTCATGACAGCACATCGAGATCGGCTTTACAAGGCCTTCTGCTGCCGTTAGTACTTCTCCCAACATCTTACCATTGGGCCCAACATGTATTACATTATTTGAATCATAGCCAGTCACAAATAACTCGTCCTTCTCATTCGTACATATTCCAAAAGCAGTTTTGAGCACAGAATCGTTGAAGACGTATTTAACTTTCCCGCTTTTACCAAGAGCAATAACACCCTTGTCTCTGTCAGAGACGTATATTCTCGTACCTTCATTGTTTATAGCAATATCTTTAGGGGAGGAGAAAATAGGTTTGCCGTGTATATCTTCATCGATAACTTTCACCAGTTCACCTGTCATGTTATATACACGCAGTTGACCTTTAGCCTCGCCAACGCCTCCCCCGCAAGCAACATAGATCTCCTCGTCGTGGTACGCGATCCCTCTACAGAATTCGTCAATTTTGAACTTTCTGCCGGGCTTCAGTCGATGGTCTACTGATACGAACTGGATCACTTTGTCATCACGTAAGCTTACAATCAGTTGCCCAGAATCTATACCACAGACCCCGTAAGGGACCCCAGTCAAATCACAGTGTGCCATAACTCGATACGATTTGTCTAAAAGTTTCAAACGCTTGTTTTTCCAGTCAGCCACGACTGTCCGGCCTTTATATGACCTGTTATCAGGAATCGCTGCTGATCCATTGTATATACAGTCTGTTTTAACAACGTCAGTTTCTAACGTCAGTTCGAAATTACCGACCAGTACACCCGTAAAACTACCAAGCTCGTGGTCAAATCGCCCCAGCGACGTCAGTTCTTTAAACCAGCTTTTCACCTCTTCATCAATAGTGTAATATACGCCTTCTCGACCTAAGTGGCCCATAACAGATGTCGCTACTTTTTCTCCTCCTCGTAAATTTGTTCTCGCATCGGCTTTCATATGTACGAAAACATGAGACTCTGGTCCCGTTCTTAACTTTTCAAGCAAACTTTCAGTTTTGGCAACTTGCTCTTCACACTTGTTTATGTCGTTTTTAATCATTGTCGAATCCTCATCAAATTTCTTATTCAGCTTTTCTTTGACCTCTTTCTCTAGTTTATCCAGAATTTCATTAACAGTTTTTCGAAATTCAGCAAGAGTATGAAGTATCGTATCCCTTTCTGCAGTCAGTCTTTTAAGATCACCTTTTCGCTGAAGCTTTAAATCTGCGACTTGAATTTTCATACTGTGAAGGTCTTTCTTGACATTCATGAGTTCGTTCCCATGTGATATGCCCTCACATTTATCTACAACAAATTCTGGTTTTCCACATCCTTTATGATTTATTGCCATACAGGCTTTGCATCCAACTTCGTCATGTTCTGGACAATACATTTCTATTAATTTACCATGATGGTGTTTACATCGAACGTCAACTTTGTGGATTTTCTTTTTCTCTGCTTTCTTAGCTTCTTTAATTGCTAGATGTTCAACAATATTAACAATAGCATGTGTTCTTAGCACTTGAAACTTCTTGTGAAATTGAACACACTGTGGACAAAGTTTCTCATTGCAGTCCTTGCAAAAACTCGTTGATTCTATGAGTTTCTTTTCTCTAACGCACGGAGAGCAGGGAAAATCTACTTTATTGCTAAAATTGCTTTGACTGCTTTTCTCGCTCTTTATCCGGTCATCATTGGCACGTTTTCGAAGGGATACAGCCCTGGTTAGGAAACGATTTATTTTCAATTTCTTTTTATCTCCTACTTCAGTTTCTGTCGTTACTTTTACATTTGTCGCAAGGTTTCTATTTTCCACAATGTCCAAATTTTCAACACTGTCACGATCCATTTTTCCTGCTTTGTGAAATTGAATGTATCCAGAATTCAAAAATGCGATACTAAGTACAACTAACTCCCATCTCATTTATCAACTATATTGGTTCCATGCTATTTTTCCATTAAACTAAAGTGGCACATTTAGACACAAAATGTGCTATAACTGTCGTTAATCGTCGATTTTCAAACCTATTTAGAAAATTGGCATTTATATTGTCATTTATAACTTTCTTTTTTTATTTGTTAGAGATCAAATACACAACACCACACCTCATTTGTTTCAATTGAAACAATAGCAAAAAGACAATAAAACTTGGAATCAAGTTACGGCTTCTATTGTCTACTTCTGACTTGAGAATGAACAACACTTCTAAGCCCAGTAAGCTGATCATTCTCAGTATAATGAAAACATTACGAAAACTTGTCCATGAAATAAACAGAGATTTTTGAGCTTTAAAAGTTGAAAATTTTTCAGCTGAAAAATTTTGATATTTTATTGTGAAAACTGTGACAACAGAATAATTTTAACTTTTTACAATATTAATTTGCTATTAGTCATTTGTGAAGATTGATTGTGTCTGTTTGAAAGTCGTATGTTCAACTGAAATCACTGAAACCCGAGGTCATTCATAGCTAAAAAAGGGACAAAAGGACGTGCTACAAATGCGCCCACGCATGGATTTTCTTTAGATTTTACACATAAGTCATCAAATATGAGCTACGAAAATGCATATTGAATCAAATAATTAATTATAGGGCTCAGAAGGCAACCATGGCTGACTCCCACAATGACATGATACCTGTTCCCATCTTTGTGCGTCCCAAATCTGAAGTTTTATCATTTTCCATAATTTGTCATGTGGATTGACCAGAGCTCTCATCAAGTACATTATTTTTAGAATTATTTATAATACATGTATACTGAAAATCAAAACTCTTGCACCACCCAATTTTTGATATTCTTTATGACCAAGTAGAACTATTTTTTTATTTCTAACATCATTTTTGCTTATACCCAATATCGAATCTTTGACTTTGCAGCAAATTCAATGATGTGGATGATAAAGCAAAAAATTTGGGGCAAAAAGTGTAAAATTGTAATTTTTGAGAAAAATTGATTATCAATGAAAATTTTCAATGAGTTGTCATTGTACATGTGATCTGCATCATGGCGGTAACGGAAAAACAATGAAACATTTTGAATTTTAGGGAATTTGGAGTCTTTACAAAATTTTGAAAATTTGCATTTTCGGAAAATTAACCCGTGGTTTTGAAAATTTCCTTTAAACAGCAAGGAAAACAAACAAAAATGCATTCTCAGGCTATGGCAAGTAAGCACATACCCCATTTGACTGTTTTAAAAAGTTTCATAAACAGAAGTCATATCCATTTGCTGTACTTCCGGTCTGAATGCAAGACTTTTTAATTTTGATTTTACAGTTACCGATTTCATATTCTTTTAATTTTTATGTGCCATTGTATTGGGCGAGGATAAAACAACTTGTCCAAAACAATAAATTGATATGAACAAAGCAAATTGCCCCAGTAAAACAGCTTAAAGTTAGTGCTTTATTTGGCGCGCTTTGATTTTGTTTTAAAACTGTACCAATATAAAGCACCATCTCTATTACGATGCTTTGCTGGGACTGTTTGTTTGGTCCCCAAAAAATGATTGTGTGGGGCAAGTTGTTCAATCTCAAAACAGTACAATGGCACATAAAACCCCCAAAATTACTAAATGATAGTTGTAAAATCAAAATTAAAAATTTCTGCATGCAAACCGGAAGTAAAGCAAACGGATATGATGTCTGTTTATGAACTTTGTCAAAAGAGTCATGTGGGGTATGCGGTTACCTGTCATAGCCTAAGAATGCATTTTTGTTTGTTTTCTTTGCTGTTTAAAGGACATTTTCAAAGCCACCGATTACTTTTCCGAAAAAGCGAATTTTCAAAATTTTGTAAAAACTCCAAATTACCAAAACTTCAAAATGTTTTATTGCTTTTCCGTTACTGCCATGATGCAGATCACATGTACAATGAAAACTCATTGAAAATTTTCATTGGTAATCACTTTTTCTCCAAAATTGCAATTTTACACTTTTTGCCCCCAAAATTTTGCATTATCATCCACATCATTGAATTTGCTGCAAAGTCAAAGATACGATATTGGAATTAACCAAAAATAATGTTAGAAATAAAAATAGTTCTACTTGGTCATAAAAAAAAATATCAAAATTAGGGTGGTGCAAGATTTTTGATTTTCAGTATATATTGGTTTTCTGATGAAATAATTGTGAAATTTCTCATTTTTATCTCGGAAAATTTACAAAAATGACCAAGACAAACATAATCAAATTTCAGCTGACGATAAACCTGCTTAGATTCAATAGATCCTGAAAGTTTGGTTAATAAAAAATGTTTATTTAGCAGTTGGTGAGGGATCTACTTAACCCACCCTTCCCATCACGGAGCACGTCAGAAATGACGTTAAGCTTGGCATTGCAGTATCACGTTTCTTTTGCATTTTCCTCAAAACTATTTTGCGGATCACTACCAAACTTGTCATATGTCTTAATGAATCCGTAACAAAACATTTTGTGACGGTGGACCGGCTGTGCTCCTACGTTCTTTTGTTTAAGTTTACATGTTTGCTCAACTGGGACAATTTACCTCAGTCAGCTAAGGGACGTTACCAAGGCGTTACCTGGAAAATTACCTGTGCAGATCAATTTCGATTATTTCCCATAGATTGCGATGTGCGCGATGTCCTATTTTGACACCTGAGGGACAATTACCAATATAGACCTGTGTTTTACAGGTAACTTGTGGCTAAGGCCTGGGATAGATTTATGCAATTTGAGTTATATGAAATTGAAAGAAAAAGAGCCCATCATAGTAATAGTAATAAGAAATGGATGTTTCAAGGGTTCTGACCAGATTAGACGTATTCCGTCTGTGCAGTCAAAAATGCATCATGAAAACACGTCGATGCAATGAATACTCCCTTAAATCCCAAAATTATTTAGTTAAACTGGGGTATACAGGGTAACCTATTTTTTCATATTTTTGCTCCAAAGCGGTTCTAACGTGTATCCTTATTCCATGTTTCGAGCAAAAATATGAAAAAATACCAAATATTTCCAGTGAAATGTTTCTATCATTACCGCTGAAAAAAAATCTCTATATATTGCACGAGGAAGTTTTCGCAATGGGTAAACTATATTTGAATTCTTGAAATTAGAAAAGATGACAATTATTTTTCATAAAATTTACCACGCATGTGCATGCTCCTTAGAATTGCAGGAGCGGACTTTGCTGTCGGTCTGGGTGCTTTTTGGTAATTAAAATACAGTAGAAGGGAGCTCCATATCGAGCGGTCCTGGGTTCGAAACCCTCATGGGGCACTGTGTTTTGTCCTTGAGCACGACGCATTAATTCCCTAGAGTAACGTAGTATGCATGAGAAGAAAGAAAGAAAACAAAACATGATGCAATTATGCAATTTATTTTTTTTTTTTTTTTTTTTTTATGATCAGGCACGAATCGCACAATCGATGTACAAATTGCCTGCGGGGATTCAGTGTGCAGGCTAATCTTAAGAGTTCAGAGAATGAATAGGAACCGGTCCGATGGCCTATTGTCGTTAATTTTAGTTGTGAATTGTCACTTGACAAAACTGAAGCGTCTATCACCTCGATGCAGTTATTGACACATATGTTGATTTGCACAAACACAGTCTTATGTCTTAAAATGAATTGGAATTTAGACGCATTATTTTTCAGACTAAAAACTGTTTGTAATATAAAAAAATCTATTTTTGTAGATGAAAATTAGCTTCCTTCGTTTTGCTCCTAGAAATAATGCTTTGTTATATTGCCAATCTCGGAGACTCGCCAATATGTATGTACGTGTTTATGGAGCAGATATGGTGTGCAGGCTGATCGAAACATGTTTTCTTATCCATATACTCAGATCTATATCCAAAGTCTTGGGTGCATCTAGTTTCTGTACTTGCGTAGAATATATAATGTTGGGCCTAGTCCTCTTTCACAGCGATTTTTTTTTTCTACATGTAGCTCTAAATAGATCATTTATTTTACGAAGAAAAACATACGCAAAATGCAATCTCTATTCCAAACGCTGAATTTGTCAAAATCACCTATCGTCAAGGTAATACGGCCGCAGGCCCCAGCTTTTATTGCAGGGAATGTTTATTTAAGACACGCGCCACAAGTTGATTTGAGAATGACAACCTGATTCAATGTGTGAACAATCAGTTTGGCCGCGACATGAAAAAAAAAAATCTTGCTTAATGTTTTCACCAGCCTGTCATCAAACCAGGCCGGTTTGTGACTACAGATGATAACGCTCTTATAAAACTCGGAGTTTGGGACAGGTATACTATCTACATAGCAAAATCATTCACGGTGATTAAATACATGTTCAATTCTCATGCAGCTTATTTTCGTCTATATAAAGGTATCTAACATGTATTTCGCGTTAAAAGTTATCATTGTGAGGTAAAAGTTTTATTAAAAAAGATGCATATAGTAAGTCAAAATCTTTAAATTCCACAATTCATAAAATAAGTTCTTTAATTAAACATGATTTGAACTTCATATTTTATTATCGTTCTTTCTTTCTTTCTTTCTTTCTTTCTTTCTTTCTTTCTTTCTTTCTTTCTTTCTTTCTTTCTTTCACTTTCTTTTTCTTTCTTTCTTTCTTTCTTTCTTTCTTTCTTTCTTTCTTTCTTTCTTTCTTTCACTTTCTTTCTTTCTTTCTTATACTATGCATTCTAACACGCACTGATTAAATATATGTACAATTTCCATGCAGTTGATTTCTACCTGTTAAAAGTTGTCTATCATGGTGACAACATGTATGTCGCGGTATATTAAATGATTTAAAGTTCTCACTTCCAGCTTTACTGCTGTTGAGTAAAACAAATCACTATAGCGAGTACAAACCTTTTAATTTCTGCATTGAATTCGGCTCCTTTCATTAAAACAATTTCTTAAATTAAACATGATCTTTCATTCTTTCTTTATTTGAATAATTAAATAACCGACTCAACTGGTTACAGTGGTAGCGACGCTGCTCCTATTGGTTTGGACTTAGGCATTTCATAGAGTAAGTCAGGATGGTAGTTGCGAAACGCGTAATTTTGCATCTTCTGAGTCAAATGGAAGAAATTTTGAAAATACTTATTTTATTATAAATTACATCAGATTAAAGCTTATAAAATTTTCTAAATGGTGATAACTTATAAAAAGTTCGCAAAAAATCCCAAATTTATGAAATTTAAGGCTAAAAATGACTTCTTACACCTTTTCGCAAAATTCCTACTGAGTCTATGAGACTTTCGAATATGGAAGGATTTTCAATCGCAAAAGGAAGAAACAAGGCAAATACATGTACTTATTTTGTATATTTTTATACCACATTTTATGGCATATTATAAACATTATGACCATAACTTATAAAATTTTGTCGTAAAACGGAAAAAGTGTCATTTTTAACATTTTATATAGTTTTCCTATTCAATTGTGTACATCGCTCAACAGTAATTTCACAGGTAAGCGCTCGGGTATTTCCGTAAATCCGATAATAGCCGATGGTGCTAGTGAAGACTATTGTTCCCTATGTTTCCAGAACTTTTAAGCCACATCTGAAGTTCATGCAACACAGATCAACCGGCAATTTTATACAATTCCCGTTCGAAGCAAATCCGATTTTTTTTTTCATTAACCGGTAAAACTTCAAGGTCCTTTGGTATTACATTACGAAAACTTTTTAACAAATATGACCTTAATAAATATCAGAAATTCATATCCGTCATTTGAAACACCTAACCCATAATGTTCAAAATTAACATGAATATGCCTAGTCCAAATTTATTCTCAAATCAAGGTAATACATTATTGTTAGGTAATTTATAGTGGACAAATTTTAACATACAGTACTTTGAGCAGTAAAATATAAACATCAATAGCTAAAAAAGCATATTTTGTGGTTCAAAATCGTTGTTCTTGCGTCGACGTCACTGACGTCATCGGACTGCTCCATGACGGTGAAAGTGGGTGTTTTCATATCACTATCATTTTGTGACGAAGGAATGGATTGAGATGATGCTCAGAAAAGTCCACGTAATTTTTGATAATCCCTCGTATATATGACCAGTATCCACAATGGTGTAAAATATAACTGGACAATTCTACATCTTATATATATGAACAGTATCAACAATGGTGTAAAATATAACTGGACAATTCTACATCTTATATATATGACCATTATCCACAATGTAGTAAAATATAACTTGACAATTCTACATCTTGTATATATGACCAGTATCCACAATGGTGTAAAATATAACTGGACAATTCTACATCTTATATATATGAACAGTATCCACAATGGTGTAAAATATAACTGGACAATTCTACATCTTATATACATGACCAGTATCCACAATGGTGTAAAATATAACTGGACAATTCTACATCTTAAAAACATGTATATGACCAGTATCCACAATGGTGTAAAATATGACTGGACAATTCTACATCTTATATGTATGACCAAATATCCACAATGTAGTAAAATATAACTGGACAATTCTACATCTTATATATATATATGACCAGTATCCCTAATGATGTAAAATATGACTGGACAATTCTACATCTTATATATAAGACCAGTATCCACAATGATTTAAAATGACCACTCTGTGGCTTTGCACAATTTAATATAAAGCACTATTCATAATTTTATGAAAGTCATCATGTTTTCACTCTAAATACGTGATCTGAGAAAGTATCTAATGGGATGTTTTTTGCTAAACACAGTGCACAGTAAATATTTCAAGGATCTGATTTCAAAATAGCTTTAATCCAATTTTGTTGTGGATGGTGAAGTTTAAAAACGGATAAGGAAGTATATTTTACGAAGGTAGTTTACAAAAAAATAATTTTCATGTATTTTATGCCTCTAGCCTCCGTCGGTAAAATAACACATGCAAAGGATTTAGACGGGACACTGAAATCTTGATCTCGCAAAAGGCGTTAGGAGTTTAATTGAGTATCATTGTAAGTATTCGTACTTTTCAAATCCGGGTGTAATGGGGTTCTAAATTGGCACCTATGGGCCAAACTGGGTATCTATTTTCAATGTTTGAATTTATATAAACTATGCGTATGGTTGTTTTTAGAAACATTGCACGCTCTGGAACTTAGCTAAAGTCTAAAGTCCAAAGCATTGTTAAATATTATCTCTTTGTAATCATTTATCATATCATATGATATATGGGTATCCACTGTTATTTGTTCTAGATCACTAAACTTGGCTTTATTTTAAAGGATTGACACACGCCGTTTATCCTCTGGTAAGTTATGCAAATCAGGTAGTTTAGATATTCATGAATATTAATAAGAACATTAAAAAGTCATTAAAATCATTATATTTGCATACATTAACAGCTTTCAAGCCCAATACTGCCGTCGAGGCACATTGCTATAGCACCAGTGATACCATTTGACAAATGTACCCATGCTATAGACCTATATGCATATTCATGAACATTGAATGAAACTTCGAAAATCAGGAGAAAAAAGGGGGAAAGACAGTTCGGCTCAGCCAAGATCAGATGGCAATTTTTAAATTCATCGAGTGTTATACGGTTGTGTTGCAAATACTTCAACTCTAAAATACTTGAGTTGAATTGCAAGATGTCAGGATCAAGTATCTCTCACTGGCCTACAATATTCATGTTGATTGGACAAGCCATTTTTTTCACAGTAGATAAGTTTAAATAACTAAAAATACCTACAAAACAGGTGTTAAACTGTCTCACTTGAAAATTGCTTCTTTTTATCTGTCAGGGGGTTGAAACTGACACTTTGTGCATACATAAAGAGGCCGTGGATAATAGGCAATTATATCCCATTTATTCTGTCATTTATTTGAATGAGCTACGACTATTTATTTTTGAGTTATGCCATAATTACTAAAGCTTCTGAGATGTGACAAAGTGGTATATTTTAAAATGATAAAGGAGTGACTTGCCAGATAAGACATACTGTTACATCCAATACTACTTACAATGGATTAAAACAATATTTGGACACACCTAATTGGTAAAAACAACCAGTGGTGTGGCCTACTATTATCACTGGATAAGAAAGTGTATCCCAAATTACTGAGGACAGTGTAACAAAAAAAGAGTCCTGTCCGTAATCCATACATTTCTCTATTACGTCACATATTTCTGGAAGTTTAAAATCTTATTGGGGAATTGAGTCTTCAGAACTAATGATTGTCATGCTATATGAAAAATATTAAAACAATACCAAAGATAACGTAGAATTATGGAAATAATAATTAGGACTAAAATGTCCTGTCCGTAGAGAAAAAAAAATCTGCAACAAAAATGCAAAATTTCCGTCACCAATAAACCCAGAGCCATCAAATTTCACATGACGCACATATTTAGCACATAGCAGGGCGGGTATGTGAAATGATTGTGCACTTTTTGATAAAAGCATGAAACTTGGTACATAGCTAGATCCATAATTATAAGAATTTTTGAGGGTCAGTGCCACGTGAAATTTGACCTGTGACGGCCGCCATCTTGAATTTCAAAATGGCGGCCTTTTTCCATTTAGAGCCTTTACAAGCAGGCATCAATTAACAATGTCGGTTTCCATAAATTATTAAAAGCCACAGATCTAATAAATAAATATTATAAGATATCATTTTATAAAAATAAACTCTTTGATTTTCTAAGATGGCGGCTTTCTTTTCAAAATGGCCGCCACTAAGCACCCAAATGTAAGCAAAGACAATTTTTTATCAATGGAAGGATTTTATATTGTGAAAATGTATTCAAGCATATAAACAAATATAAATTACATGTAAGTTTGCATTATGCAAATTAACTTTAACTGTGATTAATGATGGCATCCAAAATGGCTACCAAAGTAGGAAAGTATTAATTGCTTTGCATTTTTACAGTTTGTTCAAGTTTAATTTAGATTATTAAAATGTATTTGATGTGTGTAGATAAAAGTCAAACACATGTTGATTAATAAATTCATCATCATCATCATCATCATCATCATCATCATCATCATCATCATCATCATCATCATCATCATCATCATCATTTTAGTCTTTTGACCTCTACCGAGGGAATTAGCCGGCTGACATGTTATCTTCTACACATTGAACGATCTGCAGTCTCCAATCTAAGTTTCTTTCTCTCATCAAACAACACTTCATCCCATATTTTTATCACCAGTCTCTTTTGCTCAACTACGTTTAGCTTGCATAGCTATCTGGCGTATTACTCCGTATGTCCAAAAACCATCTCAGTCTGCTGTAGTGGAGAACCACACCCGAAGCTCGAGCTGTGAGCTAAATCTATAATTTGCCTTGACAATAGAGATTCGGCGGATCATTGCAAGACTACTGTACCACAAGCGGTTCAGTGTGTCCATAGACATTGGCTTAAATTTCCACAATATTTAGCATTACACTTCTCACACCAGTTGAATATACTCAACCGTAAGTCAGAAGGAGCAGATAGAAAGGTCTGCTGCTAGTTGATAGAGGCGGTGTACTAGTAAAACATTTTAGAGATTTCAGAGGAATCAAAAAATGGCTGCAAGCAAGGCTTACAGTATACCCCCCGCAAGGTGATAACTTGTAAACCCTGTTTGCTAGTTACAAAGTATTTTAATGGCGTCAAACTTCTTCATAGAGCTGCAGTTTATCCATATTCTTAACAATGACTTTTTTCTTCAAGAAAAATCTTCAAGCTGATGATATTTCTGAAAGATAACTTCAAAGTATTAAAAGGATTTACTGAAAACTCTAGGAGGAGTTGATTTCACAAAGCAGGCACTATATCCCATTATTCAATATGTAAAGTGAACGAAACTCGGCTAAGTTTAAAACAGTGTAAAATTGTTCAAAACAATTTTTTCATCGAGAAAAATTTTCATGCACATCTTCAATATTGCTGAAAGCTAATTGCAAAGTATTAAAAGGATACACTGAAAAGTCTATGAGGAGTTGATTTCACAAAGTAGACACGATATGCCATAGTTCAATATGTAAAGTGAACGAAAATTTGCCAAGTTCAAATCGCTATAAATGATGATTATTTTTTCACCATGAAAAATCTTCATGCACATTTTCAATATGTCTGAAAGATAACTGCAAAATATTTAAGGATATACTGTAAACTCTTGGAGTAGTTAAATTCACAAAGTAGGCACTATATGCCATTGTTCAATATGCAAAGTGAATGAAAATTGGCTAAGTTCAAAACGCTGTAAAATTGTTAAAATCATTTTTATTCACCAAGAAAAATCTTCATGCACATTTTCAATATATCTAAAAAATAACTGCATAGTATTAAAACGATATACTGAAAGCTCTAGGATGAGTTTTCACAAAGTATGCACTGTTTGTACAATAGCAAACATCTAACATTAAGAATTACAAAGTGGCATAACTCTTGCAAGATTGATCCTTCAGTCCCTATTTTCCTACCAAACATGCATTGTCTGATGGTTATGGTGCGGTGCAAGTTTGAACGAGAACATATTATGAACGAGTTATCCACTACTCATTTGTACACCACGACCTCCATCTCAGAGGAATAGCGGGAACTTTTTTGATCCAGCAAATCCCCGCTAAAAGCCGCCCTGCGGGGACAACTTGTTAGTAAAACCACTGCTGTTTTCTCCTGCAGTCTGCTATGATTTCATTTCACTGCTGTTTTGAATATACATGTATAAAGCAAACCCCTGCACTGCCGTGGCAAAAACATTGGTCAAACCCGGATCATTTCCACGGCTATACATCGCCCTCCCCCGGGGGTGGAGGCGTGGTTACAAATGACTGGTGCATAAGAAGAGCATGTTACGTCATATGATAAGCATGTGCATGGGCGTATCACCGCAATAGATACACGACTCAGCAATGGATCCATCTTAAGTAAAAAAATGTCATTTCTTTGTTTTTATACTGCAATATCTCCTCACGAAGATAACAAGCATGTGGATTGCATCTTAAAGACGCATTAAACTTTTTAATAGTGTACAGAAAGAAATAAAATGAGAGTTGATTGTGTTATTAGAAAACTTATAGTATGGTCCATACTACCTCCCTTTGAACGTTTTCACTGCTTCCAAAGGATCTAACTTTCATATTTTATTCACAGTATGTTAACTTATTACGTAATCAGTGTACTTCAATCGGATGTGGATCGTGTGTAAACAATGATTACACATATTCGTTTGTTACATGTTTATGGAAATCTTTATAATTTGAGGTTTTATCTCGGAAAAACTTTGTGACATTATATGGTTTAGCTACGGTCGCCTGAATAGGGTAAGTTAGAAGTATTTTCGTATGTTTTTTGTATTTTGATTCTTTTGTTCAATGATAAACTCACTGCCCAGGCAAGCGTCTCGTGGCCGAATGATCGCTTACATGGCGAGTTTTTAAACGTAAAAGGCCATATATCTATCTTTATAGTAGTGAATGAAATAGGCATTTTAGTTATCTAGATGTTGTTCAAAGGATTCTATCAGATCCCTCCGAGAAAAGGTTCTAAATTGATTCTAAAAGACACCCACGACAAATCTAAAGATGTCCCATTTTTGGACTGCAAGGTGTACGACTTAGTGATTTTATATGATGCAGAAATGTACCATTTCGTGCAATTAATGCATGCGTTCTTGCAGTAAACGCATTCTTTTATTGCAGTTTATGTACCCGTTATTTCGGTCACTTAGTCTGATACTACATTACTGAATAAGTAATAATACATTTTGTAGCCACTACTACTTTTACGCACTCTGACGTTACTTTTCTTCATACATGCACGAGTTTCGTTGACCATTAAAATAAGATTCTCATTTTATGTTAAACCAAACCTGAGTAAAGGCATGATTTGGAAGATATTATATATGGCCTATTTATGAACTCTTTCTAGGAAGACCATCTGATTAGTGCACAATTCCTCAAAATATTGTTACATATCCGCCTTGCTAACAAAAGTTTTGTTGGAATAAAGGGTGGAATGGATCAAAACTCTGGTTACCATGGAAACGGATAGGTCTCATAGGGTTATAATGGCGAAAACAATGTTTGTTTATTTCTAGCTAGCTATTGATCTGATCAAACTTATTTGTAATCAGGATATACACATCAGCTTTGTATTAAGTTTCAGCCGAATCCGATTCCTAAGTAAGGATTTAGCTCCCTTACAAACTCCCATGTAAATGTTTAGCAAAAAATACCCGGAATTCCAAGCGACTGGAGATGACTGAAACCTGTTACACATATCACAATTTTGGTTTCAGACATGTACACATATGCTTAATACCTATTTCAAAGATGAAGGCAAATTATCAAATATCAATAATTTTAATCTCGATTTTCGCGATGTCACAGTAGCCATCAACTGACAACCAATTAGAATCACAGAATTGATGTTAACTTTTTTTCCAAGGGCGAGACCAGTACTATATTAGTTTTTTTTTTTTTTTTTTTTTTTTTTTTTTTTTTTTTTGGGGGGGGGGGGGTGTTGTCCCGGGAGCACCCGAAGGCTCAACCGGGAGGTTGATTTTTTTTGTTGTTTTTGGAGAAGCCCGGGATCGAACCTGCGATCCCTGGTTTCAGGGCGAGTGACTTAACCCCTGCATCACAGAGGCTTAACCCTTCAACAGTCAGAGAAAGAATGACACAGGCATACCTGTGTAGCTTTTCATACCCCAGCCCTAGTCTTTAAGCGTTTGGTGTATAGTTCAGGTGAGCATTTACAGGACAGATGGTCCACTAGTTTTATTGTTTTGTTTTTGCCACAGAAAACGTGGAATGGAGTGTGGGAAAGTAAAGAAGATGATGATATTTATTCTGGCAGGTTGTCTGTTTTGTGAGTATCGTTATTCACCGTGTCCATTCGAAACGTCGAAAAAACGTCGATACGCCGGATCGGCGGCATTTTCAGTCCGGATTGGGGTACGAGTATTGATTTATTGCTTTATTTATTTAACTTTCAAACAACATAAAAACATGAGAACTTTTTGACCAGAATAGAGGCAGACGAGGCAGGATAATGTTTCTTGTAAACATGAAAATATACACATTGAAGTCTGAGGAGTTTTGGACGTTTTGTCTGTTGTATAGATTCCGGGCGATCGTAGTAGACTTAGTTATTTAAGAAACTTATAGGAATTAATGATTTTTCTTTTCAGTTCAGAAAAATCATAACGCGTTACAGACGTACAGCTCGGTTTCAAAAATAACATACCCCTGCAATGTCGCAAAATAAATTGACCTCTTCACCTTCATTGAATCAATCATTGCTTGCTGGTTATGAAGCTGGTACGAATGAAACTTCTACATTTTGTGCATATGGCTATGTGTGTTGAAATGGTATTAATTTTATATTGCTCATGAGCAGACCGATTGGATAGGAAGCTGCCTTTGGCATATACCAAAATTCTGACAGATTTAAAGTCAAGTTTTCAAGTTTAAGTGATTGGTATGGTGTACGTACTGTGAATTTTGTCACCATATGACCTGAATGCTATGCATTGACACCTATTTGAGACATCTTAAAACTTGCACCACACTCGAAACAGTACTGAATCAGAAAGTGGAAGTTTAACGTACTCACTACCTTGTATGCAAGTACCTTGCAAATGCATGTTTTTAGCTCAAAAATTTTCTTCAAAGTTATTCAGTTTTATGAATTTGCATCTGAGAATAGCAGTAATAATCGTAATGATTATTTATAGATAGTTTCTATAGAATTGTGTCCCATGCAATGCGCATATGCCTATGGTAATGTTGAAGTAATGCCATGGCCTGCTTAAACATTATGTATTAATCAAAGACATTTGTTGGTATGTGAATATATTTGATTGAAACACTATGACTGGTCATCTTATCAAGACGGTTGATAAAAGAAAATCATCACAAAGAAACTCCAACGAAACAAATATCTGGCACAAGAGAACACAGTAAGATGTAAATGGACAGTAATAGCAGTTTTGCTTCCTTAACACACGCCTGTAATGAAATGATACGCGTCTATTTAATCATTATTTCAGTACTTAAAATGTAATGCGAATGTGGTGCAAGTTTTAATGTATCTAAAATAGATGTCCATGAATAGCACTGAGGCCAGAAAGTGGCAATATTCACAGTACGTACATCATACCAATCGCCCAAACTTGAAAACTTGACTTTAAATCTGTCAGAATTTTGGTATACTCCAAATACAGCTTCCTGTCCGATCGGACTGCTCATGGTCAATATATATTTAATACCATTTTAACACATATAAACATATGCACAAAATGTAGAAGTTTCATTCGAACCAGGTCAACAGTCCTCAAGCAATGATCGATGCAAAGAAGATGAAGAGGTCAATTTATTTTGCGACATTGCAGAGGTATGTTATTTTTGAAACCGAGCTGTATAGGTTATAACTTGAATGTTTTGCGACAGTCTGCATGCTTAGTTTTTAACCCAATCATGGTTGATAACTATGCTGCCTTCTTTAATTGCACACCGGTGGGTCGGGCGTCAGACTCTATGATGGCCCCGACTTAAAGCTACACTTGTTGTAGCCATAGCGGATCTGTAGATGATCCGGATCAAAAATAGTTTCAAAAGAATTTTACAAAAATATGAAACAAGATTTTTTTTTAAACGAACTTGTCCACTTGACTCTTGATTCAAACATGTTTCATTCCATGGTCAATGATCGTGGATAATGACGTCAACATCTTGTTCACGTCAATGGTTCCCGGCTCATATGCAGAAACACGATGGAAAAAGCGTTCTTTTACACACGGCGGTTCTCCGAATTTCCCGAAAATGAAAGGTACCATGTAAGTTATCTTTCGATTTTTGTTGCTAATATGTTTTCCAATTATTTTCTGTCATTTTGACGAAGTTTCCGTCCTAAAATTGAATATTGCGACATATTTAATTAGAAACTTTGAAACGGTGGCATTGTAGTTACTCCGGATCGTGTTTAACCGCATACTGTCGTTTTATGCTCTCAAAGGACCTGGATTGTTTGATGTTTGTAACTAAAGGTATGTTTTTACATTCCGGGTGTTTATATTATAAAATTAAGTGTAAAAATGAAATAATCTGCGTTTTCAACAAGCATCATATACTATTCCGACGCTATTCAGATCACCCATGGAACATCGTGTCTTCTGTGGGGGTGGGGTTGAGCAAACATAGCTGTGGGAAAATGCCGCCGAAATATGCACATGTTTTGGTCCTAGGAACATTTCATAAGGTTCACTGTATGACTACATGCAAAGAATTTGAAGAATAAACCCATCGGTGGTGATATATAGTCCATGATTCGGAATACCTCCAACTGATTCGCTTTGACTTCAATCATGCATAGGCTTTCACGGTCCAGTGGTTACAGTCGCGTGCTTGATCAAAAATGAAAACCATTACAGTTGATGAGGAACTAAATTGGCTTCAAGATAATACTAAGTTTATAATACTCAAATCATTCATATGCGCATGCGCAGCAATTTTCATGAACTTGATCCGGAATGGGTAGAATAATTGTATTCATTTTAGTTGGTTGGGGCCGGAGCTTCTTGTCTGTTGCTTGGCCCACCGGGGTCCAACTGGTGTTTTTCTTTTGCTCCGGAGTTAGTAGGTTATTCGGCGCTCAGGGATCTCCATCGTCGGGCAGCTTACTCAATCTGTGAGTCCTTGTTTTTGATTCATCAGGATGTTTATCGTGATTTATTTGTTTGTTCTTGATGATTCATTGACTAGTTAGAGATTCACCACGAGGACCGAAGAACTAACTAAATGTTATGAACCACCGCAGAAGCTGAGGGTGAGGTTAGGATCCTGTAAAACCGGTTTAAGCCCGCCAGTAACTTTGTGTTACTGATCGTTCCAAGGCGATACTTCTGTGGTGGTTCTTTTTGTTTTATGTTTTGGTGTTTTAATTTTAATGTGCTGTTGGCGCCATATGTGTGTTTTCATATTTTTAATTAAGGTAACTGAGTGGCCACCTATTTGGAAAATAGCTGCTCATTCGGCTTACGATATGTTTTATGGTATATGTACCTGATTGTTAGTTTGGTTTTTTCCCACCTCGGTTTTTGGAGTGGGAACCTCTTTCTGATTGCGCCTTTTCCTGATCTTTGCCTACTTGTACCTTTTTACGTCACAGATTTACCGTTATACAAATGGATGAATGTATTTGACCAATAGGAACAGGCATGTCATTCATGTTTATAACGGTAAATCTGTGACGAAAGTCTACTACGATCGTCTGGGATCTTCACAGCGGCCGCATTGTTTATTGTTGCCAGTCCCATTTTAACTTTTGTTTAAGGCACACGGAAACGAAATGGCCTTTGACACGACATATTTAAAAATGGCATTATAACAACCTTTCATTCGGCGTTTCAAATTGTCATAAAGGTAATTAGGGGTGAGCTTAGGTATTGGAGGGAGAAGAGAATGCACTATGCACATTAAAATTTTATAAATTATTTGTGGACACGATGTTTGTTAAAATTCCTAGAACTATACTCAAAGAATAAGTTAAGGACCACCGTGTTCATACATCGCAATGCTGATTGACTCGTTTATTGGTTTCGTTTGAAAGTATAATTTCCTAACTATAATCACTTAAAATCAACGTAAAATCACACACACACACACACACACACACACACACACACACACACACACACAAAAGAAAAAAAAAACCGATTGTCGTCCAAGTATTTCTAATAACATCAATAAAATTATTTTCATAATCATGCATTATCTTCATTGATTGTTAATTCAAAATTTTCTTGGCTAGAAATTCTTTGCCTGCCGACAGATTTTCAAAGGTCCTTTCACTGAGAAACAGAACAAGATTCTGTCAAGAAATTTTTCCCCCAATCTAATGTAATGAACAAAAATTCTTGGGGACAATTCAGCATCAAAGATTAAAATCCTTTTTTTCAGACTGGGCTTTCTCCTATTCAAATATTTTTTTCCAAACAACAATTGTATAACGGTAAGTATCTTTTCTTATATTTTTCTATTCATGCACAATGCTAGGTTAATATTTTCGAATGAATCGATATACGAACTCATGCCCTTTTTTTTTTTTTTTTTTTTTATTATTATTATTATTATTATTATTATTATTATTATTATTATCATTATTATTATTATTAAAGTGGAAACAATAAAGTTTGCCACCCGAAAAATTGTACATACCCCAGAAATGCTCCTTTTTACAAGGCAAAAATCTGCTCTTCTATTGTAATTTTTCTATTTTATTTATTTCAATTTAATATTAACGCGTGAATTACATATCAAAATCACTGTGTCTACATATGGCTAAACAGATATTGTTTTGAATGAAAAATAAATGCTTGAATTTTTCATTTTATTTTTATTCTACCAGGACCACAGAAAGCCGCGATAAAAAAAACACACCCTTAAACCCCACTTTTATATAGTGAATATGGGTATACATGGGTAAACCATTTATATATATATATATATATATATATATATATATATATATATATATATATATATATATATATATATATATATATATATATATATATATATATATATATATATATATATATATATATATATATATTTTATCCAAAACATAGATTGTGGGTACTCGTTAGAACCGCCTCGCCGATGCGGTTCTAACGTGTATGATACTATCCACAGTCTATGTTTTGAGCTAAAATATTAGAAAATTGGCTTAGAGTTGGAAAAAAAATCTCTGTTTATTGCAATGGCAGGTTTTTGTAAATGAAAGTTCGACTTGGTCAGTAGCTGACATAGCCTTAATATGATGATATTAAATCTTCCTCTTGATTTGGTTTCAGAAAATCAACCCCATGACAAGGAATTCGACAAAGAATGCTTGGTTTTTAAAACAATAGATATAGTATACAAGAGTAAGTCACAGTCGAATAGAGCTCATTCCATTCTTGCTCCATATTAAGCAAGACGAGTAATAGGGGGTGGGGGCAGAAGGTGTACCTAAATAATATCATGCAACCTGTCTGCGGCAGCAAGGCCAAAAAACAAAATAATCCTTGTCCGTACATATGTTTCCTTTGCCATTTGCGCAAATTATGATGCTGGTTACTGCAACAATTGGTTTCACTATGAGGCTTGCATTTTGGTCACTATTTGATTGTGTTACTGATACTATGTTTTTCTTGAATTCCAGATATCTCGGAGAACGATCAATGTGAAGCCAGTTTCTGTCCTACCCTCGAAGGCAACAAGAGGAAGATTGCAGCCTATAACTTCTACCAGGCAGAACCCTACATGTCACAACTTGACCCCTACCCTAGACTTGAAAGTATATACAAGGGTCCTGGGACCTCTAACATAGAGATACCCGTGTTTGTGGGAGGGGCCTCGAGCAATCATATGGGCGAGGCCCTCAGACTGATTGCACACTTGAATAAAGACATTCGGCCCGCATATCCAGCACTGAAGGTTTTCTTCTATGATATTGGGCTATCAATATCACAATTCCAAACGGTATGTAAATAATCTTGAAAGTTACTATAAGTAATGTGCAATCCGATCGTTTAATTAAAGGCAATGCCTATGTTTTTTTTTTGTATCTATCTGATGCCATTTTTGTTGTTTTGCGAGCTTCTTTCATACGTATGATAGGCATGACTTAAAATAGTTTAAAACCATTCCTTAAATGGACTGATGTTCAGTAATATTAACTTAACAAAGTAACTATTGTTTAGCTTCAGAAGATGTGTAATTGTACAATGATCAAGTTTCCATTTGAGAAATTCCCCGAGCACGTGAAACAGCTGTTTGGGTACACGTGGAAACCTTTGATCATCAAGGTAATTATAGAATTGAGATTTTAGCCCATCGCCAATATGATCAGCAAATTTGCTCTTGTTGGCAATATATCCGATCTCTATTTTCAATCACAAGGTCGCAATCGTCAGTTTGAAAGTCTACATCAATTTAACCGAGACGGAAATATGCTTTGAATGATTATGCGAACCGCATTGCCGCAACCTAAGTCTAAGAAGTTCCAGTTTAATATAACAAAATACTGTACAATTTGAGCCGCGTCATGAGAAAACCGGATTTTTGCCTATGCGAAAGCAAAGGTGCAGATCAGCTGTGCAGTAACTGCACAGCTGATCAGCGCCTTTGTTTTCGCTACACGGATAGTACAGTTACTCTTCTTGTTAAATCCAAAATTTTAAGCTTCTAGCTTTATTTTCTGTGACTGTACAGACCGGTTTGTGTCAGACCTGGTCGGAAACTCTGAATACCGGTTTTCTCGCGTCGAGACTCATTTCATGAAGTACAAACTTAGTTTAACCAACCGTTTCAATATGATTCATTTTCATTTCTGTTCAAAGATGATGTTGCAAAAGTACCGTTTCGTGCTGTGGCTGGATACGTCGGTTATTTTTGGAACATCTGACCTTGACCCACTGTTCATCCAGGCAAAAGAGCAAGGCGTGATGTCACCCCATGACAACCATCTGCTAGCCGCGCACACGCACGAAGATACATTCCGATTTTTACAAGAACCTCCTTGTTTGTATAGGAATTATGGTGAATTTAGCGGTCGTTTGCTTATATTTCATAGTGAAAACGCACTTGTAAATGACTATGTAATACAACCTTGGGTGAAATGTGCTTTGATAGAGGATTGCATGAAGACCAAGCATAAAACCGGTGGAAATTTGTTATATTGTCAATCTCACAAAATTTATCATATCTGCCACAGGTATGACCAGTCTATTCTTAGTCTACTCATGTACAGACTGTTCCCCGAATCTTATATGGACCATCATATCAATGATACATTCTTAACCCCAAGGAGATGAGTAGTTATATATACGATACACACATTAAACAAATGTGAAGATCTATTGGTGTATTATAAACATGTTTTAATATTTATTATGAAATTATGATAGCATTTGTGTAGGGATTATGACTTCACTGGAAAATGTATTAATGAATTTTTCTGTACCAAAATTTCAAATACAGCTGGGTTCAGTTATTAACATACCCCTGCAATATTTAGAAATAAATTGACAACACTTCTTCTTTTTGAACAATCGTCCTGGCATTTGTTTTTATACTTTGTTAACTATAAGGGAAAACATTTATTTTGTATCTTCCAGATCGTGTGGTGTTTTATGCCTAATATTACATAATATTAATAATGAAGCCCATTTTCACACAAAATAGCTGATATTCAAGTTTCAAAGATTCCACAAGGAGCCATGGTTAACGGTTTGTAATTTATTTGTTCTTTATGAAAGAAGAGCCATTTTTGTACCAAGGCTGGAAATTGGGTGTCTTTATGGGCCCTAGTTACGTGACTTTGTATACTGCCAAAATGGGGGTTAGAACTTAATCATAGTTTCATGATTTGTTTTCTCGGCTAGAATATCACAGTGGGTGTGAAACTTTCACAGAACGCTTTTTATCATAAGGCTATCTCTCAAAGCTCATCTTCATGAGATTTCGAACTTCTTCTAAGAGTTTAAGCCAAGGGAATCGCCAGGAAATTCAAAGGAGGCGTTCTTCTGACCAAGAATTTGTTTTCTGATTTTGAATTATTACAAATTACATTATCTTGCATAAATACAAATTTATTTTCGCATCCTGGATTGGCTTGGTAATATCCCTGACATAAAGCCTATGGAAGAGGTTTGGAATGTCATGAAGAGTAGATGTGAGTCATTTGCTAACAATAAAACTATAAATTTAGCTCACTATAGTATTCTGTGCGGAGGAATAAATCATGAAACTGTATGATAAAATTCTAATCCCCATTTTGGCAGTATACAAAGCCAGAGGTGACTCCTTTGGCCAATACTGAGAACCCGAACTTGAAAATCCGAGAGCTTTGTCAGACCTCTGTGTAAGATGTTAGAGAACATTGGTATAGGTGTAGGTGTATAACACAAACATTAAGACTTAAAGAAAATAATCTACAGGTCCGTTTCAAAAATTAAATACCCCTGCAATGTCGCAAAATAAATTGACCCCTCCACTTGCATTGCATCGATAATTGCTGTGGCTTGAAAACAATACTTCTACGGATAGGTAGCTGCCTTTGACGAATACCAAAATTCAGTCAGATCTTTACTCAGTGTTTAAAAGTTTCGGTGATTGGTATTATGTATGTACTGTGAATACTGCCACTTTCTGACATGAATGCTATTCAGTGACAACTATTTTAGATACATTAAAACTTGCACCACATTCGCAATACATTTAATATACTGAAATAATGATTAAATGGACGTTATTCATTTCATTACAGGCATGTGTCAAGGAAGCAAATCTGCTCTTACTGTTCAATTACATCTTACTGTGTTCTCTTGCGCTTAATATTTGTTTCTCTAGGATGATTACTGATATAAATCGTCTTTGGCAGCTGATTACAGAAAGCCATTGCAAACATAAAGCGGAAGAAATGGTGCTGGTTATCCATTTAAGTAAAGTTGTTTCAGTTTGGGAACGGTCTTGAGGTTAAATAACTCGCATGGCTTCAGGATGACCACAGTTGATGACGAGGACGTATAAAATCAATTTAGCCAAAAGTTATATACAATAGCAAATTGATGGCCTCAGAAAACACCTACTATATTTCAGTTCTAGTGCAAACCTTGCACTTTCCCTGGACTTTTTACTTGAAGCAACGCCTTGTATAAGTATAACATGCACTACATGTTGTACTTTTTCTTGTTCATTTCGGATATTCTATGTATTTTGACATATTGTTAATACTTAATATTCCCAATTATGTTTCTAAAATAGAATATTTCTTACAGCATTTTGTCTCTCACTCAAAATACAAACTGTTCATATACTGGTCTTTATATGAGGAATTCCATTTGCCAGTAATTAATAGACATAGTCCCTTATTTGATAAAATATCATTTGCAAATAATTTGACCGTCTTCTTTAATTTAAGAAGCACCAGGAGTGAATAAAAAATACATCACCTTTTTTATTCAGTTTAACGTCCCTTTCAAGATTATTTCAGCTCATATGCGTCGGGTCAATCAGTGGTAGGGGCGAAAACGGGAGGACCCCGAGAAAAACCATCTGGTACACCCGCAAGCATATTTTGGCTTCTCTCACATGTGCCCCGTTTCGGCGGGCTCGAACCCATACCAGACACAGCGGTGAGATGATCAAATGGTAACATATATTTCTAAATTTAACAAGGACGGCTTGAGGGTTTCATAAACATCGCCAAAATATCCAAAGAAAGGTACAAGTAGGCAAAGATCAGGAAAAGGTGCAATCAGAAAAAAATCCCACTCCAAAAACCGAGGTGGGAAAAAACCAAACCAACAATCAGGTACTGATACCAAGAAAACATTTCGTAAGCCGAATGAGCAGCTATTTTCTCAATAGGTGGCCACTCAGTTACCTTAACTTAACTAAAAATATGAAAACACACATCCCCTGTGGCCGAGCGGTTAAGAGCACTGTTTCATAATCACTCGATCATCTCACCGCTGTGTCTGGTGCGGGTTCGAGCCCCGCACTGGCCTTATATGAGACAAGCCAAGTTCTGCTTGCGGGTGTGCCAGGTGGTTTTTCTCGGGGTTCTCCCGTTTTCGCCCACCTACGGATTGGCCCGTCTCATATGAGCTGAAATAATCTTGGAAGGGACGTAAAACTGAACGAAAATCTTGCCACCCTGGATCCACAAAGAAGGCGATACCATACGGACTGGGTATACGGGCTAAACGCATATGTTCGAAAGAGGAAGACTACAGAAAAAACAGAACAGAACTTAAAGGGCAATTGAGAAAACGGGGTTACAGTGGTAGGTTCATCGAGGCCCAGTTGAAGAAGGTTGACAAAATGGACAGAAAGGACCTTGTCAGATATAAATGCAGGGGAGAGAAGACAGAGCGAGTTCCTCTAGTGCTCACGTACTCAAACCTTTTACCGGACATTACATGCATAGTCCGAAAACATTTAAGGACCCTCCACAAGTCTGACAGGATGAAAGAGGTCTTTGATGAACCCCCATTGGTTGCTTTTAGAAGGGGACAAAATCTGCAAGATATCCTTGTTCACAAAAAACTCAACAAGGTCTTACGGACTGAGGACTCTGGGTGTCATGATGGATGTAGGACATGCGTAATACTTATGAAGGGACCAATAGAGGATACAGAGGGAAAAGGCGCGTACAACGGCCATCATACGCAAACATGCAGGATGCAAAACTTGGTCTACTGTCTTGTGTGCACCAAGTGTGATAAACCGGTTTATGTGGGAGAGACGGGAAGGCAGCTAAAGGAACGAATCGGGGAACATCTGGCAGATATTAGATTGCAACGGGATAAGGCGGTCGGGCTACATTTCAACTCGAAGGGACACACTATAGACGATGTAAGGGTTATCATCATGGAGAAACTCTATGATGACTCGAAGCAGTTACGCCTAATAAAAGAAGCAGGGTGGATACGAAAGTTGAAAACTAGTGTGCCATACGGACTAAACTTGAAATCTCAATGTGATGGGGACTGGACTGCATATTGACAATTATAGTACAGATCAGTGTTTAAACGGGACTTCATTCATACATGAGCCACGTCGCGAGGGAGCCGGTCTTGAGCATTCGGGAGAGCAAAGGCGTGGATCAGCTGTACAGTAACTGCACAACTTGTCTGCGCCTTTGTTTCCGCTACACGGATAGTAGTAGTCCTCCTCTTTTTATTTCTGAAATTTCAAGCTTCTAGTCCTCTGTAGTGACTACACAGAACAGTTTATGTTGGACCTGGCCAGACAGCTGGGAGACCGGTTTTCTCGCGATTTGACCCATTTATCATGATACCATATAGATCTTATCATGAAATTGAGTAGGCATCCAATAAGTCAATTATAATTATATTAATTTATTTATTTATTTATTTAATTTCATTATTTATATATCTTTATTTTGTATGTTTTATTAATTTGTTAATTTAGTTGTTTTTCATTTTTTTATTTATTTATTTATTTTTTATTTTATTTATTTATTTTTTTTTTATATTATTTTTTTTTTTTTTTTTTTTTTTTTTTTTTATCATTTATTTATGCAATTATGTTTTTAATCAAATATAAATTTATCTATCCATATTGTTACTCATGTAATTATTTATTTATTATTTATTTATTTACATTATTATATATATATTTACATGTATATATTATCTACTTATAATCAATTCATTTTATATTCATCTTACTTATCATGTATTTATCTATGTGGTATTTTATAGGTAAATAATTTATTTGTTTCTTTATTTATTTAATTAACTATTTATTTATTTATTTATTTATTTATTTATTTATTTATTTATTTATTCATATGGAAAGTTTATGTTCTTGCTCATTATGCCTGCATTTGCTTTCATTTCCAGTTTTACGCCAACTTGGAGGAAGTACGCCAAAATGACGTTACACGGATTGCGACGTCGCCTGGGGCGACGTTATAATCAAGTGACATCATTTTCAATATGGCTACCTGAGTTTGACTGAAAGTATGTAAAGTTTACAAAAAGTTAAAAGTTTCCTCTGAAGAAGGCTGTAAAAGGCCGAAACGTTAGGAAAAAAGAGTGCTTCTAATAAACAAAAGACTTTATATTGTTCTTCCTTAGAAGAAACCTTAGAATTACAGTGAATATTTATGGCGCTCCTAAATGGGATGCAAGCAAGTCTCAAGAAGATGGTGAAGAAGAAGGTGAGACTCAGTTCACATATCCATTTCTTAGAGAAATGTTATAAACAATCACTAATTCCAAAAGGGTTCAGTTGGAAATGGAGGTTAAATCTTGATGTAGATGAGACTTTTATTAAGAAAATTGAAAGCATTAAAAGGGATGCCTCTCTTAAACTGATGGAGATTAGTCTTACAGCATACCAAGAAAAATTGAGTGAGTGCATAGACCAGATAGAGACAATCCAAAACAATGACAGTATTAACCGCTGCGATGAATCGACACATGAAATTAGTCAAATGGCTAAGGCAGACAAGAAATGCAAATCTAGAAAGTTAAAGAAATTACAAGATACAGTGAGTTTGAACAAGTCGTACTCTACAGTAAGCCGGGTTTCCAAGGAGTACAGGGTCAAAGGGGACGGTAACTGCTTCTACCGCTGTCTAAGCAAGTATCTCTATGGTGAAGAAACAAAACACATTCAGATCAGGAATAACGTTGTAAATTACATGGATCAAAATAGGCATATATACTCCCAATATGTAGACGGGAATATGGAAGACCACTTGCTACAGCAAAGAAGTACGGATGGACATTCTTCATCGTATGCCACAGAAGCAGAATTATTTGCAGCTGCAGACAGATATAGACTAAATATATTGGTTAAAAGTACAGTACAGAGGGATTCAAGATGGAATGAATACAAGCCCACAGTTAAGGGAAGAGGTTGCAGGGAGATAAGGTTACTACATAAGAATGAACATTTCAATCTGCTGGCGGTGTCAGGGGAAGAAGATATGCAAATTGAGGAAAAAACAGAGACAAGGGTTAGGTTTGGAGATAGAGAAGCAGATGCGCAGGAGGTTGATTGGTTTGAAAGTGACAAAGTACCAGACAAACTAGGGAAAGATCACAGAAACAATCAGGAAGAGGGCCAGAATGTTTTGATGGATACAGATGCTCAAAAGAAGGGTGAGAAGATAGAACAAAGAAAAGGGGCACCACGGAAGAATAAACCCATGGAGAAAGAAACCACAGTGACAAATTTATCGAAAGTTCCATTAACTGAGTCACAAGAAAGCCTGTTGACCAAAGGCTTGAAATTCATTCCAAACCAAAAGAAAATTGATACTGCAAAGGTGCTTGCAGATTTGAATGAATGGGAAAGAAGAATGAGATTGAAAGAATACTTCCATGGCAGAGATGATGAAAGAGTCCATGATGAAGATGAAAAGATTTTGAAGAAAAAGAAGAGTGATTTTACACCAGAGAAAGGCAGAGACCGATGGCTTGACACATACATAAAAACGGTAAAGAATGACATCATAGCAAACCTACAGAGGTCAGGCACTATGAACTTGGATAGAGGCGAAGAGAAAGCACTGAAGGAGCTCCTACACAATGACCAGATAGTAATACGTCCAGCAGATAAAGGGTCAGGAATTGTAATTATAGACAGGCAAGAATACGTGGAAAAGCTATGCAAGGAAATGGAAGAAGATAACTCTTACAGAGAGACAGAAGGAGACCAAACCGCTGAGATACACAAAGAGGTCAAGAAGTTCGTCAATCGCATGTATAGACAGGGAACAATCTCTAAAGCAATGAAGGAATACTTGATTCCGCGATATCCAAAACCTGGCAGACTAAAAGGCAATCCAAAACTCCATAAAGATGATATCCCATACAGGACCATAGTTAACGGTATTGGTACGGCTACTGAAAATCTTGCAGAAATTGCTGAAAAAGAACTTCAGGATTATGTGGTGTCGTCTCCGAGCCACCTAAAGGACACGACAGACTTTCTCATGAAACTCCAGGATATCTCAGATCAAATACCCAGTAATGCAGTTTTGTTTTGCTTTGACGTAGTAAAACTCTATCCTTCTATCCCTATAGAAGAAGGTCTAGAAGCCTGTGAAGAAGCATTGAATCTCAGACAAAACCCTTCGTTGCCAACTAAAGATGTTTTGGAGATGATTAAAATGGTTCTACAGAATAACAACTTCGGGTTTGCAGGAAAACATTACAGACAGGTCGGAGGTGTAGCTATAGGGTCGAAGTTAGGAAAGAATTTTGCATGTGCATACATGAGGAAATGGGACGAGCAGCTGCAAACCTTCTACAAGAACCCATACTTCTACAAAAGGTTCATAGATGATGGTTTTGGGATTTGGACCCATGGTATAGAAGCATTGGAGGAATTCACCGAATTTGCTAACAATATCCATGAGAATGTGAAGGTCAAACTTAGATGGAGTGAAGAGAAGATTGAGTTCCTAGACACAATGGTGCACATAGCAGACGGCCAGTTATGGACAGACTTGTACTCCAAACCCTCTGATAAACACCTCTACTTGCAACGAAAATCTTGCCACCCTGGATCCACAAAGAAGGCGATACCATACGGACTGGGTATACGGGCTAAACGCATATGTTCGAAAGAGGAAGACTACAGAAAAAACAGAACAGAACTTAAAGGGCAATTGAGAAAACGGGGTTACAGTGGTAGGTTCATCGAGGCCCAGTTGAAGAAGGTTGACAAAATGGACAGAAAGGACCTTGTCAGATATAAATGCAGGGGAGAGAAGACAGAGCGAGTTCCTCTAGTGCTCACGTACTCAAACCTTTTACCGGACATTACATGCATAGTCCGAAAACATTTAAGGACCCTCCACAAGTCTGACAGGATGAAAGAGGTCTTTGATGAACCCCCATTGGTTGCTTTTAGAAGGGGACAAAATCTGCAAGATATCCTTGTTCACAAAAAACTCAACAAGGTCTTACGGACTGAGGACTCTGGGTGTCATGATGGATGTAGGACATGCGTAATACTTATGAAGGGACCAATAGAGGATACAGAGGGAAAAGGCGCGTACAACGGCCATCATACGCAAACATGCAGGATGCAAAACTTGGTCTACTGTCTTGTGTGCACCAAGTGTGATAAACCGGTTTATGTGGGAGAGACGGGAAGGCAGCTAAAGGAACGAATCGGGGAACATCTGGCAGATATTAGATTGCAACGGGATAAGGCGGTCGGGCTACATTTCAACTCGAAGGGACACACTATAGACGATGTAAGGGTTATCATCATGGAGAAACTCTATGATGACTCGAAGCAGTTACGCCTAATAAAAGAAGCAGGGTGGATACGAAAGTTGAAAACTAGTGTGCCATACGGACTAAACTTGAAATCTCAATGTGATGGGGACTGGACTGCATATTGACAATTATAGTACAGATCAGTGTTTAAACGGGACTTCATTCATACATGAGCCACGTCGCGAGGGAGCCGGTCTTGAGCATTCGGGAGAGCAAAGGCGTGGATCAGCTGTACAGTAACTGCACAACTTGTCTGCGCCTTTGTTTCCGCTACACGGATAGTAGTAGTCCTCCTCTTTTTATTTCTGAAATTTCAAGCTTCTAGTCCTCTGTAGTGACTACACAGAACAGTTTATGTTGGACCTGGCCAGACAGCTGGGAGACCGGTTTTCTCGCGATGTGACCCATTTATCATGATACCATATAGATCTTATCATGAAATTGAGTAGGCATCCAATAAGTCAATTATAATTATATTAATTTATTTATTTATTTATTTAATTTCATTATTTATATATCTTTATTTTGTATGTTTTATTAATTTGTTAATTTAGTTGTTTTTCATTTTTTTATTTATTTATTTATTTTTTATTTTATTTATTTATTTTTTTTTTATATTATTTTTTTATTTTTTTTTTTTATCATTTATTTATGCAATTATGTTTTTAATCAAATATAAATTTATCTATCCATATTGTTACTCATGTAATTATTTATTTATTATTTATTTATTTACATTATTATATATATATTTACATGTATATATTATCTACTTATAATCAATTCATTTCATATTCATCTTACTTATCATGTATTTATCTATGTGGTATTTTATAGGTAAATAATTTATTTGTTTCTTTATTTATTTAATTAACTATTTATTTATTTATTTATTTATTTATTTATTTATTCATATGGAAAGTTTATGTTCTTGCTCATTATGCCTGCATTTGCTTTCATTTCCAGTTTTACGCCAACTTGGAGGAAGTACGCCAAAATGACGTTACACGGATTGCGACGTCGCCTGGGGCGACGTTATAATCAAGTGACATCATTTTCAATATGGCTACCTGAGTTTGACTGAAAGTATGTAAAGTTTACAAAAAGTTAAAAGTTTCCTCTGAAGAAGGCTGTAAAAGGCCGAAACGTTAGGAAAAAAGAGTGCTTCTAATAAACAAAAGACTTTATATTGTTCTTCCTTAGAAGAAACCTTAGAATTACAGTAAAACTGAATTAAAAAAAAAAGAAAAAAAAGGCGTCAACAGCACAAAAACTTCAAACACCAAGACATAAAACAAAAAGAACCACCACAGTAGTATCGACTTGGAACGATCAGTAACACAGAGTTACTGGCGGGCTTAAATCGATTTTATATGGCCATAACCTCACCCTCAGCTTCTGCAGTGGTTCATAACATTTAGCTAGTTCTTCCGTCCTCGTGGTGAATCTCTAACTAGTCAATGAATCATCAAGAACAGATAAACATCCTGATGAATCAAAAACCAGGACTCACAGATTCAGTAAGCTGCCCGACGATGGAGATCCCTGGGCGCCGAATAACTTACTAACTCCGGAGCAAAAGAAAAACATCAGTTGGACCCCGGTGGGCCAAGCAACAGACAAGAAGCTCCGGCCCCATCCAACTAAAATGAATAGCTTTAGGTCGGGGCCATCATAGAGTCATAGATTTTGTCAGCAACTGTCCACCATGAACAACTATCGTTGCGGCCACTTGTGTCCAAAGATTACTCAGGCTGGTTATTCGCTTGAAATATAGGAATTATGTACATGTAGGAATCCGCTTAGCTTGAGATTTTCGGTTGCGACTCAGCCCGCGACTCAGCTGCGCTTCCGTAGCCTGTATGATAAGGCAGGTAACTATTACAGACGTTTTTGTGGTGCATCCATCAGGATTGTAAATCTTATGTAAGTATAATGCATTTTTTATTTTATCTTTCATGTAGAGTATCATGCAAGGTGCCGCGGTAGGAAAACGCATGCTGTCATGTTTCAATAAATGCACGTGCATGTACACTCGTTTCGGTTTCGTGTCTACGGTGGCACATGAATGCCTTTACCACACCTTTTGATATACTCCACCTTCAGTTCATTTAATAATAGTACCAATAGTTTTCATACAGACTTTTTCTTTGAATACTAATGGCGCCACTTTCAGCCACATCAGGCGAACAGCACGGTAGAGGATAAATCAAATAGTAGTAAAAAGGTACAAGTAGGAAATGATCAGGAAATGGCACAATAAGAGAGAAATTCCCACTCCACAAACCGAGGGTTGGGAAAAAACTAAAATGACACTTAGGTACTTATACCAAGAAAACCTATCGTAAGCCGAGGGCGCAGCTTTTCCCCAATAGGCTGCCACTCAGTTAGTAATAGCCGAACTACTAAAATATGAAAACGTACATAAAGCTCAAACAGTACAAAAAAATCGACTCCAAAACACAAAACAATGAGAACCACAACAGAAGTATCGCCTTGGAACGAAAACTACTTACCAGTGCTGTGTGTGTACAGAAAGGTCCATGCTAGATGAGCATTTACAGGACCGATGACCCTCTTATTTTATCATTTTGCTTTTGTCACAGAAAACGTGGAATGGACAGTGGAAATGTAAAAAAGTTGCTAATATTTGTTCTGGCAGTTTGTCTGTTTTGTGAGTATCGCAGTTCATATTCTCCATTCGATACGCCGAAAAAAGAGGGTGGCGCCAGAACGGCTGCATTTTTAAGTTATAATTGCTGTACACGTAGTTACGACCTTTTTGTGGACGTATCCGAACTGAAAGTGTGCAACCGATCTGGCGTTGCGATAATTTTTCGGCGTTTCGAATGGACACGGTGGTTTAAGGGTGGACAGGTGTATTGGGGTAGAGGTGAAATGGATACGCGATTGCAATTTTGATAAAATACGATGTTGTTGAAATAAACTCAACAAGTTAAGGGCCATCGTGTATATATTGCAGCCTTGTAGTTGGTTGACTTTATGTTTCTACGTAATACTTTTGAAAATGCCGTGGTCGTTTGGAGGCGAGAGAAGCAAGCCCGACCCCTGGTTTACAAGACGAGATAGATTGCCAAATGTAAAATACCCCAAAGATCAAGAATGTCAGGTGTACACAGTGCACGATTCAAAGTCGCTTGTAATGTTTATATTTGAACATGGCTGATATTTATGAAAAAAAAAAAAAAAAAAAAAAAAACAAAAAACTTAGTTCTTAAAATTCTTTTTTCACTCAAAGACACCACAAACTTACACAATTGAGTTGTATGAAACCAAATAATGAGCGTGTAAACTATTTAAATGAGAGTTTTCATTATCAGGAGTTATCTCTTGTGCTTTAAGATTTTTTGTCTGTCGACCGATTTTCAAAGGTCCTACCATGTCAAACGCAGAACAGGAGTCTATCAAGAAAACCGATTATTCCAAACATCTAACAAACAAACATAGTCTGAGAAAATTCTAGAATTCTAGAGGTAAGCTTTCACACATTAGTTCCATTTTCAGACTGGGCTTTCTTCTATTCAAATAGTGTTCCTAGACAACAGTTGTATTATGGTAAGTCTAGAAAGCAGGAAAAATGAATGGAAACTTTCAAATGATTTACAAACATGTACCGATGGAATAAAGTTCAGCAAAAGAAAATCAGTCATCGAAACAGGTCATAAATAGAGGATATTTGCTTTTTTGAGGTGAATACCAAATATATTTCATCGAGTGAGTTGAAAATATCAGAATTTTCACGAGTGCGCAGCACGAGTGAAAATTTTGATGTTTTCAACTCACGAGATGAAATATATTTGGTATTCACCGAAAAAAAGCAAATTTACTTTTTATTTTATACAATACACGGGCATTTTCCTATTCACAAAGCAGGCGGTGAAAATGCGAAAACCAAAAATTTTTGAAAACACGAATAATTTTGGTACCACATTGTTCCTTACGTTCTAACTAAGAAAATGAATACCCACACTTTATGTTTTCGTTCATAAATAACGGAGTTATAGGCGTTTGAATTTGTGAAGTGAGACACATTTAATGACGTCAAGTAAATGGAAACGTCAGAAGTAATCCAAAAAATCTGACGTCATTACAGTGAAGATATAGGCTGATATCAGTCACTAGTGACTTTTGATATCAGTGAGATTTGATATCAGTGAAATTTCATATCAATGAAAATACCAATTTTATCAAGTTTTGATATACATTGGTTTTCACTGTCAAGTATAAAATAAAAAATTTTATTTTATACTTTACAGTGAAACCCAATGTATATCAAAACTTGATAAAATTGGTATTTTCATTGATATGAAATTTCACTGATATCAAATCTCACTGATATCAAAAGTCACTAGTGACTGATATCAGCCTATATCGTCACTGTAATTACGTCATATTTTTTGGATTACTTCTGACGTTTCCATTTACTTGACGTCATTAAAAGTGTCTCACTTCAGAAATTCAAACGCCTATAACTCCGTTATTTATGAACGAAAACATTAAGTGTGGGTATTCATTTTCTTAGTTAGAACCTAAGGAACAATGTGGTACCAAAATTATTCGTGTTTTCAAATTTTTTTTGTTTTTTGCATTTTCACCGCCTACCTTGTGCATTGGAAAATGCCTGTGCATTGTATAAAATAAAAAGAAAATTTGCCTTTTTTCGGTGAATACCAAATATATTTCATCTCGTGAGTTGAAAACATAATAATTTTCACTCGTGCTGCGCACTCGTGAAATTCTGATGTTTTCAACTCACTCGATGAAATATATTTGGTATTCGCCTCAAAAAAGCAAATATCCTCTATATATTTTACGTCATTGAAAAAAGTACGAAAAGGCACAAAGCATTTTGATATTCGGCTCGCCTAAATGTAACATTTTCCTATGCCGTTTATTAAATATTCAACAAGGACCAGAAAAAGAAAGTTCGACTTGGTCAGTGACTAGCATAACCGCCTTAATTAACCCATATTTGACGAATGGATTTTCCCATTCCTATCAATTGATTGAGTCCACTTTCATTTTTAGGGGCGTTAGGAGTGATTTTTATTTTTTTTTTATCTCATTTTTCGATGAAATTTCTCTGTGCAAAAGCAGAATAGCCCCAGATGGGACGCCGCGTTCTGCGGCGTCACATCTGGGGCTATTCTGTTTGCCTATGTCCCACAAAAGGGACGCCAGGCTTAAATGAATTAAAATCATACTAACTCCCCATAAAAATGATACTAACTCCCCATAGTGCTGGTTGATACCATAGATAAAATCATACTAACTCCCCATAAAAATGATACTAACTCCCCATAGTGCTGGTTGATACCATAGATAAAATCATACTAACTCCCCATAAAAATGATACTAACTCCCCATAGTGCTGGTTGATACCATAGATAAAATCATACTAACTCCCCATAAAAATGATACTAACTCCCCATAGTGCTGGTTGATACCATAGATAAAATCATACTAACTCCCCATAAAAATGATACTAACTCCCCATAGTGCTGGTTGATACCATAGATAAAATCATACTAACTCCCCATAAAAATGATACTAACTCCCCATAGTGCTGGTTGATACCATAGATAAAATCATACTAACTCCCCATAAAAATGATACTAACTCCCCATAGTGCTGGTTGATACCATAGATAAAATCATACTAACTCCCCATAAAAATGATACTAACTCCCCATAGTGCTGGTTGATACCATAGATAAAATCATACTAACTCCCCATAAAAATGATACTAACTCCCCATAGTGCTGGTTGATACCATAGATAAAATCATACTAACTCCCCATAAAAATGATACTAACTCCCCATAGTGCTGGTTGATACCATGGGTGCGATGGTCCCGTCCGACATGGCTGAAAATGTTAAATGTACGTAAGTAAGTTAAGTTTAAGTTAAGTAAGTAGCCTAAGTAAGTAAGTAAGTAAGTAAGTAAGAAAGGTAAGTAAGTAAGTAAGTAAGTAAGTAAGTAAGTAAGTAAGTAAGTAAGTAAGTAAGTAAGTAAGAAAGGTAAGTAAGTAAGTAAGTAAGTAAGTAAGTAAGTAAGTAAGTTTTAAAAAACCGTACCCAATCAAGCTTCTAGCCTGCTTCTGTGACTGTACAGGTCGGTATATGTCCGACCTGGTCGGAAACCACATTGTTAGTTTTCCCACGAGGCGTCTATTGTTTCAGGAGATCAACATCATGGCAAGGCATCCGACAAAGATGGATGTTTATTCTTTAAAACCATTGAAATAACATACAAAAGTAAGTTATGTCGAAAACACTCGTACACCGGATATAGGGATTTTTCAATCGATGGCATCGTGACACAATGGCAAACAAGATCAGTTTTTTTTTCTATTATTTATTGTACCGTTTAGGATAATCAGTTTGGAAAATATAGTTATTACATCAATGTTTGATTTAGCTATGCTTCAATGACCTGCTGTTTGAACCTTACCAAGTTAGACTTGTGTCAGTTTGGGATTTTGGAGTTTTGGGGTTTTACACAAGTTGCGACCCTGGTTTCATCGCTTGTTCATTCAATGTCTGGTAAACTTGCTAAATTTGAGCTGACTTTTTTTGTGTGTGTGATTTTTTTTTGTTTGTCTAAATTCTTATTTCAAAATCATATCGATTGGCTAAATTGTGATCCAAAACAACATGCAAACAGGTATTTATATTCATAAATTACATTGTGTATCCTACGATATATGTGCATGTTTTATTAAATTTCCAGATATCTCAGAGAATGATCAATGTGAAGCCAGTTTTTGTCCTACCCTCGAAGGCAACAAGAGGAAGATTGCATCCTATAACTTCTCCCAGGCAGAGCCCTACATGTCACAACTTGACCCCCACCCTAAACTTGAAAGTATATACAAGGGTCCAGGGACCTCTGGCATAGAGATACCCGTGTTTGTTGGAGGGGCCTCGAGCAATCACATGGGCGAGGCCCTCAGACTGATCGCACACTTGAATAAAGACATTCGGCCGGCATATCCAACAATGAAGGTTTACTTTTTTGACATTGGGCTATCAACATCACAATTTCAAACGGTATGTAATACATAAAATGACTTGAAAATGACTTGACTTCCAGGGAAGATATACACAGGGACTGGCGCAATCTGACCATTTATCGGCAGTATTTCTATTTTTATTTCATTTTATCTATTTGGTGTCATTTTGTTTTTTGCAAGTGTGATAGGCTTGTTGTTATATGAGCCGCCCCATAGGAAAACCAACAATCTGCCTAGGCGAAAACAAAGGCGCAGATCAGCTTCGCAGTAACTGCGAAGCTGATCAGCGCCTTTGTTTTCGCTACTCGGATAGTACAGTTCCTGTTCTACTTAAATCCGAAAGTTCAAGCTTCTAGCCTGCTTCTGTGACCGTTCAGCTTAATTTGTGTCGGACCTGTTCGGAAACCACATTGTTGGTTTTCCCACGAGGCGGCTCATATGTTAAAATGCATAATCTGTTGCTATCATGTAAGTGCAACACATTGTTAAAACCATATTGACGACATTTCCTAAATATGTAAATCGTCAATGGACTGATGCAGTATCACAATCAATATATGAAATATTGTTTAGCTTCAGAAAATGTGTAACTGTACAATGATGAAGTTCCCTTTTGAGAAATTCCCACCACATGTGAAACAGCTATTTGGTTACACATGGAAACCTTTAATAATTAAGGTAAGTCTCGCCTTAAGATTTTTCATCTTCATCAACGAGCACGACAAACAATTTTGCCTTTCGCTGCCCATATATCATTTAACCAAGTTTGCTTTCGTTGGTTAAGCAGTGTCTGTTGTTCCGGTTCCATTGACTGTCCGCAAGTCACGCGATTGTCGAATGATTTCCAGATGAAACGAGCCGCGACGCGAGAAAACCGGTCTTCGGGGTTTCTGACCAGGTCTGACACAAACCGGTCTGTGCTGCCACAGAAGCAGGCTAGGGGCTTGAAATTTCGGATTTAAGAAGAAAAGAAAGTGTACTATCCGTGTAGCGAAAACAAAGGCGCTGATCAGCTTTGCAGTTACTGCGAAGCTGATCTGCGGCTTTGTTTTCGCATAGGCAAAAATCCTGTTTTCTCACGATGCGGCTCAAACCATAAATTGGTAATTGGCTATTTTATTATGACAGTATATAATTCATGGCCCAGTTGGTCGTTAAACCCTTAATTTGTTTTATTTACTATGTGTTGACTTCACAAGTAAATACACTGTTTTGTTGAAAAACTGTGAGAATCCTTTGCAAGCAATGAATTCTCACATTTTTCAACAGAAATAACAGTGTATTTGTAATATTGCCATTTGAAATTTTAACGAATCGTCAACTAATGACATCGTTAATTTTGAACAACTGGCCCCATATCTGTATGGAGTACAAGCTTACTGATTTTTATGCTATGTTTATTTTTCTTTTCACAGATGATGTTGCAGGTGTACCGTTTCGTGCTGTGGTTGGATACGTCGGTTATTTTTGGAACAGCCGACCTTGACCCTCTGTTCATACGGGCAAGAGAACAAGGCGTGATGTCACATCATAACAACCATCTGCTAGCCGCGCACACGCACGAAGATACATTCCGGTTCTTACAAGAACCCCCTTGTTTGTATAGGAAATATAAAGAATTTAGTGGTCGTCTGCTTATATTCCATAGTGAAAACGCACTTGTAAATGACTATATAATACAACCTTGGGTGAAATGTGCTTTGATAGAGGAATGCATGAAGACCAAGCATAAAACCGGTGGAACTTTGTTATATTGTCAGTCTCACAAAATTTATCATACCTGCCACAGATATGACCAGTCTGTTCTTAGTCTGTTCATGTACAGACTGTTCCCCGAATCTTATATGGAACATCATATCAATGATACATTTCTTATTCCAAATTAAAGCAACTATCTGGAAACCAAGACTGCTTACAAGACGAGGCATAAAACCGGTGAAAATTTGTCATATTGTCGGTCTCACAACATTTATCATTCGTGCCACAGATATGACCAGTCTATCCTTAGTCTGTTCATGTACAGATTTCCCAGAATCTTATATAGAACATCATCTTTATCGCGAGGGGATAATCATATATACGATAGAAATTAACACGTTCTTGCATAACCCATGTAAAACAAATGTATTGGTATGTAATAAACTTGCTTAAACATTTTATGTAAAAATCATGATAATATTGGTGATTTCGAAAAATGTATTCGATGAATTGTCTGTACCAAAATAAGTTATATACGTGCACATTATAAGATTAATCAATAACGCAGAAGAAAATATATTTTTGATAAATCGGCTTGGCCAAGATGAAACCCGACTTTTGGATTAAGCCAACCAACTATACCCCAGGAATGTGTTTGTTATAGGGTATAAGCCGGCTAATATAGAGACTTCGAGGAGAGTTTGCAAAGGATGTTAGAGAACCTTGGTGTAATTGTATAGCACAGACATTGAAAATTAAAAAAAAAAATAATATATATGCCGCCGCCTCATGAGAAAACCAACAATCTGCATATGCGAAAACAAAGACGTAGATCAGTTTCGCGGTAACCGCGAAGCTGATCAGCGCCTTTGTTTTCGCTACTCGGATAGAACAATTCCTCTTCTACTTAAATCCGAAATTTCAAGCTTCTAACTGTTGTCTGTTACTGTGCAGTCCGGTTTGTGTCGGACCTGTACGGAAACCACATTGTTGGTTTTCCCACGAGGCGGCTCAATTATGTGAAATAAGAATCACCGTGAAATGTCGATCGTTTCTTGTTTTTACATCCTCGATAGTGCATCAGCATCGGCATTGTTATTTCCATTACAATAGTTGATGGAGCGATGGTGATTCGACAGTACACATAACATTGTTGCCAAAATATTACGGCTTAGCAGTTAAGGTGATATAGTCAAAGGGTTATTTACAAATCACAATATCAAATGTGACACAAAACACGTAGAGCCCCCGCTCATTGGGGCCCTGAGAAATAGATGGACTGTTTTTGATTACTTTTTTTTAACGAACAAATCTTTTAGTTCACAACACCGGTCATACATATGACATCGAGTTAATGCTATAAAAATACAATATGACATGGCAAGCACGAGATTAAGGTTAAATTGAATAAGTAAAGAGTAGTTAAGGAGGTTCTGATAGAGTCTAGGTGAGTGAAGAGAAGCGAGGAAGAAGAAGGGGGGTAGGGTTAGTGAAAATACAGTAAACATGACATTTAGATATAGCGAGCTGGTAACTCTACAGGTTTTCCAAAAAAGATTATTATACTAATGGGGATATGACAAATGGTATAGTCCCAGCTGTCCAGAACGGTATGTGTTATAAGGTCCAGTTTATGACAATATATAAATCCGATGAAAAATTGAGAAGACATACAAATGCAAAGAAATTTGAAACCTAATCATCAGATGGTTAAACGCTCAGAAGGTCTGAGCCTGCCCAGGAAAGGTGGTTCGTCAAACCATCCATACATACAAGCCATTTTGGTTTACTTGGGTGGTATTTTACCATGCACGTTTCGGGTGTCACGACATCCTAATATCGGGTAGAGTTCCCATTAAATGGAGGCAACATCCCAACATGACCATAGCTGTTGATTGGGATGTTAAGCCACAACTCAAACTGAATCTGAATCTGAATAGTTTACTGGTGACACGCCAAATGACATTATTTCACCAGGGGGTTCGGATGGGGGAAAAATTAGTCCCTTGAACGCACGAGTGAAGCGAACTTGGACACACAGTCATTAGACATTTCAGCAGAGGAGATAAGTGAATCAGGGAGGTCATTCCAGTCCATGATAGTCTGTGGAAAGAAACTACTTTTGTACGCTTCTTTGCTAGCTGAAGGTATCTGAAAAGCCAAAGAGTGTTGATTTCTACAGGGCCTATTCTTTGGGATAAGGTCATCTGTGGGTATTCTGGCTTTACCCTTTAGACCTTTGTATAGCAATATAAGTCTACTATCCTTCCTCATTTTCTTAAGAGATTCCCGTTTCAGTTGACCTAAAATGCCAGTCATGCTCCCAGTTTCAAAAACGTAATTTCCCGTCACAAACCTTGCCGCACGATTTTGGACCTTTTCCAGTTCTTCCTGGAGGCCATGAGTGTGAGGGTCCCAAACTGAGCTTTCATATTCCAAGACCGGTCGCACCAGTCCTTTATAAGCTGCTTCTTTCACATCTGGGGGACAAGAATACAAATTTCTTCTCAAGAATCCGAGAGTTCTGTTAGCCTTTGTACAAACATTGGAAATATGAGTATTCTATTTCAAATCATTTGTGATAGTTACACCCAGGTATTTTATGCTTTCAACGTTTTCCAGTACAGTGCCCTCAAGGGTGTAGTTAGCCTGTATCTTACTAGACCGTTTATTTGTCAGCTGCATCATGTTGCATTTGACGGGTTGAAATCTCATTCCCCATTTCCTAGCCCAACTGCCTAAACGATCAATGTCTCTCTGAAGTTTCAATGTATCCTCTTTATTCTTGATTTTACGATAGCAAACACATTATCAGCAAAGAGTCTTATTTCAGACTCAATGTCTGCTGAGATGTCATTTATATACAAGGAAAACAGCAAGGGGCCGTGAATGGTGCCCTGAGGGACACCCGACACAACTGGAGCCCAATCCGATTTAATACCATTAACCACTACCCTTTGTTGTCTGAAACAAAGGAAAGCATTTATCCAATTCAGTGTTGTTCCACCTATTCCATAGCTAAACAATTTGCTTTTAATGATTTAATGGGGAGGAGTATCGAAAGCCTTTTCAAAATCGAGTATAAAAGTGTCGACCTGGCCTTTTTTGTCTAAGATTTTTGCCCGGTCGTTTATCACTGTAGTCAACTTAGTTTCACAGCTATGCCATTTCCTAAATGCGTGTTGCCTGTCCGACAAGAGTTCATGTTCATCAAGATGGGCCATAATATGTGAGCATACTATATGTTCAAGAAGCTTACAAGGAATGCATGTCAAAGAAACAGGGCGGTAATTGCGGGCAAGTGACCTGTCGCCCTTCTTAAACAGGGGACAAATATTAGCAAGAGACCATTCTTTAGGAATTTCAATTGACTGCTGGAAGAGATGGGCGAATACCGGACCTAATTCCATAGCCAGTTCCTTTAGGACTCTGGGATGAAGCTCATCAGGCCCTAAGGCTTTAGGGCTTCAATCAAACAAACATAACAAACAAGCAATACAGAGAGTCATAAAACGTCTTTGTACATTACGAAAACTTGCCCATGCAATATACAAAGATTTTTTGAGCTTTAAAAATTAAATATTTTCAGCTGAAAATTGTTGATGTTTTTCTTATTTTTGCTCAAAACATAGATTGTGGGTACACGTTAGAACCGCCTCGCCGAGTACCCACAATCTATTTTTTGGAGCAAAAATAAGAAAAATAGGTATACCCCTGCGTACCCCAGTTTTACTATATAAAAGTGGGGTTTGAGGGGTTACACATTTCACGGACATGTTTTCCTGATGCTAAAATTAAAAAGGTACAAGTAGGCAACGATCAGGAAAAGGCGCAATCAGAAAAAGATTCCCACTCCAAAAACCGAGGTGGGAAAAAACTAAGTTAACAATCAGGTACTTATACCATCAAAATATAACGTAAGACGAATGAGCAGCTATTTTCCCAATAGGTGGCCACTCTGTTACCTAAACTTAAACACCAAGACATAAAGCAATAAGAACCACCACAGAAGTATCGCCTTGGAACGATCAGTAATATAAAATTACTGGCGGGCTCAAATCGATTTTACAGGTACCAAATCTCACCCTTAGCTTCTGCAGTGGTTCACAACATTTAATATTAAAAGATGTAAAAATCGACGTTACATGTTTTTGATTTGATTAATTAAACTATGCAAAACATGTGTCGACATGTGAAATGTAACACTTTTATGCAAAGTTGGTTGCAGTTTCTTCTTTAATTTTTCAAGGGAACCGATTTTTACACATTTTTCGTTTCATAAACAAGAAATGCCAACTTCAACAAATGGCAAATAAAAACCGAAATTATTAAACAAGGATATAGTTGCTTTGCAAGGTTTTGCATGCATATGAGTGAAACGACATTGAAAGTGGCTTAAGAAATGCACCCAATATTACAAAATGATTCCTTTGCATTATTACATGTAGATGTTCATTATGTGCACATTATTAATATGCATGAATAAGTATATTTTGCCGGTAAGGTTTTTCGAAATAGCGTTTTCTCATTTTTAAAACTTAACCATGCACATCACATATTGAAATCCGATGCTTGAAATTTAACTTCCTATTTATTGTGTGTAGTTGCACAATTACTTACATCAGTATTTGCATTCATTTTGCAACCAAAAAATTAGGATGTGGCGGAAAATAAATATTGTATGGACTTTGCTGATAACAAGTCTAGTAGTTTGCTTGGTTTGTAAGTATTCGTATAGCGTATTTTTCGTAGAAATATCGTATTTTCAGGAGGGAAGTGATTAACCGTAGTATTGACCTCTCCATATGTTTTCAGTATTCTGTCAATCATTTGACGTAATAAGGCTCCTTATGGGTTTATGAAGGTGCATTTTTCATAACTGATTTAATGCACTAATTGAATTCCCTTTCTAGGGCCCCATGCACTTCGAGGTTAGACTAGGCTAGAGTTTGTTTTGTCGGCCATTTTTGTCACTTTTCATCACTTCGATAAATAAATATATTTTCTTTACACTGACGAGATCAGTAAATACGATGCTTATGATATAATTAAACTGGAGTTGGAAACTATTGTTTAATGATATTAAGTAGGGTTGCTTAGTTTCAAATGTTTTTAAATTATAAGATTTGGACGAGCACTCTCGATCGTTGACCTATTTATCGGAAAAAGATCCATATAAAACAAGTAAAAAATTGCTCTGTTACAGAGCAAAGGTGAAAGCGCTGCGAAAAAAAAAGTGAATGATTTGTTTGAAAAGTTTAATATCATACGACAGGATTTTTCATCGGTGTTCTATTAAATCTTTTCATAGTGTCAGGGAAGTGGTACGAGGTACAGAAGAGGAGCGGAGTGACAGTTAGCCAGCTGATCTAAGTTGATTTAAATAGTGTGATAGTAGGCACAGGTTTAAAATCAGTTGCAGAACATTGTTGGACGCCTGAATAGTAAGTGTTTTGCCTGTTTAACTATCGATACCAAATGTGTGAGTACATTTTAGCTTATCTGAGCTGAAGGCTCACAGCTGAGTTTATAGTATAACCAGGTTTTGGCGACCGTCCGTGTTGATAATTTCAAAGATCTTTTTTGAGCAATTTTACCTTTTCAACTGCAATGCCATGTATGTTGACCTTGCCATAAAATAAGTCAAGGTCATCAGAGGGTAATGATTTATACAAACTTTGTAGAGGTTCTTTCCCTGATGCTTCATACCAAATTTCAAGATCATAGGCCCTTTGGTTCTAGAGAAGGAAATTTCTAAAGGTGTTTGCTATTTGTAGCTATAGGGGCCATCTTGGTCATGTGACTTAGACCATGTATATAAACTTTTGTTCCTTTTTCCTCAGGATGCTCCACATTAAGTTTGGATTTGATTGGCCTAGTGAAGTCTGTGACCTTGCCTTTGAGGTTACCCAGGGTAGGTATGGTACTGTATAAAATTTTAGAACAATATTTACTAATATGCAAAGTATCAATCTGAACAATTGGCATGTTCAAAAGATATAGACTTATAAAAACGTTGACCAAAAACTAAAACATTTGAGCTAAGCAAACGCCAACGAAGACGGAGATGCTGACGCTGAAACTGGGGTGATTGCAATAGTTCTTCCTTTACTTTTGTATAGGGAGCTAAAAACAAGATAGATACAGGGAGCTGAGAAAAAATAATGACAATTGTATTTTGATGTGTTTAATTGGTTCTTTCAATGTTTTTTATGCTAAGAGACAAGTAGTTCAAATAATGTGCACAATAATAACATTTATAAATAAAAATCCTTATTGTCCTTTTACATTGTGGATCTGAATGACACAGTTTTTTTTAGTTCAATGCAGTATTCAGATTTATAAAGGTTATTGTGTGACGTAATTCTGGGATCAAAGATTTTTATTTATCAACTAAGTATGATTTTAAGCCTTATCTATCAACAATTGAAACTATATCACCAATAGCCCGTTATTAATGAAGAAAGCATCATTTCATTTGGAAAATGATGACTGATATAAGCATGAATAAAATCTGAAGTTGATATTGAAAAATAAAAAACTGAAACCAGTTTTTGAATTTAACATAATTAACTGTTTGTTAGATTCAGAGGATAAAAATATTTTTGTATGATTGGTTATAAAGGCAGTAAATTTAAGTTTTTAAACAAATGCTCTGTAAATCAAATAACAATGATTGAATATGACATTTTTGATGTAAGTGTTTTTTGTTTTGTTACATCATTATCATATGTATACAGTGCAAATACTTAAACCATGCCTGCTGACCTTATGTGATCACAGTTGTATGGATTAGAAAGGGGGCACCTATTTGTTTTACATTTTTTTGAGGTGCCATGTGAATCAGTTGGCCATGTATTGTCAGAGAATTATATTATTAAAAACAAAGCTATTTATGCAGTTTGATAAACTGATGCAAGCTAATGGCAGAGGTTAAGCCTCATGGTCAAAGTATATGCACTTTATCATGTTTTCATTAATCGACTACTACATATTAAACATGAATGAAACCGAACCATAAAAGCACAAGTAAAATACATTTTTTTATTATACAATGGACTTGACAATGGCGAACCACTTAGAGGTAAAACGCTATTATTTTAAAAACCATGGGAATGTTATTTTTTTGTGGTACTAAGTATATTTTATAAATCTTAGCTTTTTGGAAAACAATAATTTTTGTTCATTTGATTTCCTAATGGGAGATAACTCTGTTGATGTAATACCTCCTGCATAAGACAATGGCAAAACAACTCGACAAACAAGGCATCTCAGTTAAGGGGTCAAGCGTTTTAGCAACCCTGATTTTTATTGTCCAGTGGAATTTTGAATCCATTCTTTTACCAAACTTCAAGGCACAGATGAAAGTAAATGGCTGAGTTGTATAATAAATAATATTTTGTTTAAGATTTAAGAAATTCTGAAATATTGTTAAGAGTGATTTGCTATTGTTGATGATTCTCCATTGTTAAGTTCACTGTATAATATTGAACATAAAAAATAACATTACATGATTTTTTGTATGTTTGAGATTCGTAACAGATTTCAGACAAAAGTATCTGTAAATATACTCATTCACTTAAAAATCAAAAAAGCTTTTTGGCAATTTTATTAACTTTTAAATGAACTGACTGAAAGTGCAATATGATGTTTGTCATGTTTCAGTACAAAAGCAGTTTATTGCGTGCCTTAAAAGTGTAACTTTAGATTTGTTTGTATTGAGGCTTAACGTCCCAGTCAACAATTTTTCAGTCATATCTGGACGGAACCAACTCTTCCTGGGTTTCACCAGTACTGTAGGGAGTTAATGAGCCTTGCTCATGGACACAACCTGGTGATGCTTGTGGGGTTCGAACCCAGGACCTTTAGATTTGGAGTCCGACGCTCTACCACTACGCCACTGTGCCTCCTATGTACTGTAGGGAGTTAATGAGCCTTGCTGAAAGACACAACCCGGTGATGCTTGTGGGGTTCGAACCCAGGACCTCTAGATTTGGAGTCCGACGCTCTACCACTACGCCACTGTGCCTCCTATGTGAGTTATCACTAACATTGTCAAGACATTCTAAGCTTTTGTGTCCTTATAATGTGTTAAAACTAGGTGTCCTTGTGCGTTATCATTTTTGTGTCAAAACTTGACTTTACCTATTCAATAACAGTGCAAAATATGATAAAAACTGAAAACAACAGTAATTGTTTTTCTATAACTACTCTATATGTACATGTATGAACATTGACTAGAGTTCTGTTTTGAACACTGACTGGAGTTCTGTTTTGAACACTGACTAGAGATTTGTTATAAAAAATGATTATCGTAAGAAATACTTTGTGGTGAACAAAAAGGTGATGATTAAAGCTAAGTGTTTTTTTTGGATCTAAAATAATCTGGATAAGGCACTAAAGTTAAGGTCAATTTATGTTGTCTCTACTTAATTCTTAGTTACATAAAACCTGTGAAAATTATCTATATTTTTTTATATGAAAACTAAGGTTATGATATAAAGAGGTGTTTATCAAGTTTGGTGAAAGTAATAAAGTACTATAAATTTTACCAAAATCTTGTGATTTGTTAACAAAAGAGAGAAACAGTGAAATTTCATATCTGATTTTCTAAACGATGATCATTTTCTGGAAAGAAAATGCTAGCAAGTCAACAATATGATGTTTGAACTTTATGAAATAGTATCTAATTCAAAATGGATTTCATGATTGCAGCTGAGGTAAAAAGTAACATGTATATATATATATATATATATATATATATATATATATATATATATATATATATATATATATATATATATAAATATTTATTCTTTTTAAAAAATATCACAGCATCACAAAAGAAAGTTTTATTCATTGTATTTTCAAGATACTATCTAGACTTTTCATGTATGTATCTTAAACAGATAAATAGCAATGATAAAATTATGGTAATCTTTAGTCATAGGAATGTCATGACATAAAGAAATGTTCTTCATAAATAAAAAAGTAAGTTAGTAAGGCATATACATGTACATGTATACATGGATGGCTTGATTTACACATCTGAAAGTGAACAGGGTTAGATAACTACGAATTAGATCGTCATTTGGTAGATAAGTTGTTAGAGGCACTAGCAGCTATTTTTCCAAATGTAGTGGCAGGGGCCCAGTAAAGCAATGATATGTGGTCGAGAAGAGACATTAAGAAACCTGTTATGTTTAAGTTTCTGCAAGATAGAATCAATTTATCTGCAAGATAAAATGATACACTTGCACATTTTTTTATGACATTTGTTTCTCATCAATACAACCGATTGCAAATATCAGGCCAGATGTTGTAACTATGCAATGTAAGTGCATTTTATCATATAAATAGTTGTTAAAAAAAGTTTGTTTGAGTACAGCAATATATACATAACATATAAAATAACAGAACAAAACAGTCAGTATATTGAGCCACAACATTAGAAAATCAACCTAATGCATAGGCAAAAACGAGTCACATACAATCAGTATTTTTGTGTTTTTTTTTTTCTATACAGATAGAAGATTTTATGTCTTCTCACATCTTTTACCAGAGGACCATTGGTCCTGAGAAGGCTCACCTGAAGCCTGATCTTGGAGCATTAAGTCATCATAAAATGACCTTGACCTTGAACACTCACACACCTTTATTGAAACCCAGTGATTTCTGAGAAAACCATAATCTACTTTTCCAAAATTGACCTTGCCATAAAATAGGTCAAGGTCATCCTAGGGTCATCATTGAACAAAGTATGATGGACTGGAGTCCAAAATGCTAAATACCAAGTTTAGTGAAAATTGGCCTGCTGGTTCTGGAGAAGAAGATTTTTGAGTGTTTTTTTACCATATATGGGCATGGTGGCCATCTTGGTCATGTGACCCGGATTTCGCTATCAAACTTTTGTTTCCCTACCCATGGATGCTCCATATATAATTTCACTTTGAATTGACCTTGCCTTAAAATAGGTCAAGGTCATCCAAGGGTCATCATTTGATCAAACTATGATGGGCTGAGTCCCAAATGCTTCATACCAAGTTTGGTGAAAATCGGCCTGCCGGTTCTTGAGAAGAAGATTTATAGTGGTTTTTACCATAGTTGGGCATGGCGGCCATCTTGGTCATGTGACCAGGATTTCATGATCAAAACTTTCATTCCCCCTACCCATGGATGCTCCACATAAAATTTCACTTTGATGGGCCAAGCAGTTTCAGAGAAGAAAATCTTTGAAAAGTGTGTATGGACTGCAGATTGGCCAAGGTCAAGAAATTGACCTAAATTAATCATATACCTTCATCTACTCCATTAGTTGTTTGCATCTACCATTTTTCAGGTCTCAGGCTGCAATAGTTTTCAAAAAATCCATAGTTTTCACTTTTTCCCATGTATAAGCCTGTGTTTCCAAAATTGACCTTGTCGTAAAATAGGTCAAGGTTATCCTATAGTCATCATTTGATCAAACTATGATGGGCTGGAGTCCCAAATGCTACATATCAAGTTTTGTGAAAACCGGCCTGCCGGTTCTGGAGAAGAAGATTTTTGAAGGGTTTTTACCATGTATGGGCATGGCGGCCATCTTGGTCATGTGACCAAGATATCACGAACAAAATATAAATGCCATTACCCAAGGAGGCTCCACATAAATTCTACTTGATCGGCCAAGTGGTTTCAGAGAAGATCTTTGAAATTACGGACGACGGACGGACCGATGCCGGATCATGGTCATCCTATAAGCTCACCGGCTCAGGTGAGCTAAAAATATCAAGCTTTTAACATGCAACTGTGACTTAAACTACAGTTTTGGTCAAACCTGGTGAAAATTCTAGATTGTTGGTTGTTTCTTTAATGATCATATACTTGAAATTGGAAATATTGAAAGGGTTGCAATATTCAAACTATAAAATGTGTTAATAAAACATTATGTCCCCAACTGGTAACTCACTTTCAGGATGTGAAAATGTCTGAAATATGACTAAGTTCAATTTGCTCAAAAAGTGACAAAAATTACTCTGAGGAGCATATCCTAACCACATGTATATTTTCAAGGCATGGTTGCAATGTCTGTAAAGTTTCAAAAGTATCTGTATTAAATTGTAGGAGGAGTTGTGCACACAAGGAACCCACTGTCCATTCACTTTCATTGTCAAAATGCATGAAAAATGTCTAAGTTCAATTTGAAAAAACATAACAAAAACTAATTGGAGGATTTAATCCAAACAAAAACATGGTCATGATGTCTGTAAAGTTTCACAAGTATCGGTATTAAACTGTAGGTGGTGTAGCACACACAAGGTACCCTGTATCCATTCACTAAAATGCCTCAAAAAATGACTAAGTTTTAATTGTGAAAAAAAGATAAAAAAAAAAAAAGACAAAAAAAAAAAAAAAAAAAAAAAAAAAAAAAAAAATCAGAGGATTATATCCAAACCACATGCATATCTTCGTACCAAGCCCATAACATGCTTGTTAAGTTTTAAAGCAATTAGCATGAAACTGTAGGAGAAGTTGCGCACACAAGGTACCCACTGTCCATTTAGTTTCATTGTCAAAATGCCCTAAAATGCCTAAGTTTGTATTAAAAAGGGAAATAACTCACAGAATGGGCTCTTAGCCTTTTGAATTTACCAGAAAGAAAAAGTATTGGTCTTCTTAATTTTCATATACAAACTATATACCTATTTCAAGATCCTAGCTTTAACGGTTCTTGACCGAGTGCTAAGGGTTACTCACTCACTTCACAGGCTCATAGACTGACTGTACAGACAGACCCAAACTAATATGCCCTGCCCCCTCAACTTCTTCCAAAGTTGGGGACTAAAAAAGTTACACATGAAGCATGAGCACTATCTAGATGTATTTACTATGTCCGTTTTCGTGTATTAAAACTAAGAAAAAGATAGCGCATGTAAACAAACATTTTCTAAAAGTGTTTTGTGGTTAAGATGAGGTAGGAAGAAAATTCTGTATTTACATTATGTGACATGCAGTTTAGTGCATTGAGTTCCTGCAAAAAAATAAAATCATATCGTTAAGTGCAGAAATTCAACATAGACTGAACATCATAATTTATTAGCTTAATTTGTGTTTGATACACTTAAACCTTATTTGATAATTTTTGTGACCTTTTTAATAATACAAGCTTGAAATGTAAATGATATGATTGTATAGGTAAAATATTTTGACCATACTGCTTAACGTCTGAAAAAGATATGCATTTGTTCTATGGGAACTATGTTCTCAATAATGCGACTCTTAGGATGGTAAACAATGTGGCGAAATGTGTAAAACAAATAGGCATCCATATTACTGGTTTTAGTAAGCTTAATTATGTGAGTTAAAGCAGTGTGAATTCATGCAGTAAAATCAAAGTATTTTACCTATATTACAAGTTTATAATATGAGCAACATATAAGCAACAAATTGTTTTATGTCTAAGGAATACAATATTTACATCATATGAGCCGCATCGTGAGAAAACGGGATTATTGCCTATGCGAAAACAAAGGCGCAGATCAGCTTCGTGGTAACCGCGAAGCTGATCAGCGCCTTTGTTTTCGCTACTCGGATAGTACAATTCCTCTTCTACTTAAATCCGAAATTTCAAGCTTCTAGCTCTTTTCTGAGCTTGTACAGGCCGGTTTGTGTCGGACCTGGTCGGAAACCCCGAAGACCGGTTTTCTCGCGTCGAGGCTCATATGGTACATACAAAATAAAGCTTAACATTTGAACAGGAGCATAAGAAAACAAACTGAGTTATGATGTCCAAATGTTGCACTTGAAATAGAATCACTATAAATTTTCACATAGAAAATGGTATATAAAACAAAAGGACTATTGGTTCTGAGGATGTTCACCTGAAGCCTGATCTAGGAGTATTAGATAGACTGGCTAAGGTCAACAGATGACTTTGACCTAAATTGATCACATATTTTCAACTATTCCATTAGTTGTTTGCACTAACCATTTTTTGGTCTCAGGCTGGAATAGTTTAAATAAAATCCATTGTTTTCATTTTTTTTCTATGCAAAAGCCTATGTTTCCAAATTTGACATTGCTATAAAGTAGGTCAAGGTCATCCTTAGGTCACTATGATACGCTGGAATCCCCTATGCTGCATACAAAGTTTCATGGATATAGGCTCACTGATGGTGGAGATGATTTTCGAAAGGTTTTTACCATATTAAGGTGTGGCAGCCATCTTGGTCATGATCATGATAGTCATATGGGCAAGATATCACAAACAATATTTCAATGCCACTACCCAAGGAAGCTACACATAAAATTTCAACAAGATTGGCGCTCAAGTGGTTGCAGAGAAGATTTTTGAAATTGTGGACGACGACACGCAGATGCTGGATCATGGCCATCCTACAAGCTTACCTTGTGAGCCTTCGGCTCAGGTGAGCTAAAAATAACAGTGAAATGTCATTTTATCCATTAATGCACCAGTCATATGTAACTATAGCATCCCAACCTACAGTTTGTTTCCAGAAGGTGGGAATTATAGCAGGGCAGTATAAACTGAAAAGTTATTATTATGCATGTGCCTTCTCAGGTTTGGGAGTCATGGTTACAAACTAATGGTCATTATGGTGTATAAGTTTTTGTACTAATGCAATAGCACATATCACCTGTATATATGAGCACTTTGAAAAAGCTATGCCTAACAGTAAGTAATCACATGAAAGTATTTACAAAATGTGGGCAAGATCAAAACACTACCAAATGCTACACATTTTTTGTTGTCTAATTAGTGTCTTCTTCATCACTGATTTTCAAAAAGTAAAAAACATTTATACTTGGTGGTTTTGAAACACACAGGTTGTCATAGGTTTCTAAAATTGTGTTATATAATTTGCCGGCACAGAATACTAGCATTGTTTTTAATAATGTTGTTCATGACACTATCATCATTGTTATTAAAAATATTGCAAAAATAGCATACCTTGTGCAATTTGTTTTTGGCACAAAACTCAAAACTTTGAAGTTGGTGGTCAAGAAATGATATTTTATTTTATGATTTACAAGTGAATGCTTAAAAATTTGATTTTGATCAAATTTGTTTAACTAGATTTAACAAAATACTTCATTATGGCTGAATATCAATGAAAATTTCCTATTAAGCAAAACCAATTTGTTTCATATTTTTACTGTATGAATTGAAAAAATGTGAAAACAGTTTTTTATATAAAAAGTTCTTAACTATGTTTACCTCAATGCAAAGATATTGATGGCTTAAAATCAACTGTGGCTGTTTTTGTAGTTAGTTTACATGCGTTTAAAACATGTTTCTTTAACAATCATTCAAAACATGGTTCTGTGTAGCTTAACTATCATTAATAAATTTTACTTTGCTTTCATTACTGTACATTAAATATTATCTAGGCACTTGAATAAAAAACATTTGCTATTTACTAATTTAAGGAGATTTACTCAACATTGAAAAGAACACTACGTTTTCAATTGAAGACTTTGTGTAAACCAAGTTTAATGGGTTTACATGTAAGTAACTATTTACTTTTAATAGTTGTATTTAACAGTCAGGGACAAAACCTAAACAGGTTATAAAAAAAATAACTGAAACAAGTTATTAATACACTTTAAATGATCTCCCTTTCCAAGATGTTAGAGTTAACTTTTCTTGGATATTTTTTTCAGGTCAAAAAACCACTTTTATAAGTTATGCTTTAATTAGTAATTATGACAATATTAACTTGAATAGGTTATTAGTATCATTACCCCACTTGTCTTTGAAGTACCTGCGTACTACTTTTTAGCCTATGCGTACCAAGAAATTCTTTTGTAGTAGCTACATTAAAGTTACATCATCCTGGGAAAATTGTCTAGACATGTGCCAAAATTCTGGTAAGGTGGGAACAGATGTTTTAAAATCAGGGATTTTGCCATTCTGATGCCCAAAAATTGCATAAAAAACTGAAATTTTCAAAATCTGAATGGTATATACTAACTTTCAGCCATGTGAGTATAAAGCTCTCATCTTGCTGCATCTCCCATTAACATTTTAATTATGTAAAACCCTGCATATTTCAAATAAATTAAGAGAAACTTCACAGATTTTGACTGATGCAGGGAAAATGAAAAATAACTTGTTTCAGTTATTTTTTTTATAACCTGTTTAGGTTTTGTCCCTGACTGTTTAAGCAGGATATCTGTTAAGTTAAACACAGTATATGAAATTTTCGGTAACAGGGAATATTGTACGACATACATATATATATAACACAATTCTAAGAACAACATTTTGAATGGCTCTGTTTTTTGGAACCATATGTGCCATCAGTTGTCTTAATATGGCTAATTTTATACAACTATGACTTTATAGCTTTGTATGGGAAATAAAATAGTCAAATATTTGGGAAAATACAAGTTTCTTTTTGTGTTGTTCTCAGAAGAGGTGACATTAACATGTTTAAAGACTGAAAGTCATGGTCAGACAAAATTGGCTGTACTAGACATACATGTATATTGTTGAGAATATTTACACCATTTCTGGCAGAGACTTCCTCTTAGCTGAAACAATCTTTAAGTTGTTGTTGCAAAATGACCCATGGCCATTTACTGGCAATTCTTTCCGAACATGAGCAGTTAGGTCTGAACTGCTTCCATTGAAGGAGTTTAGGTCTGGTAAGCTGGGAATTAGTTTTTTCAAGTCTGGGTAGAAAAGAGTGTGCTGGCTCAAATCTTTGCCACGTGCAACAATAATGTCTGCAGTACAATAATACGATTTTTTCAGCAGACATGTTCCTTTACACTTGCTGCATACATCATCTATCATCTTCTTGTTCCGGCAAGCTGAAAGAATAAGTTATAATTTTAAGCTATATTAAATGTTATCTTAATAGATATCAGTGCAATTGTAATGTTGTTATGATGTGACCTGCACCATTCCATGCATGTATACCAGAATCTAATTTTTTGTATGGTTGATGTGATTTTAAATTCAGTATCTCAGTCAACAATTTTTTGAGTCAACTTGCTATTTCTTGGACCTATTGAATTAAAGTTTGGTTACTAGGATACCGTGTTGCACATTATATTTTCTGCCAGGATTGTAGACGGAATATTTCCATTGACATTCTATTAATCCTCTCCATACTGACAGGGTGGGACACATTCAACCATTGATTGAAAATAAAAATTCAGCAAAACTGCAAAGCTTTTTTTTTTCTAACTTAAGTTAGACTTTTTCTTGCATAATACTCAATAATAATAGATGAGGCATAAATTCTCAATACATGGTTGTTTAAGTACACAGAATCATAAAATACTTCATATTTTCTATGGACAATTTTAAAAATGTCTATAAGTAGATCAGGGGAGACTACTGTAGGATTATTAACTCAAAATTGAAAATGTTTGTTTTATACATTAAGGTAAACGTTTGAGGCAATTTCATGTGTTTACTGGAAAATCTTCAGCATTGGTACAAATACATAATAAATATATAACTATTGATAGCAAAATAACACAGCTGCAATCCGCTTATGATATCCACAATCAGTTTACCAATGGTTTAAATGCAACCTATGCTAAGCTGTCAGGGAAATGGAAGGTACCAAAATGGATCAGAGCGACAGTTAGCGGGCTGATTGGGACAATCAAATTTTCAAAATTATTTGAAAAAGACATTTTATTTTTTTTTAACATTCATAAAAACCTTTCATTATCTTATTCCCTGCATCTCTGTAATTAACAATGATAAAAAAAGAAAAAAAAAAAATATTGTATGTAAAATTGCAATAAAATAATATCTTTCCATGGTATAGTGTTTAAAGAACATTTTATAAGAACTTAAGGCTTACTCACATAAAACCTGTCTCAACAGTTATATAAAACATGAACTATTCTCATCACATGACCAGAATATCCCTGCATCTCTGTAATTAACAATGATAAAAAAAAAATATATATTGAATGTAAAATTGCAATAAAATTTTTTGGTAGGGGCATTTTTATAGGGTCGGCTTGGTAAGGGGAAACAAATATAATTTTAATTTTGGCCCCATTTATTCAAGGATTAAGGCATAAAACAACTTACTTGGATTTGGGCAGCAAACATACAGAGAGCATGATTTGACAGCATATGCTGTAAATTCCGTTGTCACTGGAGGTGTGTATTTCTTTGTGAAATCTTCATCCTCTAAGTAGTCACTAAGTGATACTTCTACTGGTACACTGTCTGGTGGATGGAACTGTAATAGTAATATAGAAATTTATTATGTTCATATTATATTAACTAGAGGACCAATGGACCTGTAAATGCTCACATGAGATATAGGATATATACCAATAATCTTGTTTAACCATTATGGTCATGGGCCACCAATATAAACCTTGCCGAAAATTGGTCAAGGTCATCACGTCATAATTAAATTTTATGTATACATGTATATTGTAGTACTCTAGTCCACAATGCTACATGCCATGTTTTGTTGAAAGGGTACACTAGTTCCAGTGAAGAAGTTTAACCATACATGGACATGGCTGCCATCTTGCTCACTGATCTGGATTATTTATATATACATTGGTTCCCTGTTCATATAGATGTGTCCAATTAAAGTTGGCTTTGATTGGCCATGTGGTTTCAGAAAAGATTTTTGAATATTATGGTGATATATATGTGTATTGCCCCAGAGTGGGGGAAGACCAGCTCGTGGGGGTCCAGTTTTTTTTTTTTTTCAGAATCATTAATCTTCACTCCATTTGATCATTTGCCAATTTCCTTCAACATTTTCTCTTAAAATGACATTTTGATTATTTTCCATATTCAAATGCATGGGGCACTCAAGTTAACCTTGTCGTAAAATAGGTCAAGGTCATCCCAGGGTCATGATTTATATAAACTTTGTGGCACTCCTCTCAAAATTCAAAATCATAGGCCTTCTAGTTCATTAGAAGATTTTTAAAGTTTTTTGCTTTTTATAGCCATGGCGGCCATTTTGGTCATGTATCCTGGACCATTTAAATAAGTTTTGATCCCTTTTCCTTAGGATGCTTCACATGAAGTTTGGCTTTGATTTGCCAAGCGGTTTCAGAGAAAAAAGATCTTTTGATATTATGGCAATATACATGTATACTGCCCCGGGGTGAGGGCAAACGAGCCCCTAGGGTACAAATTTATTTCAGAATCATATATCTTCAGTCCATTTCCTTCAAGTCATTGTTCAAGTGTTTACCTTCAAGCAACGTTTTGACAATTTTCCCAACTGCATGGGCAACCTAAGTTGACCTTGCCGTAAAATAGGCCAAGGTCATCATTTATTTAAACATTAAATTTTTCTCCCTGATGCTTCATGCAGAGTTTCAAAGTCATAGACTTTCTGGTTCTGGAGAAAAAATTTAAAGTTTTGCTATTAAAAGCCATGACAGCCATCTTGGTCATGTGACCTGGATCATTTACATGTATATAAACTTTTTCCCCTTTCCAAAGGATGCTCCACATGAAGTTTGGCTTTGAATATCTAAGCAGTTTCAGAGAAGAAAGTCTTTTGATATTATGGCAATAATCATATATACTGCCTGGGAGTGGGGCAAACCAGCCATTGGGTTCTCAATTTTTCCAGAATTATAAATCTTCAGTCCATTTGCCCATTTCCTTCAAGTTTTTACCTTCAAACGACATTTTGACAATTTTCCCCCATTCAAATGCATGGTCGACCTAAGTTGACCTTGCAGTAAAATAGGTCAAGGTCATCCGAGGGTCATGATTTACTATGTAAAGCTCATGTCCCTGATGCTTCATGCCAAGTTTCAAAAACATAGGCCTTCTGTTTTGGAGCAAAAGATTTTTAAAGGTTTCTGCTATCTATAGCCATGGCGGCCATTTTGGTCATGTGACTCAGACATTAATGTAAACTTTTGTTCCCCTTTCCTAAGGATGCTCCACATGAAGTTTAATAGGCCAAGTGGTTTCAGAGGAGAACATCTTTGAAATTGTGGATGAATGGACAACGGACGATGACATATAGACGACAAAGCATGGCAATCCTATAACCTCACCTTATGAGCCTTTGGCTTAGGTGAGCTAAAAAAATAGAACCCATATCACCATTTCAGCTTTTTTTCTAATTCAGTATGTAAATCACAAATTATATGAAATATTTCAAACATTTTTTCTTTGATACATTTATATTATACACAAATTATTTTGTAGATGTCGAGGTACATGTATAAGAGTTATTTTGTTAAAAATAGTGCAAGTGGCTAACATTATTTTGTTAAAAATAGAGTAAGTGGCTAACAGCAAAAGTAATGTTATTTCTAACCAATAATCTTACTTACACCATCGTAGGAAAAGCATACAGAAGCAAGTTACCAGGACTTAAAGACTGTTATTAAAAGTGTGCATGGTCTATATTGCTAAGTATGTTATGTTAGATTAAAATGAAATAAGATACATACCTCTATCTTTGAAGACTCCTTTGTTGATAAGCTGTTAGTTTTATTGTACTGATATGTGTTGGTTATCGAAATTACATCACCCATTCTATAGTCCATTTCAGCATCTTCCCCAAAGAGAGCAATTTTGACTGCTGGCTCATCTTCAGTGTCTCGTAAGGAAACAAACTTAATAGCCAGTGTGCCATTGCGACGGTAGTCTTTTGGTGAAGACTGAAAACAGTATGAGAATTTGTTCTATAATATTTATAACTAGATATAGTGCCTTAATATACACAATACCACTTAGGCACTGTAATACTGGACTTGAACAAAAAATTTCCATGACCTTGCCCTTTAAGGTCATGCAGTTTGGACATAATTTGACCTCTTTATAACACTATTGTTGGGATCCAGTCCAATTTGCGTGTTAGCTACCCAAAATATGTTATTAAGAGAGTTAAATGTATAGAAAAAAAAGTGTATAGAAATATAGTAAAGATAATCTAAAATGAGCAATTAGGGTCAAACAGTGATCAGTGTTATATCCAAAACTGTGTTGTAACAAGCTTGTTATAAAGAGGTCCAGGTGTCTTGGGTGAAAGTCTCGGAAATGAATGGGCATTTACTTTCTATCATTCTATCTTTTTTTTTTCATATGGCATACACCTTCAACTGAGTTTCCTTTTAAAAATGATTGAGTGTGGGAAAAATGGGGCCTTACCAGGGGTTTTGGGGATCTGGAAGAAGGGCTTTTAATTTTAAAAAATTTGGGAAACAAGTGGTTTAAACATGTTAAATAGGCCATTTTTTTTCATGATCTGAAGAGATCAAAAGTATTAAAAGTTTTCCTTTTATGTTTACGTGACAAAGCAAATCATGTTTTGGCTAGCTAATGAAAGCACTATACTATAGTTCGGTTTTGACCTAAGACTAGTCTAAAGACCAACAAGTCCACTTAGTAGCACCAGAAAGGATACACAGATTGTGTTACCGAATACTTTAAGCATTTCATACTGATTCATCTTTCACAAATTTAAGGCCTTTTTAGGGCTTTTTCAAGCAAATTAAAGGACATAATATTATATGTTTCTCTTGCGCAAAAAAAAGCACAATTGTGACGTTCCATGGTAGATGTTGCAAAAAAAATGACATTATATTTAGCATGACTAACGTATACATATTACTACTTACCAAAGACAGAATAGAATAGAATATTTTGTCAGAAGAAAGAAGATCAGAGAATGGCTACCAATTGACATGGGTAGAAAAAATCATTTTTTTTTTTTTTGAGAGAACACAGACCAACTCAGCAGAGAATGAGATTTAAGGCCCAAACATTTCAAGGTGTCTAAGATGAAATTTAAGGGCTTTTCAAAGCCTCCCTTGCAATTTAAGACCTTATCAAGACAACCTCCAAAATTCAAAGCCTTTTTAAGACTGCTTTAAGAGCAGTGAACATATTAATGACAAAAGGGATGGGCCATACAATGGTTTTTGCTTCTTTTAAAAGCCGAGTCCAACACTATCACTGAGATCTTAGGTTTCCAACATAGAAGTTGCATAAATTTAATTTTCATAAACATTACCTGCACAACTTTCCCTTTTATGAGGCTTGTGCTTCCACTTTGTATGGCCTCACTTAGTTTTCTTGGTGAGTTGTTGGGTGATTTTACTGGTGTTAAGTGGATATTATCCGGAACTTCAACAGGCACCCATTCTACAATATTTGTGTTTTTGGTGGTCCAAAAGCACTCGTCTCCCATTTTTCTCAGTAATCCAAGGAATGCGTATGAAACACCAGCATTTAAAGTCACCCGGTTCCTGACCTGGTAGTTTCTAATGTTGATGACATCCTTGTTGTCTGCTGCCTTTATAATAAAATATTTCCTCTCCTGTTTCTGGGAATTGTGATAAGTGATTACGTCGCCCATTTCTAGTATTTTCACAGCTATTGAACATTCTTGGTCTGGTTGGACCTTAAGAGCGTCCTCTATAGAGGACAGCTGAAAGCTCATCTCTGAAAAAAAAAAAAAAATAATAATAATAGCTCTATCAGTGTCTATATTCATTTTAGCCATATCTTAACTATACTTTGCCTCATCACACATCATATATAGCAAAAGTCCCTCAATGCAGGCTTGCAAAAACGGCAAATGTATTTTTTTTTTTTTTTTACAATTACTGGTTGAATGTTTAAGAAGATGATTTTATTAATGTGCCTAATATTTTTTTTTAATGGACAGGACATAAAAGATAAAAATTTTATCCAGAAATGCAAAACATAATAGATTAAAAGAAGCTCTGATGGGGTTGTGGCGGAGACAAAAAATCTCAGGCAAGTTCTCAGATCCCAAGATTTCCTTGTTGAGGCTTAAACACCATCATTGATTATTTTTCTCACCCACCTTTTAAAATGTATTGACTCTTAAATCAGTCAGGGACATAACCTAAACAGGTTATAAAATAATAACTGAATCTTAACTGAATCAAGTTATATATTTTTTTTTTAAATTTTGCTTAAATAACTTGTTTACATGTCAGTTATTCACCCATTTTTCACCTTTTCATCTTCAAATTGTAGCCTTAGGCATGGACAATTTTTTATGAAATATCTGTTACATAACTTTATGACCAGCCAAAAAAATTTACTAGGCATCCTCTGGAAAGTACTATGCAGGGGTATAAAGTTCATGGAAAAAATATACTTTATAACTGATTTAAGTAAAATTAACTAACTACATCATTAACTTTGAACAACAAGACCCATGCGTACATTTCTGAATCAGTGGTAGAGCTAAGTTTTTAGAGAGGGCAGTGGTCAAATTGTCTGTACAACGGCACTTTTTGTGTGAAATTCTGCTATGAGGGCACAGAAAACACCTTTTTCTAATGAAAAATTGCAATGTTTGGGTACAGTTAGCCATTTTGTGTAAGGCTTACTAGTCATAAGATAACACAAATCTTTCACAGAAATGTCAAATAGTGTGTATTTTTCAATACTCTAATATTCTGAAAAGGACAGGGTGCAACCCTATGGAGGCCAAAAGGGCAGGGTGCATTTTCCATTATCAAAATGACGGCAGGGTGCTCCACCCTTCGACGCCCTTCTAGCTCTTCCACTGCATTTTTATATGCTTAATTTGATTGACATTTGAGACAGCTAAAAATGTAATAAAACTGAGGACAGGCACACAAAAGGCTTGACTGATGGGTGAGATTAACATTTCTCAGCGAGTCTGCATCAAGGAACTTTCATCAATATGTGACAAGGCCTTTTACCACAAAGTAGGCATGTAAAGGTAAAGACTGTTTTAACTTGGATAATAAACAACAACCAATATTCCTTTCATTCTTGCATGGATGTTCATTTTATATGTTTTGTCCAGGTTCAAAACATGGTTAACATGATATATAATAATAGCTGTCGCAGGACAGCGTAGCTCGGCTGACTTGTGCTTTGTCACTTATCTATTAAAATCTATAACCCATGACCTTGACCTCAAGGTTTCTCAGGTGGACCGTGATGGTACAGCATAAAACTTCAGACCAATACATGTATCTACCAACATGCAAAATATAAACTTCATCTTTCTACATATTCAAGAGATGTACACTTATAAAACTTTAACCAAAAACTTTCTGAGTCCGTTACCTTGACCTAAAGGTCACTCAGGTGGCCATGATGGTACAACATAAAACTTCAGACAAATATCTATCAACATGCAAAGTATCAACTTGATCCATCTACACATTCAAGACATATAGACTTACAAAAAATGTAACACAATATTTCTAAGTCCATGACCTTGACCTCAAGGTCACCCGCATGGGTCGTGATGGTATGGAATAAAACTTCAGACCAATATGTATCAACAAGCAAAGTATCAACTTAATCCATGCACATGTTCAAAAGATACGACTTATAAAAACTTTAACCAAAAACTTTAACATTAGAGCAATGCTGACGCTGATGCTAATGCAGACGCCGGGGTGACTGCAATAGTTTTCCCTGTAATTTTGTACCGGCAAGGAATACATTTACAAGAATTAGTCATTGCTACATGTATACACAAAATATTAAGTTCTGGCCCTAGTTGATTCAAAGAAAAAATTTTCTTATGACACAAAGTAATTATAATGGCCAGGTGGCTGGCACAATTTAAATCAACCGTAGTGGCCTAGTGGTACAGCAACAGCCTCTGAATGGAGAGGTCCTGGGTTTATGCCCCATAAGGGTCATAGTGTTGTGTCCTTGAGCACGACACGTTAAATCCCTAAAGTACTGGTTAAAACCCAGAAAGCGGTGGCTTAGTCCATACAAGACAGATATTGTTCACTGGGTGAGTGGGTCGTTAAACCTCAATACGTACAATTTATATTGGTGACTACTAAACATTGCTACATACAAAATAAAAGCTCTAGGTTTTGTGGTTTCAGAGATTTGTTTTTGTTTTTTCCCATTGTAAGGCTATAGGAGCTGCCTGTTACTACAGAAACCATTGTTTTGAAACCATCTGCTTCAGAGCCTAATGCAGTCAATCCCCCAACTCATTGATGATTTGATCAAGATCTGCCCACTAGAGTTAAAGGCTTATGTATAAATAGTTGATGTCAATACTTTTCCTGGACAGACTTTAACCAGTCATCAGATAGCCAATCAGTTATGAATAAGCTTTCCTTAGAGGCACAAGTAGCCCACTTATTTCTCTAGCCATCAAAAGGCATGGGCATGCTCATTTTGTGAAAAGCAACTTTTTTAAACATTTGTTGTTTTTTTTTTTACCTTAATACACAAGTTACTCTTAATGAACATGTTCCAGTGAAAATTTGGATTTTATGATTATAACACTTTTGTGCTTTATTGACAAAAAATACCAAAAAGAACATACCTGATCATGTGGTGCATCTGTGTCCTCAAAGTACTGAAGAGTTTGTATACAAATAGTTTTTTTTGTAAATGTGTTTTTTGTCAAAAATCAAAAAAAGCAAGTATAATAAAACAACTCAGTTTTGCGAATGTGTCATGAATGTATTAATAAATGTTTTTTTCTTGTTATATATCAAAAGAATCAAGATTCAAGAAGCAAACAGTGCAATGCATAAAATAATATATAACATAAATAATCAGTTTTTTTTTATAAAGCTTTTCTGTACTGAAAGGGATAATTTTGTACAAAACAAAACAGTATAACAAATTACTAGATATGTTTGGAAATGTTTGTGAATATTTGCAAATTCGTTGTCAAATGAATTCAAGGTTCTCGCAAGTAAAAATCTCTATTAGCCATAAAGACCACAAGAACACTCGTCCACAAATTCAATACCATGCAAATAATTTGGATATATATCAGAAATAATTTTTGCACAAAAATTTCCAATTTACAGTAATGTAACATGTGAATGATAGTTACTGTTTGCGTTATCAAATTTATAAAGTAACAAAGAGTGCAATGCGAATTTGCATACATGTACAAGTATTTACAAAAAGGAAGTGGCTACTGACAGCCGGCTGTCAATAGCGAAAGTTCGCTACTGACAGCCGGCTGTCAATAGCGAAAGTTCGCTATTGACAGCCAGCTATATATTTCTTTATATTTGTGGGTTTCTAACAGGTTTATCTTTAATATTGTAAGATAAATGAATGGCATTAAATCATATGACCCTAGGTTCATCACAAGTATCCTTTAAGCATATATTTTGTAAGTATATTTGGGATTTGGGCCAGAAGTCAGACTTTCAAAAAATGTTAAAATTTGTGGTACATGTAATAACTAAATTAATGTTTTTCTTTTCAAGTTTTCCATATTCTGACAGCCCCTTTGTGACTTATAAGGCATTCCTTAAGCTATAAGTACCTTAGACGGAATATTTCCATCGGTATTCCGTTAAACCTCTCCATATCGACGGAAATGGGATATATTCAGCCCTTGGTCGAAAATGAAAATTCAGCGAAACTGCAAATCTGTGTTATTCTAACTTATGTTAGATCTTTTCTTGTATATATGACATAAATTATAAATATTCTAGTTGTTAAAGTACGCAGAAGCATAAAATACTTGTTTTTATATGGAAAATTTCAAAGATGTCTATAAAAAGATCAGGAGAGCCTACTGTAGAATTAGCAACTCGGAGTCGAAAATCATTTGTTTTTCTACATTAATTTAAACGTTTTAAGCAATTTTATGTGTTTACTGGAAGATCTTTGGCACTGGTACAAAAACATAACAAAACTAATACCCTTACGACTAGGTGAGCTGGCTGTCATTAGCGAAAGTTCACTATGGACAGCCGGCTGTTGATAGCGAAAGTTCGCTATTGACAGCCAGCTATATATTTCTGATTAAATTTATATCTGTTGGTTTCTGATATGGATTTAGATTTTAATGTCAATATTGTCAGACAAGTGAATAATATTAAAACCTTATGATTCTAGCTTAGTCTATGACATGACGCCAAAATGGTACATTCCTGGGGTAGGGCTAGAGATAAGAATAATCTGAAATGTCTTTTCAACGTGGTACTCTCTTCATATTAATGTTTCTTAAAGTCCATCTTTTGACAACTGCATACTTGGAAAAAGTAGGCTACATATAGGGCTTGTATTCCATATATGCCATCAAATCCAAGGGACTAATCTTTTGATCTGGAAATGGGGTTAGGTGACTGGGACTAAAGGCAAAAAACTAGATCTTTAAAATTCTAAATCAATACAGTCCTTTATAATCAATATAGAAGTCATTTATTATTGTACCATTTGTACTTGTATCATGTCAGACTTGAACTCCAGGGTTTAAATGATGCCTGAGGTGAGTTGAATCATCCAGACTAGGAAATAAACAAAGGCCATGGCTGAGTTCACACACATTTTATGCCTTACTGAAGAATAATTCATACCGGGGATAACACTTATTGAGAAGTCATCATCACATGTAACTATTTCTGAGATTAAAACTAAATTTTCTGGCCCTGAAAATGGAAACTGAGGTGAGTCAATCCTCCAGACTAGCATAAACAGGGTTTATGGCTGTCCACACACATTTAGGCCTTACTGGGGAATAATTCATACCGGAGATAACACTTATTGAGAAGTCATAATCATGTGTAACTATTTCTGAGATTAAAACTAAATTTTCTGGCCCTCAAAATGGAAACTGAGGTGAGTTGAATCCTCTAGACTAGCATAAACAGGGTTTATGGCTAAGTCCACACACATTTAGGCCTTACTGGGGAATATTTCATACCGGAGATAACACTTACTGGGAATGAAATAAATATCAGATCTGGGAAAAATCTCCAAAATGTAAAATTCCTGCAGATTTTGAATGTGCTTTGTATTAAACAAAAACATGATAATTTAAACATTTGTATCTGCTTGGAAGCAAAAAATCATCAAAATTACAGATTTCTTCATAAATTGGATACAAAATGTTGTATAATTTTCATGTCGGATCACATCTTGTTGAAACTCTGGCATGTGATAGATACTGACTATGATCTTGACTTGAAAACTACTTCATTCAGACATTTATGCATAAGATGGAGGAATACTGATATAGTGATTAAAATGGTTATAAACTTTCAGGAAATGGATAAAAGTTTTGAATATACAATTTGAAATTTTGTTCGTGACTCAGTGCTGTACAAATGTTCATAACATCATGTTTCTACATCTTTTTCAAAATAAACTGCTGGGTAATCTAATGAATAAACAAATTTGTATATAAATAAATGACTTTATAAATCATAAACACTTCAATAATAAATGTGATAACAAGATATTGGTGCGGCTCTGACAGAATATTTTATATTTTGATAATACTGAATTTCAAGTTATTCGCTTTCCTTACAAGTGATGTGTTTGACTCCCATGGGGTTGATTATTGCTAGGATTTATGAAGCCATTTCATTTTAAATATAGAGAAATAAACTTATGCACATTAATATATATGAAAATGTGTAGCTGGCTGTCAATAGCGAACATTCGCTATTGACAGCCGGCTGTCAGTAGCGAACTTTCGCTATTGACAGCCGGCTGTCAGTAGCGATCGCCTTACAAAAAGTAGCCTGTTTTGGAAAAAGTTGTAGTGTACATAATATCAGTTACACTCATGTTTTTTTGCATTTCCTTGTTATTTCGCGTACATTATCCTGTACCCACTTTCTAAACATTTAACAAATAAAATTAACCGGGTTTTCATTAAGATTTTTTTGTAAGAGGCCTGAAGACTGTTTGAGGCGGTCATTTTTTATGTATAATTAAATGCCAACAGCACCATTTAAGGCGGCCAGAAAATGGGTTGAAACAGTCATTTTGGCTTCCAGCCACCTCTTAATGAAGACCCTGAATTTTCTTGGTGTGCACATAGCCAGTATTCTATATACTAAAGGACTTTAAAAGCACCTCACTATACATTGGTTATTATTTTGCCTAAAACTTGTTAAAATTAATTTGAAGTATCAAAAACACATAATAGTGTGTATCTTAACATGATAAACATTTATTTATATTATTTATAAAGATTTGTTTGCTGAATTACTTGGTTATACTATTTTTTTAATATGTAACATTTTTGTTGCTTTGTCAAAGAAAACCTCAGGACAGCTACAAAAGGGACTATTTGTAAACACAAACTATCTCTTGTGATAGCGTACAACCACAAGAAAGAACAATAAAAATTGGGAATTTGTTCAATGCCTTTTAAGAAGCTAACATTTTTCACTGATGTCAGGCTGACTCAGGCATTAAGTGACCAAAATGCAAAGACATACGATTACAGCCTAAAAAATTATGGTAATTTTTACACAATTCCGTGTTTATTTATTTTGTCTGAAAACTTTCCATTTTGTTTTATTTTCCACGCAAAAACGAAAGTTTTCTACATAAACATTAAACTGACGTAGCTTACACAGTTTCTGTGTAATTGAAAGACAACAAACAGTGTTTGCTTCGCTTCTGGTGTTTCTTTCCAGAAATCATGTTAAACTTTGTGCATATTTTCCATCCTCAAAGTTTACTTTTGTTAAATTGCTTCGCTTCTGGTGTTTCTTTCCAGAAATCATGTTAAACTTTGTGCATATTTTCCATCCTCAAAGTTTACTTTTGTTAAATTTTTGGTAATGTTTGATATCATGTTGTATGAAATTTCAACACATAATGCAGCATCATATATGCAGTTATTCCATTGTAATAACGCATGCATAATACGCACACGTGCGTTGCAGCTGTCGTTATGGAAACGCCTCCTAACGTTAGGCGGCGCAACGTAACATTGAAGCTTTGTTCTTATTTCAAAATACTTCTTAGTTCAAAGTACTGTAGCACCTGTTTTAATTGCGTTAGCCCACATTTATTTAATACTTGTTAACAACAAAGTACACGGCTTATGTTTGTAAAGTTCTGAGGATTTTTATCCAGTGGATTTGTCTCTAGGGTCATGCAAATACCGACACTGTCAAATAGACAAAACTGTTATTTTCGACAATACTGCATTTTTGTGAGGTCTGGCATCTTTTAAAAGTATATCTTAAATGCAAGCCCGAAACATTTTTATTCTGGACATTGTCCCTTCTACAGTCCAACCTCATTATAACGCGCCTCACTATAGTGCGGTTTTCAATATAACACGGCCATGTCATGGCTCCCAAACTGATTATTTTGCTATGTGTCTATAGTAAGTAACCTCATTATAACATGGTCTGTTTCTATGGACCCCAAAGATAGCGTTATAATGAGGTTGACCTGTAGTTATAGTTAATGCTAGTCTTTTTATTATTTCGTTAAACATCAGCCAAAAAACAAGGTATTGAATTTAAGTGTTCAAAATGAAATAGACATTCTGGCATATTTTACGCTAGCCTGTTGAATTCAGTTTCACCGTATTAGTAGATAAAGCACCAGAATGCCATATGTTTTCCAAAAATGGCCAATTGATGTTGAAAAAATATTTTTCATTCAAACAATGTCGACCAACTTTCCCAATCCCCCAAATACACCAACAAAGTGAGACCAGGGGTACAGGTGCGCCGGGTCACGTGAAGTGATGTCATTACTGTGTCACGTGCTTGAATGTCTGACGTCATCGTTTTAAAATGACAATGGCATACAACAGGATCAATGTTTATCCATACTAAATTTCATTTCAATCAGTTGACGCAAAATTATTTTACAGCATTTTTATACGTATAATTTTCTGATGGTCCCTTGTATATGTTTTACACTTGCATTAACTCAGACTGGATAACTGACGTGTAAACTGTCTTGGACCCCAACAACAGTGATATGAACAGGTTGAGATGTAATTTCTTAAAATCAAATCATTTTTTTGAGCTGGGCCATTTTTTCAGCCTCTCGTTGGGAAACATTTTTTAAAACTTTGGTTTGGGCCTGGGTTCAAATTTTTTCAGATCATAAAGTTCATCTTTTAGTTTTGCTAAAAAGACAGAAATGTCAAGACTTTTAAATCTATAGTATAAAAATAATGTATTATAGACAGATTTAAGTGAACAGCAGTGTACTCTAAGGAAATAAGATGTTCTTTACATACAGGACACATAGTACTTAAAAATTTGTCAAAACTTTGCAAAGATTCTACAACTTAAATAAATCTGTATCATTCCAGCATTTAACACAGGTTTTTAAGTGAAATCACATCAAAAATACTATATACATAAGTCTACATCTAGTAACATATCACATGTTTTGTGACATAACATGTCACACGTCTGTGATATTATGAAAGTGCATGTACTAAAACTTTTAACAATTATACATTTACTTAGTGTCCAGCCAAACAAACTATGAAAAAATGAAAAGAACATTTACAATTTTCTTTTCCGAAGGTTCTCATATTCTTGTAATACTTCATCAGAAGGTTTTATAACAGATGGGTTTAAAGCCATAATAAACAATCCTTCACTGCTTTGTACTCTACTCAGAGCAACATATGCCATTCCCTCTTGAAATACTGAAGATCCTAGATCCATACAAATTTTACAGACTGTCATTCCTTGAACTTTATGTATGGTGCATGCCCATGATAGTATTAAAGGAAATGTTTTCCGCACAATGCTACGGCCATTCATGTAATATACATGTTCCAATGGTGTTATGAGAATAGGCTTATGAGGCAAGTTAGACAAGCTTCCAGCAGGCAGTCCTATTGTTGCATCATCAAATAAAACATGTACACCTGTTACATCCCCAGTGTGTGCATTAACATCAACTGAAGTAACAGTACCCATTGCACCATTCACCAAACCATGTTCTGTTAAAATATTTCTTATGAGCATCACTCGACAATTAATTTTTAATTTTAATACGCGTGGAAGATTTCCTGCATCGCGGTCGTCCTCAGGAATAAAATGGTCACTACATTCCTTGCCTGCTTCAGCATCCGATGAAGAAAAAAAATGCTCAGCTGGAATTTCATACAAATTTCCTGGTAGTCTATCTACACAACGACAGTTTTGACTTTGAACAGATGACCTTCTAGGATAAATACTCAAAGCATTTCTAGATGATGGCTGTTCAGTGGTGAGTTTTGATTTTAAAAACTGGACATCAGCAGATGTTAGTAGTCCAACGCGTGCTCTATTCAAAAGCGCAGCATATTCTGCATCTCCTGACTGTCTAACATTTTCGCGCAAAAAAACTGGCTTGAATAAATTCCATAACATCTTGTTATGAAAAATAAATTTGCCTCTAACAGGAGGAAGCTGAAAAAAATCCCCAAAAAGTATGATGTTGAAATTACCAAAAGGCTCAGATGATCCAGATATTTCTGACAGTCGTCGACTTATAAACGTAAACATCCTGTCACTGACCATACTAACTTCGTCTATTATTATTGTATGTACACCAGCAAAAGAAGTGCGTAATTGCTGGAGTTGAAAAGCTGAAAGAGCAGCATAATTCAAGTATTTATCTACAGGTATCTTTAATAATGAATGCAACGTAAGACCACGAATGTTTCTAGCCGCAGTACCAGTTGGAGCAACACATTTAACAGGACTACTACCAACAAGAACAGCCGTTTTCAAGTCCAAGTAGGCTGCAATCATTTTTAGGAGGTAACTCTTTCCCACACCCGCGCCACCCGTCACAAACAAACGCAATGCATTACCTACTCTATTATGCAAAAAGAAGTTTATTACATAACCCATAGCTCTTTTCTGACATACTGTCATTCCTATAAAACTTGAGTCAAAATCTGCTTGTGACATTCGACTTCCCTGAAGTTCTTGAAAGTGATAAGAATCATCATCAGGGTTGCTTGTATTAGTAGTGTACCACTCCTGTGTATCATTTTGTGAATTAATCCCCATATTCAGCACGGAAATTGTATCAAATTCATTGTTTGGACTCTGTTCCGTAGCCACTGTCTGATCATTCAACTCTGCCTCTGCTAGTCTTATTCTACGAATAGCATTTTCAACCTGTGTTATAAAATTGCTGTATGCCTGCATACTAGTGTCAAGTAAAGAGTGCTTGGCCATAAATGCATCTTTGGCAGTTTCATATCTTCAAGTAGTTCAGACTCTTTAGAATGCGGCAACATCAACATAAGCAGGCTAAAGTAGTAATCATCACAAGATATTGAAAATGTTGGGTATCGCACAACAGCAGATCGCTTTCTACGCATCATCCACACATCATACTTTGAAATGTAAATACGTTCCTGCATTCTTTCAGTCACTAATCCTTGAGCAGGTGCTGAGCATTTCATAAACCATGATGCAAATTCATAAAGACAAATATACTGCATTGTTTGTGGTCTGGCATAATAGTAATCTACAATGTTGTACATAAAAATATCTGTGCTTTCATCTGGTAATGAGTTTAGTTCAACAACAGGCTTCAACATTTTATATCTTTTCTTTATTGGTCTTGTATTTAGGTACACAACTCTACGTGAATTTTGTATTAATTTTAAACTACTTAATCTGAAGGCAGCTTCTTGTGCACTCATTCTACGATGTTTCAAAACACATGTTCCTATATTCCATAAACGCTGAAAAACGGACATTGAAGGATTTTGCTTAAAAACATTTGTGATTAAATTGGCAAGTGCACATTTTAATTCATCTGGCTCCGACTTGCAAAGGTAATGACAAACATAGTAAGCAGCTCCTTCAGCATTATTTATAACTTGGATGTCCATATTAGCTCTCCAGTGTCTTAAGATTGTAGGGTTGTAAGCATTTACAAATAAAGAATCATTATTCCTCTTTGTTTCGTAAAATTTACCTTTATTTTTTAAAGCTTGCACCACACTTAAAAGATGAGTTTCTTTACATACACGTTTAGGAAAGCCAAATCTGCAAGGAGGTCTGGTAGAAGGCATGCAGTAAGATGTGTGTGAGTGTATTTGTAATTTAGAGACCAAACGGTACAATTCTTCATCTTCATTTGGATCTGGAATGGTTGTTTTAATTGTCTGATTTATATATTGGAGAATTTCTTGGTTACTTCTATCCGTTTCATTGGAAAAAGAGGACAAACCATCCACCCAGAAAAAAATGTGATAATGAGGACTTCCACGTAACTGAAACTCAACCCTAATAAACCAATCTATGATATCACCTAATGGCTTTAAATCACTCTTCAGAATAAACTTCATAAGTGCAGAAAGCCTTCTCTCAAAATGTATTGCTGTCAACAAAGGATCAGATCTCATACTGGAAAAAAATGAACCCTTTTTACAAGATTCATTGTAAGACAAATTTTCCAGAACCATTCCTAATTCAGGCCAGTGCAAGTCATCTGCAGATAATGTAACAAAAAGAGACGGTGGGCCAAGTGTGCGAAACATTGCAAGTAAGTCGTATAAAGCATTTCTAAAATAAGCAACGGTGCCCCTTATATTTTTCATGAACATGTATGAGTTCTGAATTATTTCTGGATTGTCTGAGCTAGAACGAATGTCACCCGCGGTAACTGATACATTCTGCAATTGGTTTGAAGTTGTTCCTTTGCACATTTTCATGTAAATGTTAATTTCTTGCTTTAAAAGCATTGTGTCATAAGCCACAGCAGCATGTAAAAGATAATTCATATCTTTCCGCCAAAACCCTAATGTATTATATAAACGTGCTCTGAAATACATGGAAGGAGCAAGTTTATGCATCCTTGGATATAGAAATCCAAATTTGCCCTCAGGAAACAACCATGGAAAAGCACTTTCCTCCCCATCTAAAATATCGTAAATAGATACTGGCTCTTTCTGGATACGTGGTATTGTAATACTTTGAACACCATCTTCTGTATTTGTAGAAGCTAAACAATCTTCTACATTAACAGTAGAAGTACTATTTACTTCTGTCAAAGTAACATGTTCTAAATTGTTGACTGTCTCAGTGCAAGCCTCATCATCATTTTCATGAGCTATACAGCTATTAATGTCATTTATGATACTCTGTAAGCTTATATTATTGTACAATCTATTATGATCTTTAAGCCATGAAAAAGCAGAAATCAATTTTGAAGGATGTACAAGATAATTCGACTGTTGTCCAACTGGCTCATTGTTTTCAAACCGGACAGCACACATTTGATTCAAATCTGGTAATTGTTGAAGCTGTTCAACTGTTATAGACACATTTCTCGGAAGATTCAACACCATTCCTTTTTCAGCATATTGCCCACCTGGTAATATTATCATAGTAAAAAAAGTTTGAATTTTACTTAATAGTTTTTTCTCTAGAATGTTTAAAACTGACAGTTCATTGGGTATAATACTGACTTCTAAACTATTCAATTTTGCACAAATTCCCGGAACTCTGCAACCAGACAAATGCACCTTACATGTACGACACAGAGTAGATGATACATCAATAGATAGCAACGCGGTTAAATCATTCATTTTATTTTCCGACAAATGACAGGTTTGATCTTTAAATAAGAACCTCAAGCATGATGCACATGAAAATGAAGGAGTTCGCCTGATGTACTCTTCATACTTTGCTGAATGTAATGGCATTATCTGATCTGAAAAGTTGGAGTGTTCATTCATAGCCCTGTTAATATCTTCACCTGTAGGTGTACATTCAATTTCTACAAAAGATGCAACATTCTCTTGTAAATTTTCATTTACAATGTCCAAACTTGACAAAGAACATTCCTGACGCATAGTTTCTACAGGCATAGAAACATCAGTACCCTGCTTTCTTTTTCGCTTCTTCCCCCTTGACTTAGCTTCATCCCATGAATTATACTTATGATCAGCTAGACTCTCACGAGCACGGCCATAATTGTCTGATGATTCGTCATTGTAATGAAAACTAATTGGTGAAAAGTTAAAAACCTGACCTTCAAACATGTGAAAAATATGATCACACAATGCATCTAAGGACGTAAAATGTAATAATACACAAGACCCATTAGGATCAACTTCACCAACTTGATTTCTTGCCTGAGAATCAAATAAGAAATAAGAATTTCTCCATCTAATTAGTGCCACTGTGCTACTGCCAAATGTGGCAAGAACATAATTTGACATTGAAAATGCATTGTTCAAACCATTTCTGACACTTACAGTATGAGCATCAAGATCTGTATTCCTGTTTGCAACTCCATACAATGTACAGTACACCTGACTGAAATATTCATTTCCGAACACTCTAGTCACTAATGGGATGTCATCATGTGCTAGCATAATGGATGTATCACCACCATAAGCATCATTTACAATGCTGTTGTATAAACTATCACCCTCAAAAACTATTGTGTCCAGATTATTTGGAGTCCAAGAGCTAGGGTTAATGTGAAAAGAGGCAAAAATAAATGCCACAACAGCTATTGCTGTGCACTGCGTACCCAAAGACCGACTCACACCCATTGCTCCAAGCATTCCCTGGTGAATATTACCTAAAATAAATTTACTGGCAAACATGTTCAGCACTAAGAATGAGACAATTTTGCTGCTGTTTTTTGTTGTTGTTTTTTTGCAGCCCTGGGATCTTTGCAAGGCTAACCGGTAAGCTGGTTGCAAAACAGAAATGCTCTTATCAAAATGCAAGCATATCATACAAACGAATACACTACTTTGAGTATAAATTAAAATCAGTGCAGCAAAAATCTACAGTGACCGTGTCAATATAAACAGCGCGTAAACTCATAAATGGCGGCTAACTTTGGGGAGAGAATCAAGGCTCAATCAGAACCGTAAAACGGCAAAAGAACGTAGAAAAAATGAAATAAATACGTAAAAAATCACACAAAATTAACGGCCTTAAAACATGTATATTCAATCAAGAGGTAACATGAAATTATTCCATTAAAAGGGTTACCCACTCTTTTCTCTTTCTCTTTCTTTGTTGTCGATTAATCTAGGTCAGACACGCTAAATCAATCCGCGTATTTACGTAATGAACCGAATAAAATCGAAAGGAAATTTTATTAGGTCCCTTATATAAATAAATAAAAAGTTTAATAAAAAAAGTGAGTTTATGTATGTATATATATTTTATAAATTTTGTATTTAAACAATAAAATACAAGCAAAAATAAAATAAGTAAATACCATGCATACTAAAGTCATTATAATTAAAATTTTCAACGCCGATTATCCTTTAGATTTTTTAAAAGGGAAATATAGTTCCCTCAGTTTTTCCTATTTAAAATCATTTTAATCGGATTTACGGCGGTAAATCACATTCATTTTTCTTCATTAGCTTTTTGTTAACTTTTCAAAATGTACCTTAATGTTAAAAGATCGATAAAAACAAAAGACGTCGGTAAATTAAAGCCGCTTATGTCAATGCTCAATCAACTTATTGGGCTCCATACCCTAGCTCCAAACCAATCACAAATGGCGCGTGCGTTGGTACGCAGCGCAATTATGTTGTTTCCAATACAATGTTCTCGTTCACGTCCGCTTTCATAGACGATTGACATGCCGTGTCACGATCTACCGAATTGGACCGAAACTGTCCGAAACGAACCGATATTGTCCGAAACGGACAAAGATTGTGATAAGAAAATTATAGCATGTTACTAAAATGATAGCATGAAAGTTTGATTTTGCTAGAGCCAATCAGAACAATACTACCACAGAATCAAGCAACAATGGAAGGACAAGGTGAATCCAGTATGGTTCGAATTTTTCACCACATAGTAGCATGTGAAGCATTTTATGTGCACAACAATATTGTGATTTACTTAGAACGCAGGAAAACCGTACCTGAAGAGTTATTGCACCCTGCATACATGTATCCGTCATGTAACCAGATTTCTTATAGCACGGATTTATGCTACATCACACGACGCCACAAAAAAAGTTAGTTTAACCTCACTTATAAGAATATGCCATTTGAGTCACGTTATAGCAGATTTTGGCTTATGCCACATAATCTTAGATTTAAATTATATTTATAGCACAGCTTTGAAACTGGATTCACCTTGTCCTTCCATTATTGCTTGATTCTGTGGTAGTAATATTCTGAATTGGGTCTAGCAAAATCAAACTTTCATCATGCATTTGAAATCTTTGTTTGGAGACTCAGAGAGTCTAATCAAGTTAGGCACAAGCACGCAATACAACTTTGGGTCACTCAGATAGCAAGAATATATGTTTGGAACTTTGAATAAAATCTCCTTTTGCTGGTGGAATTTTACATATGTTTGTTTGTTTCTTTTAAGTTTTAAAGGTCAAGTCAACAGTTTTTCAGACGTGGTGATGAAACCATTAGGGTTTAACACAGTATCTGTTTTATTTAGTAATCGAAATGCACTAAACGTTACTAATTAAAAGGAATAATTCTTCTTGTCGGTGTAGATTAATATCACAGTCTCATACTATTTTAAACTTCCAAATTTCTATGAACCCCTCCGTATAGCATGTTACTAAGAACAAGCTATAATTTTCTTGTTCCTAAGTATAGTACCCGATTCTGCGACCGAGGTTTCTGTTTTCTTTTTTATTTAGAGTTCATGTATCAAACTTATGACTGGTTCTTTTTTCAGACCGGACTTTCCATTATTCCACTTTTGTTCCAAAACAAACCCAGTATCAGAGTAAGTTTCTTTCTTTCTTTCTTTTCGAACAAATTGTCAAATACAAGTTTAGTTATAAAGTGTTAAAATGCTTGCATAGTTTAGCTCAAGATCTAAAATGCAAACAGTAAGTTTCAGCTATGAATGATCTCGTGTTCCAGTCTGGTGACTTTCAATTTTCACGGATGAACACGGCTTTAAGCTATCTGGTTTCTGCTTTCTTCACATTACATTTGATTATTCATTGTTTTATTTGCTTGACGTCCATGTCAACAGTTTACGACCATGAGACGATACCAACGCGTTTTAGCTCACCTGATCCGAAGGCTCACATCATTGTGAGCTTATAGTATACCCATGCTCTGTCGTCCGTCGCTGTCGTCGCCGTTGTTGTCGTCGTTGTTCACAATATTCAAAGATCTTCTTCTCTGAAACTGCTGGGACAATCAATGCCAAACTTCATGTGAAGCATCGTAGGAAGGGGGAACCAAAGTTTATATAAAATGGCCCAGGTCACATGACCAAGATGGCCACCAGGGCTATAAATAGCAAAAACCTTAAAGTTCTTCTTCTCCCGAACCATTTGACCGATTTCAACGAAGCTTGGTAACGGGGGCTTTGGTTAATTATAGTTTGTATAAATCATGAACTTTGATTGACCATGGCCTATTTTACGGCAAGGTCAAATTTGGCCACAAATTCTATTCAGTGGGAAAAACGTACACATTGAATTTTTTCAGTTAGTTTTATAGCCAGTGACCTGAACGTTGGTATATACACACACCTTACTGAGTAATTGAAGTTATGTGAGTTTCTCGGAATTAATCAAAGCCAAATTTTAACTGGAGCCTCTTTTAGACAGGGAAACAAAGTTGATATAAATGGTCTGTTACATGACCAAGATGGCCGCCAGGGCTATAAATAGAAAAACAAAAAAACAAAAAACAAAACAAAACAAAAAAAAAAAAAACACAAAAAAAACCAACCTTAAAACAATCTTCTTCTCTGGAACGGGTTAACCGATTACAACAAAACTTGGTAGATAGCATTAGGTACTCTAGCCCATCTTAATTAATATAAATCATTACCTTTGGTTGACCTATTTTACGGAAAGGTCAAATTTGGTCATATCCGCTTTCAATGGGAAAATTGTAAAAAAAAAAAAAAAAAAAAAAAAAAAAAAAAAAAAAAAAAAGGATTTTTCAGAAAGTTTTGTAGCAAGTGACCTGAAAGTTAGTATACGCATACAACTTGTAGAGTAATTTTAAGTTATGTGAGTTTTTGAGGTCAATGCCATTACTTGACCTTGGCCAAAGGTAATTTGCATATTAACATTAAAACTTAATTTTCCCAGAAACTTCTTTGCCAATCAAAGCCAAATTTTATTTCGAGCCTCTTTTGGAAGGGGGAAATAAAGTTGATATAAATGGTCTGTCACATGACCAAGATGGCCGCCAGGGTTATAAATAGCAAAAACCTTCAAAAAATCTTCTTCCCTCGAACGGGTTGATCGATTACAACAAAACTTGGCATGTCACACCTGGGACCCTATCCAACCCCACTGAAGGCCACATCAACCAATATTTTAGTCTCTACACATATCTTAGACAGCCAATCGCCTTTTAACATGCCGTCATACTACGTGAAACCCAATCCTACCCATCTCACTCTATTCTACCATATCTGACTGCCAACATATTCTACCTATACCTTTGAAACAGTCAGGCGAAAGTTAAATTATGTCTAGCATTGTAATAATTTCCTGTTCTATTAATTTGAGCTTAAAATGAACAAGAAACATCTTTAAAAAGATAATTGTCGAAGATTAATATCTGTTCTGCAATAGGGTACACGATGCAGGAGACAGACATACAGACAGACAGACAGACAGACAGACATACAGACGACAGACAGACAGACAGACAGACAGACAGACAGACAGTATGACTCTTGCAGAGCCAACTCCAGACATGAATGTCCTTACGGCGAGAGTCCTAAAGAGTCGCTGGACCGAAACGACTCGTTCTGTTGAGCAGAGCCTTTGATCCGAACACGCCTATATTTAATGGAGAAAATCCGAACGCATCTTATCTACGATGGCCTGCATGAATCATAAAATTTCAAAATCCACAGATTTTAGATTTTAATTTTTCTTTGCAAAAGCTCTCGTCTCACAAAAAGCGATTAAAATGAATAACAATAAGGACCAATGATGGCTTGTATAGTAAAAAACATCATCTTAAAGTACTTTTTAAAGAGATGCAGTTTGTTGCCTTTTTCAAATGATCTGATATGTCTTCGACAAATAATACGCAGCTATACACAGAGCTGCGTAATACTTCAACCATAGTAATCTTTATGTAATATTATATTAAGCGATTTTATCTTGTTGCGATGGCAATTTTACCTGGGCATCTGGCAACGAAACCTTTTTCAAAAACACTTTTTAGTGTCATTTATAGGATAACAATTGAAAATCAGTGATTTTCAAAATTGTATGCATAAATAATGTTTGTAATTGTTGTGGATTCTCTGGTAAGAAATTTATTTTCTTCAGCTATTACAGTGAACTTTATTATACATTTTACTTAAATGCCTAAGTCAGCCGCCGGGTGGCAGAAGATTAAGACAGGTAATGCAGGTAGAGATAAGCTTTTGTGCAGCTACTGTCATATTTATTGTCTAATTTGTCTTATTGATAATCCCCGAGGTACTACCTGTGCAATAAAATTAAGGTATCCGGACAAAATCCCCCCCGGACAGAATCCCCCCCACTCTTTTTTGTTTACTAGGACAGAATCCCCCTCAGTATATCTTGCAAATAGGACAGAATCCCCCCACGCCTTCTCAGACAGAATCTGCTTCAATAATTGAGCAATCTTTGAATTTATTTACATATTATTAAGTTGACTATAATAAGTGGTGATTAGAGAAACTTAAATATGACAATTTGGTTATTTTTGATACCTTTTACTATAACTTAGTTAATTACTCAACACAGAGAAGTTTGTGCCACCTCATTATTGCTATTAGCTGTAATTATAACATATTAAGATGCAGCTTTCTTTAAAAAATAAAAAACAACCAGCATAATTATCCAATCATTAGCAAACAATGAAGAAAGAAACTTTCTTGATGCAAAAATAGTTGACATATAGCTGTAAAATGTAACAATATGATTATGGAGATTCTGACTGGGAGTGGGGGGGATTCTGTCCTATTTGCAAGATATACTGGGGGGGATTCTGTCCTCGTCAACAAAAAAGAGTGGGGGGGATTCTGTCCGGGGGGGGATTTTGTCCTACACTCTAAAATTAATCACAGGGCATAGGTGTTTATGGTTATCTATTTATTATGGGCATAGGTATTCTCAGATCAGCAGTGAAATAATATCCTTTTATTCCCAGTTCATTCATACACTCCAGCAGACTATCAACTACAATTATGTATCTGAAAAAAGTATCCATTAAAGGTAATGTTTGGCTTCAAGCCTCCTAGACAAGTCATCCCTTCCTTGGCACTAAACTAGTCCAATAAAGATTAAAATCTTGTACCAAAGGACACAACACAATGTCAGAAACCTTCTACCCTTCACCCTGGAGCTTGATGCTCTACCGCTGAGCCAGGTTGCTGCAGAGCTACTTTCGGAAGGTAAGCATGATCCACAAACATAATTAATTTACATGTACTTTTTTTTTTCCTTTCAAATGTGTGTTTGTTTCTTCTTATATGCTGGCATGTTTTCTAGTCACCTGTCTGATGTTACTTTGTCACTTTTTTTTTATCTAGTTCTGTTCTTTTTATATTAAAATTCTATTTGATATTGTTTCAAACCATTTTTGGTCTGTTCTTATCCAGATTTTTTTTTAAAGACACAGGTTTGTCAAAGCTGTAGAAATGCAGCTTTATTAACAACTGCGTTTACGCAGGTCTATTAAAAGCCGCGTTTACGCAGCTCTGTTAAAAGCTGCGTTTATGCAGCTCTATTAAAAGCCGCGTTTATGCAGCTAAGATACGCAATTTTTATTAAAGCCATGTTTCTTTGCTGCGTAAACGCGGCTTTACGCAGCTAGCTGCGCTTGTAAGCTTCGTAGAAGCTAAAGAAAACCCAGCGGTATTGGCACCTGCGGAAAAGCCGGCTTTTACGCAGCTTTCTGCGTTAAATCTTCGCAGAAGCTTCGCAAAAGCCGGCTTTTCTACAGCTTTGTCAATATAGCTGCACAAACGCGGCTTTTCTGCAGCTCTGCGGAAAAGCTAGCTTTTCTACAAATACGCAGGTGCCAATACCGCCGGCTTTGCGAAGCTTTTAAAGCTGCGCAGAAGCTGTAGAAAAGCCGGCTATTTTTCGCAAGGGGACTTTGGCCCATCTTCGATTGTATGAATCATGATCTTATGAAGTTATTCGAGTATTCAATGTCAATGTCATTTTGGTCAAAGACAAAATCTCAGGTTAGCGTTCTCAGGACCAATGCTATTCTGGTTTGTAGACTAGACTCGTGTGACGAGAAGAGCGTACATGGTGAATTAAAGTGCGTTAGGGTGCGTATCAAGTACCTCTTGTTTCGCAGGCATGCACTCTACAACTAGGACGTACTTCGCGCTACTCCTGATTTCACAATGATGAGGCATGAGCTGAAATGAAACTTTATTACGCAAGAATCTATTTGTATATTCACGATCGTTGATAGCTTATGTTTGTTGTTGAGTCAATCCCGTGCTTGACTGTATGTATATTATTTTCCAGATAGACAACCCCATGAAAAAGGTGATGTAAGTCGAAGTGGAACAACTGGCGGGTTTGGCGACTCCACTCTTGACAAAACATGTACCATCGTCAAAAACATCAGAATTGAACATAAGCGTAAGAACTGAGAAATCTGTCTTCGTATAACTTACCTAGCATCAAGAAGAAAACTAGACTTATACTAGATGATACATTATTACGAAAACTTGCCCATGCAGTATACAGAGACTTTTTTCAGAAGCAAAAAATGAAAATTTTATTCGAAAAAAATTGATATTTTTAATATCTTTGCACAAGAAAATGATTGTGGGTACACGTTAGAACAGCCTCGGCGAGGCGGTTCTACTGAGTACCCCAAAAAAAGAAACATAGGTATACCCCTTCAAACCCCAGTTTTTATTCCTAAAGTGGGGTATAAGGAGGTATACATTTCAGGGACATGTTATCCTGATGAAGTACAGTCCAACCTGTCTTAAGCAAACGGCCAAGGGAAATTCTAAAATCGCTTGCTTAAGACAGGTGCCTGCTTAATAGAGGTTATGTTGTAACACTAGGGTGGGTGTCCTAACTTAACCATGTTACCTAGAAATAAATAATTGCCACTGCCAGTGGTAATTGTCACTAAGTTCTACAAAATCCCCAGACAAGTTGTCTAGGATTATCTTTTGAGACACTAAACGATGAATTATGGCATGTGGAAGGTGTGAAGACAATTTTGACACCTGGATGAATTATGGCATGTGGAAGGTGTGAAGACAATTTTGACACCTGACAGAGTTTAAATATCCATGTCAAAATATTTATTTTTATGTAAGTGATGAAATAAGTGTCTGCTTATTGCTTAAGGCCGAGATGGGGACAGACTGGCCTTATAAGACAGGTGCTTGCTTAATAGAGGTTCATTTACATGTAAAAATCAATTGGGGAAAAATGAAAGTGCTTGCTTAAGTGCTTGCTTAAGACAAGTGCTTGCTTAAGACAAGTGCTTGCTTAAGACAGGTTGGACTGTATAAAACTAGACATAGACTAGATGATAAATATACACTGTATACAGGTGCATCAAAAAGTTTTTATAGGTAGCGATTTTTTTTCATAATTATTGACATGCCCCCAGTGTGATATACAGGACAGCCATCCGCGTAATCTCGCAGATATCAAAAGTTTAATTGCATGGCAATTTTATACGAGCACCATGCTTAAACGTAGGAAAAATCAAATTGGTCATTTGCCCCCAAAGTGTCTTATGAACCATGATAAAGATTGGACAATATAAGTGTATAATTCAAACGGCAAGTTCTCAATTCAAAGTCTTGTCACGTGATATGGTGTCAAGTGTTCCATTCAAAATGCATATGTTCATGTTGTCCTGGGACCCTACTCTTGGTTTCATGCAGTGTCTGGACCACCTTAAGTTTCTGGAATATCTCCTACGGTTCTGCATGAAACCAAGAGGAGGGTCCCAAGACAGCATGAACATGTGCATATTTTGAATGGTATACTGGACACCATATCACGTGACAAGACTTTGAATTCAGAACTTACCGTTTGTTTCATACAATTATATTGTCCAATTTTTATCTTAGTTCATAAAATATTTTGCGGCAACTGGCCAATTTGATTTTTTTCCCTACGTTTAAGCATGGTGATCGTTTAAGGATGTTTGCTGCCAATGAAAAAGTATTCAAACTTTTTTTCTAACCACTCTTTTTTGATTCCAAATTACAACACAAGACATTTGAAAACAAAATAAGTATAGGGTAGTGAGCATTTTTTCGAGCTACAGGCCTGTGAATGAGACCTCCGAACACTATGCTTTAAATTTAGTAAAATGAATTTAATTTTCAATTCTTCGAAACATATCTGTCTTGAACAAAAGTACACCTAGAATGCTTTCAAAAGTCATAATATTTACGTAATGCAGACTATTTTGGACCAAAACCAATGAAAAATTTGCAACTTTAAGTGGATGACAAAATTTTACGAGTCCGTTTCCAACCCCACCCCCATACTTGAAAAGTCGGAAAAAATCAATATTTTGAAATGTGACAAACCCATATTTGTAGATTCAAACTTTTTGTTGTATTTTCACACAAGATAGAACTTCGTGATATTGTTCGGATAAAAGAAAGAAATATATAGGGTAGTGTGCATATAAGAGGGAAACAACAACTTGAAAATCGCCATTTTAAGCCTTTTTTCGTCTGTTTTGTTACTTAAAGCCCATTTCATAAAACCACCCAAAATTTTAAAACTAGCACACCAAAGACAGAAAGACCGACTTAGAAGACCATATACACATGAACTGCTGCTAAAACAAACATCGAACTAATGCAATCTATTTGAAGATGTATAATATTCAAGTTAAATCTACGCTACCCCCTAAATTTTACTGACAACTAAAATTTTCTGAAAAGTTGCAGAAAATGGGGTGAAAAAATGAAGTTCCTTAGATTGGCAATTTTCATGGCTCATTCAATGCATATCATCAATATGTATCCAAATATAAAATATTAGGAAAATATCTGCAACCGTTTTCGAGATATTCAACAAAAGAAAAACCGGAAGTTCCGAAATGTCAAATTCCTTAAACGTATCATACAATAAAACTTTTGATATCTGCGAAATTGATCGGATGGCTGCCCTGTCAAGACGAAAAATGTTAAAATGTTGTTTTAACATTTTGCGTAGATCAGTCACAACGCAATATGTTAAAAATGTTGTAATAACATTTTTTACATTTTGCGTAGATCAGTCACAACGCAATATGTTAAAAATGTTAAAACTTCATCCTCGATTAGACTTCTGGCTGAAAAAGGTCCTGCTCCCCCCCCCCTAGGGAATTTTGCAGACATAGTCTATCTTAAAGAGCAGTCTTTTCTGATTCAAATGAGAGATGTTTGCACTTTGTACGCCGGGGCGTAACGGTGTAACAGCTATTTAAAGATAACAACTGTTACCAACTTATTATATTTGCAGTATTCTTTGATTGAGAATGAACAATAGGTTGTTTTACCATAATTCTACCATTTTTCTGCAAGATTCTTCGAGGAAAATATGTGGAATGCATAATTTTATCAAGCTGACATATATTGGTCTCTGTCTGTATAACGTATGTAACGTATGTAACAAAAATATGCGAATTCACATTATAAACAAATAAGGTTTTCAGTAATAGTTTCTGTGGAGTACAAAGCTGCAAACATCAATGTGCAAGGTAAGAATGTCATGTTCATGTTATTTGCATTCAAATGAGAGATGTTTGCACTTTGTACGCCGGTGCGTAACGGTGTAACGGCCATTTAAAAATAACAACTGTTACCAGCTTATTATATTTACAGTATTCTTTGATTGGGATTGAACAATGGGTTGTTTTACCATAATTCTACTTTTGTCTGCAAAATTCTTCAAGAGCAATATGTGTGATACATAATTTTATCAAGTTGACATAGATGGTTCTCAGTTTGTGTAACGTATGTAACAAAAATATGCGAATTTACATTTATAAACAAATAAGGGTTTCTGTAATAGTTACTGTGGATTACAAAGCTGCAAACACCAATGTGCAAGGTAAAAATGACATGCTTGTGTTATTTTCATTTGCTAGATGTGCCTCAGTTGTAACGGTGTAACGCCAAGTTGTTTATATTTAGATTTCATGTAATGTTACAGTGTTACCAATACCGCATAAGGCTAATTTGACCTACAAAATTGATCATATTTACGTTATGACTTATCATAGACCTCTGAACTTGGTTTCCTTTTAAAGCTTCTTCACTATAGCCGTTTCATCTTAAGGTAAGTTATGCATATTATCTTATTTGCATATTTGTGAATTTTAATTTAAACATTAAAATGGCCAAAAAATCATTAAAAACCCATAAAAACGTCTTTCAGACCCAAGCTATCATCGTTGCACATAGTTTATACACCAGTGATACCATTTGACAATTTTACAGATGTTTTGGGTCTATTTGAAAATTATCTCATTTGCATATTTATCAATATTGATATAAAAAAAAACTATGAAAAGTTTGGAAAATCACGGAAAATAACATTTCTACTTACATAATTACTAGTGTCTGGCATGTCAATAGACCTAGAATGATAAAGGTTGTAGCAGTTTGATGCTTTGGGCTATGCAATTTGTCTTCTAGTCTGATAAATGAATAAACTTATTTTAAGTTTTATGAATATTAATGCAATTTTACAGACTGGAGAAGAATCACGGAAAATGAGAGGGTATACCTTACAAAATGGCTTGTGTCTGGTTATTAATAGCACTACTGTACTGAATCTGGTATCAAATGATTGCTATGACAATTAATTATAACACTATAACCTGATATATAAACCTTCTTATCTGATCAAGGTCACTTATATTAGAATTAAGCTTCATAAAATAAGAGATAATTAGAGAAAAATGAAGAGATAAACCAACAAAATCACTTATATCCCGGCTGTTCATTGCCTTAGAGGGCTTAATTGGTATCAGATATTTGCTTGGGCAGTGCACCATTTCCCAGTGCTCTTATATACAAATCATTTCAGATTTACTTTCATGGATATTCATAAAACGTTGATAAAAATGGTAAATAGCAAAAAATTAAGGGTGTCCAACAAAGGGACGCGTGTACCTTTGCTATAACCTCATATGTTTTGTGGTATGTGTATACATGACAACATGACAATAATTCATATATTTTGTGATAACATGACAACAATTCATTATTAAAGTGACCAAATAGTAACATTTGATGCCATTTTGACTACTCGACAGCTATTGATAGTGGAGATATAAGTGACTTTGTTGGTATACCCCTTCACGTTTCTGCAAATTTTCTCTATTTCTGAATTTCTTGTTGCAATTTATGAAACAAACATTCATATGATTTATTCATAACATCATATGGTTAAAGAAAATTGTCTTAGCAACCGGTCGATACCAATTTCAACTGTCTAGGTCTTCCAGTAGCCAAGATTCATCTGGTTTAATAGGGGCCCCGCCTCAATTCTTCGGCGGTTAATCGCCAACATCTAATTTAACCATTATATTTTATTAATGCTCATCAAATGACTTTTTATTATAGAAGGATGATAGAAAATTGCCCTTGCCATTTTCAGCACATTCAGACTTTAGCTTGCTGAAAAACATAATCATTTTGTTGGTATACCTGCTTATTTGTTATGCATTTTCTCTAATTCCTAAAGTTTTCATTAATATTCATAAAACTGAAATTCAGATGATGTATTTAGAGGACTGAGGGCATTAGTCCATTGCCGTCGCATTTATTTGACACCACTTTCAGCATTCTAGGTCTATTAACAGTTCAGGTACAAACGATTTTGTAGTAATACCCTAATTTTTCTGCATTTATAAGAGATTTCTAAACGTTTAAAAATAGTATTTATGCGGTCCAAAGACATAATTATCAGAACTGAATAAGATTTCTAGTTTTGTTTTACACCAAAAACTAAATTATTCTTAAGAAAACGTGAAGTGTTGACACTATTTTTGAAATAGCATCATTTACATCTACTGTAGACCATGTCATTCTTTATTCATACATATATGTTACATACGTTTTATTCCTCATTAAGATGTCTGAGCCTAGATACTTGGGTGACACCCACTCAGAACTATAGTTCTCCATAAGCATGAAATATAAGCAAATAATAAACAACATTAGATATAGCCATTAGAAACGATTATCTACATGTTTTACGTAATTAGCAATACAATATTTGGCGTATGAAACTGCGGGTAGGGTTGCTAAATAACTCATTTAGTATAGTATATATACAGTATAGGAATTTTCTATCTTCTCCATTGAACATGGTAATGTAAAAGATCACATATATTTGAAAAAAAAAACTGGAATGTGTAACTCAAAAAAACAAACAATGTCACTCACAATGCTAATTTTGATAGGGTTGTTTTAATATATGTTACAGACATTACACTATAGGTGTCAGATTATTGCTCAAGCAACTTTAGTATTGAGAATGGACATGTTTCATGCAGACTATATGAGATGGGTGAATGGAATAATAAAAATCTTATTTTTCTGACGCTAAAATTGCCATATCATTATTTTTTTTTCAAACATATTATGGTAACATATGTAACATACTGTAACAGACACATGCTCCAATGTACATAAATCGAACATCTCTTATTGGAGCAAACTTGAATTGTCATTTAATATATATGTTTGCAAAATATCTAATGGAATAGAGCATTAGACTGGCATGTACTGGCATTCCTGCTATGTACAATGCCCTTCATTATTCATTACATGTATGTTACATATGTTACATTCTGGATCAAAATCTTTGATCCAAGATACTTGGTTACAGATCCTCAGAACCATGGTTCATGATAAATAAGCAAGAAACTATGATATATATCCACCAGTTTCAAGTATTTTACATACTTCACGTTCATTGCAATAGAATAGTTCGCATTTGAAACTGGGGGTAGGGCTACTAAATACTTCATTAAAGGCAATATATACATGACAGGAAAACAAACCTTGGTTTTTCTATCTGCCAATTGAACCTGCTGATAGAAATAAATCTCATATCTTCGGAAAAATGCATAGTGCAATAGTATAAGTAAATGATATCACTCAAAAGTGGTATTTTCAAAGGGTATCTTAAATTACGTTACGTATGTTACAGTAAGTGTGGGTCAAATTTTTGTTCAAACGATTTTGATATGTACTATAGACATACAGCAAGCAGACAGTATGAAAAAGTTGAGTAAAATGATAAAATATTGTCATTTTTCTGTAGCTGAAAACACCATATCGTAATTTCTTAATTTTGTTTAGGTAACATATGTAACAGGCTGTTACAGGATAACGCCCCAACGCTCAGGGTGCAAACATCTCTTATTTTACTCAGCTTGAATTGTTCTTTAAGATAGGGTATGTCTGCAAAATTCCCTAGGGGGGGGGGGAGCAATCGACCCTCTGGCTAGCAGCCTAGATCTTTGACTATAGTGAGACAAAGCTCGACCATACTGAAACCTCTCTGAACCATTTCCTGGTTTTCTGATACCTGAGATAAAATTTTTTAACTTTTTGGCATTCCGAGACCCTAATTCTACCTTTTGAAGCCGTTTGTGCCTTATTTCAGCATTCACGCAGACTTTCAGGATTCCGGTGCCAATGTACATAAACTCTGTATTTACCTTTAAATACCCTCAAAATACCTTTTGGATCGTTCTGCAATACTATCTGACCATTCTCAGACTTCCAGAATAAGTTTAGGAGTTTTTAAACATTTTTATAACATTTTGCGTTGATCGCTGGTAACGCAAAATGTTAAAATGTTAAAACTGTTTTTTTCCTTAGCTGCATCTTTATGACTATCAGGATACATGAGAAAATAAAGTTTTACCTTTTTGACATTCTGAGACCCTAATTGTACCTTTTGGAGCTGCATGAGACTTATTTTAGCATTCTCGCAGACTTTCAGGATTCCGATGACAATGTACATAAAAAGGTACAAGTAGGCAAAGATCAGGAAAAGGCGCAATCAGAAAGAGATTCCTTCTCCAAAAACCGAGGTGGGAAAAAACCAAACTAACAATCAGGCACTTATACCATGAAACATATCGAAAGCCGAATGAGCAGCTATTTTCCCAATAGGCGGCCATTCAGTTACCTTAACTTAATTAAAAATATGAAAACATACATAAGGCGCCAACAGCACAAAAATTTTAAACACCAAGACATAAAACAAAAAATCATGATAAACATCCTGATGAATCAAAAACAAGGACTCACAGATTGAGTAAGCTGCCCGACGATGGAGATCCCTGGGCGCCAAATAACCTACTAACTCCGGAGCAAAAGAAAAACACCAGTTGGACCCCGGTGGGCCAAGCAACAGACAATAAGCTCCGGCCCCAACCAACTAAAATGAATAGCTTTAAGTCGGGGCCATCATAGAGTCTAACGCCCGACCCACCGGCGTGCAATTAAAGAAGGCAGCATAGTTATCAACCATGATTGGGTTAAAAACTCTGTTTTTACCTTTAAATACCCTTAAAGGACCTTTTGGATCGTTCTACAATACTTTCTGATCATTCTCAGACTTCCAGAATAAGTTTAGGAGTTTTTAACATTTTTATATAACATTTTGCGTTGATCGCTGGCAACGCAAAATGTTAAATGCTATTCAAGTTTTTTTTTTACCTAGCTGGATCTTTATGGCTATCTGGATACCTGAGATAATAAAATTTTAACTTTTTGGCATTCTGATACCCTAATTTTACCTTTCGGAGCCGTCTGTGTCTTATATTAGCGTTCTCGCAGACTTTCAGGATTCCGGCGCCAGTGTACGTAAACCATGTTTTCACCTCTTGATATTCTCAAAAGTATTTTTGAATCGATCTTCAACGCTTTCTGATCATTCTCAGAATAAGTTTTAGAGTTTTTAACATTTTTATAACATTTTGCGTTGATCGCTGGCAACGCAAAATGTTAAAATGTTATTTTTATTTTTTTTTTGCCTAGCTGCATCTTTATGACTATCAGAATACAGGAGAAAAACAAGTTTTACTGAGAAAAAAAAGTTTTACCTTTTTGACATTCTGAGACCCTAATTCTACCTTTTTGAGCTGCATCTGACTTATTTTAGCATTCTCGAAGACTTTCAGGATTCCGGTGACAATGTACATAAACAAGACCTTTTGGATCGTTCTGTAATACTTTCTGACCATTGTCAGACTTCCAGAATAAGTTTAGGAGTTTTTAACATTTTTATAACATTTTGCGTTGATCGCTGGCAACGCAAAATGTTAAAATGTTAAAACTTTTTTTTTGCCTAGCTGGATCTTTATGACTATCTGGATACCTGAGATAATAAAAAATCAACTTTTTGTCATTTTGATACCCTAATTCTACCTTTTGGAGCCGTCTGTGACTTATTTTAGCATTCTCGCAGACTTTCAGGATTCCGTTGCCAGTGTACGTAAACCATATTTTCACCTATTCATATTCTCAAAAGTATTTTTGAATCGATCTTCAACGCTTTCTGATCATTCTCAGACTTCCAGATTAAGTTTAAGACTTTTTAACATTTTTATAACATTTTGCGTTGATCGCTGGCAACGCCAAATGTTAAAAATATTAAGAACGATCCAAAAGGTCTTTTAAGGGTATTTAAAGGTAAAAACAGAGTTTATGTACATTGTCACCGGAATCCTGAAAGTCTTCGAGAATGCTAAAATAAGTCACATGCAGCTCCAGAAGGTAGAATTAGGGTCTCAGAATGTCAAAAAAGGTAAAATTTTATTATCTCATGTATCCAGATAGTCATAAAGATCCAGCTAGGCAAAAAAATGAAGTTTTAACATTTTAACATTTTGCGTTGACAGCGATCAACGCAAAATGTTATAAAACTGTTAAAAACTCCTAAACTTATTATGGAAGCCTGTGAATGGTCAGATAGTATTGCAGAACGATCCAAAAGGTCTTTTGAGGGTATTTAAAGGTAAAAACAGAGTTTATGTACATTGGCACCGGAATTCTGAAAGTCTGTGTGAATGCTGAAATAAGGCACAAACGGCTTCAAAAGGTAAAAATAGGGTCTCGGAATGCCAAAATTTTAAAATTTTTATTATCGCAGGTATCAGAAAACCAGGAAATGGTTCAGAGTGGTGTAGGTCGAGCTTTGTTTCACTAAAGTCAAATATCGAGGATGAAGTTTTAACATTTTTAACATATTGCGTTGTGACTGATCTACGCAAAATGTAAAAAATGTTATTACAACATTTTAAACACATTGCGTTGTGACTGATCTACGCAAAATGTTAAAATGTTATTATAACAGTTTAACATTTTGCGTCTTGATACTGCCCCGTTTATCATATCGGGGTATGTAAATAATTATGAGAAAAATCGCTACCTATAAACATTTTGTGAAGCACCTGTACGTACACACACATCAAGCAACTTGTTATGAGTAGTTCTATTCAATCGCAGCCCGATACGTGTATTTGATATTCGTCCAAACAATATAATGATCGGGAACTGATGATCATCATAAGCAAAAATTGTCTAGGAAAATGAAATGGATGGGAAAAACACAAACAACACAAACAAGCAATGAACAAGTTGTAAATAAAAATAAAATAACTCCTTTAACAGCAGTGAAAATATTAATGAGAAAGGGGAAGGGTCATACCGCGGTTTCGGCTACTTAAGCCTCTTCAGTGACCCTATCGATTTGGCAACATGGAGCCAAAGAGAACTGTTATTTTGCATCTTTCAACAACTTAGTCGATACAAAGACTAGTAAAGTCCAAATGGAGCCAAATATATTTAAACGTTGTTTAGAAGATGAATTTTAACCGATTATAATTTTCTGATTTCTCAGAATACCCTCGCTGATCTCAAAGGACCAAAAGGAAAAATTAGTAAAACTGGTAAACCATAGGAGCAAGTAGAATTAAACGAATCAAACCTTATTACAGAAACTGATAAAAAGTAAGGAACACAACGAGTCACAACACAATTACTGTTTTGTGACGGTTTGTTGTATTTTAAGATCTTTTAAACCACCGGGGAGGCTAACGCTGTCTTCTTCAATTTCCAGAAATACTGGCCAACGATTCATGTGAAGCTAATTTTTGTCCTACAACAGAAGGCAACAAGAGAAAGATTGCATCCTACAACTTCTCCCAGGCAGAACCCTACATGGCACAACTTGAGCCCCACCCTAATCTTGAGAGCGTATACAAGGGTACTGGGACCTCTAACATAGAAATCCCCGTGTTTGTGGGAGGGGCCTCGAGCAACCACATGGGCGAGGCCCTGAGACTAATCAAACATTTGAATAAAGACATTCGACCGGCATATCCTACATTGAAACTGTTCTTCTATGATCTTGGTCTGACAGCAACAGAATACAAAGAGGTATGAGATTTGTTATGTATGATCTTTAATCCATATTTGACGAATGGATTTTCCCATCATTATTAATTTGGTGAGTCCACTTTCTTTTTAGGGGCGTCAAAAGAGATCTTTAAATTTTATTCAATTTTTTCGATGAAATTCCTATAAGCAAACAGAATAGCCCCAGATGGGACGCCGCGTTCTGCGGCGTCACATCTGGGGCTATTCTGTTTGCCTATGTCCCATAAAAGGGACGCCAGGCTTAAATGAGTTAAACAAATATTATTTCATTAGCTTAGACGCACAGGAATCAAACTTCATCAATACTAAAGAGCTACTTTTAAAAATGTTATCTTAATTTTTATCATTGACGTAAGCGTGACAATTGTTGCTTTCAATTTCTTTTAGAAAGAAACTTCGAGTTTCTATTGAAACGAAGCAAAATACGCTGACACTCTGACTCCTTGATGGTGGGTATTAATTCAAACTTAAAATTCGTTCATTTTACACCGACACCTGTGGTATATATAAAATGCAATAGCGCTCCTTATTTGAAGTTTAACTGGTATAAATCACATAAAAATGTCCGTTCTTACAACTTGTTATTTTGTACGTTTAGCTTCAGAAGATGTGTAATTGTACAATGATCAAGTTTCCATTTGAGAAATTCCCCGAGCACGTGAAACAGTTGTTTGGTTACACGTGGAAACCATTGATAATTAAGGTACGTGTAGAATGTAGTTTTAAGCCAGCGCATATACGCTATGCAAAGTAAAGGAAAGATAAAATTTATCATTAAGAGAGCGACAATTAATTCTTCAAAAACAAATTCCATGAGCATTTGATTGTCATCAAACTTTCTCGTTTTTATACATGTATTTCCTTTTTGCAAGCGATTGTCCATATTATCACTAACTAATCCAGCATACTACTTATAGTATGGGTTAATAAAGTGCCAACAGTGTGAGTTGGTTTCTTTATTTTGTGCCACGCAAAATGCCGCCTTAACATTATCACAGTGTATATCCGAGCGTATGCAGAACAGACGGTTACGGAACGGACAGACGTTTACAGGAGCACGCGCTTTTTCGCGCCAAAAATGTTTTTCCGCTCTTTTAAAGTGACTAATGCAAATATTGAGACCAAACTAGAGCAGATGTGTTGCATACATACCCGTATAGTTGTCTGTGCTCAAGAGCACAATGATTTTTCAGGGGGTTCGCCATAACTGCCCAAGACGTGTGAAAAATGGCATTTTTTGTATATCTTTTGGCTGTGTGTCGAGATTGCTTGCAAAATAAGCCATTGTCAACCTTTTGGATTTAGTCCGTATGTAGTTAAATATGTCCTGAACCACCAGACATTAAATATTTTATATGTTTTCCAGTAAAAATAGCCAAGATTTGTTTTTTTTTTTCTGAAGCGTATGGTAATTTCATGGTTACGGGGCGGTACAGTCGTTTGTTACGGATCGGAACAGACGAAATGACGCATTTCCATACGAAACGGAACAGACGTAGGCTCCCTTTTGCGGCGTCTTGGCTGATTCTCACGCATCATTCATATATGGAAAGACTTTGGAATATATGACCGATGCTTTGGAGAGTACTCCCGCCGGTGTGTACGGAGGTGGGTGTTCGCTTGATGACTTTGCTTAAGGACTGAGTATGCAAACAGGGCACCTTTTCCTTTGACCGAAATTCTAGGGTCTCTATATTACTAACGTATTCAGCACGAACGCCAGCCTTCCATATAGACCTCCGGTTAAAACAGACATGAGTCTTATTATCGGACCTTTTCAGACTTTTTTCAGTCTTTTATTTTAGAATTTTATTGTTAGATATGCACTATTAGTGATACTATATTTAAAGGAGAAGAAAAGCCGTGATTGCCTCGTAGGAAGCCATTGGTACCATTTTAACGCATTTGATATGGCGCGGCCTGGGCGAACCCACGACATCTCGCCCCCGAAGCGGGCGCTTTTACCACTGAGCTATCGGGACCTCTCCCCCCTCTCTCTCTGATCTGCTGTTTGCCCCCAAACAACTTTTTGTTTTCACAACATAGTCGATGCTATTCTGATACATGTACGATGCTGATCCAGGTCACCAGGTGTATTCCATCTGGTCACGTTCGAGTGCTACAATACAGAAGGTTGCCGCAAAGTGTTATATTTGACATCACAGTGTTGTTCATGTAGTATTAATGGCCGTCTGTGACCGCTCCGTATGCTGATTCGTCTGTTTTTTCGTAGGCTACGTCTGTTCCGTCCCGTAACATAAACGAATCTGTAGACTGTTCCGCTCCATAATGTTTTTGTTGCTAAGTAACAAATTTCTGCTAAAACTACAAGGCTTCCATGCCGGAAATTATGGTGTTTTGGAAGATAGTAGATGGACATGCAAGGCCGATATAACAATACATTCGAAGCGTACAGTTTTTGATGAAAAACTGTACAAAACATTTTGGCGCGAAAAAGCGCGTGCTCCTGTAAACGTCTGTCCGTTCCGTAACCGTCTGTTCTGCATACGCTCGGATATACACTGTGATTATGCAAATGGCCAAACTTCTTCTGATAAGAATAGGGCACGGACATTCTTATTGTTGAATGATAAGCCGCATCATGACAAAACCAACATTGTGAATATGCGAAAACAAAGGTGCAGCTCAGCTTCGCAGTAACTGCGAAACTGATCAGTGTCTTTGTTTTCGCCACACAAATAGTCACCGTGGTAGTACAATTCCTCTACTTTCTAAATCCTCTACTGTCATCTTCTGTGCTTGTACAGCTTGTTTGTGTCAGACGTGTTCAGAAACCACATTGTTAGTTGACTTCAACGTTCTTTTTTCACAGATGATGCTTCAGACATACCGTTTTGTGATGTGGTTAGACACCTCGGTGATTCTCGAAACGTCCGAGCTTGATCCTCTGTTCGTTCAGGCAAAGCAACAAGGTGTTATGTCAAGATGTGATCACCTGCTTCTAGCTGCACACACGAACGAAGATACTTTCCGATTTCTGCAAGAGCCCCCTTGTTTGTACAGAAAATATAAAGAATTTATCGGCAGATTGCTTATATTTCATAGTGGTAATAAACTTGTAAATGAATATGTGATACAACCTTGGGTAAAATGTGCATTGGTAGAGGAATGCATGAAGACGAGGCATAGAATTGGTGGAAATCTATTATATTGTCAGTCTCACAACATTTATCATTCGTGCCATAGGTATGACCAGTCTATTCTTAGTCTACTTATGTACAGACTGTTCCCCGAATCTTATATGGAACATCATATCAAAGATACATTCTTTATCCCTAGGTGATGAGCATATATGAACGGTATATATTAACACGTCCTTACATAATCCATGTAAAACAAATGTGAATATCAGTTGGTATTCGATAAAGTTGCTTGAACATTTTATATAAAATCATTATAACATTGGTATACTAATTAAATCAAATTCATTCGAAAATGTATTCGATGCATTGTATTGTCTGTACCCAAGTATATCTACGTGCACACTATAAGATAATTTTCGTGTTCAATAACGCAAGAGGAAAATAATTTTTGATCAGCTTTTGCAAATATTGAGAAAACGACCTTTGGATAAAGCCAACTATAACCCAGGAATGTGTTTGTCATAGGGTATACGCCGACTTTAATAGAGACTTGGAAGAGCGTTTTATTTGCTAAGGATGTAAGAGAACCTTGGTGTATGTGTATAGCACAGACATAGAAAAACAAAATAATAAAGGTGATATAAGAATGACAGTGAAATGTCTGTTGTTTTTTGCTTTTACACCCTCGACAGTGCATCAGCATCGACATTGTTATTTCCACTATGATACTTGCTGGAACAATGGTAATTCGAATATTGCCAAAAATCGCCCATTTTAGCATTCAAGGCGATGAAGGTTTAAATGATATTTACAAATCACAATATCAAATGTGGCACGATGCAGATAGAGCCCCGACCATCGAGGCCCTGAGAAATAGATGGGCTGCTTGTGCCTCCAGGCAAAGCTTATAAACAACTGACCAACCATATGATTACATGTTAAACGCTCAGAAGGCATGGGCATGCCCATGAAAAGTGGTTCAAGACAAACCATCCATACATATAAGCCTTTTTTTGTTAACTTGGGTGGTGATTTTTCAAAGCACATTTTGGGTGTCTTGATATCCTTATACTGGGTAGAAGGCCCAGAAAATGGATGCAACATCTGCTGACTGGGGTGTTAAGCCACTACTAAAACAAACAAACAAATAAACAAATAAACAATTCAGATAGTCATAAAACGTCTCTGTAACAATCCATTTGTTCCAAGGTTTCTTAGTTTGCTTGTTAGATTTAGATTTCACGTTGTCTGCTTTTACATGTTTAAGTTTTTGCATGTGCAAATAGTCTGTCAGCAATATCATGCTCCTAAAACACGACGATGATTCCTGTCTTTGATAAGTCAGCGTAGACTTTGAAAGGCTTTAGCCAGGCTCGCTATACTAGTCAGTTTTCCGAAATCAGGTTGTTTTTATTTCACGCAGACAAATGGTGTCATCTTGATCTTTGTATTCGATTACTTCCATGTACATGTATTGTTGAGTCCGATGTAACATTTTGAAATTTTGGCCCGTTCTTAAGTCGGTAACTTTGATCTTAAGAGTTCACATTTCGATGCGTTTGCTTTCATGTTGTGCTGGGTGTCCAAGCAAGACAGTTTTGAGACGCTGAAGAGTGTTCTTCAACTAAAAATATTGCAGGTAACTCAATAAGCCATTCAAATTGATGTCGTCCATACAACATTTCATCAGTCTGTCGAAAGTCACCGGGGTGATGTCGAATCCAATGGGCATTTTGTAAAATACGTGAAAGCCTAATATCTAAACTCGTAACGTTGTTTCTTTTAACCACCGTCGTCTATCTCCGCTTGTCAATAGCAACTGCCGAGGCCAAGTTTCGTGCAGTGCATTGCGTCAAAAACAAGTGATGAGTGTCCCAACATGTGGCGAGGCGTAAAAATCTGGTTAAGAGTTGATCTCCTAAACTCTTCCGAGCGGCTCTTGAATAGGGGTTTGTCTTTAAGACTTTCTCGTGTTTGTCTGAGTAACTCTTTCCAAAGGTTATACCCGCGGTTCCTTTGTCGGCACACCCCTTTCAGAAGCCTTTAGACAATTTTCCTGATCTTGTGCTATGGTAATTACATCTATCTGTAACATTTACAAAATCTCGAGCTCATTGTCTGTTTGATTTTCTGTTTTCATCGCACACTGCTGCTTGATATTTACTTTTTTCTGATTTTGTCAATAATTTGCAATGCTCAGCAGTTTCACAATGACTTCTTTCGCAGACATGTTGCAAAGAAAGATGCACTTGGGCTTTCTGGCATGATCTTTTCTTACTTAAGGAGAAATCTGATCTCAAAACAGCCGGGTATTGACTTTGTGATTGGTAATGCAGTTCTCTATCATGCGTCGCAATTCCTCAATTCATCTTTTTCACTATAATTGCATGTATCTCCATGCATTCCTTTATTGTATGTTTGTTTGTTTGAATTGATGCTTAACGTCCCAGGCAACAGCCATGGTCAAGTCGGGCCTCCATTTTATGGGACTTTTACCCAAAATGAGGATGTCATGACATCCAATAAGTGCTTCAAATATGCCTGAAGGCACAAGCAGTCAATATGTGTATTTAGGCCCCGATGGGCGAGGACCCCATCCCTTTCTCGGATTTCAATTGAGCTATTTAATGTGATCTGATTTATGATACTTTATGATCTTTGCCTACTGGTACTTTTTCATACATTACTACCCTGCTGTCCAAAACCATTCTTAATACTTGCTCTTCAAATATCCAAATTGGTTTCCTTTTTCTTGGCTCACAAAATTTCTTTTTAAAGATTTAAAACTTTATTTTGCTTAACACTTATCTAACTTTATCCTATCTAAAGTACTAGTATTGGGTTTAGTCAACTACAGCCGGCGAATAAGATATAATTAAACGCATATGATTTAACTATAATTTTACAATTACGAGTTCGGATACTTTAGTATACTGACATTTCAAATATAAATAGCTTTTATGTTGCTGCAACACATTTCCAAACACAGCGTACATAGAGAAATACTTATAAAAACATGAAAAAAGCAAATTCATCCTTCCAGTTGCGTGTTAGTAATACGTGCTACTAATTAATTACAAATAGGCGAAGAAACTCGAACTAATTAGTATTGACTAGAAGACCTAATTGATTCTTTGAAGGACAATAGCCAGCATATCTTTTAATTTGTAGAAATATCAAAATCGTTAAGTAATACAATTTACCAGAAGCGATATAGACATAAGATCCTCTTGTCCCCATGTGAATATCCTCTGAATAATAATGTCGTCAAACTTTAATTCCAATAATTTACTTTAACCGTCTAACTATAAGAAATTTGAGTATTTTGAGTATGAATCGCTCAAAGTAACATGCTTTGTTTTGTTTTTTTTTTACCAAAATAAAGGTTTAATTTAGAGGTTCTGATTTATTTTCTTTGACTCTGCCACAGTGTTTTGATATTTGAGTCTTCATAATTCGGTGCCGCTGCATATATTTCCGGGCTTATATAATTCAAACAAACATTCCATGGTTGGACAAAAGTTTGTTACTCTGCAAATACAGCCAGTTACTCCGTTAAAAAAAACTTTGTTATATTTGAAGTGTCAGGTAGGTAAGTGTGGAGAGTATGCTATTACACATCGAGGTAGTAGTTAGTCGTTTTGTTACATTTTGGCAAGCTTTCGACGGAACTAAATTAGTTCGTGAAGTTGGATCCGTCCTGTGTCCATAAACTTCTGCCACGTAAATGCATCAAATAATTTGCCGCAGCAAAAACGGATATTACAACGTTTAGACCACTACGACTATGCTGTCATCAGTGTTCCTGTACTGACGATTGTTGGACTTTGAACAATTGTTGTCCCGACAAAGAACCTCTGGACTCTCTACCTGATGTAACACCGTGTATTTTGTCAGGAGGAAATCCATTGAATTCGACTAAGAAAGTTAAGAATTATAAATACTATAGAGTGGTAAAATCCTGTCCGAAGGAATTCAACAATGACATGGTTCGCGCAAAGTGTAACGGTACTGGACGACTTTGTATGGGTTTCCGATGAAGATATGTGAACAATATTTCAGCGTTTTGGAAAAAGAACAACGGATTATGTCATGGATAAGATAGGCTTGGTCATACCTGATTGCGACCTAAGAAGGGTACAGCTACATTCTTTTCCCGAACGCATCTGGACCTGACCCTGTGTTTTTGGTTTCCATGTTTACAGCTTAGACAATATTATCAGTTGGGTTATGGCGGTCATTGGCCAAAAATGAGCATTTTATTCGAGTCAGATTCAGGCGGACTTGACTTTGTGTTACAGTTTGACAAGCGGTCACAATCAGATATATTTGATTTGCCAAAAAAAAAAAAAAAAAAAAAAAAAAAAATAGCACAGCTCAACCACATGACATAAATATTCAGTATACCTTATCGTGTAGAAAGAAGAGAGAATCGGCGCATGGTTAAGAGTTGTCTTAGACTTTAGAGAGGCCATTGATCTGGAAGTAAAAACTATAGATATCAGTTTTGAACTCCTCACAAACATTGTTGACAAGCTGAACGAGACTTCAAGTGTTGAGGTATTTATGAAAGATTACAACTTTGTAATGGTGGAGGCGAATATTGCCTTTAGAATATGTGGATTTCGTATTATGGACCGTAGCTACTTGGGCTGGTATAGACAAGTCTAGTGTTTAGTAACGCCGATGTCTTGTTTCGAATTGCAATTAATTGTGTCTGGCGTGTTCCTAGTAAATTCACAAATACCTGTATGATTGACTAATAGTTCATAGAGACGATGGTAACTATCAGCGACTATACTGCAAATACTTTGACCGTGCCGGCTGATCTCACGTGATAAAGTTTTGTGAAACACTTGTGTGAAACACGTGGTCACATATTGTTTACCATCATAGGGTTGCATTATTGAAAACATACTTAATTGAAGCAGTCCGATCAACAGATGCATATCTATGTCAGAGGTTAACTAGTACAATGCTTGTAGTTTAGAATTGCAAATTCTAAAAACCCAGTCCTTAGCTCTATGTAGGTCAGATCACAAACAAGAAGAGAAAAGGCTGTGATTTTAGACTTTTGCAACTGTCCCTCAAAAACAAATGCCTTATATGGGCCCTTTTGAACACGTTTTGTTTTGCAATTAACTGAAAGTATTTACAAATCTGATAACAAGAAAACATGCATACTACTTACCACTCTTTTATTGTTCGGTCAAAAATGTGCTCTTTTACTGGGTATTGCCAGATTGAATGATTTTATGGGGAACAGTGATTCTGTATAGTTGGGGAACCAAACAAATGACAAAAAATTGCACCCGACTGAGATACGGTTGAATTTTTGTATACTGATAGCTTTAACAGTGCTTGATATGGAACCACTGTATAGAAATGCGCTGCGAATTTGCATTTCGATAAAACAGTGCATTTTGTATGGAACGCCGTTGATGTGTCTAAAATAAAAATAAAACTGAGATCCTTTAAGAGCAGTGAACATATTAATAAGAAAGGGTATGGGCCATACCGCGGTTTCGGCTACTTAAGTCTCTTCAGTGACCCTGTAGATTTGGCAACATGGAGCCAAAGAGAATTACAGTAAATTTTCATCTTTCAACAAGGTAGTGATTATATCTGCTGAATTTTAGCTTAGTTATGGTAGAAATTATTTTGTAGATTATCAATCCTATTTTTACAAGTACTTAATTGGCCACCGTAGAAAAACGTTTGCCATGTCGTTATGCAAGTCGATCGTGACTTCCATTCATTGGTTTCATATACTCCATATAATTACGTTTTCAACCATATACTTTTCAGCTGAAACATATTTGGGTGCAAGGGTTAGCCTAAATCACGCATTTGTTCCCCAACTAATAGGGTGAATATCCTTAGTAAAGTACTTGGCATAGTGCATTTTTTGTTGACGCAAAATTGACAATGAACTTAAATTAAAGGTCTGAATATGAGACGCGGGTCTCGTCATTAGGAAATCTGTATTAAGAATTTCCGAACCTTTGTTTAATTTACTGACCAGCTTAGTGAGATATGCTACATAATAACTTAAGTTATTTACGTAATACTATTAAGATGCTCAGTACTTTTTATGATGAATTGAATTTGTGAAGACAGAGACCAATGCAGATTGGTTAGCCTACTTTGCAGTGTTAGAAGAAAGATTTCCTATGTTACTGCTTGAATGTACTTACTAAAATGTGATACAAATGCGTATTTTATGCAGACAGCGGGAGTTTGACGGACAGTAATGATGGAAACAAAAGAAGCAGATATGGAGCGATTTGAAGAGGTGAGTTTATCTCAAAAGTGAAATTGCACCATAAAAAAGTCTTAACTCGATCGGCTATTTCATGTGTAATTATTAAAGGAGCTTAAGACGTCTTGAAAGCGAAAATAGTTTGCGAGATAAATTTTGATCTCATATTATGCATTCAAATGGGAAAGATGCTGAGGTGAAAACTTGCAGAAAATATTTAAATGAACAGAGCACAATGTCAGGACACCATGTGACTTTCAAAATGACACTTAAACGCATGAGCACATGAACAGATTTAGCAAAAGTTTTGAGGCGCTTGTCGTGAAATAGCACTGGTTTCCTTATTTGATCATTGGATAAACTTACGGCTGTGTCTGGTGTGGGTTCAAGCCCCACATGGGGCACATGGGAGACATGCCAAGTTCTGCTTGAGGGTGTACCACGTAGTTTTTCTCGGAGTTCTCTCACTTTTGTCCCACCTACTGATTGGTCCGTCTCATACGTGAATAATCATGAAAGGGGCGTAAAAGTGAGTGTTGTCACTTAAATATAGTCGTTAACGATACAGCCAACCAAGCAGTGGAACTACAGCTATGTCGCCATTGGTGACAGTTTGCATAATGGTATACATATATGTGTAACAATAGTGGTGAGAATTTTGTGAGGTCCTATACATTTTTGTCAGTTGTTAGATACAAATCCTCATTTATGTATAATATTAGACTGCATGGGAGAGAGACTTCAGGAATCTGAGAAAGCAGGTGGAGGATAAAGGACTTACCAAAGTTGACCTCTTGTACTACTTGAAACAACTGATTGGTGTTATTGTGCTCGAGGCTTTGGGTTTCCTGGTCCTTTACTTCTTTGGCCCTTCCTTGATACCTTTCATCGGAGCAGGATTGTGTTTTACGCTTTCTCAGGTAAGTGAAAATATAACGGAAATGTTAAGCCTCAGCCTCTGTCTAACCGACTATCACGCGATACTGTTATTGTAACACGACTACCGGACAATTTCAACACAGTCGTGCGACATATGCAAACTCCGGTCGCGATTATCACGCTAATGTCCATTCAATGAGACCACAATGTAAAATTGTTCGGCAAATCGGGTTTATATCGCAAATCTTCGTCGCCTGCAATAAGTCTATAGTTTGTCGCATTCTAGTCAGATACTAGCGTAAGAAGAACACAATTACAGATGTATATCTGAGGCTAAAACATTTACCCTACGATGTTACTAAATATAAAGTTTCGGGAAACATCACCGACGTCTTCCTCTTCCAACCTACATGTAGCACCAATTGAATTAATAAATAAACTTTGATAATAAACGTTCTCCATTTTTTTTTTTGATATGAGAACAGAAACGCATTTGCCAAACTCATTATGACGAATAATAATACTACTAATAATAATAATAATAATACATGACGTTCTTTCAAAACGGCGAGAAATTGACGTATCAAATGCGCAAATGTCCTTCAGGGTAATACACCAGCGACCTGTGTTAATGCTTTGGTCAGCTTCTTCTGTTAAATGTAATGTCAGTTACGTGTAATGTTAGTTCTCTTATTACTTACATTTTGAAATTAACAGTGTTCTTGAAGCTTTTTTAAGATATTTTATCCAAGAACTACACGTATATTTTTTATCAGAGATTGTAAAATTGTTGATACTTATAAATAGCTTTGAAGAAAAACTTTCCCGTGCACAATGTTTATAAGTAAGTAAGTAAGTAAGTAAGTAAGTAAGTAACTTCTTTATTTTACGAGGGTGACCCATTTGGATATATCCAATCTTCCATGGGGCCCTCAAATACATATAAATCAACAACAATATGAACATATTATGTATAGAAACACATAGAACAATAAATGTGTGGTGTCACGAGTTTGTGAGTTTGTATGTCAGAGCGAGTTGTCCTATTTTGTACCGGGTGTGCGAGTCCGCCAGTTATCAAAACTTAGTTTTCGGGTTGTCGTTATACTTGTTTCCTTCTTTGCACGCGCCAAAGTTGTCAAAGTTACCAACTCATTTTTGAAGCTGTTTTCTGGTCTAAAATCCTTTGTATATCCACCTAGATGTAAGTACTGTAATTCTGTAGTGTTCCATCCATTATTGTATGCTATTGACATATCATTTTTACAAAATTTAAGGTATTTTTCGATGTTTTTCTGATTCGTACCTAAAACAGATTTCGCCTCTAGATGTTTCGTACCTCATGAAAGTTGTTATAAACGTTTTTCCAGTATTTCTGTCTACAATTTAGGTGTTGTAGAATTATTTTATGATTACTTTCTGGCAATCTTTTTAAGTAAGTCTTGCTGTCGCTCAGTCCGTTTGATAGTCATGTCTGTCATTTTTGTTGTAAACCTGTATTTTCTTATTTGCTGTATTTTCAGTCTTTACCTCACTCATCAGCTTATATTATCATCTGATTTGCACATACGACTGACAGAATTAAAGTTGAAGTTAATCCACCTCTCGTCTTTATTTGTCAAACCAAGTGCAAGGGGTAAACTAGCCGTAACAGTCTCCGCAGATCTAAGGCGGCATAGTAAAGAATCTAGACGATAGAATTCCTGGATTGGAGGCCGGTTTTGTCGACAACGTTGTCACCACCCCGTGGTTTCGCTACAGCTGGTTCGAGCTAAACACCCCGTGTTAACGGCATCACATCAGTGTGGGGGTCCATCACAACACCCCAAATAACATTTTGTGAAACAGGTCCGTCGAAACACCCCAAACAGGTCCATCGAAACACCCCAAATAACATTTTCTCCTACAATTGAAATACCAGACTGTGATGAATAAACTTTTATATGTTGTTGTGTTTATTCTCCTGGGGCCTTTGACATGCACCCATCCCCTCACAGAACTTGACTGTCAAAAAACAATCATCATCATGAGTAAAGCAGGTGATACAAACTCTCAGACTGAGACTGAAACAGAGAAAAGAACTCGAACATTGACAGAAAAGGGTGCTGAGATTTACGAGGCCAGGAAATCTGAATATGAATTGAAAATCCAAAAGGCTTGGGATCCTGTTGCACAATTTTTGAGTGACAATTTAGTCTTTCCTTCCCCAAGTAGCCTTGAAACCCTAAATGAACTTGAAAAAGAATTAAATAAGCTGTTCTCAACATATAAGAAACTCATACAAGATTATATAGCTTATTTATTAAGAGTGTCAACTCAAGACAGTTTGTTAGTCAGTCAAAAGTTTCAATCACAGTTCATTAATTCATTGAAGGTGTACACAGACTTTAACAATAGATTGAAAGACCTGAAAGGCATGCATAAAGAAACTTCTCATGCTTCATCTGGTTCCCATACTACTTCATCTAGAATAAGCAGTGTTTTAGCTGTTAAACAGGCAGCATTAGAGGCAGCCAAGGTACGAACTGAGTATGCTGCTCGTGAAAATGTCCTTAAGAAAGAAAAAGCTCAAATTATAGAACAACAAGCAATAGCCGAAGCTGCTCGTGTTCGTAGAAAGGAGGAGTTAGAAGCCGATATCGACTTTCTTAATCAGGAAAAAGAGTTAGCGGCTTGTGCTGCTGAGACACAAGCTTTGGAGACCAGATCTAATAAATCAGTTTCGCAGGGAATCAAAAGTCTACCCGTAGATGACCCTCTTGAAAGAGTAGAACAGTTCGTTGAGAAACAGAATGCTCTGAAAAACGAAGTCATTGAAATAACCTCCACAGAAAGCTCCACGTCCTATATAACAGTGAAGGAAGAGAATTATAAAGATGTTCCTACCCCGGTAGTTAAAAGTGAAAATCAAGTTGTGAAACCTAGAAATGAGTTTTCTGAGTCTTGTGCTGCAGATTTCACCAAATTTCTATTGAGAAAAGATCTCACATTATCTAGGCTATATCAGTTTAATGACAAGCCCGAGTCGTTTAGGGTGTGGAAATGCAGTTTCAATGAAGTGGTGAAAGAGTTAGGTGTCACACCGTCTGAAGAAGTTGATCTTCTCATTAAGCGGTTAGGTCCTGAATCAAAAAAGCAGGCATTAAGCATAAGGTCATGTTATAGTTACAATCCTCAGAAAGCCCTAGAGAAAGTGTGGGAACGCCTCGAAGACCGGTATGGTGCTCCAGAAATGGTTTATTCGACAGTGTTGAAAAAGCTGAACGAATTCCCTAAAATTGGGCCTAAAGAAAATGAGAAATTGTTCCAACTTTCTGACATTCTCAGAGAGGTTGAAGCCTTAAAAGGGGACCCCAAGTATGACATGATGCTGTCATACTTTGATTCCTCTGTAGGTATCTCCCCGATAGTGTCAAAGTTACCCTTCAATTTACAAGAAAAATGGACAACCAGAGCTAATAACTTCAAGAAGGATCACAATGTAACCTATCCAAGGTTTTGGGTTTTCACAGAGTTTGTTCATGATCAGGCCAAAATTAGGAATGACCCAGGGTTTATATATACACAGATACCCTCAGAGAAGCCACAGATTCATAGTCAAAAGAAAACTTTTATTTCAGCCAAGAAAACTGATGTTAAGAAGGAGAATAAATCAGAAACCAATGGTGATGCTCCTCGTTGTCCTATGCACAAGACTAAACATTCTATTCATAACTGTAGAGGCTTTAAGTCTCTGTCTTTTGAAGAAAGACGAGCATTTCTCAAAAATAATCACCTCTGTTTTAAGTGTTGTGCATCTACAGATCATGGTGCGCGAGAATGTAAACAGAAAATTAAATGTGGTGACTGTGGCAGTGAAAGCCACTGCACAGCCATGCACATTTATAAGGATAAGTCAGATCAGTCTGTGCATGGTGGGGAGGAGGAGACACCAAGGAAAACTGTAACTTCCAAATGTACCCAAATTTGTGGAAATAAGCAATATCTTGATGGTAAATCTTGTGCCAAATTAGTTTTGGTCAATATCTATCAAAGTACAGATACCAGGTCAGACCACAAACTAAAAGCCTACGCTATTTTAGATGAACAAAGCAACAGGTCTCTTGCAAAACCAGAATTGTTCTCAAAGCTACACATTAAAAGTGAACTATTTGAGTACACACTGAAAACATGTTCTGATACTGTGGTAAAGAGTGGTCGTAGAGCTCAAAATTGTGTTGTTGAGAGTTTGGATGGTAGTGTGAGTTATCAGCTTCCTACGTTAATTGAGTGTTCTCAAATTCCCAATATTAGAGATGAGATTCCCTCCCCTAGTGTTGCAATGCATCACCCTCATTTGCAAGACATTGCCTCTAGTATTCCTGAAATTGACGAGGAAGCTGATATACTCCTATTAATTGGCAGGGACATGATTGATGCTCATCACATTATTGAGCAGAGAACTGGCCCAGTGGGTTCCCCATTTGCCCAGCGCCTTGGTTTGGGATGGGTGGTCATCGGGGAAGTTTGTTTAGGAAGGGTGCATCAGCCTGACCTAGTTACTTGCAACAAAACATTTCTAATTGGGGAAAACCGTGCATCTGTCTGCCCTCCCTGTCCAAACAAAATTAAGGTTAAAGAGTTACCTCCCTTTCAACATAATGATGACAACAATATATTCATTAAGACTGAGCAAGATGATAAGGTTGGCCTTTCTGCTGAGGACCGTGAGTTTTTAAGCATCATGGACAGTGATTTCTGTATGCATTCAAGTGGGCACTGGGTTGCCCCCCTTCCATTTAGACAGTCTAGGCAAAGATTACCCAATAACAGGCCACAAGCCTTGCATAGGGCCAAAATTCTTGATTCAAGCTTAAAGTCAAATTCTCTCAAGAGAAGTCATTTTGTTACTTTCATGAAGGAAATCCTGGATAGTGGCCATGCGGAGAGAGCTCCACCTTTAAGTAGTACAGAGGAGTGTTGGTATCTTCCATTGTTTGGAGTCTATCATCCGAAGAAGCCGGACCAAATCAGAGGTGTGTTTGATGCGTCTGCGAAATATCAAGGTGTTTCATTAAATGATGTGTTATTATCTGGACCGGATCTAACAAACAGTCTGTTAGGAGTTCTGATTCGTTTCAGAAAGGAGCCTATCGCTATGACAGCTGATATAAAGAAGATGTTTTACTGTTTCTTAGTCAGTGAAAACCATAGAAATTTCTTAAGGTTCTTCTGGTACCTAGATAATGACCCTGACAGTGAACTTGTGGAATACCGTATGCGGGTGCATGTCTTCGGGAATAGCCCGTCGCCTGCAGTTGCGTCTTATGGCTTACGCAAGATAGCGGATAGAAGCAAAGAGGATTTTGGTATTGATGTTCAGGAATTCATTTCCAATGACTTTTACGTAGACGATGGTTTGACGTCAACACCCAACGTCGACACTGCAGTCAGTCTAATGAAACGGACGCAACAGGCTTTCCAAGAACATGGCAATATCAGACTTCACAAGATAGCTTCTAACAGCAAGGAAGTCATGAGTTCCTTTCCATCTGAAGACTTGGCAAAAGATCTCGCTGTTCTAGACCTGAACAAAGACGTTTTACCTTTGCAGCGCTCTTTAGGATTGAACTGGAACCTACAGACGGATGTCTTTACATTTTGTGTCTCTGATGAAATGAAACCGTATACTCGCCGTGGTGTGCTTTCTACGGTAAATAGTATATATGACCCAATAGGATTTGTGGCTCCAGTGAGTGTTACAGGGAAGCTTTTTCTACGAGAACTTGTTACAGGAACTATTGACTGGGACGCCCCTTTGCCTGAAGACCGTAGGAATGATTGGGAGTCTTGGAGAGATTCTCTCATCCTTTTAGAGAAGATGAAGATTCCAAGGTCGTATTTTGGTGTAGCACTAAGTGATATATCTAGACTTGAGTTACATATATATTCTGATGCTTCAGAAAAAGCTATTGCCGCAGCTGCCTACTGTGTTGGATATAGAGGTGAAATGATTCTTTCTAAGAGCTTGGTCATGGGAAAAGCTAAAGTTGCTCCAAAGAATGGACACACCATTCCTAGATTAGAGTTATGTGCGGCAGTTCTTGCCACAGAGATTTATGACACTGTGTTAACGGAAAGTGGTTTGAGTTTTCATGAAACTTTCTTTTACTCTGACAGCAGAGTTGTGCTTGGTTACATACAAAATAAGACTCATAGATTTTATACGTATGTAAGTAACAGAGTGGACAAGATTTTGAGGCTTACAAAGCCAGAGCAGTGGCTTTATATCAATACTGCTGACAACCCAGCAGACTGTGCTACTCGGCCAGGTCAAGTTACAAACCTAATGGACAGTAAGTGGATACATGGGCCAAGTAACATACAGGTACACGACAAGGATCAGATAAAGTCTTTCTCTCTCATTGATCCCGACGAGGACAAGGAAATACGCCCAGTGATCAACACCCTTGACACTTCTGTATTGAAACCCTCCTTAGGTTCTCACCGGTTTGAGAGATTCTCCTCATGGCAACATCTTGTCCGTGCAATGGAAAATCTGTTACATATTTGTTTGTCATTCAAACATGAAAGTGATTCGGATTGCAGAGGTTGGCATATGTGCAAAGGTGCTAAGGATATCAGGAATAAGATGCAGGCTGAGCAGCTTGTTATCCGTACTGTACAGTCAGAAGTGTACGAAGAGGAAATGTGTGCTTTGCTTCAATCCAAGCAAGTTTCAAAGAAGAGTTCTCTGTTAAAGTTGAATCCTATTCTAGATGACAGTGGATTGCTCCGAGTTGGTGGGCGTTTGAAACATGCACAGGTTCCCACGAACGAAAAACATCCTGTGATCATCCCAAAGAATAGTCACTTAGCAGTTTTGCTTATTCGTTATTATCATGAAAAAGTACGGCATCAGTGTCGTCATTTTACAGAGGGCGCAGTGAGGTTAGCAGGATACTGGATCATAGGCTGTAAGCGTCTGGTGTGTTCCATTATTCAAAAATGTGTTAAGTGCAGGAAACTGCGACAGGATGTATCAAGTCAAAAGATGTCTGACCTTCCCGCTGACCGTGTCCAGCCAGCACCCCCATTCACATTTGTCGGAGTCGACACATTTGGACCATGGGAAGTTACAGCTAGACGTACCAGAGGGGGCTATGCGAACAGTAAAAGATGGGCTATCCTCTTTACATGCCTCACCTCCAGAGCCGTACACATAGAAGTTACTGAAGAACTTAGCTCATCAGCATTTATCAATGCTTTTCGTCGTTTCCTGGCAATACGAGGTGATGTCAAGGAGATCCGATCAGACCAAGGAACTAACTTTGTGGGTGCAACCACTGATCTAGGCATTGATGTTGTGAAAGTTGGAGTGGATCCTGTACAGACTTTCTTGCACGACAAAGGAATTTTGTGGACTTTCAATCCTCCCCATTCCTCACACATGGGCGGAGTGTGGGAGCGAATGTTTGGTGTGACAAGAAGAATCTTGGATTCTATGTTTGGTGATTTGAACACTACGCATTTGACCCATGAAGTATTAACCACATTCATGGCTGAAGTTAGTGCCATAATAAATGCTAGACCACTAGTACCCATTTCAAGTGATCCTGACTGTCCAGAAATTCTTACCCCAGCCATGTTATTAACTCAGAAATGTTCTACCCCTGTTCAGTACAACTATCAACCTGTAAGTCCTAAAGTTCAGTGGAAATATGTTCAAGCCCTATCTGACACATTTTGGAAACGTTGGCGTACAGAGTACTTGCAAACTCTCCAAAATAGGCGTAAATGGCAGGCTGATGTACCCAATCTTAAACATGGGGATGTTGTACTACTTAAAGACTGTTCTGTTCATCGTAACAATTGGCCTATGGGTGTGATTACCAGAGTGTTTCCAAGTGAGGATGGTAGAGTAAGAAAGGCTGAAGTCAGGGTAGTGAGTCGTGAGAGTGGATGCTCTTTATTTGTTCGTCCAATATCTCAATTGATTTTGCTGGTATCAGAAACCTAAATGTCAGATTTAATAGTGCTTCCGCTAGTTTGTTTAGGACGTCACGCCCTGCCATTTCATTTTTTGCAAGTGTTTCATGTTTCAAGTTAATAATACTTGAGTTGATGATTATAAGTGATTGTAATTGTCTTTTTACAGTGAATAGAGATGTCTCAGAGAAGCATATATGTTTATTTTGACATTGCATTAAGCTTCTTATCTAAAGTTTTGATAAGGGTTTCAGACATTTACATGTGTACATATTATTTTTTCAAGTACAAGTTAGCAATTGGATTTTTTGTGTTATAATTGTGACATTTTTAATGTCAGGTGGGGAGTGTGGTGTCACGAGTTTGTGAGTTTGTATGTCAGAGCGAGTTGTCCTATTTTGTACCGGGTGTGCGAGTCCGCCAGTTATCAAAACTTAGTTTTCGGGTTGTCGTTATACTTGTTTCCTTCTTTGCACGCGCCAAAGTTGTCAAAGTTACCAACTCATTTTTGAAGCTGTTTTCTGGTCTAAAATCCTTTGTATATCCACCTAGATGTAAGTACTGTAATTCTGTAGTGTTCCATCCATTATTGTATGCTATTGACATATCATTTTTACAAAATTTAAGGTATTTTTCGATGTTTTTCTGATTCGTACCTAAAACAGATTTCGCCTCTAGATGTTTCGTACCTCATGAAAGTTGTTATAAACGTTTTTCCAGTATTTCTGTCTACAATTTAGGTGTTGTAGAATTATTTTATGATTACTTTCTGGCAATCTTTTTAAGTAAGTCTTGCTGTCGCTCAGTCCGTTTGATAGTCATGTCTGTCATTTTTGTTGTAAACCTGTATTTTCTTATTTGCTGTATTTTCAGTCTTTACCTCACTCATCAGCTTATATTATCATCTGATTTGCACATACGACTGACAGAATTAAAGTTGAAGTTAATCCACCTCTCGTCTTTATTTGTCAAACCAAGTGCAAGGGGTAAACTAGCCGTAACAGTCTCCGCAGATCTAAGGCGGCATAAAATGGGTATGACAAATTTGGAGGTGAAGGCATACATTGTACTTGTAAGCTTGTTCAGATGATGTTCTAGCAAAATAAAGAAACGTATTCAAATATAATTGTCTTACATACTCGTTATCCAGTTTGATACATTTTTACTAAAAGAAGAAACATTCGATAAATATCGTATATCATTTGGTTTATACTTTCTTTGTATAATGTTAACTTAGGTTTTGGAATCGCAAAATTCTGGTTTGTTATGGATCTAAGGGATGTGCCGTGCGCAACTTCTGACCTTCGAGTAAACAAATCACAAATATATTGTGGAACTAATCCATTAGCTACTTTATACATTATCTTAGCTTTACTGACAAATACACTTTGCTCAAATGAAAGTATATTTAATGTAGCCGTTGCACTTTCAAAATCATCATATTCATTTCCTAGTATTAACTTACATGCCCTTTTTTGAAGTCTATTCATTCTAGTGACATTAGAATTAGATGCATTGCCCCAGATGACATTGCAATAATTAAAATGAGGTTGTATATATGACTTGTAATATAGCAGTCTATGCTCATTACTTAGGAAACGACTAATTCTAGACAAAAGCCAAATGTAGGAAGATATTTTCCGACATACGAATTGATAGTGATTATTCCACGTTAAGTTTTCGTCAATGTTCACCCCGAGTATTTTGTCTCCTGTTGTTATTTGAAGTTCTGTATCATTGTACGATAGCGTAAGTATGTTTTCATCTAGGTGTAATCTTTTTTGTCTAGTAGTTATAATCATGACTTTTGTTTTATCAGTGTTAAGTAACATTCCATTTTTCTTGCACCAAATATGGAGAGCTATAAGAGACTTTTGTAAGTTTTTCTTTAGCTCATCGAGATCATATTGAGCATCATAAATCGTAGTGTCATCGGCATATAAATCCGTAGAAGAAACAGTGTCAGATAGGAATAGAGGCAGGTCGTTTATAAATATCAAAAATAATATTGGTCCCAAAATGGAACCCTGGGGAACACCACATTTCACGCTGTCTTCGTTAGATATTTCATTGTTAATAGATACTACCTGTGTTCTATTATTTAAGTAAGACTTCATTAATTGAAAAAATTTATCACTAACTTTATAACATGAGAGTTTTTCTAAAAGTAATGCATGGTCAACTAGGTCAAACGCTTTTCTAAAATCAACCATGACTGACCCGACCACCTTCCCTTCATTTATTGCTTTAAGCCAACGCTCTGTCATCAATAATAAAGCACTTTCAGTTGAATGACCCGCCCGAAAGCCACTTTGGGATTTGTGAATCAAATCGAATGAATTTAAATACTCCATGAAGTGTTTTTGTATAAACTTTTCAAGTAATTTTGACAATGTTGGCAATATAGAAATTGGTCTATAGCTATTAAGTTCTTCTTTAGTACCTCCTTTATGGAGCGGACTAACCTTAGCCTGTTTCCAGATGGCTGGAAAACTTCCGCTAGACAAACATTTATTTGCAAGGGTTGTTAAACTCTTAGTTATAACACCAGATGACAATTTCAAAAGTCTCGGACCAACACCGTCCAAACCAGTAGCTTTAGATATATCAAGAGTTGACAGAAAATTATATACAAAACTCTCATCAATATCCGGTAAATTAAAATATGCGTCATCTGGAACCTTTGAACTTACAAAACTTTTAAGTTGACTCAAATCTATATTTTCTATAGGTTCTTTTAAATTAGCTGCAATATTTATGAAGTAATCATTGAAAATTTCCGCTAATTCAGTGTTTATGTTTTATTCATGGAAATGTACCAAAAATAAATGCAACAAAATAATGCAATCAAAGTAGAGAACTTTTCTGTGACTTTATTCCTATATACAGTAAAACACAAATAAGCTATATCATGTCTATGCATAACTGTAAACTGTAAAAGCGATTAAACCTGCGCTGTTACATCGCGTAATTGATATTACTTTTACGCGGTTTCGAAAAAAAAAATGCGCATTTGATATAGTAATCCGCGCTTTCGTAAAACGGCGGTATTATTGTGCTTGCCCATGGCTTTCACACAACACAGTTAACCATGTTTTATCAAAGAATGCTTGCGATGCTTTCAACATGTAAATACATGATACATACACTGTTACACGACTACATGTATTACTATAAACAGATGGACATTTTGTTATTTTGCAGACCCAAGCGTCATGGTTACAACACGACTTTGGCCATGCATCTGTCTTTAAGTCAAAATCACTGAATCACCTGGCAGAGCAATTTATCTATTGTCATATGAAAGTAAGTTTGTTTTACCAGACATTTGGCAAAGTCGTCTTTATTTCTCGCATAGAACGAATCACGATCTGTTGTGTACCATTCCTTTGAATATTTTCACCATTTGAATTCTGCAGGGCCCAACTGCATAACTTAAGCTGTCATTAAACCTTAAGCTGCCATTGAATTCAAGAACACTATAAATTAAGATTAATTTTCTGCTGAAAAAACAACAACACGATTTAAGGTATATCCGGAGCTACGTACATTAACTAAGTAGATTTTTACATATTTATGCAACAGGCGTAAAGCTGTCATTAGGTTACATGTAAATGGGACTTTAACTTGTAACAGGACCCAGCTGGTAGGCATTCCAAACGGACTCGTAAGTGTCGCCATCGACTAGCAATGATCTTGGTCACAGTATATCTGTACAGTATCGGTTTTGCAAGCATTTAATGGGGTCTTACTCTCAGTAGGCTTTGTCATGCCTTCCTCAGTAACAGCAATGTCTTCCATGAACTTGTTTTTTATATTTAAAAAAATGACCTAACATTGTTCAGTTTTGTCGAGTTTATCGGTTAATTGACCACTGAATTCATTATAATTGCTATCAGTTTGTTAAAGAGTCAAAATAATACAGCTATTGTGAAATAAGATGACTGAAAAATAAATTTGCATTCATTCCATGTAGGGTTTGTCGACAAGCTTAAGGAATGACATCCACATGATACACCATGACAAACCACACTATAACATAAACGAGCCGGGTAAGATGGATGTGGGAACGTTCGTACGTAAGTGGAGGTTTTCATTGCCTTGAATACTGTCAATTATGTGTAAACTAGTCCATGTGTTTGGATGTAATATTTTCAATCTCTGTTATATATAAGGAGATTCCTATACATTGAAGAGTTTTAGATACGCAAAAAAAAAAAAAAAAAAAAAAAAAAAAAAAAAAAAAAAAAAAATGAATGAAAATCCACTTTGTATTATGACGACATTTTGCTTTATGGACTTATTAAAACCATTTTACTCTTACTTTCAGTAAAACTTCTGTTGCTTCCAGTTGAACTCGCATGGGTGAATTTTGAGTATATGGTACAAAGACGTGATGTTATGGTAGGGCTATTGATATTTTTTAATTTCTTCTGTTAATATCAAAAGCTCAACGAAGACGATGCTTTACACTGATTGACCGCGTGTTATACATACATCTGCTTTCAGTTATCAATATACCCCTGCACTGCTATTTAGACTAAATTGACAACTCTTATTGATTGTGAACAATCATCATTGGCAGAAAATAATGAAAAACTCCAGTGTCCATTTCCAGCCAGTAACGATTGCTCACACAAAAAGTGTTGTCAATTTATTTCTAAATATTGCAGGGGTATATTATAACTGGACGCAGCTGCATAAGGAAACTAATTTTAAGCTCGACATTCATCACAACTTATCATTTTTGCCTAACTTTAATTTGAGCCGCCTCGTGGGAAAACCAACAATGTGGTTTTCGACCAGGTCCGACACAAACCGGCCTGTACAAGCACAGAAAAGAACTAGAAGCTTGAAATTTCGGATTTAAGTAGAGGAGGAATTGTACTATCCGAGTAGCGAAAACAAAGGCGCTGATCAGCTTCGCGGTTACCGCGAAGCTGATCTGCGCCTTTGTTTTCGCATATGCAGATTGTTGGTTTTCCCATGGGGCGGCTCATTTGTTGTGAACGGAGATGTCAGAAAATAAGGTCATAGATATTTGTGAATTGCAATGCATCTTGTTATTTAACACTATTTTTCCTCTTCACAGGAAATTGTGCTTGCGCTGACTTTCTATGGCAAGCTGGTCTATTGCCTTAGTCCTGTTTTGGGAGGAGCACTCGGTGCACTTGGGATGTTTGTTTTCGTCAGGTATACTTCATGCTCGGATAACAGAATTAGATAAGAGCATGTGCGTAAGAAAATCAACAATTTGGGATCCGGTTTGGGGAAGTTATTTACGGGTCTGGGTATTATTGTCAACAGTAACAGGATCATGTTTTTGTATAATAAATAGAGGATATTCAAGTTTTTGGAGTGAATATGAGTTTTATTTCATTGAGTGAAGTGAAAAAATTTTATATTTCATGAGTGCCGAAGGCACGAATGAAATATATAATTTTTCACTTCACGAGATGAAATAAAACTCATATTCACGACAAAAACTTGAATTTTCTTTTTATTATATTGCATGTAGTCATTGTAACGTTGCGCGCTAAAGCATATGACGTCAAAATCTTAAATGACGTCATTACGCCACGTCATTACGTCGCTATTGTGTGTGAACGTTCATTGCGTCAACAATAGCATAGATTATAAAATTTAGTTATGTATAAATTAGAAATGAAACGGTGGAATCGTAATTTGCGTATTCCAAAATCTTATATTTTCACATGTGAAAATATAACTTTTTTATATTTTCACATGTGAAAATATAACTTTTTCAAATATTGGTTATATTTAATACATATTTCTCTATATTTCATCACTTGCCATATAATAAAAACGTATAGTCTAGTTTCTTTGACCATACCGACTGACTTTTGCTAACGGCTAACGGATATGTATTCGTTGATCAGACTGCTTCAAATAGACAAGTAAAGCAATGACATTCTGATCATGCATGCATTTCACATGGCACTTGAAAAATGTCATGCATGCATTTCACATGGCACTTGAAAAATGTCCAAAGCGAAAATAATCCTCTGCCCCCCCCCCCCCCCCCCCCCAAAAAAAAAAAATAATAATAAATGAATAAATAAAATAATAAATAAATAATAAATTAATATAAAAATAATAATAATAATAATAATAAAAAGATTCTATCTCCCGAATATTTTGTATCAGAAACTATTGTCCTGGATATTTTGGCTCATATTTATTGAAGATTGTATTTTATTTTCAGGACCCTAGAAATTCACATGTACCTTTGGTTGGCACCGATGTCACACATTACAAGTGAGAACGCCAACGGGCACACCGAACACTGGTTTATCGAGCAACTGAACTCATCGAGTAACCTGGAATCCAACTCTTTTATCGACTGGTTGACTGGCTCTCATAGCCACGAAATCGAACACCAGTGAGTAATGAAAGAAATACCCATATATCCCACCTCAATTTTGGAGTTGGAGTTACACACACACACACACACACACACACACACAGAGAGAGAGAGAGAGAGAGAGAGAGAGAGAGAGAGAGAGAGTCACTGTTTCTGCGTTTGTTTGTTGTTGTTGTTGTTGTTGTTGTTTTTTTTTTTTTTTTTTTTTTTTTTTTTATAGTTTTACGGTATAGTATGATCCTATAAAATATGTTTTTTCTTTACTTTAGTTTGTTTCCGTCGGTTCCAAGACACAGCCTGTGCCTTATTGCTCCACTGGTTCAAAGTATGTGCAAACAACATGATCTTGTGTACAACCAGAAGAGCTTGATGTCTGCTTTTTCGATAAACATCAGGTAAAGTATGCTCGTACAATGCGTTGTGTCAGCTATAGAACAATTAATAAAGACACATACATGTAGCCTGGCTAAAGAGTCAAGATTCTATCGTTTGTGTCTTCTTGTTCATCTACGAGCTAAGTGATGGTAAATGTCATCAGTTACCTAATTCATCTGATTTGCGTCCAAACTATGTTTTCAGTTTAGTTTGCTAAATGATATCTAGTCAGGCTCCACATGAGCACATTAATATACTTTATTCATTTATACGTGCCGACCCTAAAGTTTGTATCACTAATAAGTTTATAAATAAGGTCAGAATAAAATAGGTGAAAAGAAATAAAAACTGATGGTGGTAGACCTGTCAAATTTCCCAAGTCACACCCCCATGATAGTTTTGTGAGTTTTTTTGTGAATAACTGGTAATCACAGATTACCGAATTTCAAAGCAGAATTGTTTTCGTGCTCCGCAGGCATCAACATCCCTTCATATAAGGACATATAAATTCGCTATGTTACAAGCGATTTCTATTTCACACATGTGCGTGATCATATGATATAAATGTCACTGGATTCATGATATTCAGTCTAAAGTCTACGCTATTTTGGGACAGCCTTCGTACTTTGTTCATTTATTCGTTTAAGATTACGATATGGCAAGTTGCGCCGACCCTCAAGTTTGTATCGCTGATATGTTTTGGCATTGAGTTATATTTTGTAGTTTGACCCTGTCGTTGACCTCACGTGATAATGTTTTGTAAGTATACACTGACTGAAGAAATTGGATCTACGAATTCATATCAGTTAACATAAATATATAAAGAGGGTCAAAGAAAAAAAAATCTGGATGTAGAACAAAGGATTGTTGTGCGTCTCAAGCTACTGTGTATGTTGCGTTTTTGAATATCCACCTTCAGAGCTACAATATCGTCCTAAATGGCTTGGATTGACTCTGCCAAGTATGGTTGCTACTGAGAACGGGCATAACCATATAAGTCAAAGAATAAAACAATATAATTATATTGAACTGTAAATAAACAATGATCCGGTGTGCGACTCGATGCATTATAATATGTTGACATTCACATATATCCTTTTCAGAGCTCTCCTATCGTCCCCCAAAGCTTGGATTGACTCTGTCAGGAAAGAGTTCTAGTGAGAACGGGCCGAATGATTACCAGATAAGTCAAAGAAAATAAACAGCGCCTATGGAACTGTAAATAAACAAAGGATTAATGTGCGCCTCTGACTATTGTGTTGACGTTTTCGTATATCCACTTTCAGAACTATCAAGTCCTTCCCCATGGCTTGGCTTGACCCTTTACTCTAGTGATAAGGAGCATTTCTTCCTACCCAACGTGGTGGTAATGGTGGTAACGAATGTATTATTTTTGACGATTAATACGTTTGAAACCTTTGGACAAACATAGGACACAGATATGATTAAAGATGATGAACGACCGTTTCAGAAGCAGGACTTCTCTGTTGCATGAATGTTCTCTGTTGTATGAATGTTCTTTGTTACACGAATGTTCTCTAGTGCATGAATGTCAACTTAACCATTTGTTTTTTTTTTGAAACCATTGTCAATTCAGTTACAGCTAAAACGCCGTGTTTCTGCTAACCTGACAGGCGCTAATGTTTGCGCCGACCCTACAGTTTTACTGCCATTTAGAAAAAAAAATCCTTACAATAATAAAGAAGATTTTAATACAAAACACAGTGACTTAACAACTGTTATAGTCTCATAAATATTACCAATATCAACTCCAGTTCTGCTTTAATTTTGTAAGAGTTTCTAAGTTTGGAGATGAACTGTATGGCATATATTAACAACTAAACCTGTTTCAAACGAAGGAAAACTACTGCATACAAAATTATAATTTTTTTTTTTTTTTTTTTTTTTTTTTTTTTTTTTTTTTTTTTTTTTTTTTGTCAGCATTTTAGCTGAAACACGGCTATTTTATGATGATTCCTCTAAATCGCCGTACCATCTTTCTTTTGAAACGTACATATTTGTTAGGCAAACCCAAGAACTGACTTTCAGAACCCATACGTGTGACTCGACAGGTCTGATTTCGTCAATGTCTGTCCAAGTTTTATGTCGAATTACAAAAGGACACAAAACTATTACTATTTTGTCTTATATGTATTTAATCCGGAATGCTTATTTATATAACAAAATGTTCTCACACACGCTGCATAGAAAATTATTAAATTCAACAACATAAGGTTTTGTTTTAACTTTTACATTTCCATCTCAATACCGCAGCCTATGATATGGAGAAATACTGCAATTGCTCATGTCAGAATGTATGCGATGCCTTGTCCTGTCTCCTGGATAATATTTATATTAGATTCGGTACCAAGTTATACAGACAAATTGTTGGAATTCCGATGGGTACAAATTGCACCCCTCTCGTAGCTAATTTATTTTTTATACTGCTACGAAAGAGATTTCCTGGATTCTCTTAACTATGCCAATCAAGCTGATGTTATCGATGCCTTTAGTTCGACTTCTAGGTACCTGGATGACCTTTTGAACATTGACTTATTTTGAAGGCATGGTCAATCAAATTTATCCACCTGAAATACAGTTGAATAAAGCCAATACCACAGATAGCAAAACCCATTTTTGGATTTACATCTTTCTATTGCAAATGGATTTGTTTCTACTAAAATTTATGATAATCGCGATGACTTTGATTTCGATATAGTCCGTTTTTGGATGGTGACGTTCCTCGGCGTGCTTCGTATGGTGTATATATTTCGCAACTTATTAGGTTTGCTAGAGTCTGAATAATGTAGCAGACTTCAACGCGCGAAATAAATGTTTAACAGCCAAACTTCTCCAGCAGGGCTATCGGTATCATAAACTTCGAAAAAAAAAATTCTAAATTTTATCACAGACACTATGAGTTGATTTCCAAATTCAATGTTGGGCTGCTATAGACGTTTTTTATGTGAGGGCCTTTCGGATCCAGAATTTTATGGTGACTTGTTTTACAAATTTAAGACACTTATAGGAAGGGATGATTTTTCTTCCTATAACTTGTCATGATTTTTCTTTTCAGTTGAGAAAAGTCATAACTCGTTACAGACGTATAGGTTATAACTTGAATGTTATGCGACAGTCTGCATGCTTAGTATTTATACAGCTTATAATGACTCTTTATTAGCGAGAACTTTGAATTCGCGAGGCAACTAATTCGCGAATATTAGTGAAAATCAAGTTCTCGCGAATATTACCGGATCTACAGTACTGTAATCCATAATTACCAGCTCAAGCTACTTCTTGTATACTGACGCTTTAGATACTATTTATGTTGTTTTTATATTTTTCCAAATACGGTGGTACTATTTTCTTAAAGCTTTGAAAAAACACGAAAGAAACAAATAAAACTCATTCGTTACATTAGCGTGTAAAATATTATTCGATTTATTAGAATTTGAGAGGAGAAACTCGAACTAATTAGTATTAAAAAAAAAAAAGAAATAGGACTAATTAATTTCTTTTGATAACTCAAGACAGCACATTTTTTTAATTTGTCAAACTATCAAATTGTGTTAGTGGTCTAATTTACCAGAAGCGATCTGGACATGTGAGCCTGTGCGTGACAAAACCAACAATTTGGGGTTTCGACCAGGTCTGACACAAACCGGCCTATACAGTCACAGAAGCAGGCTAGAAACTTGAAATTTCGGATTTAAGAAGAAGAGGGATTGTACTATCCGTGTAGCGAAAACAAAGGAGATGATCAGCTTCGCCTTTGTTTTCGCATTTGCAAATTGTTGGTTTTCTCATGCGAAGGCTCATGTTCCTTCTGTCCCCATGTGAATATCCTCTGAATAATAACCCAGCTATTGTATGTCCTGAAACTTATTTTCCAATTATTTGCTATAACCACTTTGCTTTAAAAATACTGGGTATTTTGCTAAGGAAGCACTCAAAGTAACTTGTACTTTTTCTTTGACCAAAAGAAAGGCTAAATTGGGAGATTACACTTTTTTTTTTCTTTTTCTCTGCTTTAAATGTGATGTTAAATGTTTTAATCTTGACAGTTCAGTGATTGCATTACAATTCCGGACTATTATAATTTTAGCGATCCTCCCATCACGAAAACATGTCCGTGCAATGTATATCCCCTTGAACCCCACTTTTATATAGCAAAACTGGGGTATGCAGGGGTTAACCTATTTTTCTTATTTTTGCTCTAAAACATAGATTGCGGGTACTCGTTAGAACCGCCTCGCCGAGGCGGTTCTAACGTGTACCCACAATCTATGTTTTGAGCAAAAATAAGAAAAATATCAAGATTTTTCCAACAAAATTTTCAATTTTTACAACTGAAAAAAATCTCTATATATTGCATGGGCATGTTTTCGTAATGAATGGATGGCAAACCGTTGGTCTCTAAAAACACAGCGTTGTAAGTACTGTAGATCCGGTAATATTCGCGAGAATTTCATTTTCGCTATAATTCGCGAATTGGTTGCCTCGCGAATTCAAAGTTCTCGCTAATAAAGTGTCGCTATAAACTTTATAGAACACATGGACACTCACTCGCGGATGCGAGAACACACGCAAATTTACAGTATTCAGTATGAAAAACACATTGTTACATGTGGAGTGACGTGTTGCTACATGTGAAGATAATGATATTACACATCGAAATCTTAGTAAGCTGGTTTGTTACAATCTGGCACTGTCAAACAGCTTTCGACGGAACTAAATTAGTTCGTGAAGTTGGATCCGTCCTGTGTCCATTCACAAACTTTTGTCACGTAAATGCATCAAAATATTTTGCCACAGCAAAAACGAATATTACAACTGATACACCATTACGACCATGCTGTCACCAGTGTTCCTGTACTGACGATTGTTGGACTTTGAACAATTGTTGTCCCGACAAACAGCCTCCGGATTCTCTACCTGATGTAACACCGTGTATACCATCAGGAATAAACCCATTTAATTCGACAAAGGAAGTGAAAGACTCTAAATACTACAGAGTGATTAATGACTGCCCTAAGGATTTTCAGGATGGCACGGTTCGCGCCAAGTGTAACGGTACTGACCGAACTGAGTTAAAGGACTTTGTATGGGTTTCTGACGAAGATAGGGGAACAATATTCCAAAATAAACACTGCGCTATATGTCATGAATCGTTCAAAATTAACAAGTGGGAACTGAAAACCACATGTCATGATGCATTGGGACTTTCATTCGTAAACTGGAAAACTATATTACTTAAAAATGAGGACTGTGACATTATAAATATTCCATCAAGGAGTCAAATGGTGCCAGAAAAATATGAGTGCTTCGATCATCCGAACGACGGACTTTATTCCGTTTGCAATATGACCGGATTTTGGAAAACATATGCTCCCAACATTGAACGTGCCTGCCTGATGAGCAGCTGGCCATATTGGGTAACCTTTGACTATCTTAAAAAGAAAGCAAACAATATATTTTGTAGCATATGTAACGGTGACCCCAGACCAGCACACACAATTTGCCGTGGATCCGTGAACGAAAAACATCATGGGGTTTCTCTTAGTGTGCTTTTAGACTTCGATGTCCTTGATGACACACGTGGAAGTTATGACGACCGTCAGTGTACAATTGGCGAGGTTTACGACAACTACAAGGTATAGTTCTATCATTATTAAGATAATTTCTCTAATAAGACATATACAGCTCTGTTGTGTCTTTCAGGGCATATTAATGCTGCTGCAAACTTTTTTTTGTAATTAGGTTTGTTTTCAATAGTGTGTCTTATAAATAAACATGCTCCTCACCTAACAGACAAGAGTGTATCTTCATGCGGCATTTCTGTATCGTCTAATTCTGATTCCTATGGATTTTGCCACTTGCTTATATTATATAGTATTAAGATAAAAGGAACTAGATTGTTAAATATATTGTGATTGATCAAACAATCATAATTATGTATCATATATAATGACAAAAACGTGCGTAACCCTTTTTTAGTCCAAACGGACGAATACTGTCATTACAACTTGATCTTTTATGCTTTGTTTAATCTAATCATTGCAGCGGATCTGTCGAGTGCTTACCTGTCCTCCCGGCCGGGCTCCATTCTATGGAACATGTACACCAACATCAATCGAAATACATGGTCTACCCGTTCAAGTTATTTTACAGCTCCGTGTTGTATCACTCTCACCTGCAAGTTTGGATTATAACGCAACTAACTCCACTCAGCGTTTGGGAAAAAGAACAATGGATTATGTCATGAATAAAACAAGCTTGGTCATACCTGATTGTGACATTAGAAGGGTACAGCTACATTCTTCAACCCAGAACGCATCTGGACGTGACCTTGTCTTTTTGATTTCCCTGTTTACAACTCCCCGCTGTAGTTTGGACAATATTATCAGTCGGGTTACAGCGGTCATTGGCCAAGAAATGAGCATTTCATTCGAGTCAGATTCAGGCGGCCTTGACTTTGTGCCACAGTTTGACAAGAGATCACTATCAGATATACTTGATTTACCAAAAATAGCACAACTCAACCACATGATACAAATATTCAGTGTACCTTATCGCGTAGAGAGAATCAGTGCATGTCCAAGGGTTGTCATAGACTATGAAGAGGCCATATATCTAGAAGCAACGGCAAAAGAGATTAATTTTGAGCATCTCGCTAACATTGCCGACAAGCTAAATGAGACTGAAAGTGTCCAAGTATGTATTGAAGACTATAACTATGTTATGATTGAGGCGAATGTTGGCTTTAAGATATATGGGTATTTTAGTGTCGAAGTCCTTGCTGCTTGTCTTCTTTGGTTTAAACATATTTTGTTCTATTGACAGATTAGACAGCGAACAATAATTATGGACTTAGCTTATAGTCCATGAGACAGACAATTTTTTGTTACCAGTCAAGGGGACTAAATCTAATACTAATTTTCTATAAGGCTAGCATGTGTAGATAAAAATTCATTATGATAGCAATCACAGATCGGTAGCTTATGGCACCAAAAACGCTTTTTTCGTTAGTTACCTAATTTCGGAAAAGTGTATTATTTTTTTACTTTTGACAAAGAAATGTTATTGTTATCATGCAAAATCCAAAGCTAGCAGATTTCTTTTACATAAACTTACTATGACAATAGTCAGCATTGTATCTCTAAGCATTTAAGAGAGCAATTACTCCCACCTTGGTGGTCACTGCAAGGTCAAAGACCAAGTAAGTGCAAATGTGCGGTAAAATAATATATTTAAATATAATGTCTTCTTTTCTTTGTCACACTGTATTGAAATATGATTGGAAACAAATACATGTGGATAATAAATGATACAAAGCCTTGCTACATGTTCTAACTTGATAGTATGTTTAGAAAACATGAGGTCAAAGGTCAAGGTGTTGCAATTATGCATTTTTAATGCATAAAATTGGGCATACATGTTCCAACAAAGTTGGTTACGAGTATATCTTGGCTGCCACTGGATCGAATAGATCTCAAACTAGAGTTAAAGCAAATACTTGACATTCATTTATATCATTTGCAAATCATCTTATTTGCATATTCATGAATATTCATAAAACATATCCCCTTAGTTTAAGTGATTTTTCTCCAATATATCCTATATAAAGGTGATTTATATATTCTAGGCTACAAATGATATATCAGTTTTACCTGACAATATGTCATTAGAACATTGTCTTAGCAATCACTTGACACTATTATCAGCTCTCTAGGGTTATTAGCAATCGAGATACAAGAGATTTTATAAGTATACCCTTTTACTTATTTTCCTCAAATGTATAAGGTTTTGATTAGTATACTAGTTAGAAGTCAAGTTTGTTTGTTTGTTTATAAAAGCTTATATATCTTTTGTATATTGCATTACCAATCTTCGTATACTTATATTAACACCCTAGGACAAAACGTAATTGAGTAATAAATTGTTTTAGAAATACACCCCGAAGTTGCTTTTCATGATTTTTCTCATATGTATAAGGTTTGTATTTATATTATTGGTGGTAGACATCAGATAAGCTAGCCCATATCACTAGTTCACTGTCTTTGCAATAATTTGACACTATGCTCAGCTCTCTGTGGCCATCAGGGGCGGATCCAGGATTTCTAAAGAGGGGGTTCAAATGTGGAAAAGGGGGGTTCGATTGCCTAATTTTACACAAAATTTATTGAAATTCCCCATGAAAGTGAAATAATTTGGCTCCTGAGGGGGGTTCGAGCGAACCCCTTGAACCCCCTCTAAATCCGCCACTGGCCATTAGCAGTTGAATGACAAGCGATTTGGTAAGTATACCCCTTAGTTTGTTCGCGATCCCCCCCCCTACCCATTTCATTAGATTTTGATATTCGCTCTATCTATTCGCTAGGTAGCAGGAATTCAGATTTGTTTATATCAGCTAATATATCATTAAAACTTTGCAGAAGGAAACGTTTGATACTATTCATATCTCTCTATTAACACACAAGAATTACAGACTAATTAAAGACTACCCCTTTAGTTTTTTTTCGTGATTTCTGCTCCAGTTGTTAAAGTTTTTACTCATATACCAGATATTAGAAATCAGATATGCTTATTATGCCAACATATCATTAGTAAATTTCATTAGCAATCGTTTGCTACTATTTTTAGCGCTCTAGGGCCATTAGCAGTTGAGTTATAAGCGATTTTGTTAGTATACCTCCTTAGGGTTTTTTTGCGAGTTTTCTCCAATTAATAAGGTTTTCATTAACATTCTGGGTAGTAGACGTCAGATAAGTTTACACTAGCCCATATATCACTGGCTCATTGTCTGCACAATAATTTGACACTGTTTTCATCTTTCTATGGTTATAATTAGTTGAGTTACAAGCAATTTGGTAAGTACACCTCCTTAGTTTGTTCGCGATTTTTCCCCCATTTTATTAGGTTTTGATCCATATGCTAGGTAGCAGGAATCAGATATTTTAACACCGCCCATATATCTTTAGAACATTACAAAAGCAATCATTTGATACTATTCGTACCTCTCTAGGGTCATTAACACACGAGTTACAGGAGATTTTGTAAGACTACCCCCTTAGTTTATTTGTGATTTCTTCTCCAATTTTATAGTTGTTATTCATATTCTAGGTATTAGAAATCAGATATGTTTATTTAAGCATATATGTCATAAGTGCATTGCATTAGCAATCATTTTCTACTAATCTTAGCTCTCCATGGCCAGTAACAGTTGAGTTATAAGCAATTTTATAAGTATACCTCGTTTGTTTTTTTTTCACGATTGTTCTCCATTTAATAAGGTTTACTTTAATATTCTAGGTAGTAGACGTCAGATAAGTTATTACTAGTCCATTAATCAGTAGTATACTGTCTTAGCAATCATTTGACGCTATTCTCAGCTCTCTGTGTTCATCAGATATTGAGTTACAGGCGTTTTTGTAAGTATACCCCTTAGTTTGGTCGCTTTTTTCACAAATCTATAAGATTTCGATTCATATGCTAGGTAGCAGAAGTCAGATATGTCTATACCAGCCAATCCATCATTAGTCCTGTAACAGTATATTAGCAATAATATTATACTACTATTCTTAGCACGCTATGACCATCAACAGTTGAGTTATGGGAGATTTTTTAAGTATACCCCTTAGTTTTTTTTATTATTTTTTATCCAATTTATATACTAGGCATTAGAAATCATACAGTCAGTATGTCATCAGTACATTGCATTAGTATTCAATGTATACCACTTCTATCTCTCTAGAGCCAAAAGCAATCAAGTAACATGAAATGTTGTAAATATACCTCCAAATTTTAAATTTTCTCAAATTCAGATATGGCCACTTAATTTCCCACAAACCTCTTCAGTGGTCCAAAGGTTTTCATCAATTTAAAACGCCTATCATACTTATATTAAACCGCTTGATAACTAAGGTGTGTGGACGGTTTGACTTGAACCACTTTTCCTAGGCAGGCTCGGACCTTTTAAGCGGTAAGCTTGTAATTAGACGGTCAGTCAGTAGTGTATAAGCTTTGCATGGAGGTACAAGTAGCCCATTTATTTCTCATGGCCCCACTGGGATGGGCCCAAATGAGATATGTGTCATTGAAAGTTAACGCTCTGGTAAAATTTATCAAATTGTATCACTCGTATGAAAAATGCTGCAATGACGGTTTGGACCTCAGTAGTTGTATCATTTTTATTAGTATTCACAAATATACAAATTAGATTATTTGAATATGCAAATTAGATTATTTGAATATCTTACCGTTTGAAAATATGGGTTACATCTATACAAACTCTTAATTAAGTTTGGTGGTATACGATAAGCATCAGCAGGAATATGCTCCGTTTGTAGACCTGTACATCTCAATGCGCATTAATGGTTGCCATGGAAACCATACAAGCTACATGGTGCAAATGAAGTTATTATTATGGAAACCATTTTAGACATTTCGGAGATCAAATGAACTGCTTGGAACCTAAAATGTGTTGGTAAGGCTGCATCATAGCTCAAGGATTCATGACTTCTTCTCCAATATTTCTAATGTTTTTACAATATGCATGAATATTCACATTTAATTATATATTGTTTTTATTTTTGACAATAATATAGGAAATGCTAAATGGCATTCAAATATTATGATATTAGAGAGAAATATTTAATTTTAACGTCTTAACATGAAAGTTTTACACAAATATGAAGTTGGTATAATAATGGTTGTGGGTGGGGTAATCCTACCATTGAGCATGCATTTTTATAGTTTTTCATGAATCATCATGTTCTAAATGCATGTCAATCATTTTTAGATACTAAATTGACCTCTTATAAATGCTAGGGATGCTTTGAGCTGCTTAAAATGCAAATATATTTTACTTAGGGCATGTTTATATTATCCAGCCCAAAAACTTCTTGTTTGCAAGGTACCGATAAGACTGATCTTTTTCATGTCTTAAGCTACCGATCTGAGATTGCTATCATGCTGAAATATTTTCTATAGATATTGAACTTATCAAAAAGTGCTAAGAGATTTAGTCCCCTCGACTGGTAACAAATGACAAAAAATCAGGGCCTAGCTCACGAACTATTAGGGTTTCGTAACACCGACATCTTGTTGCGATTTTGGAAGTTATGATGTTTAATGTAAAATGAATTTCATACTTGTTACCAAAAATACGCAAATATGATCAAACAATTATTGATTAATGAGTGATTAGAGATCTATCAGTGACTACCAATATTGATACTGGCATCCTCTCAAAGACTAAGACATTTCAGTTTATAGATCTTAATAATAGATCTTAAGCTCAAGAACAACTACTCTAGGGAATATTAAAATTTCTAATGTATGTTTATCTGTCCTTTCAACTGTACAATTTGATATAATTGTTTTGAATTGCGAATACATGTATAAAGGATTTGTTATACACTGGCAATTGTAAGCATTATACAATCACAGACAATTATATTTATTATCTGATGTGGTCCTATAAGTTTATGTTTTGGTGTAGATTTTGTCCTACGTTCGCCTTAAATGTGCGTATTCACGGAGTGACCATCTTTTGGGAAATAGTCACTCACTCAGCTGGCGATATGTTCTCTTTGTATCTGTACCAAATTGTCATTTTTATATGAATGCACCCTAGTCATTGCTTATTTTCACCTTTGGATATGATCCACACAGACGTGTCTTTGAAAATAGCCGATTGACTATATATGCATGGAAAGTGCCGGTCTCACCGCATGTAAGATCGCTTAAGATCGATTTACAATTGTTTAAATATTAATTTGGGGGTACTTTCTTTGGCCCCTATATGTAAATTAAGAAATCAAAAACACGCTGGATAATATTTTACAGATTTTGCATACGCAGTCTTATCACAAAACCAATGATTACCAATATTACAATTACTTACGATTCCGTGGGACCATCTAAGTTAGTTGTCGCATGATTTGTGTTATTAAACATATACGTATTTATTAGTGCGTGTACAAAATCTTGTTTCGTGAGTAAAACGGCTGTTTCGTTCACAGTTGGAGTTTGTGGTCAGCTGTTGTGTCTGATTTCATGATCGTGATTGAATGGAGTTAGATTTTAACGAAGCATGCTGTGAACTTAATTGTTTGATGGATTGCTTAGTTTGAAGTTACAGTCATGCAATGAACATATATAGAAGTATTTGTGACAAGAAGCATATTGATTTTACATTTATGGACTTTAATAGCCCAAGGAAATAAAATTCCTATATCTACAGTCGATTCAGAGATTCATAATAATTAGGCTTTACCATTTTTCGCACGAACAGGTAAATAACGGTAAACAATTGCCATCAGTACCGATATACCATAGAACTTGGGATATAGTGTCACATTGAAACAAGAAACATCTTTAAAAAGATAATTGTCGAAGATTAATATCTGTTCTGCAATAGGGTACACAGGATGCATGATGTACATTTTATTTATGCTTTATTCTAAAATATAAATTGTTGACAGTGCATAGAAGCTCAGTGATGTAGTAGTGATACCTAAGCACACGATATATAGTTTTGGGACTGAAATCCATCTTTGACGGACACAAGACTAGTTTGCTCTGTTGTTGAAATGACATCACTACCTTAGCCGGACAGCTAAACGCTCAGTGAAAAAACTGTACCTATTCGTTTTAACGTTGACAGTTTTAATGCATATATACCTACCCCAAAATCGGATGAAAAAAAATGTTGTAAAAATATCGTTATTGTGCGGTGAGCCCTTACTGGCGGAAACAACTCGTTCTGTGAAACAGAGCCTTTGATCTGAACACGCCTATATTCAACGGAGAAAATCCGAACGCATCTTATCTACGATGGCCTCCATGGATCATAAAATTTCAAAATCCACAGATTTTTTATTTTAATTTTTCTTTGCAAAAGCTTTCGTCACACAAAAAGCGATTAAAATGAATAACAATAAGGATCAATGATGACTTGTATGGTAAAAAAACATCATCTTAAAGTACTTTTTAAAGAGATGCAGTTTGTTACCTTTTTCATCTTCCATATGGAAAAAACCCCGATGCAGGTAAAAATGATCTGAGATGTCTTCGACAAATAAGCAGTTATACTTACACCTTTGTGGTAAATACGTCATTACATGTAAACCCTAAAACGCGGATTGAGTCGATTTTAATTGTTGATAGAGGTCTTCATCTATCTTTAAAAGATCTGTACATTTTTGCGTGTATAAAAGGTTTTAGATTCAATGCAGAATAAACGAAAACAATTCTGCAATTAATGTCATTCCGAATATCATTTAAATAACGTATATTTCAGTAAATAGTCGTTTGGGTTTGGATATTCGTGTACATGGGAAAAATATTTGTACATCACGGGAAGACAAAAGCGTTGATCAGCTGCACGGTAACCGGACATCAGATTGACGAAGTTGTTGGACACCGACCCCTAAATTTAATGTTGCAGACGATTGGCCCAAATGTATGGGCAGAGCTAACGCAGTCATTTTAAGATGTCAGGCTACATATGAAAAGGCATAAAAGGAGCTAAAGTAGGCAATGATCAGGAAAAGGCGCAATCAGAAAGAAATTCCCACTCCAAAAACCGAGATGGGAACAAAACTAAATTGACAATCAGGTAATTACTTGTACTTAGAAAACACATCGTAAGCTGAGCGAGTAGCTATTGTCCAATAGCGGCCACTCAGTAGCCCGAACATAACCAAAATATGAAAACGTACATCAAACAGCACAAATATTCAGCGCCATAATATAAAACAATTAGAACCACAGCACAGGTATCGCCTTGGAACGATCAGTAATATAAAATTACTGGGAGGCCTAAACCGGTTTTTCTTATTTAGATAATTGGTTGGTCCTCGTGGTAGTATCTATCAACCGTCTTATCTTATGATGGTGTAGCCATTCTTTTGGTCAATTGTGTGATTTGATAAGCTGTCAAACAATGCTAAAACAATGTCCAAAATGCGGATATAGTGATTTTTTTATTCTCACTTTTCATTGTTAATCGGTTTTGGGACGTCCCTAAACAGCGGAAAATACCGTCTTTAGATGCTGGCTACCACCCTATTTTTGGAATCAGATCACAATTACTTCCCCTGGTTCATTATACACGATACGGATATACTTCCACACAAAATAGTTCTCCTATTTACTGGGGTGTAAAGTTAACAGATCATGTTAAAATTGCTGTTATTTATATCATTCTTGTTAGAATATTGTCTTAGCTTACATGAAATGTCGAATTAGTGGAGATATCTCGTCATTTCAGGTATTTAAGCGACAATCGAACCACCCCTTATGAGGTTGCTACTACACAGGCGGATAATTCATGAAAACACTGATTGAAATTGGCAGGTCAACCCATATTTTAATCTTGATTAAAAGTACTGCCACACAGTGAAGACTTGCAGAAAAGTCTCAGAACAAAACCAGCAATGTCAGTACAGAAGATGGGAGGCGAAACAAATGATTACAGTATATAAAAAAATTAATTGTGGCCTGTGTCCTTCTTTGCTCATGTGCATACGGTTCATCTGCTGGATGAGTTGGGTCCCACTAATAAGAGTTTGAAAGCATATGAATGAGTTTGTTTTGGGGAAAATTATAATCGGAGTCTATGGGAAATAAAATTATTATGTATACGTCTCTGCCCTAAATATTCTTCCACACAAATACAGCTGCAACTAAAAACAAAAAGGAGAAGGGGTAGTCCGAAACCACAAACACCGAATAGCTTTGGTAAAATACAAAAAGGACATACATCAAATTAAAGACGAATAGCTAAAATTAAGTCTGAGAAGTGTCACCATAAGGACACAAACTCCGAAAAAAAATCTAAAATTAAAAAAAATGAATTAAAGAAAAAGTAAACACAAAGACATTAGCATATTAATGTCACAAACATCGAAGAGCAATATGGCTTTGGCTTTAATCCATTGTATCATACATTACCCGTAATTGCATCCTACACAATTTTATTTAGATACTCGTTTGTAGAAGCTTTGTGTTGAATTTCTATGCTCAGATAATATAAACCTCAATGAACGTCATTCTATATTAAGTTTCACATCATTTTTTTTTATTTTGAGCTACTGTAGTATAATGTCAGGAAATCCATAGAGATATTACTTGAAATACAAAACTTTAACGGCTGAGACTGAATAACACAATACATTAGAACCATCAGTTTCATCAGAACCTATGTCACATGAGAATGTTTGTTTCTTACTGAATAATGAAGTATCGGGAAGCACTAGTTTATTTCATCAGGAAAGCATGTCCGTGAATATATATACCCCTTCATACTCCACTTTTATATAGTAAAACTAGGGTTTACAGGGGTATGGCTATTTTTCTTATTTATGCTCCGAAACAAAGATTGTGTGTTCTCGTTAGAACCGCCTCTCCTAGAGCAACAAGCCACTGCAGAATCAAGCTGTTGATCATTCTTAAGGATGTTCGCTGCAAATGAAAAAGTATTCAAACGTTTTTTCTAACCAATCTTTTTTTATTCCAAAATACAACACACGACATTTGAAAACATTTAATAAGTTTAGGTAAATGTGCATTTTTTTCAAGCTACATGCCTGTGAATGAGACCTCTGAACACCGTGTTTTAAATTTAGTAAAAACAATTTAATTTTCATTTCTTTGAAACATATCTGTCTTGAACAAAAATACCCGTAGAATGCTTTCAAAAATCATAATATTTACGTAATGCAGACTGTTGTGGACCAAAATCATAGAAAATTTGCAACTTGAAGTGGACGACAAAATCATTTACGAGTCGTTTTCCAACCCTACCCCCATACTTGAAAAGTCGGAAAAAATCAATATTTTGAAATGTGCCAAACCCATATTTGTAGAATCAAACTTTTTCTTGTATTTTCACACAACATAGAACTTGGTAAAATTGTTCGAATAAAAGAAAGAAATATACAGGGTAGTGTGCATATAAGAGAGAATCAACAACTTGAAAATCGCAATTTTAAGCCTTTTGTCGGCTGTTTTGTTTCTTAAAGCCCATTTCATAAAACCACCGAGAATTTTGAAACTAGCACACCAAAGACAGAAAGACTGACTTAGAAGAACATGTACACATATACATGTACTGCTGCTAAAATAAACAATGAACTAGTGCAATTAATTTGAAGATGTGTAAATTCAAGTTTAATCTACCCTACACCCTAAATTTTACTTACAACTAAAATTTTCTGAAAGTTGCAGAAAATGGGTTGAAAAAATGAAGTTCCTTAGATTGACAATTTTCATGGCTCATTCAATGCATATCATCAATGTAAAATATTAGGAAAATATCTGCAACAGTTTACGAGATATTCAACAAAAGAAAAACCGGAAGTTCCGAAATGTCAAATGTTAGCAGCGAGCAACTTTAAATTTCTTATGCGGAATAAATCAGGTAAGAGTGAGTAATGCTCAGGAAATGGCGCAATCAGAAAGAAATTCCCACTAAAAACCGGAAGAAAATCTAAATTATTATATAGCTATAAATATCAAATGTTTAAAACTTAGGGATAAAAGCCGAGTAATAAGTGTGCAGATATCAGACGATATCTGCACGCTTACTTGATATTGCACACTTTGTTAAAAGCGAAAAATTATTTCTATGAAACAGTGCCAAATTCTTGACTTGAGGGTTATCGTGCAAAATTGTAAAATTATGACGTCAACTCTAATGACGTCATCTTCATCTGACGTCGCATGGAAAATGACGTCATACCGGGCCGACACGTCAGCTGAAGTTTGTCACTTTCATATTTAGGCAATTTAAGCCGAAAAAAGAAAAAAAATGTCAGCAATATTGATTCAATAGCAAAATGTGCTTCCGAAAAGTAACAGTGCAAAAATGATATCATCTGATATTGCACTAGTGCAAAAATGATATCACTAATGGATATTATCGCGGCCTTCCTGTAGATATTTCATTTTTTTATGGCTAACTCTCAACAAAACATCAAATATGAGAAGCAGATATTTATAGCTATATAATAAAAGGGTTATCGCACTGATATCGGTGAATATTGTCCCTCGTTGGGATATCTACGGACGCTCGCAAGCTCGCGTCCTTCGATATCCCAACTCGGGACAATATTCACCGATATCAGTGCAATAACCCTATATTGTTGTATCTTTTATCATGGACTTGACGAGGTGATCATGACAGAAACTCAAAATGCACAATTTTATGAAGGGCGAATGTAATAAATGCGCCGCCTCATGGGAAAACCAACAATCTGCATAGGCGAAAACAAAGACGCAGATCAGCTTCGCGGTAACCGCGAAGCTGATCAGCGCCTTTGTTTTCGCTACCCGGATAGTACAATTCCTCTTCTACTTAAATCCAAAATTTCAAGCTTCTAGCTCTTTTCTGTGCTTGTACAGGCCAGTTTGTGTCGGACCTGTTCGGAAACCACATTGTTGGTTTTCCCACGAGGCGGCTCAAATGCTAATTTTCAATCACACTCACTGTAAAACATTTTGTGCAATAATAACGATATAGTACAAAAAAAAAAAAAAAAAAAAAAAAAAAAAAAAAAAAAACCTTTTTATACCCGGACCAAGTAAGCACCCAGTGACTACCCAGCAGGCACATGACGTCAAAATGACGTCATATCAACGTCGATGCGACGTCATGACGTCGCATCGACGTCGATCTGACGTCATTCTAACGCCATGTGCCTGCTGGGTAAGAGTATCATAGAAGTATTGTAATTCTGGATCCTGGTCTCCCTTCCCCTGGCATTTAACCATGCATATTGGCGACTTAGTATTGCATGCTTATTCTTGTGTTCAGTTCAAGTAAAATGTGACAATAACGGTAAAAATAGGCAATAGAAAATGGCGCAATTAGAAAGAAATTCACACTCCAAAACCTAGTGGGGAAAAACTAAATTACATGTAACTATCAGGTACCTGTGCCAAGAAAAATAAGAGAGAGAAAAAAAAAACGATATATATAAATCAATAATAAATCAAAGGGTCTTTTAAAAATGTTCTTATGTAAAAATATGATGCTGTTCTTAAGCTTTATTACATTTCTTTTCGTCATCATTCTTACTTAGACGTTAGATAAATCATGTTGCGTGAGTTATTAACCACTTAAAGACCATTAGCTAAATTGTGAATCTTTTGGTCGTTTGGTCAATATAAATAATGTATTGCGAATGTGGCAGACGAACTAAAAGTAAAACTGACAGCAAATGACATATAATCCATCGATGTCGGAGAGACAGGTATACTGTTTATTCTATTCAGTTCCTTTTACGTCGATTGTCACACCTGGAAATTTCTGCCAAGGTTGTCCTAGCGTGTCGCTTGCTCTCGTGTAAAACTGGTGATAGAAACGCTAAAAATACTGTCCTAAAAGTCAAAGTAAAACAACGTCACAATTACATAAGGTCCTAAGCAGACGATAAAAAATGCGATGGCTTCAAGAGTCATCCGAATGGCTTTAGCTTCCATGCAACGATTTCCTTCGTCATTGACAACTTTCCTTGGGTTCGGAATAAGCAAAATGTTAATTTTAGGCGCTAATCTTTTCTAAGCCACATTCAAAGCGGCGCTATAACACAAATGACAACAAGTACTGTAAAAATATATAAAATAGTAGGACTCATGAAAGCAAAAATAAGCAATGATTAGGAAATGGCGCAATCAGAAAGAAATCCCCCCCCCCCCCCCCCAAAAAAAAAAAAAAAAAAAAAAAAAAAAACGAGATGGGAGAAAACTAAATTGACAGTTACTAGTCACAGTGCTAGCTTGGACATAACAATTTAAATGCAGAGGGCTAAGTGAACAGCCAAATGATGTTCTGTTGAACTTGGATAAGTGTGATCCACAATTGCAACGCCGCCTTGGAAAGGTCAGTAATACAAAATTACTGGGAGGCTTAAACCGATTTTTCTTTTGCTCCGGAATTCTGTAAGTTATTCAACGCCCAGGAATCTTCATCGTCGGGCAGCTTACTGAATCTGTGAGCCCTCGTTTTTGATCCATCATGGTGGTTTTTATCATGTTTTATTTGTTTGTCCTTGATGATTTATTGGCTAGTTACAGATTCACCACGAGGACCGAACAACTAACTAAATGTTGTGAACCTCTGCAAAAGATGAGGGTGGGGTTAGGGCCCTGTAAATCGATTTAAGCCTCCCAGTAATATTACTGATCGTTTCAAGGCGATACTTCTGTTATGGTTCTACTTGTTTTATGTTTTGTAGTCGAATTTTGTGCTGTTTGAACCTTATGTACGCTTTCATAGTTTATGTTAAGTTCGGGTAACTGAGTGACCGCCTATTGGGAAATAGCTGCTCACTCGGCTTACGATATGTTTTCTAAGTATCAGTTCCTAATCGTCAATTTAGTTTTTCCCACCTCGGTTTTTTGGAGTGAGAATTTCTTTCTGATTGCGCCTTTTCCTGATCATTGCCTACTTGCACCTTTTTACAGGTGCAACCTCACCCTCAGCTTCTACAGTGGTTCACAATATTTAATTAGTTATTCGGTCCTCTTGGCGAATCTTTAAGTAATAAATGGATTATCAAGGTAAACAAATGAATTATGATAATTACCATGATGAATCAGAAACGAAGACTGACAGAGACAATAAGCTACCCGGCGACTGGAGATTCCTCGGTGCCAAACAACATTAATGAAAATCTGGAGCGAAAGAAAAACACCAGCTGAACCCCGGTGGGCCAAGCAACACATAAAAAGCTCCGGCTCCAAACAACTAAACTAAACAGCTTTAAGTCGGGGCAGACATATAGGCTGACGCCCGACCCACCGGCGTGCAATTAAAAAAGGAAGCATAGTTATCAACCGTGATTGGGTTAAAACTAAGCCTGTCGCATCCTATGTTATATCCTATATGTTTGTAACGTATATTGATTTTTTTCGAAACTGAAAAAAAAAAAAAAAAAAAAAAAAAAAAAAAAAAAAAAACATGACTTTCAAAAAGTTTCTTAAAATTCTTGTACCTAAAGGCCCTCACGCAAATTCTTCTTAAACCAAACACTAAAGCCGGAAATTAATTTGCGATAGTGTCTGCGATAAAATAGAAAATGTTTTACGAAGTTCATGATACCGATAGCCCTGGTTTGGTTGTTAAACATCTATTTCGTGCGTTGAAGTCCATTGCATGATTGTAGACTCTAGAAAACCTAATAAGTTGCGAAATATAAATGTTACAGCCAATCTGTGAAATCAGACGTTTCATGAAATGGCTAAAATGTTTGATACGACTACGAAAGAGATTTCATGGATTCTCTTCTCAAATCAAAAGTTTACCAGTCTATGTACAGTTGCGTTCAATTATTAATCTACTCGTGCAATATTCAGAAATAAATTGACAACTCTTCTTGTTTTTGAACAATCGTCACTGGCAAGAAATGGACAACTGGATGATTTTTTGTTTAATATGTATAGTATGAGTATAAATATTTACTCTGTTTATAAAACTTCCAGATCTTGTGATGTTATATGCCTAAATTGATTACATAACATATGATGCTATTTTTAACAAAATTTTCGCTGATATTCGAGTTTCAATGATTCCACAAGGAACCGTGGTTAATGGTTTGTAATTCTATTTGTAAATTATGAAAGAATAACCATTTTCGTACTAAGGTTGTAAATTTGGTGTCTTTATGAGCACTATTTGCAAAGTTACACCCTGATTTTCATTGTACATTTTAGAATTTTACGGTAAAGCGGTTGTTACAATTTAAAACTAAGCATGCCAGTGTTATTTTGCAAGAAAACTAATATTCTACCAGAACGGTTTTACGAACAAAGCTTGCTAGTGTGTTCCTTCGTTAGTAAGCATGTCTTAAAGCACTGTGGAGTCACCCATTGCTCTGTATTCTGCCAACGTGGGTTCATGAATGGGGTAAATCTGAAAAACATATGCCTGTTGGACTAAGCCATCATCATAATTAAATTACTTTATCCGATATCGTATACTGTTACAAATAAAATTTTTCATGTGGCAATTATTTTGGTTCCGTGTTCCGTTTATTAAACAGTTTAAAAAAACGGAACAATGCTCGTCACGGGGAGACGACAATAATGCGACCACTGTAATGAAAGTGATGTTTCCGCGCTTCTGTGCAATTCAGTCTCAGCCGTTAAAGTTGTGTATTTTAAGGATTTCATGACACTGTATTAAATTAGCCCAGAATAAAAAGGAATGTGACAATATAATAAGAACATGATACTGTATGACGTACATAGAGGTTTACCGTCTGCGCATTGAAGCTCACGGATATAATCAAATTCTTGTAGGAATTCTTTTAAGATGAATGTGCGATACGGGAGATAAAAACCAAAGGTCGAAACCTTGGTCTGAAAATCTTGTCATTTTTTTATTATCGGTAACTTCCTCGATCATTTATGTATCATTCACACACATTTCACAATCGCACAACACTCCTACATCCATCGCCAGTTTTCAGAGTTTTTTGCTGTTTTTTCTAATCTTTAAGGCTGTCACAATAAATTCTTATAAAGAAGATAATTGCATTACTGCAGTGAAAAAACGAGATAAAGTGCTTGAATCTGGCCACATGTTTGTTTCAAGAATCAGATGAAATATGCCATTCATTTCTAATTTGCTCTTTGTCTCAATATTAGACAATGGGCACAGTGTCTGCTCAGACTTAATGAAACACTGATCTGAGTCTATAAAGATATTAAGGTAGCATTTTTCCCATCTTGAGACTTTCAGTTTATATGCATGTGCATACTTTCTGCATTTTTACCAAACTATTATAGGTACCCACATGTTGAGTACCCACTGGCAATTACTGAGCACACAGAGTGTGAAATTCTTTAATTTATGAATACACATTGTACATACAAATAACTTGAATACCAACGATTCCATGAGAACCCCAAGACCACGCCAGTTTCATACGAACAGTTTCAGTCTTGACTCATAGTTTTAGGACCCAGCTTATTCTGAATACCCACAATTTTGTGTGATTGAATTTTGTGAACATTCTTACAGTGAAGACCAACATAACTTGCCCATGCTTTTTGTAACAAGACAATATAGTTCTAACATTTTCAATACCCAAAAATATTTACACTTTTGAATACCCACTTACTTTGAATACACTCAAATTTGAAGACTCATAAATATTTCGAGTGCCGCAACTTTATGTAATAACATCTTGCTAAAATATCTATATCTAATTGCCACCAATTTTCAGGGCCTACAAAAATTGATCATCCACACTTTTGAATACCCACATATTTTGAGTACCAACAAAGTTGAAGACCACAAAATTTACCTGCCCAAAACTTGAGAAAATAAAGTATAAAAAGCTTAAAGAAATTTAAAAGTGCTCCCAAATTTTAAATACCCACACTTGTGAGTAACAATATAAATAAGTACCCACAGACTTGAAATATGAAATTTCTAACACAAAATGGTCCAAGAAAAAAGAAAAAAATCTGAAACCTCTAGAAATCTGATATCGCACGCTCTTGTTATTTTCACAGTTTACTGATAATGAGGATAAAAGCTGAAAGCTACAAGATATTTTCTGAGATTTATTGCCCAATTGTGCCAGCTCCATTGGAGCTATATTTTGGCGATAGATGTAGGAGTGACAAGGAACCACAACAAAACTATTTTAAATTGAAAGTGTATCTGATGTTAAAAATATTTTAAACTGAAAGTGTATCTGATGTTAAAAGTAAAAGTAGGCAACGATCAGGAAATGGCGCAATCAGAAACACCCACTGAAAGGTGGGAAAAAACTTAATTACTTATACTAAGATAACATATTGTAAGCCGAATGGGTAGCCATTTTCCCAAAAGGTGGTCTCTCAGCCACCCAAACTTAACTAAAATATAAAAACACACATAAGGTGCTAACAACAAATTCAACACCAAGACATGAGACAATAAGAACCACCACAGAATTATCGCCTTGGAACGATCAGTAATATCAAATTACTGGCGGGCTTAAATCGATTTTACATGGCCATAACCTCACCCTCAGCTTCTGCAGTGGTTCACAACAGTTAGTTAGTTCTTCGGTCCTCGTGGTGAATCTCTAACTAGTCAATGAATCATCAATAACAAACAAATAAATCATGATAAACATCCTGATGAATCATAAACGAAGACTCAATAGATTCAGTAAGCTGCCCGACGATGGAGATCCCTGGGCGTCGAATAACTTACTGAAACCCGGAGCAAAAGTAAAACTAATTTAAATTGAAAGTGTATCTGGTGTTAAAAACTGTTAAAACTATTTTGAACTGAAAATGTATCTGATGTTCAAAGTAAAAGCGCTGCAGGCATGCATGATACCCCGCCACGCAAATTTAATTTAGCAAAAATGTTTGTCAATAAATTCTCAAGATAAAGAGCAGAACAAAATTTTGTCATAAATGAAGGACCATAACTCTGTATACATTGATAAAATTTACCCATCTTCAATCCCAAACCACTACTTCCTGATGTGAACTTTTATACAAAGCTTGAAGAAAATGGGTTGATAAATACACAAAACAGGAAACGAAATTTTAATGTAAATCATGGGCCATAACTCTGTACTTATTTATCGAAATTTATTCATTTTCAATCCCAAACCACTCCTTCCTGATATGAACCCCTATGCAAAGTTTGAAGAAAATCGGTCAATAAATGCTCAAGATAGAGTCCGGAAACAAAATTTTAACGTAAATCAAGGGCCATAACTCTGTACTTATTTGACGAAATCTACCCATCTTCAATCCCAAATGACTCCTTCCTGGTATGAACTCCTATACAAAGTTTGAAGAAAATCGGTCAATAAATGCCCAAGATAGAGCCCGGAAACAAAATTTTAACATAAATCAAGGGCCATAACTCTGTACTTATTTGACGAAATTTGCCCATCTTGTATCCCAGACCACTTCTTCTTGGTATGAACTCCTATACAAAAGTTTGAAGAAAATCGGTCAATAAATACTCAAGATAGAACCCGGAAACAAAATTTTAACGTAAATCAAGGGCCATAACTCTGTACTTATTTGACGAAATTTACCCATCTTCAATCCCAAACCACTCCTTCCCGATATGAACTTCTATACAAAGTTTGAAGAAAATCGGTCAATAAATGCTCAATATAGAGCCCGGAAACGAAAGGCTGACGGACGGACAGACAGACGGACGGACGGACGGACGGACACTCGAACGCAATTTTTTTTGGGAGGGTATAACATAATACCCCGCACTTTTTTAAGTGGCGGGGTATAAAAAGGTACAAGTAGGCAAAGATCAGGAAAAGGCGCAATCAGAAAAAGATTCCCACTCCAAAAACCGAGGTGGGAAAAAACCAAACTAACAATCAGGTACTTTATACCATGAAACATATCGTAAGCCGAATGAGCAGCTATTTTCCCAATAGGTGGCCACTCAGTTACCTTAACTTAACTAAAAATATGAAAACATACATAAGGAGCCAACAGCACAAAAAATTTAAACACCAAGACATAAAAGAAAAAGAACTACCACAGAAGTATCGACTTGGAACGATCAGTAATACAAAGTTACTGGCGGGCTTAAACCGGTTTTACAGGTACCTAACCTCACCCTCAGCTTCTGCAGTGGTTCATAACATTTAGTTAGTTATTTGGTCCTTGTGGTGAATCTCTAACTAGTCAATGAATCATCAAGAACAAACAAATAAATCATGATAAACATCCCGATGAATCAAAACCCAAACTATTTTAAACTGAAAGTGTATCTGATGTTAAAACTATTTCAAACTGAAAGTGTATCTGATATTATGAAATACCCTATACTTTGTTTGTTTGTTTGTTTCAATTGATGCTTAACGTCCCAGCATGGGCATGTCGGGGTGTTGCCTCCATTTTGTGGGACCTTTACCAAAATTCGTATATATGTCATGACATCTAAAAGGTGCCTACACTTTGGTAATGTCAGAATGTATGCGATGTCCTATCCTATCTCCTGGATAATATTTATATTAGATATGGAACCAAGTTATATAGACAAATTATTTGGATTCCGATGGGTACAAAGTGCGCCCCTCTTGTAGCTGATTTGTTTTTATGTTGCTACGAAAGAGACTTTATGAATTCTCTTATCCATGGCAATCAAGCTAATTTTATCGAGGCTTTTTATTCGCCTTCTAGGTACCTCGATGACCTTTTGAACATTGACAACCCTTATTTTGAAGGTATGATCATATCCACCTTAACTACATCTGAATAAAGCGAACACCACCAGTAGATATGGAAGCACCATTTTTGATTTACTGCTTTATATTGCTAATGGATTTGTTTCATTAAATTTATGATAAGCGCGATGACTTTGCGGACTTTGATATAGTAAATTTTCCATTTTAGATGCTGACGTTCATCGTTGTGCCTCTTATGGTGTATAATATATACTCAGATGTGTTATATACTCACGGCAAAATTTTTAGTCAATAACTTTGACAAGCCCGATAACTATCATATCCTGCTGCTTGCCTTAGATGTCCCCATTTATTAAATTTGCAAAACCAGTTTCTTTCTTATTTTCAAAAGAAACTCAACCAGTTGTCCATTTCGACAGAGTTATTGGCCTTTATCGTAGAACGTCATTTTTGTAATTACCATAAAACTGATAAAATCGGCGCTTTAAACAATAGCGCTTTCTGGTAGAGGTTGTTGTCAAAAAATCTTTTCAAAGTCAAATGTTCATTATTTTGGGATTACCTCCCATTCATTTAGAATAAGCACGAAAATTTGACTATGCACTCAGGCAAAACCACAAAAACAAAGGAACAAGTAGGCAAAGATCAGGAAAAGGCGCAATCAGAAAAAGATTCCCACTCTAAAAACCAAGGTGGGAAAAAACCAAACTAACAATCAGGTACTTATACCATGAAACATATCGTAAGCCGAATGAGCAGCTATTTTCCCAATAGGTGGCCACTCAGTTACCTTAACTTAACTAAAAATATGAAAACATACATAAGGCGCCAACAGCACAAAAACGTTTTATACACCAAGACATAAAACAACTTTACACAAGGGACGTCTGAATCAAAGACACATTCCTTAAAGGAGTCAAATAATCGAATGATTGTTTAGAAGATGGCTCTAAACACACAATGTTTGATATCCTAAATTTTCTTACCGATATCAAAGGACCGAAAGAAAAATATAATCTGCACTATGAATGTTGGACGGAGAGATTTAAGGGCCACCAAACGGCACAACAATAAAGATAGATCCTTTGGAAGCAATGAAAACATTCAAAGAGAGATTTATGGGCCGTATTGTGCAATTTCGGGTAATGAAACCTCATCAGTGACCCTTTATAAACTGGAAAGGTACAAGTAGGTAAAGATCAGGAAAAGTCGCAATCAGAAAAAGATTCCCACACCAAAAATCGAGGTGGGAAAAAACCAAACTAACAATCAGGTACTTATACCATGAAACATATCGTAAGCCGAATGAGCAGCTATTTTCCCAATAGGTGACGCTTTTATGTGAGGGCCTTTCGGAACCAGAATTTAATGGGTTTACAAGTTGAAGAAACTCATAGGAAGGATTTTTTCAATTCACTATGTTAAGAAAATCAGTATACGCTATTTACGCAACTATAGGATATACCATAAATGTGTTGCAACCGTCTTTATGCTTAGTACAGTATTTGACCCAATCACGGTTGATTACTAAGCTCCTTCTTTAATTGTTGGGTGTCAGGCTCTATGGCCCCGACTTAAAGCTATTTATTTTAGTTTGTTAGGGCCGGAGCTTCTTGTTTTCGCTTGGCCCACCGTGACCTAACTGGTGTTTTTCTTTTGCTCCAGATTTTTAGTGTTGTTGATTGACATTCCAGGGATCGCCAGGCAGCATGGTCTTTGTCATTATTTATTTGTTTGTCCTGGGTGATTCATTGACTAATTAGAGATTTACCACGAGGACTGAACAACTAACTAAATATTGTGAACCACTGTAGAGGTTGAGAGTGAGCATAGGATCCCGTAAAACCGGCTGAAGCCACACTGTATAATACTGACCACTCCAACACGAACCTTCTATTGTGGTTCTGTTTAATGTTTTGCTGTTGATTATTTATACTGTTTACAAATCTTAATTACGATTTCAAATAGTCAGTTATGTCCAGGTAACTGAGTGGCCATCTACTGTATTGGGAGAAAGCTGTTTACTAGGCTTACGATATGTACTCTTTGCATTATTACCTGATTGTCAATTTAGTTTTTTTCCAATTCGGTTTTCGGGGTGAGACTCGTTCTGAATGTGCCATTTCCTGATTGTTGCTTACATTAACCTTTTTGTTTTACTGACATACTAGACTAGCTACTAGTCTGATAAATAAGTTTTTGCCTTTTTTTGTAAATCTAAATTTTCTTTTCTTGAAAGCTAAAGCACGAAATATTTTCTGATGTACATATCTGGGCTAGATTATCAGACTAGTATTCTCCGAAAATGCTCTGAGAGGAATTTCTGCTGTGATTGACATTTATTAGCCTCATATCTGATAACAGCCCCAACTCCAATTTGTTTATTTATCTGAGTTTTAATGGTCTACAGGTGATGCCATGCAGCTCAAAGAGGAAAACCACAGAAGTTTTTTTTGTCAGTTTACCCAGCAATTAGCAGCATTTTCTAATCGGTTTAAGAGTAATATTTACATGAATTTAAGTGAAGCGTCAGGATTTAGGAGCCAAAGACGTATTGATATAAGAAAACAAAATCAAGCTTATTTCTTACATCACAAAATTGATATTTGTTTAAAAATGTTTTAATCAAAATAAAGATGCAAATATACCTGAGCCTTCGCATGAGAAAAACAACTACCTGGGTTTCCGACCAGGTCCGACACAAACCAGCCTGTAAGGTAGCTGATCTGCGCCTTTGGGTTCGCATAATGTAGATTGTTGGTTTTCTGATGCAGTGGCTCATCTATGTATCACAAAAGCTGCACAGAAAAAATACAGATCTAGCTTTTAAAGAAAAATATGTTCCCATGTCCCAGTCTTTGCTGCTATATCAGTTGCAGTATAAACAATTGGCCATAAATTCTTATCTCTGATCAGCAACCAACAGGTTGTTCTGACAGTAATTGGTGGGATCAGATTACTCCAGTATTACCCCGTCAGAAGTGGAAGGGGGATATTTTGCTTGGTACTAGGCGTTAAAATCGAGACAGAGGAGAAGACCCATATTATGTCCATATGATATACGTTTTATATAAAAAGATTTTTACTTTTGTAAATTTGTCATTTTAACGCCTAGTGGCTAGGCTACTGACATACGTACATGTATTCTCAATAAATGAGCTGGAAAACAGTGAAATTTAATACTTTCTGTTTTCTTTTAATAGCCAAACACTGTCTAGAGACTAGATCCTTTTCAGAGCACAGATTTGTGCCCGTAAATCTCAATAGAAAAGATATTGTCAAAACATTCTCTGGTAATCTTGAAGGTTTTCTGGTTCAGCCACTGTTTCTGTCACTACTGGGTTATAAGTCACAATCATCATTTATGTTCAGTTCGATGAGTTTTCCCTTTTGCAAGATATACTAGCATATGTCAGTATTAAAAGAATGTGACTACACTGTTCATGCATGTGGAGTTCATTTTATGCACTTTTATATTCAAAAGGACTCGTTTTATGTCAAATGCAGCTTGTAGTGTTTCAGTTGTTAAACTGTATTCATACCTAGCACTTTTCTATGCAAGGGTGTATGGCTATCTTATAGCATTATCTTTCTGTTGTTGAAAAACTCTAATTGTTTCAAGATAAAAATTGTCAGCTGAGTTGATTTATGCAATTGTGGCTGGGGCACTTAGTCTCTAGACTGAGTATATGGTAAAAACAATTTTTCTGTCAAATAAAAGTAAAAAATATAGGAACATTTAATAGCAGTGAATTTATTAATTAGAATGGGATGAACATAATACTGTTTTATTTAACCAGTGAACAAATGTTTAAAAATCTATAGTCACGGAAAACCATATGCATTCTAATGAAGATGTAAATGAAGAGGAGGCAAAATTTGCTTATTCAATTCACACCACTTAGAAAGCCATATAAACATATTGAAGAACAAAAAGAACATATAATTAAAAGAAATCAAAATAATGAGGGAAACAATTTTAATATGTTGCTATGGAAAATGTTAACAATTTTAAGCTTTTGTCATTTCTTTTCGTCATCATTCTTACTGTAAGGTTATATAAATCATGTTGCGTGAGGGAACTACTTACAGACAATTAACTAAATTGCGAATCGTTTTATCGATAAAATGGACTGCAGTTAAAATCCAAGACAGAAGCTGTCAAACAGTTTGTGGTACGAATATAACGAAAAAATTAAACGTTACATCATGCAAACATGTCCATGCAGTAAATTCCCTCTTAAAACCCACTTTTATACAGTAAAACTGGGGTTTACAAACGGGTATTTCTTTTTTCATATTTTTGATCCAAAACATAGACTATGGGTACTCGTAGAAGTAGAGCAAAAAAAAAAAAAAAAAAAAAAAAAAAAGAAATAGGTATACGCCTGCGTATCCCAGTTTTGCTATATAAAAGTGAGATACACGGACATGTTTGCATGATGAAAAACATGCGAGAGGTAACCAACTAAAGAAACTCACAGTGGCTAAATGACAAGATTTTTTTAATAAAATCACACGTTTTCAAGCAGTCTACGTTGCGAATGTAGCAAACGAATAACACGAAAAATTATTTGCAGAAGTCACGTACTCTACAGATGTCGGAAACATAAGAATACTGTTCATTCGGTTCAGTTCCTTCTTACGTCCGTTGTCAGACGTGGAAATCTCTTCCGTTAGTCTTAGCATATCGCTTGCTTGTATGAGAGGGTAAGACGGTGTTGGAAAAGCTAAATACAAGCAATAGGTTTGTATCATGTCCACCTCGGTACTATCCGGAACGCCGAACTGGAACATGGCCACAGTCGCATGAGGTCACCAGCAGACGATAAATCACACAATAACTGCAAGAGTCATCCGAGCGGCTTCGCTTCCAGACGACTCATAACTGACGACCTTCATTACTTTACGAAAACACGCCCATGCAATCTACAGCATTTTCTCATTTACTTTTTCATTTGAAATAGCTTGTATTTTTTTCTTGTTTTAGCTAAAACCTAGATCGTGGGTACGCAAGGGAACTGCCTCGACAAGGTGGTTTAAACGAATACTCACAATCTATGTTTTAGCAGAGAAGAATAGAAAATTAACGTATACTCTTTACACCCAAGTTAAAGTTTATAGTTCATTGCAAGGACATCCTATCATGGTATGGTTCAGAATATGAAAAAGGCTAGACTCGTTGCTTTTATTGACAAGAACAAAACTAGCAAAAATATTTCAACATGATGAATGAATTGGAAAAAATATTAATGGTCTTATGAAATATATGATAATAATCTTAGGCCTCGACGTTTTGGCCCACCGGGGTTCAACGGGTGTTTTTCTTTTGCTCCGGAGTTAGTTAAGTTATTGGGGTCGTCGGGGAGCTTTCTCAATCTGTGAGTCCTCGTTTTTGATTCATTATGGAATTTATCATGATTTATTTGTTTGTCCATGATGATTCATTGACTAGTTGGAGATTCACCACGAGGACCGAACAACTAACTAAATGTTTTGAACCACTGCGGAAGCTGAGGGTGAGGTTAGGTACCTGTAAAACCGGTTTAAGCCCGCCAGTAATTTTATATTACTGATCGTTCCAAGGCGATACTTCTGTGATGGTTCTTATTGTTTTATGTTTTGGTGTTTAAAATGGTTTGTGCTGTTGACGCCTTGTGTATGTTATCATATTTTAGTTAAGTTTAGGTAACTGAGTGGCCACCTATTGGGAAAATAGCTGCTCATTCGGCTTACGAAATGTTTCATTGGTATAAGTACCTTATTGTTAGTTTGCTTTTTCCCGCTTCGATTTTTGGAGTGAGAATCTTTTTCTGATTGCGCCTTTTCCTGATCGTTGCCAACTTGTACCTTTTTGTAGTCACCAGGTAACTTCTTAATGTCATTTAAAATTTATTTTCTAGTGTCTGATGCTAGTTTAGCAGCTATTATCTAATTAGTGTAGATGAATATTTTCTTGTAAAAATTTAGCACTTAGTTGATGTGCAGCAAACGTTTGAAAAGCGGTTGACAAAAAGTTCTTGCCACCACATATTTGGATAGGGATTTCTGAGTGGCCGCCTATTGGGAAATAGCTGCTCACTCGGCTTACGACATGTTTCTTAGTATATGTACCTAGTTGTCAATTTAGTTTTCTCACCTCGTTTTTTTGGTGTGTGAATTTCTTTCTGATTGCGCCTTTTCCTGATCATTGCCTACTTGTACCTTGTATAAACATTTCATGAAATGGAGGTAATTATTCTTCCTCCAATTTCCACAAAGCCATCATAAATCACAAATGACTCTGGTACCGAATCTTCATTATCAAATAATTTTTTTCGATGTATATAATCACCTTCATCAATGCAAAGTTCATATTCAGAATGAATTTTAGCTATAAAAACCGCGGTATGGCCCATCCCCTTTCTCATTAATGTGTTCACTGCTCTTAAAGGATCTCAGTTTTATTTTTTATCTGCCGATCTTTTTTCAAAGTTTAGCAAGCCCTTGGACAAACACAGATCAAGAACCTGATAAGAAACAATGCGTTCCGTCACACAGACAAAACTTTCTTCGAAACAGCATTATCAGAGGTTTGGTTGTACACAATAGATATAATATATCAGAGGTTTTGTTGTACACAATAGATACAATATATTACAAAACGTTTGGTCGATAGAAATTCTAGAAAGATCGAATGTTTTCATACATTCGATGTTGCGAATGTAGCAGATGAATTAAAAGTAAAACTGTCAGCAGAAGATACAAAGTCCGCTGAAGTCGGAGACACGGGAATACTGTTTATTCTTTTCAGTTCTTTTTTACGTCCGTTGTCACACTTGGAAATCTCTGCCGAGCCGACAACGTTAGTCTTGGCATGTCGCTTGCTCTCATACGTATAAATGAATGGGTGTAAAACTGGTGAGAGAAAAGCTAGAAACAAGCAACAGGTTTGTATCATGTCCACTTCGGTACTGTCCGGGAAAGCGAACTGAAACAACGTCACAATTGCATGAGGACCCCAGCAGACGATAAAACACACGATCACTGCAAGAGTCATCCGAGTGGCTTTAGCTTCCAGGCGGCGCTTTCCGGCGTCATTGGCAATTTTCGTTGGGTTTGGAATTTGCAGAAGGTTGATTTTAGGCGCTAATCTCTTCTTTGCCGCCTTTAATACGGCGCTATAACAAGTAATGACAACAAATACGGTTACTATGAATAGTATCAAATAGTAGAACTCGTAGAAGTAATTGGGTTGAAAAATCCAAACGACATAACGGCAATGTAGGATTTTGGTGCTGTCTATTTTTCCCTGAGAATAACTTCCCATGAAAAAACTCAGAGATGGTAATATCCCTCCTATGCACGCAGATAAAACAACAACTACGCGACATATTCGCACTCGTTTTCGTGTAAATGTCTGTGATGTTGGTCTTACTACTGCGGTGTATCTATCTAAGCTGACGAGCATGATGCACACTAAACTGGACACGCTTGCAAACATCACCGTCCCTTCTTTGATAAAGCACACCAGTAAGTTTTTCTCCTTCGTCAGAACTAACGCCAGTAAACAGGCGGGAACTGCACTGACACATATCCAAAGGTCAAGGACTTTCATCAATGTGACGAAATTAGAACCACGTGGCCCACGTGCGTGTAATCTCTTCTGTCTTTCAACGTACCAAAAGCTGAGAATGACCACATTGCATACGAAACCAACGAGAATTTGAAAACCGAATAAAGTACAGATTATTCCGACAAAAGCTACTGGGTAGCTGTCCATTGTTCGTTTTTCTGATGTTTTGTTCACCAATTCCCATATCCTTGCAACAAATATGTATTTTGATTATTTCAGACTCTCATTTTCCATTTTGTCTTCTAGTAATATTCTGTGACATTACCATGTTTGCCAGATGAATAATTCTATCCATTCAATTTTGTCAACCAACCACTTTCATTAATAAGTTCTTTTCAAACAGAAACACGATCGTAATTTCATTCTTCACTGACAGTAACGTTGAAATGTTTTCATTCTGCAACCACGATCCACTTTCAGTAGAAACACATGGAAGCCAAGACAAAATCAACATTGCGTAATAGTTCTTGTCTTTTCTCGAAGTAAAGAACTCTGCTAATTAATACGACACACATAACCGTCCAATCGTTCCGCGATCGTCTATCATCAACCATTAGTTGTACGGCATCTTTCGTCATTAACTTCCAAACAAAAGATTGAAGAGAATTTATCGCTTTTTGTAGCTAATTTACCTGCGATTTACATCACAACTCGAACAATTAGCGGATTGCTTCCATTGAAAAGACGGGGAACAGTCTCTGTGACAATGCCATTGATTTTCAAGTAAGCCACTGAAAACGAAGCAGAAAAATGGCAGTTTTCAACCCGTGAAAGTTCAGATGAGTGTGCGAAGCTTTCCATTATGACTGTTGACTTAAATTTATTTTCAGAATAAAAGCATGAAGAAACTAACGCTGATCTATTAATTCTGGCTGGAACGGGTTGGCGACCTCTCAGATGGCTTTACATATGTTTTGACTTGCGCAGGCACAAATAAGCCTCTTCTCTTGTTGCAGAAACGAAGATTCCCCAAAGATGAAATATAAAACATCGGTAATGTATTTCCGACATGTTTATTTCAAGCCTACAAATCTATCAAAATGCCGCGCGCGTCCACGCTGAAGATTCAGAGCAGTTTGATAGAACCTTCCAGTTTTGTAAGCATTTTTGTCACACAGTTTATCAATAGGTAAAAACCGATGGGGTTCTCATATCTTGGCGATTTAGCTTGCAGATCTGATTCTCCATTGTGCATTAAGGTTATTTTGTTGAAATCTGTCGCATAAACGACATCAGTTTTATTTGCTGTCTGGAAGATCCCAAGATAGTCAGGTAAGGTTGTTTCCATTTACGTCACAAGGATAGAAGAGGAGTAAATAAGAAGATTGGGTGTAACTCATTTAAGCCTGGCGTCCTTTTTGATGGACATAGACAAACAGTATACATGTATAGCGCCAGGACAAGTCCGTTCGTCACAAAAGGGTTGAGTTTTCGTCAAGAAGACTAATCCCGTTGACCTGGGTGACTCTGGTAGATCGACGCAATAATCTTCAGTGCATACACGAAATCCTCTTCCTTTTCTCTTACTTGAAGCTATCTATTCTTCCGGGCTATGGATACTTATTTGCACCTGGCTGGTTATCTGATGTGTCTTTGGTGTCCGATTACATTAAAACACATCATCATCCTCATCATCAAACGCCGCAAATCATGACTGTGCCAACGTCATAGACACAGAATCGTCTACAGTTATGTATAAGTATCTCTATCATTCAATGCTGAACAGAGCAATGTTGATAGTTGCCTTTTAAAAATAGCTGTCGTAATCTGAGAAGAACAGGTGTCTTGTCGCCTAGTAAACAGGTACGTAATATACGTACATATAGACACTTGAAGGGAAAGGCAAGGTTGAAATACAATGTATCTTAAACGAAAGTATCTGTTTCCCTTAACAATGTAGTACAAGTTTTATTGAAATCAGATAGAAATGAAGAAAGTTATGTTGGTTTCAATATTCGATCATTTCTGTTTAAGGAGGCAGCCATCTTGGATATTCATGAGGCTTTATGACGTCATAAAGCAAGCCCTAATTAAAAATGCATAACCAATATCAACGAAACATAATTCATATTATTCATATTTTTCTGTTAACTTAAATTTATTAGCACGTTCTTTTACGGCCTGTTACATCCTGATGTTGTCAGTTGCATTTTGACCAAGGCGTTACACTTTTTATTTTCGTTCTGTCAAGGTCAGCTACGGACGAAACGTAGACAACATGCAATTTAAAGCGGCTTTGTGCCTTAAGAAAAAAACCTTTGAAATAATAACAACCCCGCTCCTCAACAACCGACTGCAGAGCTGATTAAGAAAGTTCGGGATTTTATTTCTTTTTCAATGGCATAGTGCAGTGTATGGTCTCTTTAATTCACTATAGTGACTGCTCCAAAATAAAGGAACATGTCCCCATGATATGCCATTTTACCTTTTTAAACTTTACACACCGCGATAACCGTAACATAACCTGACATACGTAGTAGAATGGGGTCAACACCGTCAGAGACCGTAACACACCGTAACTTAACGCAACAAAACGAGTTGTGTATTCCGTAGGAAACGGAACGAGACGTGCGACGACCGTGATCCAACGCAGCTGAACGTGGAAGATCCGTAGCTTGCCGGGCTATTCACTAGCTTCCCGTTGTACTATGGACCGCCTCCAAGTTTCGCTACGTATTGTTACTTACTGTCACGGTGTGTTACGTTCAGCCCGTTTTATCACGACCCATTACATTTATCATTTCCTCCGTGACTACCATGGCAAATTTTAATTCTGCGTTTACACTATTTTCCCGGCGGTCACGGCGGCCACGTTTCAGACAACCGTGATCAAAACGGGATAAACGTGAGGCAACGCAGGGGAACGGGGTAGGCAAACGGCGTAGCAGGCCGTGATAAGCGTGGACACCGTGGCAAAGGCCTTTTTGACAGTTTTAAAATCTCTAAACTGATATAAAATGGCATATCATAAAGTTCCTTTATATTGGAGCAGTCACTTTAGTGACAATAGAAACCAGGTGCGGAAGAAGAAATATAATCCCGAACTTTCTTCATCAACTCTGCAGTCGGTTGTTGAGGAGCGCGGTAATTATTATTTCAAAGGACTCATTCATATAAGATGGCGTGACGTCATCAGCCAGCATCCGGGTCACTCTCACGGGTACAAATCTGTAATGGCGGCTTTATTAACAGCCAATATACGTATGGTTTATTTGCACAAGTGACCAAAAACGCCCAAATCTTTATAAAAGTTTTGTTGTGTAATGAGGGAAAATTGTTTCCGGAATGCATATATTTTGAATTTGGAAGGAAAATACCCTGAATAGCGCAATATTCCTGTGTTTGTTTATAGTTTGATATTTTGATTTTTCGGCAAGCGCGGGCGGCTTTGATCTCTCGCTATTTAATATGCACACAATTTCGGGCACTTCAGTTTCAAACTACATTGAAATTTTATGACAAGTTCACGCCGTAGTATTTCTGCTGTCGTTTTGTAGTATCTGTTTTTTTTTTTTTTTTTTTTTTTGAGGAGGCATATTTAAGATTTTAAATAACATACCACACATGCTTGGATATTTAAAACTCAAACAACTTCAACGGCACGGTTATTACATGTATACATTTCTATTTATTATACTATTGAATTACCATAATTACAAAATAAAATCATGAAATATAAGCTGTCGTTGATAAAAACAAATCTAGAAAAATGTGAGCTAAAAATAATAAGTGAATAAATTGGACAGAGTTATTCAATTACATGTAACTCTTTCTCAGAAGCTCATTCAGTTTTCCAAGTTCAAAACAGACCTTGTCAAAACAATTTTTCAGATTCTTTTTCAGTGGTTCTAATATTAGGTTAAATTTATTTTAGTGAATTCAGGTTTGATTTCAACGTAGACATATTTTCCCTCAGAAATATGTTGTATTAATTGTGTATTCATTTACTCTGTACCCGTGAGTTCACAGGTAATGTTATCGATGACGTCATCGCCATCTTTTCCGATAAGCGGGATACAAAAGGCACAAAAGTGCTTTAAAATGTATGGTGTCTACGTTTTGTCCGTAGCTGACCTTGACAGAACGAAAAAACGTGTTACGCCTTGGTCAAGACGCATCTGACCGCACAAGAACGTAACAGGCCATAATAGAGCGTGCTAAAAATCGTGATAGATCGTGGATAACCGTAACGTACCTTAATGGCTCCGTGACACACCGGCTTATCACTACCATGGCCTGTTACGGATATCGTAATACAACATAAGAAAACTTAACAAGACGTTATAGATCTTGAAAACAGAGAAATATATGACCAACATTCCACGGCACGCTACGTTTCGAGCAAACGGGACTGCTGGGGCCACCGGGAACATAATGTAAACGCATAATTAACTGTCAAAAATTTGCCACGGTGTCCACGGTTATCACGGTCTGCTACATGTATGCTTGCCTATCCCGTTCCCCTGCGTTGCCTCACGTTTATCCCGTTTCGATCACGGTTGTCTGAACCGTGGCTGCCGACCGACGGGAACATAGTGTATACGCTAAATTACGGTTATCCACGATCTATCACGACTATTAGCACGTTCTTTTACGACCTGTTACGTTCTGATGCGGTCAGTTGCGTCTGACCAAGGCGTAACATGTTGTTGTTTTTTTTGTTTTTTTTGGTTTTTTTTTTCGTTCTGTCAAGGTCTGCTACAAACGAAACGTAGACACCATTTAAAGCATTTTTGTGTCTTTCGTATAAGAATAAGTCCTTTGAAATAATAACAACCGCGCTCCTCAACAACCGACTGCAGAGTTGATTAAAATGCGAGGGATTGTATTTCTTCTACAATGGCATAGTGCAACGTATGGTCTCTATTGTTCACTATAGTGACTGCTCCAATATGAAGGAACTTGTCCCCATGATATGCCATTTTATATTTTTAAACTTCACGCGCCGTGATAACCGTAATATTACGTGACATGCATAGTAGAAAAAAAGAATAATGCCAGTTTTGTAAAGGGTCACTGATGAAGGTCCATTACCCGAAATTGTACAATATGGCCCATCTTCTCGCTTTGAATGTTTACTGCTTCCAAAGGATCTAACAATTATTTTTATTTGTAATAATCTCTGGAAGTGTGCATTTGTCGAAATGTCATGGAGTGGCAGTATCTAGAGATACGAGAGTTTGGTTGAATATAATCTGGGAGGGGTAAAGCAATAAGGCCATGGATTATCTTGTAGAAAAGGCATAGACGGGCGTCGGCCCGTCTTTGCTGAAGACTTCTCCAACCCAAAGTTTCAATCATGTCCGAAACACTAGCCAACCTAACAAAGTTACATGAAACCCATCTCGCAGCTCTGCGCTGCACTTTTTCAACCTGATTGGACTTGTCTTTTGTATGAGGATTCCGTATGGCAGCAGCATATTCCAGCTGCGGCCTTCCGGTGATCCTGTCTATGTGGGAGCGCCAGGACAGGTCGCTAGAAATGTCAACACCTAGATATTTGGTACAGGTGACGGTTTCCAGGATCTGGCCATGGAGAATAGTTTGCACTGTCATTCTCACCCTCGATTGTCTGATATAGGGCCGTGTCGTCAGCAAACAGGCGTACTGTAGAAGTTATATCTGCGGAACAGAATCGGCCCGAGTACAGAGCCCTGGGGTACACCAGAGCAAACCGGCACCGAATCTGATTCCTCACCCCCAACAACAACAGACTGAAATCTGTTACTAAGGAAGGCGTGAACCCAGCGCAAAACGTTAGACCGGATTCCGCATTAGTGTAATTTCCAGAGTCTTGGGACCGCTTTTGTTCCTGATTTACATTAATGACCTCCCCATGAAAGTTTCTTCAACTACATGTACTCTCCTATTTGCAGATGACAGTCTGCTGTATCGTAGAATTAGAAGCCCGGAAGATGCTCAGATACTGCAGGAAGACCTCGACAAACTACAAGCATGGGAGAAGGAGTGGCAGTGGCAGATGTCCTTCAATCCAATAAAGTGTGAGGTCATCAGGGTCACAAACAAAAGAAATCCCATCAGAACATCATACCAGATCCATGGTCATGATCTGACAGTTGCCAAGACATGAAAGTACCTTGGGGTCACCATTTCCAGTGACCTATCCTGTAATGCACACTGTCAAGAAAGCCAATAACAGCCTATCATTCCTCAGGAGAAACCTCGCCAGATGTCCCAAAGATGTCAAAACACAAAGCTACCAGACAATTGGTTAGGCCTATCCTCGAGTACGCGTCTACGTCATGGGATCCTCACTCCACAACCAACATCTGAGATGATGATCAGAAATTGATCGACTCAGTATACGAAGATAGATAGAACATCGAGAACATAGAAGCAGTCCAGAGGCGCGCTGCAAGATTTGTCTACGGCGATTATAAGACAACAAGCAGCCCAAGTCAGATGATTGCTGATCTAGGTTGGGAGACCCTGTGTCATCGTCGAGCCAACGCCAAGTTTGTCATGATGTACAGGATAACATGCGGACTCATCGACATTCCAGGACCAGCCTTTCTGCATCCCTCAACACTGAGAACCAGAGGCAACACACTACGCCCTACAACAGGACAGACGCCTACCGGCATTCATTCTTTCCCTCTGTCATAAGACTGTGAAACCAGCTGCCGGGGTGTGTTGTGATACCTCAACTCTTGATGCCTTCAAGTTGGGGATGGCCAGCAGGGACTTATCAGCAACTATGTACAGTCTGTTTTTATCCTGTTTTTAACCAGCACTTTGTTGACCACACCTCACGACGTCCTTGTTCACCACAGTGCGAAGATGCTTCAGAGAAGAAGAAGAGAAGATATTGAGTATGAGATGGCAATACAATAGCCTAGCCACTAGGCGTTAAAATGACAAATCTACAATGGTAAAATCTTTCATATAAAATGTACTTCATTTGGACATAATATAAGTCTACTTCTCTGTCTCGATTTTAACGCCTAGTACCAAGCAAAATATTCCCCCTCCACTTCTGACGGGGTAATACTGGAGTAATCTGATCCCACCAATTAATGTCAGAACAACCTGCTAGTTGCTGATCAGAGATAAAAATTTATAGCCAATTGTTTATACTGCAACTGATAACAAGCAAAGACTGGAACATAGGAACCTATTTTTCTTCAAATTGCTAGTGTAGCTTTTGTGATAATTAAGTTCATAGAGCCACTGCATCAGAAAACCAACAATCTACATTATGCGAACCCAAAGACGCAGATCAGCTGTGCATTAATTGCACACCTGATCAGCGCCTTTAAATAGTTTTTGCTCCATAGATATGTCCAATTCTTCTAAGCCTGAAATTCCAGGCTTCAAACCTTCTTCCCTGACTGTACAGGCTGATTTGTGTCGGACCTGGTCAGAAACCCAGATAGTTGTTTTTCTCATGCGAAGGCTCAGATAAATTTGTATCTTTACTTTAATTAAAACATTTAAACAAATTATACTGGCTTCCTACTGTATCGCGGCCCTTAAGCTACAGTCACACTGTCACGTTTCGAGGCCTACGTTTTACTACGTTTCCAAATCCCACGTTTTTGCCCTAAACTTGTCCGGTTTTGCAGGTTGTTAGGTTTCAGTACGTTTGTAGCTATGTTTTGCGACGTTTTACTCCGTATCGCTACGTATTGTCCGGTTATCCAACGGCTTAGGGCCACAGTTTCACTAGGGATTGGTACGTTTAGCTACGTATTTACTACGTGCCGATACGTTTTCCTACGATTCAGTAGGTTTTATCAGGTTATTACTACGTAGCGTCCGGATAGTTCACTTGTACCCGTAACGTATTTATTGGAATTATCGCACCAAAATTAATTAGTTGCATGATGACCACCAAGGGATGATCCAAGAAAAGCTCCAGGGGTGGCAAATCTGCGCGTGCACCGGGGCTGTTAAGTGCACTGCAAGATGACACAGAAGAGGTAACCTTTTTTCTCTATATTGTGATTTATTGCATCTTTAAAAAAACAAAAAAAAAAAAAAATAAAAAAAAAAAAAAAAATAAAAAAAAAAAAATAAAATAAATAAAAAAAATAAAACATCACAACCAAACTGTACACATTTAGTGCATATTACTATTTGTTTCGAAATTGCACCCAATTCTTAATCCCATGCGTACTGGCCATGAACTTGAGCGTTCGATGATCGTATTCTTTGGAAATTTAATCGTATGCTTTTGTGTCCTTCTTAAGACGTATGAATTATATTCATATAAACGCCATGATTCCATATCATTAAAAATATTTTGGAAATCAGCATTAACCTCTATTGCGGCCCGTATGCGTAACCAAACGTAGTATTACTTAGTTAAATCGTAGTAGAGCGTGTCAATACGAAGTGACACCTAGTAATACCTGCTGAAACCTACTGAAACCTACCAAAACGTAGGGTAACACGTAGCAAGTCGTAGTAATACGTATTAAAACGTAGTCCCTGCGTATTGATACGTAGAGTTCCACCAGGTTGTAATTTACGTTTTAGTACGTATTTGTTACGTATGTACTACGTTTTACTACGATTCGACTACGCTTTGCTACGTTTTACTACGTTTTACTAGGTATAAGCTACGTAAATCAGAGTGCCACGTTCGAACTGTTTTTTTAGTTCGAACGTGGCATGGACCAGGTATATAGCCGTATATAGCCGTATGTAATACGATCCAATACGTTGTAATACGTTTTACTACGTATATTGCCGTATTGCTACGTTTCAGAAACGTAGTAAAACGTAGGCATCGAAACGTGACAGTGTGACTGTAGCTTTATTTGTAAAGCTACAGTCACACTGTCACGTTTCCAGGCCTACGTTTTACTGCGTTTCCAAGTCCCACGTTTTTCCCTAAATTTGTCCGGTTTTGCAGGTTGTTAGGTTTCAGTACGTTTATAGCTACGTTTTGTGACGTTTTACTCCGTATCGCTACGTATTGTCCGGTTATCCAACGGCTTAGGGCCACAGTTTCACTAGGGATTGGTACGTTTAGCTACGTATTTACTACGTGCCGATACGTTTTCCTACGATTCAGTAGGTTTTATCAGGTTATTACTACGTAGCGTCCGGATAGTTCACTCGTACCCGTGACGTATTTATTGGAATTATCGCACCAAAATTAATTAGTTGCATGATGACCACCAAGAGAGGATCCAAGAAAAGCTCCAGGGGTGGCAAATCTGCGCGTGTACCGGGGCTGTTAAGTGCACTGCAAGATGCCACAGAAGAGGTAACCTTTTTTCTCTATATTTATTTTGTGACTCGATTTATTGCATCTTTAAAAAAAACAAAAAAAAAAAAAAAAAAAAAAAATCACAACCAAACTTTACACATTTAGTGCATATTACTATTTGTTTCGAAATTGCACCCAATTCTTAATCCCATGCGTACTGGCCATGAACTTGATCGTTCGATGGTCGTATTCTTTGGAAATTTAATCGTATGCTTTTGTGTCCTTCTTAAGACGTATGAAATATATTCATATAAACGCCATGATTCCATATCATATAAAATGTTTGGGAAATCAGCATTAACCTCTATTACGGCCCGTATGCGTAACCAAACGTAGTATTATTTAGTTAAATCGTAGTAGAGCGTGTCAATACGAAGTGATACCTAGTAATACCTGCTGAAACCTACTGAAACCTATCAAAACGTAGGTTAACACGTAGCAAGTCGTAGTAACACGTATTGAAACGTAGTCCCTGTGTATTGATACGTATAGAGTTCCACCGGGTTGTAATTTACGTTTTAGTACGTATTTGTTATGTATGTACTACGTTTTACTACGATTCGACTACGCTTTGCTACGTTTTACTACGTTTTACTAAGTATAAGCTACGTAAATCAGAGTACCACGTTCGAACTTTTTTTTTTTCAGTTCGAACGTGGCATGTGCCATGTATATAGCCGTATATAGCCGTATGTAATACGTTCCACTACGTTGTAATACGTTTTACTACGTATATTGCCGTATTGCTACGTTTCAGAAACGTAGTAAAACGTAGGCCTCGAAACGTGACAGTGTGACTGTAGCTTAAACAGGAAAAAGCAAACGCACATGGTCAACAATTGAAATTTATTCTACCATAACATTTTCTAAAATCCTTCCCCTGTAAGCCTATTATGATGAAAATTAAAAGACATGTGTTAATATTTTGCGATTAACGCATTTGTGCGGCCGGTTGTTATGTACCCATGTGGCAAAAGTGACTTCTGTATCGCGGGGTTCACCTAAAATGCGAATGCAAAAGTTTCCATGTAAGGAGATAACGTGACCTACTAATGACGCGTGATCTGTGACCTCCAGACGACAGATTCGGACTCGAAGAAAATAAAACCAACCGTGGGTGTTTGAGGTACTGAGTTGACATTTTATGGGAAGGGGGGTAATCAGTATGTGCAAAATCCGTATTCTACATACTTTATGGGGAAAAAAATACATTTACTTTCCACTATTCATGACAATAAACACAATTTTTCGTGGGAATTGAGAGCAAGACGTTTGCCGTGAAAGATGTCGAACGTACGGGGCGCTAGGTTTGTAAATTCACGTGATATGCAAATGCCGCGATACAGTAGCTACCGCGATACAGTAGGAACCGAATATAATATCATTTTTTGTTGTCAAAATAAGCTTGATTTTTTTTTCTTATATCAAAAGGTATCTGAGGCTTCATTTACTCTCACATCTAATAAATCCCTGAGAATTTTTGTGGTTTTACTTTGGGATGTGTAGACCATCAAAACACTGTCAAATAAACAAAATGGAGTTGGTGGCTATTATCAGATTATGTCGAGCAATTTGAGGCTAATAAACGTCAATCACAGCAGAAATTCTTCTAAGAGCATTTTCGGAGAAGACTAGTCTGATAAATCTATCCAAGGTATGTTCATCACAAATAAATCTGGTGCTCTAACTTTCAAGAAAAAAGAAATTAAGCTTACAAAAAAAAGGCAAAAAAAAAAAAAAAAGGCAAAAAAAAAAAAAAAAAAAAAAAAAAAAAAAAAAATTATTTATCAGACTAGTAGCTAGTCTAGCAATACAACAATGTGAGTGATCGTTGAAGATGGCGGACGCACATTCTTAGGGGGGATTTGGATTTAATAAAATATGGACTCAGAGGAAAATTCTTCTGCCAGTTTTATTCCAGAACACCTCCGAAAGATTCTCAACGTCATCGAGAAATGGAAGCTGGTCAGGAATGCAGCCAGCTTTACTTTGATAGTTAATTTTCCCGCCAAAACAGACAAAGGACAGGGTCGAGGGAATCAGCCGCCATTGAAGAAACGAGCTTCTAGAGTGTCGGCGTGTCAACATAGGGACAAGAAAACAGATTCTTCCGATGTTCGACTAGCTGACCACCCAAAGCCAAAGAAGAAGAAACCCCCATCTCGTGTGGCCAGGGATCGGAGACGGCGCAGGGAGTTGAAAGTTGCCAGACAGCTAAGAGCTGAGAACCTTGCTGCCCACTACGCCAGGCTACAAGAAACAAGGACGGTTGCCAGTCCACAATCTACTGCGGTCAGTCACTCGGAGAATTCCAAGTGCCGCGTGGATCGTAACTCCCCGGAATCGAGGAGGATTGCCAGTCCGCAGTCACCAGTGGTCAGACATTCAGAGGAATCTGGGTGCTTGGATCGTACACCCTTAGTTTCAGAGTCACACAGTCGTTTAACCATTGAAAGGCAAACCAACATTCAATCGGATATATTAAACGAACTGGCTGCCGAGGAGGCAGAAACAGACAAATCAGTGAATCCTGATAGTGACGATTCTCAGTTCGAAAAGTGTTTGTTCAATCAGATACCTGACAGCGAACAAGACATTGAATCGCCAGAAAGCTGTGCAAACTGTTTAGCAGAAGGAAACTTCCAAAAGTGTTCTGCTTGCAAATATGTGAGATATTGCTCAAAGAAGTGCCAAGCAGAAGAATGGCCATCTCACAAACAGCTGTGTAAAGCTATCAGAACACTGCCCCGTGTCGAAGAGTGCCTGTAGATAAACTTTTAATTCACATACTTTTATTCACCGGAGCACCTTGTTTTAGTAGACATCACAGACTTTTATTCACTGGAACACAGTTATTTTATTCGCGTTTTAGATAGACTTCACCAAGATAGTGACTTTGTATCTAGTGCAAAAGTTTTATCCAAACAAATCCCCCATTTTACCGGTTTTACCGGGTGCTCCGATAAGTCAACGGCGGAACTCTACGAAACAACAACAACAACGCGCAAAATGTGGAGGTGGAGACGACTTGTTACCAGCCTACGCTTTATCCGCTGAAAATAATTCAAACAAGTACGGACAAAAATCTTGTAAATGCAAAATTTTCGTTCTGAAGATGTTATTTTACGCAGCATATCATCTAGTGATATAAGATATCATCTAGTGTTTGCTTACATCCTTGTACGTGTTTTAATCAGTTGCGCGTTTGCTTCAAATTGCATTTTTAGTGACTTTGCTTAAAACCACAGAAATGTGTTTACAGACAAGTTTAAGCTTTTCAAAGGAAAAATAATTGTTAAACCAAACACAAACCCTAGGCTAGGCTAGTCAGGCTGAAACTATTCATGCCATAAACAGACTGGTGCCACAATAATCCAGAAATTATACTTTAGAATGATATGTGTAGGTACACAAAATAGAAACAATGTTACTATTGAGTGCCAAGTCTACTTTAGCACCCTCTTACGAATATACACACATTCAATGACTTGTGTTTACATTTGCTATGCTCATGTTCACTGACCCAGAAATATCTCAGATTACCTGGATTGCCTCCCCTTCTGGTGGGCAGAAAGTGCAGACACATTATGATAAATTAATGATAAAGGCGGTGCATTCCTTTACCGGAATGGGCTTGTTACCAGAATGGACATCCTGGGAATGGACATTTATATGTGTCCTGGGGTAATTTTCATTTAGTTTTTAATGACAGTGTGGCCTAGAATATGCACAGACTGGGGTTAGTCAAAGAATTGTGTGGTTTACGTACCACAATTTTGTGTTCTATATGATGGGGTAGAATCGTTGAAGCCTACCTCATCATCAGGTTCATGTGCTCACATACGCTTGGGGTAGTGTCACAGTGCCAGCATGTTATACACATTTCTATTTCTGTTTGCACCTATGATGTAGAATAACCCTTGAGATGTCTATTCAGTGGCGGATTTAGAGGGGGTTCGGGTGGTTCCCTTGAACCCCCCTCTGGGACCAAATTATTTCAATTTCATGGGGAAATTTATGAAAAATTAGGCAAAATGTTGAAAACGAACCCCCTCTTGATAAATTTGAACCCCTCTTCCAGAAATCCTGGATCCGCCCCTGCTATTATATGTCTATCAAAGGAACCTCTGAGCTATAACCGCACCCCAGACCCCACCCCTACTGAGCTACACTAGACCATCATGAAGAGCAAATTTTGCTATACTTACATGAAACTAATCTTATCCAAACTATTTATATAACTTAGAAAGTAAGTTTAGTGCAAAATGTCCATTCCGGTAATTCTGTCCATTCCGGTAAAGGAACACACCCTGATAAATGTCATGATCAGAAATTGATCGACACAGTATCAGAAGATAAACATCAACAGATTTTTACAAGTATTCATTCTCCCACCTTGCCATTATCAGGGTCTCTCACTCTCTCTATAGAGACACTGCCATTATTCAATGGAATGCCCTCCCCGAGTCTATTGTTTGCTTACAGAGATTGGATGCCTTTAAGGCTGCTATCTGTAAGCTGCAACACTCTCGACCATAATTCCCGATAAGCTTGTTTTTAACCTGATTTTAGCTACTCTCATCTATTTTAACCTATCACCTGTTTTTATCCTTCACTATCACACTTCACTCTTGTCTAAAGTTTCATCCTTTTAAACTGTCTGATACTAACAGACCATGCGCAATCCTGCCTAGATTGTCCGTGAGGGTGTATGGCAGTATATAGAGATAGATAAAGCCAATTTCTCTTTTTGAATTCAATATTTATGTTATTTTCATGTGAACAGTTGCTGAAATTTTTACTTGCATACCTTTAAATTTCTTATTTCCTAATCACACGTTTTTATTTACTTTTGACAAAGATTGCAGGAGTTGGAAAAGGTGGACCAAATTTTTTGCCAGTCCTATCTGTTAATGTACATGTATCAGGATACAGCACAAAGCATATTGATACCCATATCGACCAAGTCCATATTGCATTAATGCATCAATATATTATCCAAATCCTACTTCTTATAGACCTTAACATTGAGGGCCGATAATGAATGAGGAAATGATACTAAGGGCAATGACCAAGATGTCCATGTTATAGTCTGTCTTATCACATATTCAGATTCTTTTTAAAGCATTTTATTTTGAATTGCAAAAGTTGTTGATGTCAGTACTGAAGAAAAAGAAATGCACCAGAAGCTTGGCGTTGCGTATTCCATGATTTGATTAACTATATGGACTTTTCTTCCAAGACTGGAACTTTTTTTTCAGTATTGATCACTCGCATGGTGGGCGACCATGACAGCATTTAAATTCCCAAAGACCAATTTTCACTGGCAGTGGGCAACTGAGCAAGTGCTAATCTTTATCCCTGATAATCTTACATAGCATGTGGATATGATAACCTCTCTCTCTCCAAAATATAATGTGGACATTTAGGTGATGGAGAAATGCCAGTAGAGTCTGCAATATGTTGGGCAAAGTGTGGGCCACCCCTGGAATGTTGTAGGATGCAGGCTTCCTTGACTTTTTTTCCAGATCACTATGGTAGGGTGTCTCTTCTGAAAGATAAATCTGACTCAGCACAAAACTTGAGAGGACCAAGGGCATCTCTTAATTAAGTTAACAGTGTACTAGCTGCATGTATATTTTTTACAGTGATGCACTAACAATTCTTTAAAAGTGGGCTGTACAGTGGACAGACATGGGGTAATCATAATCAGTAATTTAATCATCAGTGATTGTTTACAAATTTTTGAATAATCATGGATAATCAGTAATCACAAAATTTCAAAGCAATTTTAATCATTATACATAATTCAATCATAATCATGTTTTATTAGGCTAGTAATCATGATTATGATTACTTTCATGATTACATAAAAAAGTTACAATATCAATGTCATTTAAAAATCTGCCTAAAACAAGTTTGTATTGGAGTAAAATATGTTAGTATTGATGCTGCTTCACACTAAGGGTGTAACGGTATACTGATAAATCGGTAAACTGCGGTGTAATTTTTCCAATACAATATACCGGTACGGAAAATTAGAATACCGGTATATTGTTCTGCAATGGCGGCCTCGTTGTTTAAACTTCAAACAAAGCTACATGGATCGAAATAAACGGATTCCTGACTAAGCGGTTGACGTTGAGCATGGTATAGTACAATCAAATAGGTAGTCAGGCAACCGAAACAGAGCCCTCCGGGTCTCGCAATTGTTGACGTGGTTTCCAAGGGGATGAAACGATTCTTTTCAGTGATTCTTTCTGACCTGGCTGTCAAAAAAGTCGCTATAGTTCTGATCAATTTTAGACACCGAGATGTGCACTGTCAATCAAGTTGATAGGCGTGGAATTCACGTGATGCTATTACTAGCGATTATCCAATCAAAAGATTGCATTTGACAAAAGTTCGAGCTAGCACAAGCTGGTTATCGCGCTGGCTTTCCAAAGGTCTAATCTTCTCACTCTGATTTAATTAAAGAAGTTCAGAGTAAATACAAAATACAAATACAAATAACTTTATTTCAGCATTAAACATATTACAATGTTTATAGCCTACAAAATAGATTCTGACAATGAGAACATGAAAATAAGTCATGAAAATTTACATAGGAGCATAAAGAATACATACAAATTGAAAAATTGAAAAACGGATATATGTGTTGGATATACTAAATGTACAGTGACACTATGGCATGAATACCAATGTGGTTATTACGGTATAGAGTCTCTCAGTTGTGTAGCGTAATACAAGTATTTTGAAAGGTTAAGAATCGCCGAATTTGATCGCTTACTCCAGTTTGACCCATTATATGAAATATTGTTGTTAGCATCTTGCATAAGCATATTATAAACCTTTTTATGTATTAACTGATCGTTCGACCTAAGCAGTTTAATCCAATAGTTTATCATTCGGACTTTTCTTTGAACAATAAATGGTACGCGGCCAAGTTCGCCATACAGTCCAGTCAAATTGGTTGATTTCCTTACATTCAATATCCATCGACAAAATTTGGTGTGAATTAATTCAATATCTTTTGCTTCGTTTTGTCCGAGAATTTCTCCGCTTCAGGAGATTTCGCAAAAAGGACTGCATCATCAGCGTATAGGAGCAGGAATATCTGCAGTTCATGGACAGTAAATATGCTTTCTATGTCTGAATTGATATTTAGTGCTAAATCGTTGATAAAAAGCATGAATAAAAGTGGTGAACTCGGGTCCCCCTGTTTGAGGCCGATCTCGGAGTTGAAAAATTGTGAAAGCGAGGACTTGTATCTTATGCAAGACTTAACTACACAATACATGGACGATAAAGCTTTAACAAATTTGATATTTAAATGTTCTGAGATAAGTTTTTGCCATAATAGGGTTCTGTCAATTCTATCAAAGGCTTTTTCGTAATCGACGAAGACACAGTAGAGTTTGTCACCGGCATGTAATGTTTTCGTTATAATAGAATAAAGCGTAAATATGCAATCTATAGTAGATTTCCCTTTTTGAAATCCAAATTGAGTTTGTGTTAATTTCTCTTCCTTTTCAGACCATTGCGTAAGTCGGTTTAAAAGTAATTGTGAGTAAATTTTTGCCAATATATTTATTAAAGTTATCCCTCTATAGTTTTGAGCATCGTCGACACTACCGCTTTTAAATATGGGCGTGATAATCCCTTCCCCCAATGATTGTGGGTATTCACCGTTCTGAAAAAGCCTGTTATAAAGTTTAAGGAGAAATGGTGAGATAATATCAAATGAAACTTTGAATAGTTCAGCATTAAGACCATCAAGGCCTGGACTCTTATTATTCTTCTGATGGAAAACTGCTTCTCTTAATTCGTCAATAGTAAATTCTACGTCAAGTTCGGGGTGTGCATGGGGTTCGGGAGAGGGTGGGGTATGAATTTGTTCTGCTTCTGTTTGGGTGCGAGTGTCACCGCCAAATACATTTTTGAAATGGTTCAACAAGTCTTCGGCCGTTAATGTTTCTGACTGAGGTGATTTTGTCTTAAGTTTTGATTTAATTGGTTTCCAGAATTTTTTTGGTTGTTTCTTTGCCAAATTACATATATTTTTACCTTCCTTAATTTTTAATCGTTGTTTTGCCCTGCTTTTTGTACGGTTATACTTCGTTCTCGCAGTAACAAAACTCTTTCTGTTACTTGAATTTTTGTTTCTAACAAATATATTCCTAGCTTGCTTGAATTCTTTCCTCTCTGAGCAATCTTTATCAAACCATTTATTTGACGAGAAATTTGAACTTTTTTGTTGTGTATTTATATCTATCTTCCTGTACATCTTAACCTCCGGAGAGGACTTCAGATGGTGTTCCGGTATACCAAATGCTGAAGGGGGTTAGTTGAAATAAAAGCAAAGGAAAGTGGGTGATAAGAATTTATACAGTGCGAACAAAGGTGTTAGTATAGTTAAAAGGTAAAAACAGATATGCTGGTATTTAAGGAGTTTTGTGAGTTATCTGGCAGACAGCTAAACTAAACTGCGCCAGAGTAGGTAGGACAGGAATATGTGGAGGTAGGGCATTCCAGTGTATTATTGTCCGTGGGAAGAATGTGTACTTGTAGTAGTCTCTCAGAGTTGTGAACTGTCGGTATGCATAGGAATGGTTTCTAGATGATGGACGGGTATTTCGGATCAGGTAGTCAGAGGCAGGGATGGCTACAAGGTCATATGTGACCTTATATAGGAGGACCAACCGACTGTCAATACGTCGTTGGTCAAGGGTGCGCCAGTTGAGATCCTGAAGCATTGTGGACACACTTGATGTTTGTCGGTAATCTCGTGTTACCCACCTAGCGGCCCTTCGTTGTACAGATTCAAGTTTACCAATATCTTGATCTGTATGAGGAGACCACACAGTAGAGGCGTATTCTAGCTGTGGGCGCACTAATGTCTTATAAGCTGTGGACTTCAGGTCTCTGTTATGGACCCGGATATTGCGTTTGATGAAGCCGAGGGTCTGATTTGCCTTCTTGGTAATGTTATTGATATGGTCTGACCAACTGAGGTCTTCCGAAACAGTGACCCCAAGGTACTTTGCAGAAGATACACTTTCTAGAGCACAGCCATGGAGGTAATAAATAGTCTGGGAGGGTGATTTACTTCGGGTCACATGAATGACCTGGCATTTCGAGGGGTTAAAACTCATATCCCAGAGCTTTTCCCATTTTTCTAAACTTTCAAGGTCTTTTTGGAGGATCTCTGAGTCTCCTTGCTTGTCAAGGGCAAGGTACATGGCTGTGTCATCAGCAAATAGCCTGACTCTTGACTTTACCTGATCCGGGAGGTCATTTATATATGCTAGAAACAGTATGGGCCCGAGAACCGAGCCCTGCGGGACACCGGAGGATACTGGAATACTGTCAGAATTAGAACCATTTAAAAGGACGGATTGGGATCTGTTGTCTAAAAAGTCCTTTATCCAATTTAGTGTATTCCCCCTTATGCCATAAAAGTGGAGTTTTAGGAGTAACTTTTCATGTGCAACTTTATCGAAAGCCTTGCTAAAATCAAGGAGTATGAGGTCAGTCTGTTTTTTGGCTTGCATGTTTTTAGCAAGTTCATCAACAAGCATAATTAGTTGTGTCTCGCAGGATCTCTTTTCTCGGAACCCATGCTGCAGATCAAACAGAATGTTTTGTTCAGTAAAGTGTCTAGAGATGCTAGAGGCCACAACATGCTCAAGAACCTTACAGAGGACACAGGTCAGGGAGATGGGGCGGTAGTTGGCCGGGTCGGATTTATCCCCTTTTTTGAAGATAGGGGATACATTGGCTTCTTTCCAAATGGATGGGAGTTTACCAGAATCAAGGGATCTTTGGTAGATTAGCTGTAGGATGGGGGCAAGTTCCTTATGTAGGGTCTGGAGGACTATCGGTTTGAATTTGTCTGGACCAGCAGCTTTATGGGGGTTTAGGCCTTTGAGCAATTTTTCTATGCCCGATTGGGACACATGAATTTCAGGCATTTTGGGGTGAGGGCTGGGTCGCAATGGTTGGTTTAAACCGGAGTCATGAAGGTCCTGTAGAGTCCTCTGTGCAAGTTGCTTGAGGCTTATTGGGCTCTTGGGGCTGAATACAGAGTGGAATTGTCCATTTAAAGCATTTGCCTTCTCTGAGTCTTCAGTATATGTTTTATTGTCAGCCTTCAGTGATGCAATTCCACTAGAGTCCTGTTTTGAGTGTTTTAGAAGAGAGTACAGTTTTTTGGTTTTGACCTTGGGAGGGTCATCAAGGTCATCTCCATCATTGTTTATACCTAAGATGTCTTTCAGGTACTTTTCGTAGGCCCTATCAGTGATTCTACGAACCAGGTGTTTTTGATCTAAGAATTTTTTCTGGTCATCAGGTCTGCCTGATCTTGACCAGCGCCTGTAGAGCTTGTCTCTTTTCCTTATGAGTCTGCGGATTTCCTGGTTAATCCAAGGAAATCCGTCTTTAGTACCTGCTTTCCTGATGGGAATATGCGTGTCAATCTCATGCTGAAGTCTGCCAGCAAACTTATCCCACAGAACTTGAATGTCTGTGGTAGCAGGGCTTGACTGAAGTTCCTCGTAAAGGTCTCTCATTGAATGCTTAAGCTGGTCCCAGTCAGCTTTCTTGTACAGGGGGATGTCCCGGGGGACCTGCTTGGTAAGTTGAGGGCGACTGTTTACTTCTGCCAAAACTATGTCATGGTCTGAAAGACCTGGTATGACAGAAACAGTTTTCACCAGAGTAGGGTTTGTCGTAAAGAATAGATCCAGGGTATTTGGACCTCGCGTAGGCGAGGTCACCATTTGTTCTAGCAGGCAATCACTGAAGGTTTCAAGGCAGTCTATGTAGAAAGTCTGATAGTCACAGTCAGGGGTAGGAGTCAGGAGTTCCCAATCTATTTTGGGTAAGTTAAAATCTCCCAAAAGCCATATTTGGGAGTTAGACTGTTTGATGAGGTCAAGGGATTTACCAAGTTCATCGAAACTGGTTTGATCTAGTTCATGGGGTTTGTAATAGGCTCCTATGAGAGCAGATTTTGAGCCAATCAGGTTTAGTTGGACCCATATGATCTCAGCATTAGTGTTGAATTTAGGTTTGGCCTGGGACTGGAATGAGGATTTGACAAGAATAATCACTCCTCCACCCTTCGGGCCTGTACGATCACGTCTGTAGACAGTGTATCCAAGGTCAGGAGGGAACAACTCGCTGTCGTGGATGTCGGGGGTGAGCCAGGTCTCTGTACCGATTACAATGTCAGGGTTATGAAAGTCCAAAAAAGAGAAAAATTGAGGCTTTTTTCCCCTAATTGACCGGAAATTTATATTCGCAATCTTTAGGGGGGTGTCTGTGGTCTTGGTCTTTTTGGGTTGCTTTGATTTATGTGGAGTAGATGTTTCAAGAGGTGAAAAGTCAGGTGATTGGTCAAGAATACTGTATGTATTACCTGTGTCGAAGGAGCTGAGGTCTTGTGTTTTTCTAGAGGAGAAATTGTGTGAGTTGCATCTGGTGCAGTGCCAGGAACAACTTGATTCGGCAAGATATTCATACTGCTGATCACCAACTCTTTGACAGGGTGCATGGTACCACATACTACAAGTATCACATTGCAAGCCCTTATGGTCGTAAGTAACAGGTGTTTGGCATTTGCCACATGGGTATAAGGACTCGGCATTATCTGGGGCATATGACTCCGAGTTCATACTTGCAGACACCAGTGCCAAGGCAAAAAGTATCAGGGAGGTGCAGAAGAATTTGAATAAATTCCTCTGTGTCAGGTGGATGGGGTGTGTGCCTTTGTCGTGCACTTTGAGGGTGGGTGAAGTGGGACTTACCCTTGTATTTCTGCTGTGGGTCATCTTACAGGGGCTGATTTTGTGGAATCATCTCAAAATGATTCTAATTTGACAAAAAATTCACATGTATTTGTAAATTTTTGCAAACCGGAAGTGGGGTTTGTTTATCAATTTAATGGCGGGTCACCGTGTACAACTCGTACAAAGTGTAGTGAGTAACGAATTCCGACGATCTACAGGAAAGACCGTCTGAGACTCGATGTAGAATGGTCAATAGGGATATTTTCTTTCAAAAACAGGGTGGATCTCACCTTTATACCAGCGAAGGAAGTTGAAAAAAGGGAAATTCCCGAGATGAAGAAAAATAGTGTACAGCTCTTGGCGCATGCGCAACCGGAATGTTTTGTATTAATGTTTTTACCGTATACGAGTACCGCTGAAGCGTAAATGTAGTCCGTGAATGAGTTGACAATGCAGTCTACAGGGCGGTTGTTTACGCTATCGGTCAAGCGTTGTAATTGGTCGGTTACTAGAAAGACCGGAAATCACCTAATGACCGAAAAACGCCGGAAAGTGCAGGAAAACGCCGGAAAACATCAAAAATATGCAGGAAAACACCATGGAGAGGCATTTGTAGCATACTGATGCTTGTATATATGATCATAAATCACATATGAAATTAAAAAAAAAAAAAAAAAAAAAAAAAAAAAAAAAAAAAAGACATGATGTAAAAAAAAGTCGCCGGTCAAATCCGGTGCGCCTTTGTCTAATTACTAAAGTAGAATAGGATTCCTGTCCGTAAATGACTGATTAAAATACGAATTTGGACTTTTATATTACCGAAACGATCATTTATTAGATTTTTTTCCTTTGGGTTTTGATACAATGGATTGAATGTAAAAACTGATATTATTTTTGAAATCAAAAGGTACAAGTAGGCAGAGATCAGGAAAAGTTGAAATACGAAAATGAAGTGACCTGAACACTCGAGCGTGAACATGTAGAAAATATAAGAACACCACTTCTGAACTGAAAAAAAGATTTAAGATTAGAAAAGAAAAACCTAGTAAACATGGTAAAATTTATAAAAGTCATTGTCTGAGCTGTGTCAGAAGTGTTTTATTCTCGAAGGAACGGGAATCGCAAAATCTACAAAAACATTCGGTTGGTTTAGAATGACAACCGGTGGAAATGCTCTCTCTGTGTGTGTGTGTGTGTGTGTGTGTGTGTGTGTGTGTGTGTGTAAAAAAGATTAATGTCATAAAGAAACGGATATGATAATCAATTTCTCGAATATAATATATGAGCCGCCGCATAAGCGAACCGACATCGTGCACGGGCGAAAACAAAGGCGCAGATCACCTGTGCAGTATCTGCAGTACACATCTGATCAGCGTCTTTGTTTTCGCTATATGGATAGTACATTCCCCTAACAGATATTTCAAGCTTCTAGTATGCTTCTGTTACTGTACATGCCAGTTGTGTGGGACCTGGTCGGAAACCCAAATTGTTTTCTCATGTGAAGGCTCATGTTCGATCATATTTACTACGGATTATGAGTAAAACATAAAAACAAAACATCGCAAACTACATGAGCTCATTGAATAAATAAATATATAAATAAAAAAGATCTTATAAATGTATAAAAAATGTAATTTCTGTTCATTTGAAAATAAATTCGGTTTCGTAAATTCCAAGTTTTTACACATCTCAGGTTTACAGTACATGCAAACAACAAGAGACAATAAATACATTCAACATAATACTAAGTTATGGCGGTTGACGAAATGAATTGCGAGAAAATAAATGTTGTATGCATATCAAATAAAAAAAAAGGCTGATATTTTAGAAGTTCACAGAGCACGATATTGTAATCTGATGAACAAACATGTAAATACACACATACATATAAATATAAAGCTATGGGCATAAATATAAATATATGAACCTTGGGTTCAAGAAATGACACCTGTGATTATTCACGCCTAATCCAATTAACGGTCATGCGCGGTAGCGATACAGATAGCAAACATTCAATCAACACCTCTGATAATAAAAGTGAAAACTGCGATAACTGGCGCGTGTCGTTAATGAACTTCTTTATTGACATTCTTTAATTTTGTTTTCTGGTATCAGACAAAGAAAATAAACTTGTGGCTATACCATTTTCATCCAAGATTGAAGCTAATGTTAAATATGGTCCGATGTTGATTTATGTGAAAATGTGATGCATGTAATGACTTCACGTCAGCTATTCGTGCACTTACCAAACTTGGTTTCAACATTCATATTTTGTTCTTTTTTTTTTTTTTTTTTTTTTTTTTTTTTTTTTTTTTTTTTTTTTTTTTGCATACCTCTATTACAAAAAAAGTGTTGACAAGGCAACATTTTAACACCAAGAACGTGAAAAACTCGCGAATTGTGCCTGAACAACTGACGGGACGTCAAAGTATTCGAGATGAACAATGCTTCGCATGAAATACATTGTAGCCTATGTCCACCCCGATAAATACATGTTTTAGTTTTGCATGAGCGTAGCATGGTCTCGGTACCATGAAAGTTATTTGCCGCTATTTAGACACACGAACAGTTCCCATGAAGTCCTTTGCATAGTGATCTCAACCAGACAGTATAGATGTACATCTTATGTTGCAGCTCATCGGTCTCGGTGGGATGAGCCTCCTTGTCAGAGGTGGCAAATAACTGCCCATGCATTATCATAGAAAAGAACAAAAGAACATATGAGGACTAAAAATATTCATTAGGTCCGACATTTCTGGAAAGAAACACCAAAGCTGTTAATTGGCTTTCAATTGCACCAAAACTGTGGTTATTACGTCACTTTAACGTTCACGAAAAAAAAAACTTTATTTTTGAATGTAAAATGAAACAAATTCGAAAAAAGGTACAAGTAGCCAAAGATCAGGAAAAGGCTCAATCAGAAAAAGATTCCCACTCCAAAAACCGAGATGGGGAAAAAACCAAACTAACACTCAGGTATTTATACCACGAAAACATATCGTAAGCCGAATTAGCAGCTGTTTTCCCAATAAGTGGCCACTCAAGTTACCTTAACTAAAAATATAAAAACATATAAAAGGCGACAACAACACAAACATTTTAAACACCAAGACATAAACCACAGAAGTATCGCCTTGGAACGATCAGTAACACAAAGTTCTCAAGGACAATAAATAGGCATAGACGTGTCTAGATCATCTTACTAACGCATTCAAAAAGAGTACACATCTAAAACACAACTGCATCTTAAAATATTTTATCCAGCACCTGTAGCGTACTGTCGTCCGTAGCGAACATAGTAGTGAAATACACGATGCCGGAAAAAATAATCAGAACCAAAATGGTTTATCGGTGAAACTTAAATTGCAAACATTTTTTTTAAAATATATTACACATAGAATGTCATCATCTATAATATAAACAGCAATGACCATGTATTGAAGTGTTTTCCTGCATATTTTTGGTGTTTTCCGGCGTTTTTCGGCGTTTTCCGGTCATTAGGTGTTTTCCGGTCTTTCTAGTAACCCGTAATTGGTCATTACTATTCATGAGCTGCGATCTAAATAAGGGTGATTTTGATTCGTCAAAAATAATCTTTTGTTCAAGGCGTGTCACGTTCGAATGTTTATTTTCTTTCGATGGATTTTGTGATAAAAATGCGAAAAAGACCGGCGCATGGTCTGAAAATTCATTAAAATCAAGAATTTTAAAATGTGACAAAAATGTAATATCATCAGGACTAGCTAGGAGATAATCTACAACGCTCATGCCCTTTTTGCAGACGAAGGTATGTTGACCTATATTACAGTCATCAAGTGTTCTGCCATTGGCTATTATTAAATCTGACGTTTGACATAACAATAACAATCTTCGACCATGAGTATCTAACACGTGGTCTTTGTTTACTCTAGTGTGTATATGTGAATCAATGGCAAAAATGTCTTCGTCATCCAGATACCTATCATAAGTCAAAAAATCGGGTTCATTTGACGTTTGGCTATTAAGGTCGCCCGTCAAGTAAACTACGCCTAAGTTTTTATATTTGATAATGTCTATTTCTAATTGTTCAAACAAGTCAATATCATCATTTCTTATAACCTTTGACCCTGCCGGGGGTATATAGGATACACAAATGTAAACATCTTGAATAAAACTGAGTATGTCTTTAGAGATTTTCAACCATAAGATGCCAATTTGATGTTTTTCAACCACTTTGATTTTATCTTTTAGAGAGTTTTTATAATAAATCGAGATTCCACCACTGTAACGTCCTTTTCTTGTACCAATGGATTTATTCCCAAATATGTGTTCACTAGTATAGCCTCGAATGTCTAGATTAAGATGGTCATTGTTACTAATCCATGTTTCATTTAATAGCACAATGTCATACGAATAGATAAAATTAATGAAGTCAGCGTCCGAAAGTTTGCGAACCAAACCGTTAATGTTCCAGGAGATAATGTTGAGTTGCTCCTGTTGACATCTCTAACTCTGTTGTTGTTGTTGTTGTTGTTGTGTTGCTGGACCGGGCCTGTATTCAACGCCATCGATATACAGTTTATCTTTCACCATCTTCACCGATTTTCCGTTGTTTTTTTCTTTCTGCATTATAGGATATAGTGCTTTTCGCGCCTCGCGGATCTGTTGTGGCCATTGCATGCCAACTCCCAGGTTTTCATTTTTCAATGCATCTGTTTTATCGTATGATGCCTGCCTCACTGTTTCGCGTTGGGTATAATAATGGAACTTGGCCACAATCGGCCTTATTTTATTGTTACTAGCGTTTCCGACACGGTGAACTCTGTCAAGAATAATGGAACCAACGTCCTGAATTCCAAGTTTCATTTCTATGAACTGCTTCACCAATAATTCACAGTTCTCCGTATTACCACCCTCGGGTACCCCGTAAAAAAGCAGGTTATCGCGCATCGAGCGTGCTTCTAAATCGGTAACTTTTGAGTCTAGTTTTGCACACTGCTCTCTATAGCTTTGGTTGTTTTTCTCAAGCGTTTCACACCGGCTTTTAAGATTTGTAACCTCGGTTTTCGCCGCTTTCAGCTCCTTTTTTCTGTCATCGTTTTCACCGTCCATGAAGGCACAAGCTTTTTCGACGTGAACAACCCTGCTATCTATGGTATTAACCTTAGTTTCCAGGTCCGAGACCTTCATGTTAATCATGTTGACAGTTTTTTCGATTTCATCCAGCTTGCCCATTGACAGTTTTATTTGTTTAACGTCATTGATCAACTCCATAGCCCAACCTGGTGGTCCCACAGGTTGCCCCGCGGGCGCCGGGGGTATGCCAAACGACGTCATTTGCATAGGTGTAGGTGACTGGGAGGGGGGCGGGTAAGTACCGGGTCCGGGCCCTGACGCGTACACGGGAGGTCCCTGGCCAAATGCACCTTGCTGTGAAAAGTTCATCATCAGAGTTTGATCTTGGGGGTTGGGAAAAGCAAATGCACTGTTTGTACTACTCACATACTTGTTTAGTCCGTTATTATGTCCACTAACTTGATTCTTTTGTTCGGTATCGATCAATGGCGATGTGGCTTTGCGTTTTGATTTTTTCTTTTTTCTCGGTTCTAAGTTCTGTTTCTGACCTGAATTTAGCGCCCGACATCAAGTCCATACACACACATAACTTTATTCCACAATTTTAAGATTCCAGATTTCAATAATAATAACATTTATCCGTTTTTGAAAATTTTCAGAGACCGCCAAAAATTTCATGTCCTCACTATCCAAGGGACGTAACTTGGAAAAAGTCAAAAGCAAAAATGTGTTTCAAAGAATGGTTTTCTTTGACCGAAAAAGAAACTTGGTATCATGGGATTCGAACCCGGGACCTTCGTCTTTGCACTCCAGTATCACATCCACTGCGCTACGGATGCATGTATTTGAGGACAGATTAATTAATGTTTTATCGATATTCTGTTACAAAGGTAGGTAACTACTTTCGTAAAAACGAACTTTCAACGCGCTTTACCGATTACAGTGGACTCGTCCTGGAGGTCATGGCTCAGGGGTCAAAATCGGACTATATCTTTGACGTAAATAATATGCCAATATAGGGATCAAACATGATTTTCCATTCATTAACATTCGCTAGGTCCCGAGGGGAGTGTTGAAAACCGAGGGCGTAGCCCGAGGTTTTCAACACTCCTCGAGGGACCTAGCGAATGTTAATGAATGACAAAATCATATTTGATCGCTATTATTGCATAAAGTCTGCAGAAACGAAAGAAATAAGGTGCTGAAACGAAAGAAATGTGGTGCACTATATTTTACAGCCTCATCACCTTTTCGTACGCGTAAAAGCTTTCGTTTTTATGCTCGTTCCGGGCGGACTTCAGTTTCTCATTACTAGCACGTGCTTTGCGTGACGCCCGGTAACGAGCATAAGTAAAAGCCATGTATTAACAGCACGTGCGCGCGTGAATTGCAATATTAATGCATGGCTTTCTCTTCATTAATAAACGGCTGTTAATATCGTGTGACACGGGTATTTATGCAATAATATACCAATTAATTCTAAAATTTAGATAGTTGTGGACATTAATGCAATTAACACCTGTCAAACAATTAATGTGGTATTGTTAAATCATAAATTGATACGGTATTGAGACCCGACTAATTAAGCAATTACTGTAGAATTTTCTCCCCCGTCTAAGCTGTCAATCATGGTGGCGCTGTGTAACGGTTTATTTTTGGAACATACATATTTTGGCAATTTTGCAAAATCAGAGAAAAAAATCAGATGAAAGGACAGATATTGTAGTAATGAATTGTCATTTTTGCGCTTCATCAGTAAACTAGGCCTATTCCGATGAGAAAACGCATGGGTACCGAAACTCATGTAAAACTTGATAGGTTTGAATACTAAACAGCCGATGTCTCCCATTATAATGTTTTGGTTGGAAAAAATATTGTTTTAATGAAATTTTCGCCGGAAATGAGTACGTCATAGCAAATATCATCCTTATAATGAGTTCTGGTGTTGAAAAAACTGGACATTAAGGGACTGATAGATAATGTTTCAGTGACCAACTTTATTTGCAATACGTATTCAATACGCATTGCGATATGGATTCCCCACACCGCAATATATTGCGGTACGTTTTTAGTGGGTGATACTCACCCCTACTTCACACTTAGAATGAATGAAACCCTGTGTCATGCATTCTGTATATGAAGCACTGCACAAATATCGGCTGGCCTGTCTGACAAACCATGACTTGCCTGACATTACCACTTTCCTGGAGGAAGGCTGCAACATTGAACATGTAAGTGGTTCGCTCAGTCATCATATTACTAGAAAGGCATCTAGCAGCCTAACAATTTTTACCAGCTTTAATAGACAGAGATGAGAAATGAGACAATACCATCATTGTGAATAATTGTTTTCAGTTCAATTGTTGAAGGGTAAACAGTCAATTTAAACTTAACAAACAGCCAATTATCTCTCATTTACTCAGACACTATTGTTTACTCAAAATTTTCCCAAGAGGGTGTGGACTGACATTGGGGCACAGAGGCAGTGTATTTAAAAGTGATGGTTGATACTATGTTTCATGGAGATTTAGGATAACTACACTTGTGTCAAAAAATTTAGAAAAAAATAAAGAATGTAGAAGAGAACTGAGTTGTAACTATCTAAGTAAATTGTACCTTCCTTATTTAATTCAAAATTGAATGGTACATCTGTGTAATGGCCAGGGCAGCTATACCTGTTAGGATTCTGTTATACCAGATCGAGTGTCTAGATCTCGTTCAACAACAGAACAAAAAATAAATAAAAAACGCATCAATAACAACAAAAATTGTAATCATGAAAGTAATCTGAATACTATTTCACATTAATCATAATTTAATCAATTACTCTTGAAAAAATGGGTAATCATAATCATAATTTAATCATACAGACAGCCCAGTAATCATAATTTAATCATTACTGATACCCCAGTAATCATCCCATGTCTGACAGTGGAATACATGTATATTACACAGTTATGTTAGCAGCTAAATAGCTTGATCTTTGGTTTAAACTTTATTTAGATTGTTATACATCAAAGATATATTAACAGACAATACTAAGTATCCAGGATTTAACGGTAAGCCAAAAGCTTGTCCTAAGATTATTTCATGACTTGATGTTTGTTACAGGAAACTGTAGAGACAGGATGTTTATATCTCTTGGTTACCTATTGCTGATAGTGTTAAGATGGTACAAAAGAAAACGTAGGAAAGCCATGTATCTTAATCATATCAGGCAGGTTAGTACATTGTATCTGTCTGAGGAAAGTTCATTTGACTGAAACTTGATTATTTGTTAGCTATTTCCCTTTGATCACTTTCCATGCAGTTTTGTATTTGCTTTGATAATTAACTTTGAATTTGTTAAAGATATCTAGATGTAACTTCATATATAAAATATATATTATATGAGCCTTGTCATGAGAAATGAGATTTTTACCTATGCAAAAACAAAAGCGCAGATCAGCTGTGCAGTAGCTGCACAGCTGATCAGCACCTTTGTTTTCACTACATGGATAGTACAATCTTCATCAACCTATTTCTGAAATTTCAAGCTTCTAGCCTCCTTCTATGACTGTACAGGCCGGTTTGTGTTGGACCTGGTTGGAAACCCCAAAGACTGGTTTTCTCGGGTCATGGCTCATATCATATAATATTGATATAAATCAGCTTGGTGTGGCAAGATGAGTGATTCAACTCAAATTGAAACAAGTTTTAAAATCACTTCACTGGTAGAAAGACAAATACTTTCAACTGCCAAAGTTAAGATTTATGATTTTTTTTGTGAACAGGTGTTCCGTAAAAGCAGTATTCTTGTCCAACGACCACAGTTGCTGCAGGCTCCCGGGACAAGCCTATGCTCCCGATTGGTTGATAGTTGCAAAGAGTTCAAGGACACTACCATGGTAATAGACGATCAGATCGTCATGTCACAGATTACTCCTATGGTAAGTTTCAAGGCTTGTGACCTTGACCTAATTTACTTCAAGGTCTGAGATCCAACACATGTTTCAGATTAGTTGATAATTGCATAAAGTTCAACTGAATTACCATGGTAATAGAGATTCACATTGTGACAGATTTATCCTATGATAGCTTTTATTAGTGACCTTGACCTAATTTACTGTAAGGCCAGAGAATCACCTTAATCTTGCAATTTCTTGATAGTTTTGCCATACATTATTTCTTCCACAGCAAACGGTGAACCTAAAAGAATGGACACATTACTACAGTGTAGGTGGTGTGTTCACTGATGATTGGAGACATGAGGATGTCATGGTTCTGTTAGAAGCAGTGCGACCAGCTGATCTGGCAAGGTTCCTGCAACATGAGATGGATGTCGCACCAGTGGAGAAAGTTCATGTAAGTTGAAGTGAACCTATTACTGAATTAATCTAATGAAAATTAGATCTGAAAATATTGTCGAAACAGAAATTGGCATAACAGACTGTTGGAATCTTACATGCATTTGAGATGCTTATATAGAAAAAAATAACCTTCAGGTTTTAGTTTTGCATTGCAATTCAGATGCCAATGTTTAAATAAAAAGAGGTTATTCCTTAAAAGACTTCATTTTATAATTAACTTTGCCATTAACTTCTTATTATGTACTGACGTGATGTCTATTACAACTGTAACATGTAGATCGTGTCTTATAAATAACATAAACTACTTGGCATTTACACTTTCAAATGATGTAAAAGTAATCACCATCAAATGTGAAGCAGTTTGTGTAAATATCTTCAGTAGAAAGATTCTATGTACTATGTAACGATGGTCTGTATGTCTACATTTCTTTTTCCTTGCAGCACTTTTCTTTGTTATCGAAAAATACCTTGAGAAAATTAATAAAATAATTTCAGGTTTTAGCACATGGTGCAGCGATTGCTTGGCATTCTGGAGTTCCATTTGGAATCATAATGCACTGTTCCCTGGAACAGTTTGCCACACTGGGGATGGCCTTTGCGGAGGGTGCACTCTCGATGGATGAAGATCTAGAAGTCAGCAAAATACTCAGTAAGTTGTCTAAAGAAACTCTTGTAAGATAGCATACGTAAGCATATTTGGAGATAATTGACTACTGTTTCAGGAGGGAGATAGCCTAGAGGTAGAGTGTCAGACATCAGAGTTGAAGGAAATTCAAGGCTTAAGTTGTACTATTTCCTGAGTATGGTATTTTCCTTTTATTTACCGAGACTGCACAGTTCAGCATATTGATTCAAAAATTTATTTGTGACCATTTAACTGAAGCTTTCTATCTTGTTTCACTTTAAGCTGTGGAGACCAAAGGCGAAGCCCCAAGCCTCATACAGCAAGAAGAAGCACAAACTGATGCTGTTGTTACAAAAATCTCGGACAGAACAATCGGAGATACAACAAAAACACCTCCTAATTCAGCGAGATCTTCAGCCAGTCCTGCGAGAAGTACGAATAGCCCAGCCAGGTCTGGTCTCGAAGGTTCAGTTCGGAGAGATGTACACTTCTCTAATTATAACCAAAATGCTCAGTCACAAGGAATCCCAACCATTGAGATAGATAGTCATTTAGTTGAAGATTTAGCTCATACTCTTACTAAAGAGATTGATGATCCGGTTGAAATTTGGTCAAATGAGTCGTTGGCTTCTAGTTTAAGTGTCGGGAAAGTTGAAATGCTAGATTTTGTGGAAAATGAAGCACTTGGAGAAGAAAATGTAGGTGAAATAGGTGAAAGTGGGTCAGGGGAGGCTCTTTCCGAGATGGATTTTGATGCAAATGTGAATGCCAACTCAGAGTCGCTGACAAAAAGCTGGGATGTTGTTACGGATAGGTCAGATTCAGTGTCTAAACCACCTAATATTCTGATATACACAAGTAAAGTTGACTCAGTGAGGCACTTTGAAAAGGTGAAGGAAGTAATAGAAAGAGTGGTGAACAAAGATTGTTATGTTATCTACCATCTGAAGGATGAAGATATCGCAACGACACCATGGATGGATAACACAACATTGCTGGTATTGGTGAAAGGAAACAAACATACGCAAGAATCTCAAGCTTTTCATAGATACTTTCAAAATGGCGGGAAAATCCTGGGTCTCGGAAGTGGTTTTGATACAGCACTCATAGAGAGGACTGAAATCAGGCCAGAATACTGGATCTCTGAATTGACATTTGAAACATTTTCCAAAGTGCCATTAATAGGTGGAAGGTTTGCATACAACGTCGACAAGCCTGCAGGGGATGATATTACAGTGACAAAGCTAGGTGTAGACTCTGACAATAATGCTATGATTGTGAAAGTGAGCCAGAAATCAAAGGAAACAAATGGATGTGCTATTTTGTCTCAGGTAATTGACTAGCATTAAACAATTATTGAACATTTTTTCTGCTCTACACAGATGAGCATGATATTTTAACTGTTCATTAATGACAAAAAATAGATGGACTTTTTCAAAATAAATGAAGAAAACTGGCCATCTATCCAGCTACTACCAGCACCAGATGGCATTTTATGGACAGGATAAATTTTATGTGCGGCTCAGTTCTGAAAAAAAAAGTTTTACAATATCAATGCCAAAAGGAGTCATACTTGGAGATGTTCTGGCGGGACACAGCATAAATTTTACTTAAATTGTCACATGGAAGAAGAGAATTGCATGACTTTGTTAGCATTTTAACCATTCATGAGTCAATATCATGGGTAAACCATTGAAGAAGAAGAAGCGTTAATGATTTTTTTCCCCCAAACATGCACAATCCATGTTTTGATTGCAGATTTTGTTCCACAAAGATGCAGAGTACCTTGGCGTGAATCCTGAGGTCCTGACCAAACTGCAGCAGTCTGAGGAACTGAGGTACCAGATACTGGGGCAGTTACTGACCAAACTGGGGGTGGAGTGTAGCACACAGACACAGCCTGATCTTACACCAGCTTTGCTGTTAACAATGGAACAGGTTGGTAAATATTTTGTGAAATTCTCTGTTTGATTTGTGTAGCACAGCAAATTAAGGTCTTCAGAATTGGGACTTCATCTCAGCCAGGTTATGACCTTGAGCAAGGCAAATTTTTTGATGCACTAGCTAAAACCATGGAAGTGGTAGCTTTGTCCCAACATGACTGAAATATAGTTGACATGGATATTTAGAATCCTATAAAAATGTCTGCTTTCTATACATATGTTTCCTTTGGAATCATTTCACTGAGTCAAAAGTTTATGACAAAGTTCTGTGCACTTAATGTGCACACACTATTAAAGAGGCATTTGATGTAATACACTTTCTTTGTGGCCTATTAGTTTGTGCCTGGGACTCCAGATGGAGAGGTCTGGAGTTTGAACCCACTCGCACTGGATTGACACATTAACTTCCTGTAACGAAAGCATGTTTAATACCCAGAAAGCAGTGGCTGACATGGCTGAAAACTAGTTGATTCTGATGTTAAAACACAAATATAAATTTTTCAAAAAATTTCTAATGTTTCAGAGTTTGAAAGAGTCCTTCTTGAAATCAATTGAGAACAGACTGGTCGCTGGAATTTTAAAATTTGGATCCCAAAGTCTCAAATTTACCACAGATATCAGTGAACCAGTCAAGGAGAGTTTACTTCCTGTACTGACAGAAAACCAAGACTCATTGTGCCAAAATTTCAATGTTTCTGTCTACCGAGAAAATCTTACAAGCAAAGTGTTAGGAAATACTGTGATATGTGCCGATGTTGTGCCAAGTACCATGACTTTGTTAGACGGGTAAGTGTTTGTGATGGACACCATCAGGAAAACATGTCTGTGCAATGTATACCCCCTCAAACCCCACTTTTATATAGAAAAACTGGGGTTTGAGGGGGTAAACCTTATTTTCTTGTTTTGCTCCAAAACATACATTGTGGGTACGTGTGCCCACAATGTATGTTTTGAGCTAAAATATTAAAAATATCACATTTTTTCTGCTGAAAATTTTCATTTTTTTACACCTATAAAAATCTCTGTGTATTGCATGGGCATGTTTTCGTAATGACTGTCCATGTCAGAGTTTCCTGGCAAGAAAACATTCATTTTGGTTTTTGCATAAGGTTGGACACGAATCAGTTTGCTGCTGAGTTTCAAGCTAAGGATACGGCCTCGAGGTTATAAAACTTTTTTCACGCTCAGCTGAAATTTCAACTGCTGATAAATGCTGAAATAGTCAAAAATTGTGGACAATTCAGGTTCAAAACTCAAAAACTAGTAATTTATCCTGCTCACAAATGTTAAAATGCCAACAATTGTTGGCATTTTAACATTTATGAGCAGGATAAATTTTAGTCTCAGCTGAGTTGAGCATGAAAAAAGTTTTATAACCTCGGGCCCTGGCTGATTTAGAAACTGAAAAGGTTCACAGTCTATGAAGGGAATAAGAGAGATACTGAACGTGTTCCATTTTGTTCTTTGCTTGCATAGTATAATTTAAGAGAAAAGGAAATCCTCAAGTCTGTGACAATCACAGAGGCATCTCCCTCCTATCAATTGCTGGGAAGATACTTGCAAAAATTCTGTTAAATCGTCTGAATGCTCATCTTGATCAGACGGGACTTATCCCAGAAAGTCAATGTGGATTCAGAAAAGACAGAGGGACAATAGACATGATCTTCACAGCAAGACAGCTTCAGGAGAAATGCCAAGAACAGAATGTAGATCTATACATGACGTTTGTTGACCTCACCAAAGCTTTTGACACTGTTAGTCGTGATGGACTCTGGAAAATCATGGCCAAGTTTGGCTGTCCACCCAGATTCATAGCTATGGTGCGGCAGTTTCATGATGGCATGCAGGCACGTGTGCAAAATGATGGAGAGTTCTCTGAACCATTTGAAGTAACAAATGGGGTCAAACAAGGCTGTGTTCTGGCACCAACACTGTTCAGCATGATGTTTTCTGCCATGCTTATGGATGCTTTTCAGGACAGTGACACTGGTTTTCCAATCAGGTACCGTTTTGATGGCAACATATTCAACCTCAGAAGGTTGCAAGCCAAAACTAAGGTCCAGACTGATGTGCTAGATGAGCTCCTCTATGCAGATGATATGGATAAGAATGCCAACACAGAGGCAAAAATGCAAAGAGCCATGGATCAAGTCTCACAGTCATGTGATAACTATGATCTCACAATCAGCACAAAAAAGACAGAGGTTGTACACCAACCAGCCCCCGGAAAACCATATAATGAACCAACCATCACTGTGAATGGGCAAAAACTGAAAGTTGTTGACAAGTTCACCTACCTGGGAAGCACTCTCTCCAGAGCAGTGCATATTGATGATGAGATCACTGCCAGAATTGCAAAAGCTAGTGTGGCATTCGGAAGACTCCGTGCAAATGTCTGGGAGCGAAATGGAATCAAGCTTGACACCAAGCTGAAAGTCTACAAGGCTGTGGTACTGCCAACCCTCCTGTATGCATGTGAGACCTGGACAGTATACCAACGCCATGCAAAGAGACTTAACCATTTCCACTTAAGCTGTTTGAGAAAGTTGTTAAAAATCAAGTGGCAGGACAAGATTCCAGACACAGAGGTCCTGAGGAAAGCAGGGATGCAAAGCATGCATACAGTCTTAAAGCTAGCACAGCTAAGATGGACTGGCCATGTTATAAGAATGCCTGATGCGCGACTTCCAAAGAAAGTTTTCTATGGAGAACTACAGGAGGGAAAGCGCTCTCAAGGTGGCCAGAAGAAACGCTACAAAGACACCCTCAAAGCCTCTCTGAAGGATTTCGAAATACCAATGGGGTCCTGGGAACAGACTGCACAGGAGCGATCAAAGTGGCGAGGTCTCATCAACAAAAGAGCAGCTCTCTATGAAAAGAAGAGAATCTGTGAAGCTGAAAGAAAGCGAAGAGAGCGCAAAGCCAAAACAAATGTGCCACCAGCAGACTCTATGACATTGACATACATGTGATACCTCCCTCATCATCAGGGAGACTCCAGGAAATGAGCTGTAAAATTGGACAAATATCTTCTAAAATGAACCACTTTTTAACAAAAATTCAAAATCTCCCTGAAATGAATCAGAAATTTTCCTATATATGCTATACATTTTTCAAAAACCTCCCTGAAATGAAAGAAAAATCTCCCTGATTCTTCTTTCAAACTCATCACATGTATGCATTGACTTGCTCTACTTGCAACCGACAGTTTAGAGCCAGAATTGGCCTAGTCAGCCATCAAAGAACTCACCAACACACATCAGCACTATTCAAGAAATAATGATGGTCTTTCTCATTAGTGAGAGACGAACTATCACATAATTTAAGAGAAAAAATTTTTGGTCATTTGAAGAGTTTATGAAATTTGCAGAGAAGCTGTTTAATACCTGTTGCATCTTCTGTCTAAAAACCAACATTACCGCTTATAAAGCTTCATGTAATTTCTGCCCAATTTCTATTTGAATGTGCTTACTTATTTTTCATACACAGGGTATAATGATTTTAATTAATGACAATACTTTTAGGCTTTAGTGACCTTTGACATAAGTTGCTAAAAATTGCCTTTGACTTCATGTTTATTCTTTGTTCCAGGTTGTTATTTTCTGTACATAAGAACAATGGATTGATAGCCATTGCAAGGCAGCAAACTAGTGGAAAAGGTAACAATAATTCACCCATGTCACAAGAATAGCATTGACAGTTTGGCCCGGTCTGACAAAAAGACATCTGTTTAAGAAATGATAGAGGCTAAAGGCTTGAAAATTTTGATTTAAAAAGCAGAGGGGTTGTATTTTTTAAGGATAAGCAATGAGAATTTGTTAACTACTAGCAGAACTAGATTCTTATGATATAGACAGATTTTCTTTTGCTTAAGCCAATTGGTACTTGCCAAGTTGCATTATTGTATGTTTTCAACTGTATTTTGCTCTTTCACCCAGGGAGAGGAGGAAATGCCTGGTTGAGTCCAGTCGGCTGTGCCTTATACACCCTACATGTGCCTGTCTCACTGGAGAGTACTTTGGGTCAAGCTGTGTCTTATCTACAACATATAACCTCTCTTGCCGTTGTGAACAGCGTTTGTGGATTGCCAGGCTACAAGGTTGGTGTAGTAATTATCTAAGTTTATTGTGTCTTATTCACCCTAAATGTAGGGAGCACGGTGGTGGTAGAGCATCGGGCTCCGAATCGAGAGGTCCTGGGCTCGATCCCCACAGGCGGCACCATGTTGGTATATTAAGATGTATTAACTACCTAGAGTACCGGTTAAACCCAGGAAGTATTGGCTCCTTCCCGACATGACTGAAAAAATGTTGACTGGGACGTTAAGCCTCAATACAAAGAAACAAACAAATCATCCTAAATGTGCCTGCCTTACTGGAGAGGAAACTTGGGCCAGCTGTGTAATATCTAGAGCACATCACTTATCTTGCTATTGTGAATAACGTTTGTGGATTGCCGAGCTACCATGTATAATCTTATAAGAATATATTCTGCAAATCCTATCACTGTTAGAGGTAAGAAAAGGTTTATTCTTGGAAGGTGAATTAGTTTCTTAAGTCCCTTTTGCCCAAAGGTGAATTAGTTTCTTAAGTCCCTTTTGCCCATACCTGTCAACACACATGAATCAATCGTGTTTGACTTGAATTCGAGTACAGGAATTCATCACACAGGCACGAATTGGCTAAAATCGCTAAAAAACACGATTCTACAGCGATCTCACGCTTGGAATTTCCATCCGCCAATTTTTGTTTATGATTGTGAAACTGCGCCCTCTGGCGAGTTTCTAAATTTAGCGAACATGCGAGATAAAAATACCTAACTCGTAACTATTTTTAGATACGCGGAATTCCAATACAAAGTGAATGGAAATGACCGAAGTATCCCAAACGTAATATGCTGTGTATATTTTGTACATGCTGTGTAATTTCGGCCATATTGTGGGTACACAAGGGAATATTTAAATGTTTTCTGTGTCAGTTTGAAGCGTAATGAATTCAGGACATGTTGATATATGTAAGATTCGTGACTGTTACGGATTAGTGAATCAGTTTGCATGGCCAAAGTGACAGGTGAGAATTGGAAAGGTGAAGTTGTTTATCTTGTTTTTTCTCTACATTCAGGATGGCATATCAGCATTTCGATTGCTTTCTATAGATTCTAGACATTTTTTTCTGATTTTGCTAGGTCATGACTATTGCAGAAAAAGCTCAAAAAGATAACAAAAACTATAATATAAAAGTACAAGTATGAGCTTTTGAAAAACATCTAAACAGTAACCCTAAGTATCTGTGGTGTAAATATATACCATTTGATATGAAAGTTTTGTAACTATTGCTAATTTCTGTGACCAAGTTCTTGATTTTTAACTAAAAAATCTCACTCCTAAAAGTTGTGGTAAAATCATTACGCGCGAAAAATACGCGCAAAAACTCGTCACTTTAGAGTCGTCGCGCGCAATCTCACTCTTTGAAATTTCAAAAAGTTGACAGTTATGCTTTTGCCCAAAGGTGAATTAGTTTCTCAAGTCCCTTTTGCCCAAAGGTGAATTAGTTTCTTAAGTCCCTTTTGCCCAAAGGTGAATTAGTTTCTTAAGTCCCTTTTGCTCAAAGGTGAATTAGTTTCTTAAGTCCCTTTTGCCCTGTTTGTCTGATTCAGGGTGAGCTAGTTGTGAGTTCCTGCTGAAAGAATATTATAGACATTCAACTGTAGTAAACTGCCTTCATGATGCCCAGCAGCATTGTGGTTAGGTAACTGAATGGCTAAGTCACACATCAACAAATTTATTCTTGTATTTTTGGATTGGAACATTACAAAATCACGCCCATGCAAAATACAAATATTTTTTCACATGTAAAAATTGAACATTTCACTTTTCAGTGGAAAGTGTTTGATATTTTTCTTATTTTTGCTCAAAACATAGGTTTTGAGGCGGTTCTAACGTGTACCCACAACCTATGTTTTGGAGCAAAAATAAGAAAAGTAGGTATACCCCTGCATACCCCAATTTTGCTATAGAAATGTGGGGTATAAGGGGGTAAATATCACATGTAAATGTTATCCTGATGTAAGTAAAAAAATATTATTTTTGTTCAACATGAAATTCCCTGTCTAACTGCAGGACATAGAACTGAGGTTGAAATGGCCCAATGATATCTACTACGGCAGAGAAGTTAAGCTGGGTGGGGTGCTGGTGAAATCAACTGTTATGGATGGCATAGTGCATGCCACTATTGGTAAGTATTGCTTGATATGTCAGCTGGAAAGAGAAAAAAAATATTTGTACCAAATACACCAAGCAAACAGAATAGCAAAAATAAGATTTACTGTGTTTGTTATCCTTATAATGAGGAAATGATAATTGTCATTTGATAAACTAGTAAATTTTACCCGTCTCGACGTAGCAGTAAGATGATTGCGGCGATGAAGACAAATAAGACAAAAAACATGATCAACAGAAAAAAAAACAACATAAATTTGACCTTTGACCTCGATGACCTTTGACCCAATTGGATCCATAAATCTTAATCAGGGATCAACCTGTATGAACTCACCAAGTTTCATGCAAATCGGACCAAGGACTGCTGAGATACAGAAATTTGACCTTTGACCTCGATGACCTTGACTTTTAAAAAAATGAACCCCACAAGCTAATATCCGGGGCCGCCCTCAACCTTCCTTCCAAGTTTGGTGAAGATCGGCCCAAGGACCTGGGAGAAGTAGGTGAACAAACAGAAAAAAAAAACATAAATTTGACCTTTGACCTCAATACTCGATGACCTTTGACCCAATTGGACCCATAAATCTTAATCAGGGATCAACCCGTTTACACTCACCAAGTTTCATGCAAATCGGACCAAGGACTGCCGAGATACAGAAATTTGACCTTTGACCTCGATGACCTTGACCTTTAAAAAATGAACCCCGCGAGTTAATATCCGGGGCCGCCATCAACCTTCCCACCAAGTTTGGTGAAGATCGGTCCAAGGACCTGAGAGAAACAGGGGAACAGACAGAAAAAACACATAAATTTGACCTTTGACCTCGATGACCTTGACCTTTAAAAAAATGAAGGATCTGGGAGAAGTAGGGGAACAAACAGAAAAAAACATAAATTTGACCTTTGACCTCGATACTCGATGACCTTTGACCCAATTGGAACCATAAATCTTAATCAGGGATCAACCTGTATGAACTCACCAAGTTTCATGCAAATCAGACCAAGGACTGCCGAGATACAGAAATTTGACCTTTGACCTCGATGCCCTTGACCTTTAAAAAAATGAACCCCTTGAGCTAATATCCGGGGCCGCCATCAACCTTCCCACCAAGTTTGGTGAAGATCGGTCCAAGGACCTGGAAGAAACAGGGGAACAAACAGAAAAAACCATACATTTGACCTTTGACCTCGATGAACTTGACCTTTCAAAAAATCAACCCCTCAAGCTTATATCCGGGGCCGCCCTCTACCTTCCCTCCAAGTTTGGTGAAGATCGGCCCAAGGACCTGGGAGAAGTAGGGGAACAAACAGAAAAAAAATAATTTGACTTTTGACCTCGATACTCGACGACCTTTGACCCAATTGGAACCATAAATCTTAATCAGGGATCAACCTATATACACTCACCAAGTTTCATGCAAATCGGACCAAGGACTGCCGAGATACAGAAATTTGACCTTTGACCTCGATGCCCTTGACCTTTAAAAAATGAACCACTCGAGCTAATATCCGGGGCTGCCATCAACCTTCCCACCAAGTTTGGTGAAGATCGGTCCAAGGACCTGGGAAAAAACAGGGGAACAAACAGAAAAAAACATACATTTGACCTTTGACCTCGATGACCTTGACCTTTCAAAAAATCAACCCTCAAGCTAATATCCGGGGCCGCCCTCTACCTTCCCTCCAAGTTTGATGAAGATCGGCCGAGATAGAGAAATTTGACCTTTGACCTCGATGACCTTGACCTTTAAAAAATGAACCCCTCGAGCTAATATATGGGGCCGCCCTCAACCTTCCCACCAAGTTTGGTGAAGATCGGCCCAAGGACCTGGGAGAAGTATGGGAGCAAACAGAAAAAAACGCATAAATTTGACCTTTGACCTCGATGACCTTGACCTTTAAAAAAATGAACCCCTCAAGCTAATATCCGGGGCCGCCCTCCACCTTCCCTCCAAGTTTGGTGAAGATCGGCCCAAGGACCTGGGAGGAGTAGGGGAACAAACAAACATACAAACGTTGCTCAAATTTGGAGAAACAGGGGAACAAACAGAAAAAAACATACATTTGACCTTTGACCTCGATGACCTTGACCTTTCAAAAAATCAACCCCTCAAGCTAATATCCGGGGCCCCCTCTACCTTCCCTCCAAGTTTGGTGAAGATCGGCCCAAGGACCTGGGAGAAGTAGGGGAACAAACAGAAAAAAACAACAACACAAATTTGACTTTTGACCTCGATACTCGACAACCTTTGACCCAATTGGAACCATAAATCTTAATCAGGGATCAACCTAGTTTCATGCAAATCGGACCAAGGACTGCCGAGATACAGAAATTTGACTTTTGACCTCGATGCCCTTGACCTTTAAAAAATGAACCCCTTGAGCTAATTTCCGGGGCCGCCATCAACCTTCCCACCAAGTTTGGTGAAGATCGGTCCAAGGACCTGGGAGAAACAGGGGAACAAACAGAAAAAAAACATACATTTGATCTTTGACCTCGATGACCTTGACCTTTCAAAAAATCAACCCCTCAAGCTAATATCCGGGGCCGCCCTCTACATTCCCTCCAAGTTTGATGAAGATCGGCCGAGACAGAGAAATTTGACCTTTGACCTCGATGACCTTGACCTTTAAAAAATGAACCCCTCGAGCTAATATATGGGGCCGCCCTCAACCTTCCCACCAAGTTTGGTGAAGATCGGCCCAAGGACCTGGGAGAAGTAGGGGAACAAACAGAAAAAAAACCACATAAATTTGACCTTTGACCTCGATGACCTTGACCTTTAAAAAAATGAACCCCTCAAGCTAATATCCGGGGCCGCCCTCCACCTTCCCTCCAAGTTTGGTGAAGATCGGCCGAAGGACCTGGGAGGAGTAGAGGAACAAACAAACAGACAAACGTTGCTCAAATTATAGTATGATTTATTCATGACCCAAATTTACTGAGAAAAGAATCTGAGTATGAAAGCCTACACCCTACAGCTGGGGATAATTCTCAAAAATAGAGACATTCTCTCGATCGGGAGACACTGCCATAGAGTCTAATGCATTTTGATCAATTTATACATCATGTGTTAAAATTTTGTCCCCCGATCGGGAGACAGGAAATGACCTAAATAAAAAGTTTCAGATTAAAGCTCATGCCTTCTGATTGAAAATTTATCGTAAAAGTAACCATGCTTAACAATAAAATCACGAAGAAAATAAACAATTCTTCCAAGTCTTTAATCTAGTGACTATACCAGGGTCTGTCCCATATCTCTGTACTAATCGCAACGGTGAATTTCTTTGATGCAACGGATTAAATTTAGGTCTTGATGGACTGGTGTCTTCCCAACTTGTTTTAACATGCGCTTTTTCATAGTAAAATGTGCAGGACAGTCTGAAAATGCCTAAAATATGACATTTTTTCATACTGTCTCCCGATAGGGAGAATGTCCCCAGAATCGGAGACAAGTTTGTCTTCAAAACGGGAGACATTCCCCCGATCGAGGGACATCTTATTTTTTGGCAATGTAGCAATTTTTTAACATATATTGTCTCCTAAAACGGAGACAATCCCCCGATATGGAGATTGTCTCCGTATTTGAGAATTATCCCTAGCTGCCCTACGTGCACATGAAAAAAGATAGGAATGCAAACATAATTGGGGCATTTATATCCTCATACTGTCATGACTGTCTGAATTAAACTTTAAAGTTGCTTTGTGAGATCAAATGAGTCAAAGCTGATCCATTGATGGTTTTTGGTTTATCTCAAGTATGGAGATACAAGTTTGAAAGGTTTATCTCCAATATGTAAGTGCTTAACAAAGGGCTATTGAATAAATATACTTAACAAGCATTCACTCTTCTTCTTCTACTTCTTCTTCTTTTGGATGATGATCAGGATTCTTCGTAGAACTGTGCTGTTGTTGAAAAGTATGCATCATTCTGTATATGATAAAAACTAACATGTTTAATTTACAAAGAAAGTGGTGGAAGCTCTGCACTTCAGCAGCTAGTGTCCATCGATCACATGAAAATGAAGTATGATTTTGTAAAATGAAACCAAGATTTAGACCAGCAGAGTTAATGTAAACAATGCAAACCCATTACAATCCCATTAATGTAAACATGTTGTGGCAAAGGTTACTTTGGTTCCGGGTTCCTTTAACTTGACAGATAAACTGGACACAGTTGGTCACAGGGAGGGGGGAGGTGTCAATCAACAATGCAAGGATTATACCTATCACCTGTGTCACATTGTTGTTGTGTAATTGTTTCTTATGTCTTTTGAAATACCATGATTGGTAGCATGTCCAGTTTTTATGGAATCGGACATACAGTGGTTCTTCACATCTGGCACAATTCTTTCATATCAAAAGATTTGGTCATGAAACTATTTTGACAGCCATTTTTCCAATTCCATTGGTTTTAGAAGATCAGTTGTTTGGTAGTAGTTAAAGACATGTGCACTAAGCACTGATAAACTGCCTCTGTGAGTCTTAACAAGAAACAAGGTTAGGTTTACTGGCCATTCCAACATTACCTTAGCAATAGGCAGTTGTTGTAAAAGAAAAGAAAGAAGAAAAAATGGGCATCTGTCACTTTTTGAAGATAAACAAGAAAGAAAATAATATTGTGCCTGATCAGAAACTTTGTATGTGTTGTCTTTGTCAGCAAGGTACGGTATAACCACCTCTAAATGAATCAGCTTTGAAGATATTTGTTTATTTGACTAACTTATGTCACTGTCCAGAAGCTACTGCATGATATTTTCAATAAATGGTTAAATGATTTGGCAAAGAAGTAAATTGCAGATCAGTCTGCATATTGAACACACCCTGGTTAATAACTCTCAAAAGTCTTTTACTGGCATTTCATTCAAGAAAAAAGCCCTAAAAGAATTACACACATAGAATGGGCAAAGAATCATAGGTATGAAGTTACAGTGAACAAATTACAATTACCTCCCTTAAGCTTTACAGGTTTCCAATGGCTGTGGAACATAATGTACCCCTGTTGGTTGGTTGGTTGGTTGGTTAGTTTATTTTGTGTTATACATCCCACTCAATAGCTAAGGTCATGTGGAGATGGGAACTTGGCTTAAAGTCTCATTGGAGAGACATGGGAAACCTGCCATCAGACCTTTACCATTACGAAAATTTCCCATGCAATATACAGAGATTTTTTTCAGCTGTAAACAATGAAAATTTTCAGTAGAAAAGTTTGGATGTTTTTCTTATTTTTGCTCAAAACAACATAGATTGTGGGTACACAATCTAACATAGATTGTGGGTGCACAAACATAGATTGTGGGTACACAATCTATGTTTTGGAGCAAAAATAAGAAAAATAGGTATACCCTGGCATACCCCCGTTTTGTTATATTAAAGTGGGGTATAAGGGGGTATACATTATGCAGACATGTTTTCCTGATGGAGGTGAGTGGCTTAATCACTATGCCACAGAGGCTTCTATACCCCTGCTTTGTTTGATAATCATCAACTTTGTGATCTACTATTTCCAACATTCTCAGGTGGTTATAACATCTGTGTAATGAAAAGAAAATATTTTAAAAACAATATTAGAAGTTACATAAAAACGAGCACTTTTGTTTGTTCACACAGCGAGCATTATGTTTAAACTAACCCCATCTATTAGAAATTTCTTTTCATTTATCAAGTAAATTATAGGCTATGCACACAAACCAAGTTGCCTAACCGTGGCCTTTGATAACTTTTGGCCTTATATTGGGTATTTGGTAATTTAACATTTGTTTTAATGAGGGAAATTGCTCAAAACTTGTATTCTCATGAAACTGATTGCCCAGATGTTTCAAAATTTGGTAGATAAAATGAGCCGCCGCATAGGAAAACCAACCATCTTCATAGACGAAAACAAAGCCGCAGAACAGCTTCGCAGTAACTGCGAAGCTGATCAGCCCCTTTGTTTTCGCTACACGGATATTACAATTCCTCTACTTTCTAAATCAAAAATTTCAAGCTTCTAGCCTTTTTCTGTGACTATACAGGCTGGTTTGGGTTGGACCTGGTAGGAACCCAAATTATTTGTTTTCTCACGCACAGGCTCAAATATGTTAAAGGCAATTTAGCCATTCTAGGTGACATTTGAATGTGGCAAGCATACCTGAAAATCCATATTGAATTGTGCAAAAACATAAAACAGGGCAATCATGTGCTTAATGATCTGCTAGAAGTAACAGTGCCGCTGCACCTAATCTTAGTTCAGAATGTCGGTGATGAAGTGATGAGACCTATCCAAGAGTTCCTATTGTTTCTAAGTTATTTTAAGCAATGTAAGCAGTTTGATATTAGAGGTTACTGACTAACAGTACAAGAACTGATCAGTTCCTTTTAAAGCAAACAGATGATGTTTCTTGTTTGCAGTATGAAGGTAACTGATTTACAGTAACAATGGCTGTTTCGTTTTTATGGAAATGTAATTTAAAAGGCTTGTCATTTTGTCATTATTGTGCTTATGTCACATGTGACTGGCCTTCGGCTTCAGAAGCATGAGTGTTTAGCAAGGAGGTGTCAAAGTCATTTGAGTCATGTCATGAGAAAACCAACATGCATTTAGGAAACCAAAGGCGCAGATCAGCTTCGCAGTAACTGCGAAGCTGATCAGCGCCTTTGTTTTCACTACACGGATAGCACAATTCTTCTATTTCTAAACCCAAAATTTCTAGCTTCTAGCCATTGTCTGTACTGGTCGGTATGTGACAGACCTTGCTGGAAACCCCTAAAGGCTGGTTTTCGCATCATGGCTCATATTAGAGGTGGCTAACTTCAATTCCTTTTAAAGCAAACAGATGATGTTTCTTGTTTGCAATATGAAGGTAACTGACTTACGAGAACAAAGGCTGTTTCGATTTCATGGAAATGTAATTTAAAAGTTTGTCATTATTGTGCTGATGTCACATGTGACTGGCCTTCAGCTTCAGTAGCAGGAGTGTTTAGCGAGGAAGTGTCAAAATTATCTGAGCTGCGACATGAGAAAACCAACAATCTGCATATGCGAAACCAAAGGCTTGCCGAGGCGGATCTAATGAGTACCCACAATCTATGTTTTGGAGCAAAAATAAGAAAAATAGGTCTACCCCTGCAAACCCCAGTTTTACTATATATAAAAGTGGGGTTTAAGGGGGTATTCATTGCACGGATATGTTTTTCCTGATGAAAGAGACACTAGTCTTGGAGGTCTGATCAGAATTCAGTTAATCCCTCCCATGTAGTCCTGGTAAAGTATATCACAAACAGCAATGCACAATACATGTATCACACTACATGACAGTTTCAGCCATTTGCAATAATATTGCATTACCAAAATATATCCTCTGTCCTGAAGGTTCAGCCACACCTTTACATAAAAAACCTGCAACAAAAATAACTATAGTGAAGACCCAGGGAGTGTTTCAGCAAGTTGGATAGACCCAACAGTTTGTCTTCTTATCTATTCAAATCTGAAATCACCCATATTTGAATAAAATATTTTGCTTGTAAATGTGTTAAAAAAATTTGACTCTTCTCTCTTCAAGATGGTATTTTTGCACTTAATGTTATACTCTGGTAGTGCTTTAAAGATTGAAAATGTACTGTACACAGTAGCATAAGGCCAGTCATAACATGACCAAGATCTTATTAAAAAAAGGAAAGATGATCTGGTAGCGGTAAAAAATAAACCATACGCGGATTAAAAGCAAGTTAATATTGACAATGCAATGTAAACAGACATTGTAGAATCTAGCACCTTTGCGGGAAGTCGACAGAGGAACAATATTTACAAAGACACTACATTGAAATTAGAGGTATTTGCCTAACCATATTGTAATTAACAAGGGTATGAGATAGCTAAATGTAATCAATATGGGAGAAGGAGAATACTCCTTTGCTTTTAGATTGGGGAAAAATATTCGGAAAATACTGAAGTCCTCAGTAAGCAGTTATGTTAATGTTTGGATTGTCAATTAAACTAGCCGAACAGTTCCAGGACAAGCCTGAGAGGCAGATTACCAGTAATCCATGCATAATTTAGGTATTTACAACTGCTGTGAAATAGAATATGGAGAATGACCATAGAAATATATATATATGAGCCGCGTCATGAGAAAACTGGAATTTTGCCTATGCGAAAACAAAGGTGCAGATCTGATCAGCTTTGCAGCAGTGACTACGAAGCTTATCAATGCCTTTGTTTTCGCTACACGGATAGTAATATTCCTCTTCTTCTTAAATCTGAAATCTCAAGCTTCTAGCCATCCTCTGAGGCTGTACAGACCGGTTAGTCTCGGACCTGGTGGGAAACCCTGATGCAGCTCATATAACCAAATTCTATCCTGCTTATTATATGAAGAGTATATGATTTTCTTCTCATTTTTGTTCCTAAACCTGTAAGTTGCAAAAATGGCATTTCTGTGAGGAATAAAATCCTCCTTGAAGTGGAAACAGAAGGTCAAAGAGCATAAACCCAGATCATACTGCTTCTCCAAAAAACCTGGGAAAATAGTCAGAGTGAAAATCTATAACATGTACATATAGTAGCTGGGCAAATTTATGATTTGAAGTACACATTGAAATAGCACTTTCAAAAGTAAATGTTTACTATGTAAATGACTGAAAAAATAAAATTAACAAGATAGAATTTTACAATTAAAAAAGAAAAATCAAAATGATAGTAAATATTTGATGAAGATTATAGCTGTCTGTCAGAAAAAGTCCCTTGCTCTCTACATTCATGAGTGGTGTCATGAAGAAAAACATGCATTTTGCTTTTGCAAACACAAAGCCGCAGATCAGCTGCACAGTTACATTTCTACTTTTCAAATCTAGCCATTCTGGCAGTACAGCTCATTTTTGTCTTTCTTTGTTCAAGACCTGGAAGTTAGGTTTTGGCTCGGGTTTCAGTCTGTAATGATTTTAGAAGCCAATTCTGTGACACAGTTCTAATTACCTTTTTTAGCTCACCTGCATGAAAGTACATTAACCCATATTTGATGAATGGATTCTCCCATCATTGTCATTTGGATGAGTCCATTTTCATTTTTAGGGGCATCAGGAGTGATTTTTAAATTTTATTCAATTTGATGAAAATTCTCTAAGCAAACAGATTAGCCCGAGATGGGACGCCGCATTCTGCGGCGTCCCATCTTGGGCTAATCTGTTTGCCTATGTCCCATAAAAGGGACGCCAGGCTTAAATGAGTTAAGAGCTAATGCTCTCACGTCGGCGTCTGCTTTGCATAATGTTAAAGTTTTTCGTTAAAGTTTTTATAAGTATATTTCTCTTGAACACCTTGATGGATCAAGTAGATACTTTTCCTGATGTTAGATATTGGTCTGACATTTTATGCTGTACCATGGTGATCCACCTGCATGACATTGGGGTCAAGTTCACAGACCTTGAAAATTTATGTAAAAGTTTTTGGATAAAATTTCTAGAATTCTATATCTCTTGAACATGTAGCTGGATCTATGAGATCTATTTTGTCTGCTGTTAGATATTGAAGACTGAAGTTTTATGGTGTACCATCACCCACCAGAAAGACCATGGGGTCAAGGTCATGGACTTTGAAAATTATTATAAAGTTTTTTTTTGTTAAAGATTTGAGAAATCTATATCTCTTGAACATGTAGATAGATCTAGTCTACTTGAGATGTATCCAAGAGAAGTGTGGCTAAAATAACTGACCAATCTGACATGACCTTGACTGTTCACCAAGGATTTTAAACATTACATTACAAAAACTTGCCCATGCAATATACAGAGATTTTTTTAGCTTTGAAATTTTAAATCTTTTAGCTCAGAAATGTTAATATTTTTCTTATTTTTGCTCAAAACAAAGATTGTGGGTACACATTAGACTGCGAGGCGGTTCTAACCAGTAGCCACAATCTTTGTTTTGAGCAAAAATAAGAAAATAGGTACACCCCTGCATACTACAATTTTGCTATATAAAAGTGGGGTTCAGAGGGGATATGTATTACACGGACATGTTTTGTGTCATGTTTTCAGGTGTAGGTTTCAATGTCAGCAACAGCCAACCAACGATATGTGTCAACGACATCATACAACTTCACAATCGGCAACAAGGGACATCACTCCAGCCTGTCTCAGTGGAGCAGATAATCGCAAGAAGTGTGTCGGAAATGGAAAGATTGATTGAACAGTTCCAGTCAGAGGGGGCAGAGAGCTTCAGACAACAGTATTATGACAGATGGCTTCACAGGTATACAAATAAATCAGCAAAAATCAGAAGCATGTAATAAAACAGTTATCAGGAGTGGCAGGGGTGGTAGCAAATTTTATTTTATACTTTACAGTGAAACCCAATGTATATCAAAACTTGATAAAATTGGTATTTTCATTGATATGAAATTTCACTGATATCAAATCTCACTGATATCAAAAGTCACTAGTGACTGATATCAGCCTATATCGTCACTGTAATGACGTCAGATTTTTTGGATTACTTCTGACGTTTCCATTTACTTGACGTCATTAAATGTGTCTCACTTCAGAAATTCAAACGCCTATAACTCCGTTATTTATGAACGAAAACATAAAGTGTGGGTATTCATTTTCTTAGTTAGAACATAAGGAACAATGTGGTACCAAAATTATTCATGTTTTCAAAAATTTTTTGTTTTTGCATTTTCACCGCCTACCTTGTGCATTGGAAAATGCCTGTGCATTGTATAAAATAAAAAGAAAATTTGCTTTTTTTCGGTGAATACCAAATATATTTCATCTCGTGAGTTGAAAACATAATAATTTTCACTCGTGCTGCGCACTCGTGAAAATTCTGATGTTTTCAACTCACTCGATGAAATATATTTGGTATTCACCTCAAAAAAGCAAATATCCTCTATTTATTATATGGCAAGTGATGAAATATAGAGAAATATGTATTAAATATAACCAATATTTGAAAAAGTTATATTTTCACATGTGAAAATATAAGATATGGGAATACGCAAATTACGAATCCACCGTTTTATTTCTAATTTATACGTTACTAAATTTTATAATCTATGCTATTGTTGACGCAATGAACGTTCACACACAATAGCGACGTAATGACGTGACGTAATGACGTCATTTAAGATTTTGACGTCATATGCTTTAGCGCGCAACGTTACAATGACTACATGCAATATAATAAAAAGAAAATTCAGGTTTTTGTCGTGAATATGACTTTTATTTCATCTCGTGAAGTGAAAAATTATATATTTCATTCGTGCCTTCGGCACTCATGAAATATAAAAAAATTTTCACTTCACTCAATGAAATAAAACTCATATTCACTCCAAAAACTTGAATATCCTCTATTTATTCAGGCAGCCTTAGATCAAACATTATTTCTTGAGGATTTGTTTTCTTTTTATTCAAGAGCTAGTTGTCAGGTACTGTTATCCAACTGAGGGGGAATATTGTGGTTAACGCACTAATACATACATGAATAAAGGGAAAAAATGCAGTTTCAATCTTTGCAGGACTAATACATGAATAAAGGGGAAAAATGCAGTTTAAATCTTCGCAATCACATTTAATTTTGTTATGAATATTCCATTCTTTGACATTCCAGTGTTTCTTCAATTCCTGCAGAAACAGTTGTGTAATATCAAATTCCTGTTCTTCTCATTAAGCCATTAGATCATTTTCTGATCCATATCACATGAAATGTGGTGATACACTGTGAGTGATGGGTCAGATAATTTCCCCTGATTATCACACATGATGGATGGCAGGCTGTTCACTCCAACAACTTGTTGATTTCCCTTGAAATATACAGCTAAAATAATAAATTTCTTGGCAGATTTATCAAGTTGTAAGATTATTTATCATAAAATACAAGTACATGTATATGTACATTTTTGTTATAAAATTTACTGCATTTTACAAGCCTGCTATTAACTCATTTAATCCTGGCGTCCCTTTTGTGGGACATAGGCAAACAGCATAGCCCCAGATGTGACGCTGCAGAACGCGGCGTCCCATCTGGTTTGCTTAGAGAAATTTCATCGAACATTTGAATAAAATTTTAAAATCACACCTGAGGCCCCTAGAAATGAAAGTGGACTCACCCAATCAATAATGATGGGAGAATCCATTCGTCAAATATGGGTTAATATAATATTCTTAGAAGTTCTGACTGTCAAAAATTTGAATGTATTAAAAACCTCTATTAATGAAACTGAGTTCATATGGAGGAAGAGATCAGATATTTGAACATCTGTGATTGTCTTGCAGTCTCTGCAATTAGTACCTGTCTGCTAGACCAAACCTGCAAAATTTCATTCTATCAGACACACTGGATGCTTCCTAATCCTTGGTCCTGATATAAAAAGGTTTTGTTTGACTTTTTGGTAACAGATTTTGTTCTACTACGTTAACACAGCAAATCTCCACAAAACAGAGTTGGCCATTACATAAACTGCTTAACTTATATTACTTTAAACGAAACAAATAAAATCTTGATATAAAATTGCATTACAGGCACTATATTATGACTTGAAATACTTTCAGTGACATCATAAATCAAATCAAATCATTGACCAAATTCTAGGAATTATTGTAGAAAAAAATCTGATACCCTGAGAATCAAACAAAACCAAATCCTATCGGGACCTATGGTGAAAAACAAACAAAACCTTTTTATATAGGGACAAAGGAAGCACCCAGTGAGACAAATGTCCAACAAAAATGCCAAGATGACACTTTTAAGAAATAGGTACTATCGTGCAAAATAAGCTTTTGTCTTGCAAGTAAACAGCTGCCCTGTAGATTGAAAAAGGATTCTTTGAAGTCTGGTGTTGCATACTTACAATGTATCAGTGTTTTGCATTTCTCCCTCCCTCCCTCAACCATAATTAAGCCATCAAACCATGTTTGTTTACAAATCAATTTGCTCACTGACAAGACAACACAAACAATAAACAACAACCCCACACTCTTCCTTCTGATAGCTTTTGCTATAGTAAAACAAACATTGGTCATTAATTATAGTCTGTCAGCTCAGAACAAGTCTACGAGGGGAAAGCAAAAAGTTCGTGGACTTTCTTAATAACTTTTATAATTAACGTCCGATTGTTTTCGTAGTTTCACATGTGTAATGATGGTCTATTATCGACACTCATGTAAAATGTTGTTTGTCGAATCTTATTTTTGATTGGTCAAATTACATCGACAAACACGTGGGGTTTGCTACCCCGGAGCACGCCGTAAAATCTCTGTTTACGTGTTTATAAATATAAAAATATTTTTAAAAAATGTCATTTTTAAATCTCCTTAAATTATGGAAATATTGATAATGATGTGATTCGGCTTGGAATGTGAAATTGCAGTTCTCGCATTCGAAAGACAACGCTACAGCGACACTTTTGAAAGACAAGTCTAAGCAAAAATTTAGTAAAAATGACGTTACTGGTAAATGGCGGAAACTTGCACATCGATAAAATTTGTGCGAGACTTCCGAATAAAACCTACAGAAACGTCTGATTTGTTACCAACAGCTAGAGACACATCAGAACTGAAGCATACAACAGTGTTCAATGATGTGCAAAGTGTTAGTCACAACGAAATAGCTTTTAAAAATAGCAAGTAAGCACAAAAATCTACGCGAACAACTTTAACGTCATGTCATGCCCCGTACAATCCTAGCGTCTGTCGCAGAAATTGTCATAAAAACTAAATTTTTCTAGCGATTTGTCTTAAACTTTCTACTGTAATCCTTCACGGATGGGGAATAAATATATGAAAATTTGCTTGAAGTCGAATGAGAAATAATGTTTTTATTGGAACTTTTGACTCGGCCAGCGTATACAGAAAACTTGTTGGCAAATGACGTTAACGTCTTGGCGTGCTCCGGGTAGCGCTAACACGCATCAAACAAATTGCCATAGAAACGACGTTTATCAAGCGATTTGTCTGAAACTTTCTATGCTTGTTTGTATTAAATTGATCGCAAACATACGGTAATTTCAGAGAAATCGCATATGTACTTTTTATTTTATTGACAAAGTCCACGAACTTTTTGCCTTCCCCTCGTAGCATGTAGTCATGATGACTGATGAGTCTTTTTAGGCTGATTAGTCAGGTACCAGTGGTCAATGTTGCTGGTGATAAGATGTCAGTTGCTACTAATTGCCGACAATTTGCTTGGTAGCAATTTGTCATACATGTATGTACTTTTGCTAGATTTGCATATTTTGAAAGAAATGGTTTTAAGCTGCCATATTTGTAGTACTGTATACATAGCATAATACCTAAAAAGTTGATATTTTCTCTCAGGTCTCCATCCAGTTTCTGTCGAAGAAACAAACTAAAAAACTGAAGTGCCTTAACAAATTACATATAATTAAATATAGCAAATACATACGCTTATTCTATGTACATGTATGACAAAAATAGTGATTTTCAACATGGCTGAGATGTCAGGAGTTTACTCCACTCTTGCCACGGGTTGGCCTTGTCCCCAAGGTTATAAAACGTTTTTCATGCTCTGCTCAGCTGGGACTAAAATTTATCCTGCTCATAAATGTTGAAATGACAACAATTGGATGAATTACTGGCTTTGATGGTCTAAACCAAAAATTTCATTTGATTTGCTCTATTTCAATATTTATATGATCATTTAAAATTTTATGCTCAGCTGAATTGAGCATGAAAAAAGTTTGATAACCTAGGAGCCTGGTCATGCAGTACCTCATTGCAGTACCTCCGGGATCGATCCACTCAAATAAAAAAAAAAAGTTCCTACTAAAATTACCATGATTCAATCATCATGAGGCAACTAACATAACTTTAAAATTTGTGGGCCTCAACAAGGCTTAAATAAGAGTGTAACTTTAAAATACTTTTTCATCAGATTAGTTCTTTTAATTTTAGCAACAGTGAAGTGACCCTTCAGTCTGAAGGTAATGCTGCTGTTAGAGTTATTGGCCTTGATGACTTTGGCTACCTCCTGGTAGAGAGTTCCTCAGGGGAGAGAATCAGTGTCCAGCCTGATGGGAACAGCTTTGACATGATGAAGAATCTCATCGCCATGAAGACTCGGTAGACAACACTTGAAAACGGTTAAAAGGAAATGAAGGAAAAATAATCTGCTGATTAAAATGGCAACTATGGAATACTTAAAAATGGCTTAGAAAAAAAGGCATAGACAGGTGCCACTTATTTGGCTTATTTTAAAAATTAGCTTTAAATGTATTTTATATCAAAAGAACTCTCTCAATTAAAATTTCTCCTTTCATCCAAGTGGGCTTTATACAAGATCAAGAGCAAATTAGACTCATTTGCTACTTGATAAGACACATAATTAAATATACAAGGCAGTTCTATTTAATAATAATTATAAATACACAAGACAGTTCTATGCACTATTATGCACAAGGACATGCATATTGGAATTAGACAAGAAGCTTTTGGTATGGTGCTAGTAAACAATAAACAAGAAAAAGGAAAACAGTATTATATGAGCCATGTCATGAGAAAACCCAAGTTCTTGATTTTTAGCCAAATCCATTTTAAACAAAAAGAAAGCGGTCTTTAAGTTTAGAATTTTATATGTCAGATATTGATGAATTGACAACATATATCAGAAGCAAAGGCACTTATCTGTTACCGTCTTTCCATTCTTTTAGGTTTTTTTTTTTGTGCAAAATACGCAAGTTTTCTCATGACACCTCAAATTATTCATTTGTAAAACCATTTAATTGTTATTTTTGTGTTTGTTTGTAATTGGAGTCTGCTTCTTAGTGTATACAGTGGTGTTATGGCTAAAAACCCAAATTTTAACGGCTAATTTGTTAACGGCTAATTGTAAAATTTCGCGGCGAAATTGTGTGAAAAATAAAAGTCAGCGCGGAATTTCGCCGCGAAATTCCGGATTTCGTGGCGAAATTCGCGGCGGAACACGGCGAAAAAGTATATCTGTCATTATGCACAAAAATCAATTGACCGGTGTTTCGCGGTGTTTCGCTGCGAAAAAGATGGCAGTCACATTTTTTTTTTTTTTTTTTTTGTTTAAATTTAATTTTAATTTGGATGTTTTATATCATTTCAAGTCGTATCAATGTTTTGTTTTTGTTTCAATTGACAATTTTGTTTAATTATCGTTTTAGTCCCGACAGTCACAAAAGTTTTATTGTTTCAATTTCATTTTAATTTGTATGCATTTATTTCCTTTCAAGTCATATAAATATTTGTTTTCTTTTGAATTTTGTATGAAAATCGTTTAAGTTACGTGTTTTATTCGTGTCTTAACTGCTTTGAAGTTTCTGAGACCCTAGTTTATTTTCATGCTTCTTTTTCAGATTAATCAGACTTACCCGATAATATTAGATCCTATTATCTAACTTAATTAACAAAACAAAAGCTTATAGCGGCACAAGCAATTTTCATGGGATGATTGCCCACAGATTTGTTTGTTTGTATTGACGCTGAACGTCCCAGTCACCAATTTTTTGGTCATATCTGGACGGAGCTACCGTTTCCTGGGTATTAAATAGTACTGTGGGTAGTTAATGTGCCTTACTCAAGGACACAACACGGTATTGCAAGTGCGGATCAAACTCATGACTCGATTCGGAGTCTGATGCACTACAACTATGCCATCGCGATCCCAACCCAAATATGTATACAAGTCTTTTTGGATTCAACATGATGAAGCAATCGGCTTCAACTCTTCTGTAGACATTTAATTGCCTGTGGTAATGACACTGCTAAAAGCATCAGTGAATTTTCGATTACGTCAAGTGGACGCCGTTTCGTTGAAATCAATTTAGTCAAAACGACATACGACCTTCACCGGGTTGATACGATATTCGATCAAATACGAGCAGTACAGCAACGTACATGTACACAACTGTGTCGAAATTTGACGGGGTTCTTTTGCTAACAGGTTTGAGTTAAACAGCATGTTGTGTGCCTTCCAAAATCCAAATGTACGGATGGCTTGGAACACGTACATACATGTCGAATGTCAAAACCTCATTGTATACAAGACACAATACACTAGTAAAATGGAGGATACTGTGTTTCAAACAAAGTATTGTAGTTCATACTGATACTTGTACACTAATTTTGTGTAAGAAAATTAGTTTTGTGTATGAAGTTTTCAGTTTTTTTTTTGGACACATACATGTATATACAGTAAGGGCCACGAGTACGCACCGTGGCAATATGAGCGCATGCCGCATAAATCGATGGTGAATAGATTAATTAGAACAAAGTTGAGCGCAGAAGCCTAGAGGTGGATTGTAGGAATTGACCGGAAACAAAATGCCCTGTCTTTGATTCCTATATTCGTTGGGTTTCGTACTTGAGCAAAACCGGTATACATGTATTACCCTGAAAGTGCTGTAGCCATGAGACTCAAACAAAGTGTTAATCTGAACTCAGGATGATCTTCGCTAGTTGTACTACAAGGCAAGTACAATGTATAAATCGATATGATTGCGATTAGTCTTGTGCTGGCATTCATAGAGGGTGATCAGAGTGGTAACCAGCAAACCCAAATGTCAATATGTCTCTTTTTGTTTTGTCGTTTTACATGGTTGAGCTCAAATTGAATTATCGTAGTTCACATTGTAAACGCTATAAAGTGAAGCGATTGAGGAAAATATTAAAAATAGAAAGCAAGGAAACTAAGTGTTAATTGAGCAATATCCTTTAGACAATGTTTGTGCTACAAAACAAGGCACAAAGTAAGATAGCCCCTGCCCATTGGGACCTAAAGAAATATATGGGCTGTTTGTGCCTCTAGGCAAAGCTTATACCTTATCGACTGATCATCTGATTACTGGTTTACGGCTCAGGTCTGTGCCTCACTCACTCACTCACTTAGCCTAGGTATAAAGGTTTCAAGTCAAACCATCCATACATATAAGCAGTATTGGCTTAGACGGATGGTTATATTTCAAACACTTGTTGGATGTCATGAAAATGGAGGCAGCGTCCCGACATGAACATTGCTGTTGATTGGGACGTAAAGCATCTAATTAAACAAACAAACAAAGTTAGATTAAAGGAGCTGGCTCATTACATTATAAATATTTTCGTCTACCCGTGATTTCGCTATCGTACCATGTAATACCAATGGAAAAGTCGCATTGTGCACATTGTTCATTTCTATACATGCATAATTGTACAATCATACTATTAACGTGCACGTAAATCACGATCTATACTAGGAACAGATGAATCATAGTGTGGTCATTAAATTAAAAATAAATAATGTTAACATTTACAGGTATTTCGCCCTGTTTCGCGGCGAAATAGAAAATTCAAACTTACCTGTTGTTACCATTAAAAAGTGAATTTCGCCGCGAAACACTGCGAAATTTCACCGATTTTCGCGGCGAAAAAATTACCGATTAACCGTTTAAATTTTCCCTCGGCCGGTGAAATTTCACGGAGGTTTCGCTGCGAAAAATCACAAGTGATCAGTGCGAACTGTGCAAAAATGGGTTTTTAGCCATAACACCACTGTATGTATGAATTCTGAATTTTGTCTACATTTTTTTTTTGACAAGTTTGTTTCTATTGTGGTTTTACATCCCATCCCAGTCAATAAATTTTCAGTCATATCAGGCTTCGAGGTTATAAAACTTTTTTCTTGCTCAACTCAGCTGAGACTAAAATTTATCTTGCTCATAAATGTTAAAATGCCAACAGTTGTTGGCATTTTAACATTTATTAGCAGGATAAATTACAAGCTTTGTCTATCTTAACCTGAAATTTCCATTTATTTGGGCTATTGCAGTGTTTATGAGCAGTTTAAATTTCATGCTCAGCTGAGCTGAGCTTGAAAAAAGCTTTATAACCTCGGGGCCAGGACAGAGACAGACCCTACCTAGATACTAACGCGGATATGTACTATGGGGAGTTATTTGCATAACAACACTGGCAGGGTTCAAAAACAGCAGGCTGTCAGTCCAGAGTGAGGCTCTGCCAGTATGATACCACTTTCCTCTTTGAACCAGCCTTAGTTTATATTAGATGGATAAGAGCGACATTGTCTGAAATGAAATATACTGTGTGTTTCATAGTGTCTGATAATGGTTTTCACAGATATTTTGCAGCTGTTTAAATATAGATTAAATATTTTCTTAGAACATATTTAGTTTGTCGCAACATGTGCAGCAAAACTTTTGAAAATCGGTTGGCAATTAAAAAAGTTCTGGCCAAAAACATTTTTAAATAGGGATTTTCTGTATAAAAATCTCATGAAAGGGAGGTAAATACTTTCCCGCAAAAAAAAAATAAAATTCTTTTTATTTCATTATGATTGCTCAAAATCATTATAAAATTACACAAAGGAGGATTGACTATTTGGCCTGTATATGCCTATACTTTAGCAGCCCAGAACACTGTTATTAAGCTCCTGGTGCTAATCCTTTATGTTTAGGACAACACATCCATGTCTTGTGAAGGTATATCATGCTAAAGTCCAATTCGCATGTGCCAAAAATACACGCGTGTAAATATACTCCGGTGTGCAAATTTTACTCTGGGTAAGCAAATGGCGCATGCGAATGCAAATACACACCGAAGTATATTTACATATGGGTAAATTTACTCCTGGGTCTGACCAGATGCAAATTTTATTTTTTATACAAATACACACGTGTAAATTTACTATTATGTCCCATGAAAATGCAAAGTAAAATTTACCCATGAGTATTTTTTATTTCAAATCAATATTCTGCTTTTAGATAATGAATTTTCACATTTTTGTTTTTAACTGATTATATGATAGTTGCTGAAACTGTGGACACCATTGCTAAATAAGAGTTCATTGCCATTCAACACATTTTAGATCATATGGAGTGCAAACAGCCACACTATTTCTTCATCATTCTTGGTGAGGATTCTAGCGGCATTTTAACAGTAATTCCTTGTGAAAGGATGGGGAATAACTGACTGCTAAAGATAAGCCTGAGCATAACATGATTCTCCTCTGCAGCCAAAGTCCTACAAGAATACCATGAAGCAGTTTCTACATGTTTTGCAAATACAGAAAACTTAAATGAACAGGTTTTAATCCAGAAATAATTTATTTACATACAAAAATACTCCTGGTGATAAAACCCATGCGAACGCAATTTAAATTTACTCACAGGTTGATTTGCACACCGGAGTATATTTACACACCGGAGTATATTTACACGCGTGTATTTTTTGCACATGCGAATTGGACTTAAGATATTTGCATATTTTGTCATTATTTGGTAGAAATCTAAGTTCCAGAGGGGGTGGGGGTCTAAATTTCATAAAAACTAAAGATCGAAATTTTGAGTTTTTTTCTACATGTCATTACTTACCCCAGACAAAATTTTCATGAACAAGTAAACGCTGTCAAAAAGTACCCATTTTCATGATCATGGATTATCTCCTTTGCCAATGCAAAATCCCTATTCAAAATTCATTTTGGCCATAAAAGCCTTATCTGTGGACCGCTTTTCAAAATTTTTGCATCTCCTATTAGGACAAACTAAGATCAAGATCTTGAAATGAAAATAACTTTCCTATCGTCCTCCACACAAAAAATTTCTGCGAAAAACCAAACCATTATCACAGGCAAGTTTTTAAACTTTAGAATCTTAAATAATGATTTTGTTGCAGTAAGACTGATAAATGTGATTGCTGTGATTTTATTCAAATATTGCTGTTTCCTTGTTAAATATGGAAGTGTTGGTCCTCATATTATAAGAAAATGAAAACAACCTCAGGAATATGATACCCAAGATAATTTGAGCCGTGACGCGAGGAAACCGGTCTTCGGGGTTTCCGACCATGTCTGACACAAACCGGCCTTTATAGTCACAGAAGCAGGCTAGAAGCTTGAAATTTCAGATTTAAGAAGAAGAGAAATTGTACTATCCTTGTAGCGAAAACAAATGCGCTGATCAGCTTCGCAGTTACTGTAAAGCTGATCTGTGCCTTTGTTTTCGCATAGGCAAACCCCCGTTTTCTCACGGTGCGGCTCATTTGATAGTGATCAAAAGTTTGTGCATGATTGTTTATTGAGAAGAGTTTATTGAGAAGAGACAGTGCACAGTAGTTTGATAGTGATTACAAGTTTTTGCATGATTGTTTATTGAGAAGAGACAGTGTACCGTAGTTTGATAGTGATTACAAGTTTTTGCATTATGGTTTATTGAGAAGAGACAGTGTACCGTAGTTTGATAGTGATTACAAGTTTTTGCATGATTGTTTATTGAGAAGAGACAGTGCACCGTAGTTTGATAGTGATTACAAGTTTTTGCATGATTGTTTATTGAGAAGAGACAGTGCACCGTAGTTTGATAGTGATTACAAGTTTTTGCATGATTGTTTATTGAGAAGAGACAGTGTACCGTAGTTTGATAGTGATTACAAGTTTTTGCATGATTGTTTATTGAGAAGAGACAGTGCACCGTAGTTTGATAGTGATTACAAGTTTTTGCATTATGGTTTATTGAGAAGAGACAGTGTACCGTAGTTTGATAGTGATTACAAGTTTTTGCATGATTGTTTATTGAGAAGAGACAGTGCACCGTAGTTTGATAGTGATTACAAGTTTTTGCATTATGGTTTATTGAGAAGAGACAGTGCACTGTAGAGAAGCTTCCATGTCATAGTGGTTAAGCTGCTTGCCTTGTGATTCGAGCCGGTCTTTTGGATAAAACTTTTAACCACAGTACTTTTTCCATATACATATAACCTTAGCTGTTGAACTGGACGTAAGTCACAAAATCAACCAGTTGTATTGTAGACTCAGACTGCAGTGTCAGTATTGTTTACACTAGTGTGTCTGAAATATCCAAAGCATTAACATAACATTTGTTTTGGCTCTAATTTCAAATAGAAATAAAACCATGATCCTTTGGTTTAAACACTAGTCTATCAATGAATTCACAAATAAAAATAATGACAATCGATAAATCAAAGGATCAGAAAACAAGCTTCAAGGAAGCTTATATCAATCTTCTCCTAGATCCTTTAAGAGACTGAGATCCTTTAAGAGCAGTGAGCATATTAATGAGAAATGTGCCATACCACAGTTTTGGCTACTCAAGGCTTTTTGAAGCACAAATTATAGCACAGCATTATCTTTTCTCTCTTATTTTTTTTTCTTTTTTTCATTACTGAACTTTACATACACTGAATGTCTTGCATTGATTCAATGCCTCAAGTTGAAGCTGAAATATAGAAAATATTTACCAAAGTGCTTATGAAACTACAGTAAAATTATCCTCTACACATTTAAGTATATTGCGTAATAATAGTTCAAGAATATGAGAATTCCTGATAAAATTATAGTTAGAGAAATTGCAAAGTGGTTAAGTTGTAATGTTTGGTATTGTTTAATGTGCAAATTGAAGATGACACGGGTGCTTAAAGTTTCTTGCCATAAATAAAATGTAAGAAATATAACAAATACCTTTTCTTGAGAAATCCAGGTGAGAAATGACTGTCAGAAGAAATACACAACCAGGTCTAGATATCATTGGAGAAACTATGTTAAGAATGAGTGTCCATACAGCAATGCTGGCCATGTAGACATTTATTTTTAGCAATTTTCTATGAATTATTGCTTTAACTTCAAATACACAAGCTAATGTAAGAATGTTGTCGGGGATGTATTTTGCTTATCTATGGATATTTAGAAGACAGGAGGAATACAGAAGTCTTGATTATTAATTTATTCAGTTTTTCTTTTTCAATCTCAAAGATCAACGTAAAACACAATTGGAAGATCCAAATAACATAATATAGTTTTCAAACACTTTAACAAAGTTCTACAAATATAAAGTCGCTGGTAATGTCCAAGCTTTAAATTGATAATTACTGAGAGTTGGAATAATCCACACAATACTAAATATAATGTTTTCGCTTAGTTGGTAAAATCCTAACTAACTAAACAAATTTCAAAATTCAAACATCTCAAAAACTGCAGACATCAGACACGCCCCTTTTTAACTCCTAAACCAATAATTTTATTCTTAGGGGCTGCATAAGCATGTCTGCCAAATTTAATTATACAATTTAATCCCTTATCAATATTAATAAAGATGCCATGGATATTGATGAAATGCTAGCCTACCTAATCACAATAAAATGTCTAAGGACCCCTTCTTAAATTAAGTATGTTATCACAAGAATTTATGATGAAAGATACTAATCCTTAATAGGCTTGCATTTGTGCAAACATTTGCACCTGACACATGAAAGAAATTAAAATATGAAGAAAATTTTGGAATGAGAGAAAAAAATTAATAAATAAAAATTTATACTCAAAGTTACAATAGTTTGCAAACTGTATTAAAATAACTAATGAACTAAATGCTTAAATTTAACTTTCTAACAATTACTCCCTACTTAGTTAACAATCGACCTCGATTGTTTAAAAGAACAAAACATCTGCATCAAAGAATCAGTTAATATTCTATAAAATACATAAACTCAATATAAGTGACTGAACAACTTTTCAAAAGCTGTGATATAACCTTTACAAATTGATTGATATTGCAGTAAAAGATGCATCTCATGTTGTTATATATGTATAACTTGAGAAAAAGAAAAAAGACTAAAATTGGAAACTTGTAAACATAGTGTACCTATACTTTGTTTATTTGATTTGTTGCTTGACAATAAAATAAACACTAAACATGTATATTTGGAACAGATCCACAAAATTTGAAGGTTTCATCCTTTAATTAAAAAATGATCCAAATCTTAATCTAATCTAGGAGTTGAAATATATATGTTTGATATAAAATATAAAACCTTAATGCTAACTTCTTTTAAAACATGACTAAATAAATTTTCAGAAATTATGAAGTAACATATACAATATTAGAAATGCTTTGTTTGTTTGATTTGATGCCTTACACAAATATTATACGGGGAAACAGTCCACAAGAACTTCCAGCTTGTTCGTCCTTTATTACAACATGGTATTATCGAAGGTTTACCCTCCTAGAACGAAACATCTGTTAAAGTCTGTGGATCAGTTTCCCTGCAAACACACATCCGGCCCCTCTTCTAGGACCTATTTCATTATTATAAAATACTGAAGAATTTTTAATACATGTAAACTGTCAGCTACTATACATAGGTACCCTATCTTTAAAAAAACAGTGGAAAAGAACCATAGGAACTTCCAGAGTTTTGTCCTTCATTACACCTTGGTATTATCGAAGGTTATACCTCCTAGAACGTAACACTCTGGTTTAAGTATATGGATCCATTTCCATGTAAACCCAGGTTTCTAGGACCCATTTTATTAAAACCCAAAATTACAGAATTCTGAATACACTGTTAACATAAAATACAATACAAATTTTCTACATAAGAACAACTGCCTTTTTCTCCTCAAATAGATCAAATCATCTTTAATAATTGGTATTCACATAACATCATGAAAATAACATACCAAAATTATTTTATAGACATGTATGCATGTCTCATAACGATCACTTTTTTTAAATGCCCAGAAACAAATGATAGGCGAAAAAAAATATTTACTTTCAAACAGACTTCTTTTGATAGAAGAAGTAATTGTACTCATAGAGGCAAGATGATGAGAAACTCAATGTCATTTTATCAAGATTTTTGTCCCTTGCCGAATGTCACGTGTAGTGTTTTCTCAGCTACCACAATGGTATCCTAACAATTATATTTAGGATCAGGACAGAAATTCTTCAAAAATAAAATTGTTAATCATTTTATCTTCCTCTCATAAAATGAAACATGAAATTATCCCTACAATTAGGATCATTTTCCATTACATAATTTTGAGTTTACTATGCCCCGGACACAGAAACCAAGGAAACGATCAATCTGATTTTTTTTTTTATTATGATATGTGTGCTAGATCATATGCTTGTAACATGAATTATCATTTTTGTTCTTTCTATATTTTTTTTCCTCCATTTAATTTATTTACATGAAACATTGAGTTGAGTTTATACACTCAGACCCTTTTAATGCAATATTTGCACTCTTAAAGTTTAGTGCCAATCTTTATGACTGCTATATTCGGCTGTCAATTGAATGATGTGGTACAGTAGTGTCCTTCACCGGAATTTGATCTCGCAAGATCAGTTACACAGCCCTTAAATTCTTGAAATCAGCATTAGTTTATTAGTTAATATGCTTTCATTTTATGCAAATAGCTCATATGAGTTATCTCTGGATATGGTTAATACATGAAGCATCTAAACCATTCAAAACCAGGTATAGCTAAGTTTCAAGTCAGCTACATAAAAGGTTATTCTAGGAATCTTTCTCGCATGCATTAAGCTACATTCTAATTTAATAGTTTTCCCCCATTGGACAGTGTCTCAGCTGTTCTGTACATGTGTTTATCCCTAGGTCAGGTTTCTAACCTGCAAACTGTTGCAGTGACACTCATCACCCAACTTTGTTTGATATTCTTTAGTAAGTACACACCGAACTTGAGTTATCGTCCTTAATTACAACAAGGTATTTTCCAGGGAGCAGCATAATAATCATACCATCAGCACTAACACTGATAATTAGTTTCCATTAACCTGTAACTTACTCAGCTTATATAAATACTCATTTTTAAAAGGTGTTAGCATGTTTGCAGAAAAATACACTTGGTACACACCACATCAACAGTATTCTGGTCATCTGCATGTGACCTGAACAAAATATACTTTCACATAAAAGTGCCAACAAGAATTTAAAAAATGTTGTTTCTTTATTAATGTTAGCATATTTCCTATCATTTTTTTTTTTTTTTATCCAAGCATCAGGTAATTTTTATCAAACCAGCATAATTAATCAGTATCTGCCATGTCCTAACTTCTGTAGGTTACCGGCAACCTTAGCACAACTATTTTAGCAAATCTATCGCTTATACAGATCAAAGCTAAGGGGGATCATGATGAAACTACATCAGGACTTTTCGTCTCTGGAAAATCATACTAATTCATTATTTGTCATCCAAACTCACAAGACAAAAGAACATCAGGCAATCATAGCAGGTAGTTCAGCTTACTCCAATTGCGACTTAATGAAAAGAAAAGAAACACACAAAAAAATAACATGTAGAGCAAGCGGGATGATGGCGGCCAACCATCAAGTAGCACTATAAAACAACAAATTTACATTTGTTAAGGTTTGCTTGTCATACATGGAAAAGCATTTTAAAAGTTTTAGGGAAAAATTATCTGTCAAACAAAAAAAAAAATAAAAATAAAAAAACTGAAATCAAAAATGCAGTATCGATACTGTCTAGCAAAGCGGATGAGCTATTTGTCTACCCTTTACTATAATAAGTACTCAACAAAGAGTTTTTCACCGATTCTTTTTCTTGCCTAGGCTAGTGGTTTGGGCATTAGTAGATTAAGGGCGCCAATTATATAACACCTGCACATCAATCTCAAGATGGCGGTCAAATTCATCAAATTCAAATCATGTCCCATTAAATTACTGACTGATTATTATATGTGGCTCACAGTACCCCACTATTTTAACAATTTGCACGGCACTGGATGCTGGATTCATATTATCCTTTAATAGACATAGCCTAGGGAAACATACATATATACATTATCATTTTAAACGTTCCTAATAGGTGGCATATAAACTTAATGCAAAAAAGACAAATATGGCTAAACATTATTGCATAAGCAACCATATGGCAAGGACAAATAATACCATGGCATCAATAGGAAACATTTAACTGAAATACTAAAACTAAGGCTAAATGATCCTAAATACTTTTAATCATTTGTTCCATCTAAGATACTTAAATGTGACTCCATTTCAACAGCTTACAAGCTTTTAAACTCTGACTAAAAGCTAAAAGACAATTCAGGAACTTTCTATTGGACATGAACATACATTACAAAAACATACATGTGTAATGACCGAAAGCAGATTTTTTTTTTTTCATACCTAAATTTACTACACTGTTCTGAACACAAAAAAAACAACAAGATGTTTAGAAAATGATACTTTAGGTCAAAGTCCTATGTTACAGCATTTAGTCATTTTGTTCTTTCACTAAGTCCATGTAAGCATAAAGAAAGCAAAATAGCTAACATGTGAAAAAGATAGTTTTGCATTGGATGAATAATTATTATAGTACCACTGGTCAGGACTATGTTGAATATTAACATGCCAAAATATTAAATGTTTTACAATTTTGGTTACCTAAAACCAATTTATTAATTGAAATTTTTCTCTTTGATAAATTTAATAGCAGCAACATTATGTTGCATTATCTTAGCATTTGAAATCCAGAACGATATACAGCAAAATGTTTAAGCTTTCCATTACATGGTGAATCATCAAAAGTGTAATGATGTTGTTTTACAATTTAAACAAAATACCATATTTCTAAAGTGGCTCTTCCACTTACAAGACAAAGCTTTTTCTATTAAAATCATAAAATTAATTCACAAAATGTCTTAAGAACATCATGTGACTACAAAAAAAATGTTGCATGATACATGTACTTTTCAACAAAGGTTTTGTAAACAGATATAACTAAAGAAGTAACAGTCGTTACTTACCAAAGTATTTTCTTTGCTTAAATTCAAAACAATAAATCAATCAAATACAAAATACACAGTCACCGAAAATACTCACAATACAGTACTGTTCTGAATCAGTTTATGATCATTTCTTTCTGCCCTTATGCTTTTGCTTTTGCTTAGCATTGTTCATAGGAGATATGCTATTTAACACCGGTATTTCAACAGGTCTAGTGTCTATGTCCCTGCTCCTAACAGAACTGCTACAGTCAGTGTGTCCATGGGGACATGGACCTCCAGCATTCCATGTAGAAGATCTCCTCCAATTGTCCAACATCATGGCTTGCTGTTGCACCTTCTGTTCCAACGCCAGACACTTGTCATGTTCTTCTGACCAGCGCACCTCTGTGTCATAATAGTCCTGTTTGTAACTCCTCAATTCATTGATCATTTTAGCCTGCTGACTGACTTGATGCTCTAAGGCCTGTGCCCTGTCCAGTTGGAATGACCATCTCCCTTCTGCATCAAAATAGTGCTGTTTATAACTTGTCAAATGTTCCACAGTTTTCTGTGCTGTGTCGAGCTGTGTTGAAAGCTCATGACATTTTTGTTCTTGGTTTGCCACTGCAGTACTGAGCTTAGCATTTTCAGACAACAAAGACTGATTCTCAGTTTCCAGTATTTTGATTGTTTCTTTTGATTGTTCCATTTCCACTGTATGTACTTTTTGGGCTGAAGTATTTGAAGTATTCAGCTGGTCTAATTTCTTCTCAAGTTCCTGGATTTTGTTTTCAGCGAATTCCAAGCTGCACACAAGACTATCAGTTGCAACAGACAATTCTGGTTGTATGGCCGGCCTAGAGAAAAGCTTCTGAAACTCTCTGTCAGACAGCTCAGCACCGGGTGTCATCGCACACACAGTTTTCCTCTCAAAGAATGTTTTTCTCCTTTTCAGGTCACGTTCTTTCTGTGCTCTACTTTTGAATTTCACTGGTAGATCTGAATTTTTGAAGTCCCTGAATTTACAAGGGGCGTATCTGTATGTCCTCTTGAAATAAGCAGTGCTGGATGGCAGCTGCTGATATGGCTTCCAGTATGGCCTTAAATTTCCGCCATAAAAATAATTAAAGTCCTGCCTCCTAATAAAATCCATTGTTACCACTCCTGTACTTGGGGAATCACTTGGCAGCGAAGGTACCGTGACCACGTAATAAGCTAGAAAGTTATTACTCCGAATTCTAGCACCAAATTGTAAGATTGTTGTCGGGGATGTATTTTGCTTATCTATGGATATTTAGAAGACAGGAGGAATACAGAAGTCTTGATTATTAATTTATTCAGTTTTTCTTTTTCAATCTCAAAGATCAACGTAAAACACAATTGGAAGATCCAAATAACATAATATAGTTTTCAAACACTTTAACAAAGTTCTACAAATATAAAGTCGCTGGTAATGTCCAAGCTTTAAATTGATAATTACTGAGAGTTGGAATAATCCACACAATACTAAATATAATGTTTTCGCTTAGTTGGTAAAATCCTAACTAACTAAACAAATTTCAAAATTCAAACATCTCAAAAACTGCAGACATCAGACACGCCCGTTTTTAACTCCTAAACCAATAATTTTATTCTTAGGGGCTGCATAAGCATGTCTGCCAAATTTAATTATACAATTTAATCCCTTATCAATATTAATAAAGATGCCATGGATATTGATGAAATGCTAGCCTACCTAATCACAATAAAATGTCTAAGGACCCCTTCTTAAATTAAGTATGTTATCACAAGAATTTATGATGAAAGATACTAATCCTTAATAGGCTTGCATTTGTGCAAACATTTGCACCTGACACATGAAAGAAATTAAAATATGAAGAAAATTTTGGAATGAGAGAAAAAAATTAATAAATAAAAATTTATACTCAAAGTTACAATAGTTTGCAAACTGTATTAAAATAACTAATGAACTAAATGCTTAAATTTAACTTTCTAACACTAACAATAACAAAACCAAAGATATTTGTTACTTTATATCTTGAAAATATCTTTTAACATAATGTCTTTTTCTGTGTTAATGTTTATCTTTTTTATTGGCATCTTGGTGCAGCTATAGTAAGTGCTATTACATAACTGTCATGCATGAATTGTTCTGTTATATCTTATTTTTTCACTTAAATGTTACATTTTAATCATCTTTTCCGCTTGTAAAGGAAAATGTTAAATAATTTCATTTTTATCACAACACTGAACATATGTCATCAGAATAATTAGGACACAATAATAACGATCGGAATAGAATCTGTAGACAAGATTGGATATTCTATATGATTTGTAGATTTTTGGCTCTGAGAGCAGATAGTATGGGTTTTGGAGTGACAATTCATTTTAGTACATACAGGAAGTAAAAGAGAGGTCATTTTACGTAGAAAAATGCTCTGGAGGACCTGATTATGGTCGCCGTTAAAGACAGGTGGTCGCTACACCGGTCTAGACTGTACCTGCAAGAACTAACTACATGTGTCTTGCTTTACCAATCCTAAATTTATCATTTTGTCTACTACCATGAAAAGCTGGTTATTTATCATAAGGAGATCATTTTGTATATGCAACTAACTGCTACATACACTTTGCTATCATAGATCTATGCATGCTGATTAGTGTCTTTGTTAATGTCATAGTTACAATTACTTGCTGTGATGAGCATTTGCTGTTGTTGATAATAAACCTATTTAAACCTGTCTGCTTCAATGTTCTGTTCACTTGTTCCATATAGAAACATTACGAAAACATGCTCATGCAATATACATGTATAAAGATTTTTAAATAAGGAAAAAAATGAAAATTTTCAGTAGAAATTGTTTGATATTTTTCTTATTTTTGTTCAAAACATAGATTGTGGGTACACTAATGTGTATCCACAATCTATGCTTTGGAGCAAAAATAAGAAAAATAGTATACCCCTGCAAACCCCAGTTCTCCTAAATAAGAGGGTATACCGGTTCTTTACATCGACATGTTTTCTTGATGAGTTTCTCTTTTGTTCAAGGAGTCAGATCCTTAGTGGTAGAGCAGGAGTGAAAGCGTTCCCAAGGCAGCCAGAAAAAAAGGTACAAAGACACTCTCACAGCCTCACTAAAGGACTTCAAGATACCAATAGAGTCTTGGGAACAGGCTGCATAATACTGATCAAAGTGGCGCAGTCTCATCAACAAAGAAGCAGCTCATTATGAAGAAAAGAGAACCCGTGAAGCTGAAAGAAAGCGCAGAGGGCGCAAAGCCAGAGTCAATGGGCCATCACTAGTCTCTTCAACATTGTCTTCCTCTACTGCAACCAACAGTTTAGAGCTAATATTGACCTAGTCAGCAGCCATCAAAGAACTCACCGACACACATGAACCGAACCGTCTAATAATCAAGCAATACAGATGGTCTTTCTCAGTAGTTAGAGACACATTAGACTCAGACCAAGAGGTGGGAGGTCGTTTGTAAGTACATGTACTGTAATCTGTTGTGTCAAATGAAGCTCCACAGTGTGCCCCAGAAGTGATGACTTTGTCCTAACATAGATGAAACAATTGATTCTCAAGTTAAACAACAACATTTACAACAAAGGCTTTGAAAGACATATGAGCCATTTAGTAGATTTGGCTATGAATTGTCTAAGTTTATTACACTGTTTTCCTCATCTAAGCTTTTGGCCATACAAGGTAGACCTATGGTATGTGCAACATGTAACAAAAATTAATTGTTGAGATAGGGAATATGTAAAACTTGCAGTTTTATATGCATGGGACAATACTTGAAACTTTTAAGGCTCTTTGCAGAAGTACCAGTACTGATGCAAATTCCACTTCCCTCCACCCTTATATTTGTTTAATTTATTGGAAAATAATCAACTTCCCAGTCTGCTATTACCCTGTCAATCAATTTTCTGCTTGACTTAGCCTTTAGCAACCATGTCCAGAGTGCAACATTTTGATAAAATGATTCTCAAGAGCCCTTATCCTTCTTGCAGAATTATTAATGAAGTTTCGAAATTGAATCTACATGCCATTCTGTGAGCGCAGTACTAGAGGAGAGGAAATAAATATATTAAAATATATATGATGCATGTACAATAAATACGTCCATAATACCACCACATTTACTTGTTAAAGATGGCAGGAATTGTAGTCAGCTGCACCAAAGTTTGTACCTTTGTTTTAAAAGTTTCCAAAAACGCTATCTAAAGGCTTGCTTATCCTTCTAAAGATGGCGCGTACATTTTTAATAACCATACCAGTACCACGTTTGATAGGGCCGCCGATTGTGGCCATGGGGAAAAAGATGGACTGCTTGTGCCTCCAGTTTTTCAATTTGAGCCGGCTTTAACGTCCCAGTCAACAATTTTTCAATCATGTCGGAACGGACTGTGCTTCCAGTAACAACAAAGAAAATACGAATCAAATCAGCTGACAAACATGCAAACAGTATTCTGTAATTTTAAAATACAAGTTTAATGGTTTAACGTGACGCTACCGCGACTGACAATTGCCCGAATTTTATACTAACATAAGTGCTCAAAGTGATCTAATGTTAACCGATTGCGCCACTGTACTGGAGCGGACCAACTCGTGAGGCGACCGAGGACGAGTCAGTGCTTGTTGATTATGAATCAATAGATAACAATGATGACATGTCAAAATTAGGCGAAAATAAAACCATAAACATTGTCCGCCCCAGTGGCGCAATCGGTTAGCGCGCCGTACTTATAGACAGTACTATGACATGCGGAGGCTGTGAGTTCGAGCCTCACCTGGGGCACTTTGTTTTGTCGTTTTAAACCAACACCGAGTACTTGACACAAAACCCTAACAGTTCAAATTAATACACATTAATTACATTTTCTTCTCGCAGTGCGTTTTTCCTGTATACAAGACTTTCTGGATTTATGAGGGAGCGCTGAGGTCTGGTTTCGAACCCCAGTTGCGCATTCATGTGTACATGGACAAAACGCATTGAAAATACACGCTTCAGGCCAATAGGCAGATGGATGCAAGTTATATAAGCTTACATCACAGACAATAGTCGTGGAGGATAGTACTGCATCTTCAAGTTTTCGCTGCGCCTTGATTTTAGAATGAAACCATATAAACTGGCCATGTAATGACCAGCTCTGGTGGCCGTTTCCACATCCGGGCAGTCGGATTTTAATTGAAATTTAAATAACTCTTTGATCACGCGCATACATATTGTTCCTTTTATCAAAGCAAACGGACACTAAAAGCTAATTGCAGCTTGATTTCTTAATTAGAAAATGTTTCAAGTATCTTATGAAAACGGTCACGTCAAAGTCACGTGTCTATTCATTTGTGCGCCATCAGACATTATCGGTAGTTCTATTAGTTACAAAAAACAAGATGTCCAAAGTTCAAATGATGTCCTTTGCGCCTCTTTTACAAATTAATAGGACTTAATACGATTTCGTTGACCTTTTTAATTGGAAAATGGCATTTTCCCTCCAATAAAGCTCTTCAGTTGTGAAAAAGTGACGAACTTCCGATTGATGTCAATCATTATCAGACGACATATCAGTTCTGAGATGTTAATTCCAATGGCGCTTAACTAAGCCTGGGCAGAAAATTCTTTGAAATGGCATGTTGAAGCAGCAAGCTTGGGAGAGGACACGTCGCAATAGTTTGTTAATTGTCTCAGTCGAGAAGCTCTGATATTCGAAGGCATAAAGTGAAAATTGTGATCATGTGCCCTCGAGCATGTGCCACGCTTAAAATTCCGGAAGGGGCACTCCCATGTCAACATACATGTACATTCTGCTATTCAAAACTGAACAGGTGAAATGACATGTTGATAACACCACAGAGAACCTTTGCACAGGGTATGCGCTCCCTCGCTTCCTTCCACCCACGTCCACAACTGTTTTGGGTACCCTGGTCGGTTTAAGTGATATATTTACATATGAAACATATTTGGTTCATCCACTAGGTTGAGAGTAATATGAATACCCTTTTGGCGCACATGGCACAAATGTGCAACGACTCATTTGTATCGTTTCCAGACATTAAGCTCTCTTTCAATGAAATCAAAACATGCTTTCATATTATCAATGCTGTAAATGGTTCCGGTTCTAAAAGACCATTTAACAACAAGTTTCCATAATCTTCTTTGCATACGTTAAAATCTTGTTATTGTAATCTTTATCCCTAATTGGTCAGCTTAAATATGCTAATTTTTTCTCTTTTCTTATTCCAGTACGATGTACTGATCGACCATGCAGTATAAAAAAAGTAGTGTACGAGTACATGAAAACGTGCAAATGCAAGTATATATAATTTACTTGAGTAGTACGTATTGTTACTGTAAAATTGTTAATGCGTATATTTTGCAAACTGTTTTGATAATCCTGAGATTTAATGCTTTTAAAACTACTTCTCTTTTAGTACCATTCCAAGTCCATTATTAGAAGCATCGATGTTTAGTGTGAAATTTTCATTCGACACTAGAATAGTAGATCATAGTACATCAGAAGAGTAATGATTGTGGCCAAAGTGCTTACGGAAATGAAAATACGACCTAGCAAGACCCAATCACACATAAAATGATGATAAATGAGGGCATCACGGAAATGTTTGCACCTGTGGTTAGCAAATATCCCTTCTTTGGCTAATTTGTCACATACTACTACTTGTTACATCTAAATTCATTCAAAACCCTGCCCTATATATAATTGTAAGTAAAAATTCCCATCCTAAATCAAAAGCGCAAAGAAGGCTCTTTAGGATTTAGACATATTATGGCTAGTTCATTTATACGAAATTTTAAGAAAATTTAAACTGTAATAGATCTGTTTGTGTATTTTCAAACGGTCAGAAACACAAAGACAATGTTTCTCATTACAGGGATCTATAATATCACAGCCAACTCCCGCGTAGCCCAACTGTTACTTTCCCAAATACATTGCACACCCGTTTGATCTCCCTCCATCGTTTGGTAAATATAGTATACTTGATCATTTGTTTCTGTTTAAGCGTTTTATTTATTATATTTCTGTATGGAAATTGGTAAAGAAGCATAGATTGTAATAATTTTATAATTGTTTCTGTATGGTAATTAGTATAACTGACATATTGCATTGTATTTTTTACCAGTATTGTCATTACTTTAGCACTATGCACATATATACTGACCGACAAAAGTAACCCGACTGTTATTATTTGGAGGTAAAAATCGTGAAAGCAAATGTACATTAAAATTCTGATTTATACCGCTTTTAAGGCGACTCATTTTCATACAATTTAAAATCTCCACATTTTCAATAAAATTCATTTCTGAGACACCCGGGTGTCATCCTGAAATCACAATCATAAGTCATAATAACCACGTGCTGAGACATTAGTAGGCTAAAGCGATCGCATGCTGAATTTCTTCTGATGACTTCAAGATAAAACATGCAGCAAGGAAATAAAAAAATCAAATAGAGAAATTGCCCCTCGAATGAATAAAGATGTTTAACACAAACGAAATGTCCAAAGTGCAAGTGGTGAAAATTGTGAAAGCGGGACTCTACACCCAAGCCGCTTCATAACGAGACCGCACTGGCTGAAAATAACGTCGAACAACATCGGGACAAAAACTCGACTGTTGATGTTCTAACAATCCCACTTCTTTAATCGATATTTAGGGACAACAGAAAGAATTCCAAAGAAAATAAGATAGCGAGATGTCCGACATTGTATCGTTTCCAGACATTAAGCTATGTACACTGAAAAAAAGTTATAAGAGGCCACTTTTCAAACTCATTTTTTGTTTCTAAGCCATGTTCAAAATTGCACGATTTTTTTTGTTCCAAAGTGTTAAGAAATAATTTTCTTTCACTAAAATTGTTTTTGGAGTAAAAATGCAAAAATCAATGTTTTTAATTAAAAAAACTGGATACAGCACACCATTTATTGAAATTAGGAACGGGTGTCATCAAAGGGGTTGTTACGGCTCGGAAAAACATCAAACATTCGAATTTTCTCTACTGGTAGAATTTTTATGCATTTTTAAGAATCACCAATTTTGATATTTTTTGGAAAATTCATAAATGTGCCTCTTAAACATGTTGACCCCTGTTAAATTCACTTGATGAGGCCTGGAAATGAGAGATATAACTCGACTGAACTGTTTGAGACCATTTTCGAGGACCAACATGTCAAGGCTGCCGCACACTTCCGGTTTCAATGCCAATTTTTAACGAACAAAATAACAAAATTTGTGGATGATTTTTTGAATTTTCAAAATTTATCAGAGTCTAGTATTTGACCTTAATAATCGCTGAAAATTTCAATGCCATGCTGCTGATAATAACGCAACTGGAGAAGAACAAAGTTGGTATGCAAATTGCATACAAAAGCTGAATTCCTGTTATTCAGGTTGTTGTCTTCTTGCATGTACAAAACAGAAACGAAGATTCTTATTGCAGCAACACTTTTGACTTAATTTTATCTTGCATCATGGCAGTCAGTAGCACTTTCAAATAAATTAAAATGTAAAAACACAACGTCATAATATGACATTTAATTTGATGTTAATAAAGTGTGACTTTTTGAAATGAGGGTACCTTTACACATGCTTCGTCTGTGTGAGAAGTATCACGCATTTTGGAATGCAGAAACCTACAGAGCCACTGTTAGATATAATCAAGAATTTTAATTGATCGTATTTTACTTTCTGAACTAGAAGAAAAAATATGAGGTGGCCTCTTATAACTTTTTTTTCAGTGTACAGACTTCGACATGAAGCCGTTGAACCATAGCATTGCACGAGCAAATAATTTAAGTTTTTTATATAAAGTTTGCATCCTAAAACTATTTCGGAATCATTAGCCAATAATAAGAAATGCTAAAATAACGAGAAAAAAAAACAAACTATTTCACCCATCACTATAGGTAATTTTTATATAATCAAAAAGTGTCGAGTTTCTTTTGTCAGTTAGTACATTTATTATTTTTCTGTATGGTCATTTATATAGTATTATGCATTGTATTTATTAGTTTTTTCTGTATGGTAATTAGTTAAATATACAGTGTATACAGCGCACTGCATTTATCTCTTCCGTATAATAAGTATGGCATAATGAATTGTATTTTTTTTCTGTATCTTTATTTGAGCATAATGCATCGTATTTCTTCCATGTGGTAATTAGTTAAGCCTAATGCAATGTATTCATTTCATTATTGTATGGTAATTACTGTACATATCATAATGCATTGTATTTATCATACTGTATGGAAATTAGTTAAGCATAAGTATTGTATATTTAATTTGCTCTGTATTGTAATTAGTATAGCAAGCTGCAATGTATTTATTTCTGTATGGTAATAATGCTGATGTATTTATTAGTTTTAAGTATGGCAAATAATAAGCATAATGCATTGTGTTGAATATTTTTTCCTGTGTGGTTATTATCAACGCATAATGCCTAGCATTTATTACTTTTTTCAGTGTAGTTATAAAATTATAACATAATGTATTGTATTTTGTACGATAATTAGTATATATCATAATACAAACTTGTATTTTTTCTTTATGGCAATTAGTATAGCATAATATATTGTATTCACGTATATTTTTGTGTGTGGTCATTATTTTAAAAAGCATAATGAACTGAATGTGTTACTTTTTCTGTATGGTAATAAGTATAAAGCATTGTGTTTCTTATTTCTTTTTGTGTGGTAATAAATAAAGCATAAGACATTGTATTTTGTATGATGATTACTGCAATTATTTGAGTTTTTTTTTCTGTATGGTAATTGATATAGAATAATACAGTGTTTGTATTATTTTTATGTATGGCAATAATACAGCATAATACACTACAGTGTATATTGGGCAGTCAAGACTCGACACTAAAACTCTTTAGACCAGAGAAAGTCAGCCATTGAACACCAATCAGGAATTAAAAGAAAACAATGATACTGCAGTATGTATTTTCTTTCATGTTTTATTTATTTTCTTCAATTTCATTTAAGTATTCCATCATATTTTCAATATCACGATAGACATATAATTAACAAACATTCAAGTATAAAACAAAACAATATTTGGATAGCACCACTGAATAAATAAACCAAATAATTTCAATTTCACAAAATACATTGTACCATCCACCCAATAAATACTGTTTAGAGACACTGGTTATCTAACATGCAAAATGTAACAAACACACAATTTATAACAACAGGAAAGCAATTGTTCGTATTTCATAATTTTGTTCCTAAACTCCCACAAGCTATTCGCATTTCATCATCCATGTCCTTCTTTATCGAAAGATTAATGCTCCCACATAAAACTCAAACAAAGCGAAGGAAAGACTGCTCAATACAACTGATGGACATCAACACCATTCCAAATTGCTTTGTAATGAGGTCAGACAAATTCTAGTGTGCACAGCAGCACAGTGTCCTAAAATGAAATATGTAAGAATGTTACAAGACGCCTTCTGGCGGAATAACAGAAACAAAGGCCTAGGGTGTTTAACGCCTGTTTTTGGCCCCAGATTTTGCAAAAAAAAAAAATATATATTTTTTTTAGGTGAGAAAAGTATTTCTAAAAACAGCCGTATCCTCTTTCAAAAACCAGAACAAACTCTTCATTTATCCTACAAGCGTTGCCATGGTAGAACCATAGATAGAGCACATTTTGCACTTTTTGGTCTATTTTTGACCATTTCTGACCACATTTGTTAATTTTTAGGTACCGGCCCACACGACGAACAAAACGATACTTTGCATACAATATCTGTGGGTGATACTTCATAATTATTTCATAATAAGAAATTGTTCGTCGCGTGGGCCGGTAGTTGAAAATGATGAAAAATATACCCGAAATTGCAAAAAGTGGTATTTCTATGTTGTTTTTTCTGAGCGTTGCTATGGCAACATTTGTAATTTGAATGTAATACATGTAGTTGTACTAGATTTTATTTGCAGGAGCATACACCTGCTATTTGCAATACTTTTCTCCTCAAAATTCCTAAAATCAATTTTTTACCAATACCCGAGGCCGAAATCGGGCCTTAAATCCCCTAGGCCTTTGTTCAAGTTTGTTTCTACTATGCTACCCAAAGAAATGACAGGTTTTCAATATTATTTGAAATGCATCAGCTCAGCAGATTGGACTATCTTAACGTTTCTTATGTTTGTTCTTAACGTCATGAGTATTTTCTCTATTCACTTTGGAACATTTCTCTAAATCAGTGAACGAAACTATTTGACATATATTGCTGGGCATCAACAATTACACTTGTATATCCGGCCTGAGGTATGACGGGATACTTGCTTTGCAGTCCTGTTGACGAATACCCGTTACCCTGATTGTATGAACTGTACTGGTATCCATTTTGTAAACATTGCAATAAAGCGTCATCATTGCAAGAAAGACCTTTCCCAGGAATTGGCTTAATTTCCAGAAATTTGTTTGACGAGTCCAGAGGATTCCCTTCATAAAAGTATGAAGAATTGTTTTGTGACTGAAAGTGAATCTTTGACAGCTCAGACTGCGCAGCACATGGTGATTTTGAGAGTTTTGATTGGTTAAAATCACAACTGTTCCGCGGTGAGGTACCATTATATCCATGATTGGCTGACATGCGCATAATCACTGACTGTTGTGCGTTGTCAGTCTGAGAGTTTGAACCTGGTTGTATTTGTTCACTTTTCAAGTTTGCATTATGCTCCACAGAAGAATCAGATTGTTTTACATCCGTTTTGATTGGCACAGATCGTCCTTCAAAATCTTCTCCCACGTCCAGGTCGGAAGCAGACGATTCAGACCGATTGCTGAAAGGTCCATGGTGACTTAGAGGTGTTCCGAATGACGGATCTCGGCTGCTACTTCTAGAACATTGACCGTTTGGACGGAAATCACATGTAACCGGGGTAAGTTGTAAAGTCTCATTCAACTTTGGATTGTCACTACCATTTGGTGAACTGTGAAACTGTTGATCACGCAGTGCATACCTACTTTCATGTCGGAACTGACCAGTGTCAAAGTGATTTGGTGCCAGGTAGGGATATGCACAATCCTTAAACTCTTTGTAATCCTGCGTACCGGAATATGGTGAACACGCCGTATTGAACCGATCTAGAGAATCGTTTGTATGTGGTATAATAGGCGCAGGAAGACCAATACCCTGAAATCCTTGGAGAGGTGACACAAGGTCCAGATCACCTCCAAAATCTTTCTCATGATAATCACTGATATAATCCGGATTTTCAGCAATGTGCGGGTATGGAGATCGCCGTGTCTTACACTTGGGCGTTCTCGATTTACCCGGGCGCAGTCTGTCTTGGAGACCGAATACTGGCAAGTCTTTGGAAGCAATTTGATCGATCTGTAGTTGTAGATGGCGGGCCTCTTTCTTGCTGAGAATTGAGATATGCATATTTTAGTTTTAGGAAGTCAACAACAAAAATGAAACAGATGCAACAACATTAAACTTGCAGAAACAAATAAAAAGAAGATATGAATGACTATGAGCAATGCTGCATAAACAGCATACATATGAACTGTTGGAACAGTTGTTTGTAACTGCTTTTGAGGAATTTCATGTTGAACTTCAATGTGAACAAAATATATTTAGAAATAAAATGAAGGCAGGTACATAATGCAATACCTTAAAACATAGTTGACACTGACAATACAGTGTGGTCTGGAAGAGCGACTGTTGTGAACAATTGTGGCGTAACTCTGGACCCAGACCCAACCCCCATCCTTAGACAGGAATCTGTAATACTTAGTAGTCACCTGACCTTTCATCAATACTGAAAAATAAATGATAGGAAAACATATTTTATTAATCGTTCCTACTTTTTTCACCAAAGGAAGTGAAACCATACGTTTGATTTTTCGGAACTGTATTTTCTATTTGTCAACATTCCTACATTATAATGTTTGTATTTCAATTAGCATAAACGTTGTGTTTTTTCTGTTGAGAAATATTTTATTCGTCATGTACCCTGTTCGCTAAGGCTAATGTTTTCTCTCTTATTTCGCGAATACACAGAATAACATTAGCCTGCTTCGTTCTGGCGAGTTCATTATCAATCACATTGTGTCATTGGATCTTAAAATCCGACACATGCGCAGTGGAGCAGTCTAAGAATAACATAATATTAAGAATGGCAATTAGAGAGTCTCTGCCATTGCGGGATCTATTAACGTTATTTTGTATTTTTATCACAGTTTTGCCCATCTATTTTCAGGACAAACCTCCCCAGTCTGTAGACTATACTTCATTAATAACGGGTTCGTTAGACTGTTTATTCATTATCAGAAATGCCTGCGAAGTCACGTATTGTATCAGAAGAGATAATAAACAAATCGAAACCAACTGAAAATCATTATAGTGTAGCTCTAAAAAGAAGATCCGAACAACAGCAGTCATACACTTCTCTATATCTCTCCTCAAGCTAAAGTTTCCACCACAGCGAAACAAGCGGCCTGAGAATGCCACACAATAGTTTACAGCCTTAGTGAAACAGTCGGGGCGAGATGCTTAAAATGTGTGGATATGATTTAGAAAATTTAAAGAACAACCTTACTAGGCCTAGACGAAGTAGACCAACTTGAAAACATGCCTAAATGAATGCTTAATGCGGAGTTTACGCTAGTAGGGACCTAGTACACGGAATGAAATTGCAAAAAATTTCAGTGATCTAGTGGTTGTTTTTGAAGTTTTCAGAGGGTACTGTTAAATCAAACTTGCGAGACAAACATCCATCTTGAATATAAGATAGCTGTCTTTACATTCACAGTGGAAATTATCTAAACTACTTTCATCTTTCTAAAGAAATGAGTCATTGAAACACCTGTTAAATAAAGTCTATTGACCAATAGAGGATTTCCTTATCGCTGGAAGTGTTAAAACGGTTGTAAATTATTATTTGACAAATCAAAATGAGATTGAAGTAGTATTGCATAGCTGCATTGCCCTGCTCACTTGTCCTGTTCTCATAAACATGCAGTTTTACAAGATTGTTGAAATAACAACCGATAACCGTGCAAATACACTTAGTAATTGCTATGAAATTCGAAGAAGAGGTGAACCAACACTTAAAGCAGAAAAAATCAACCCTGGAAAAATAAATAAATGAAAAACACCTATATTTTTTCCAAACCAAATGAACTCAAGTTAACAGATCCAAAAGATGCAAATCACAGAAATATACAAGTTAAAAGTTTCAAGATAAACACATTTGACGAAAAGCATAAACATCGATTTCTAAATAATATTCATGTCATTGATGGCAGAAGATCTAATATATCTACGATATTAAAACAAAATTTCGAAACGTCATTACGTGAAAACAATTATAAGAAGAAGTGGGGGTGACATAAGCCTTAAGATACAGAGAAGAAACAAACAAAAGTCAATCTATGAAGTGCCCACATCATTTTTGAAAGTTTTGCAACATGTCATGTTCTGAACAATCCCTGAGGAATATAATCTACAGTAGGTCAAAATTAACTAGAGTTAAGGAACTTACATGTTTGGTGAGCAAATCTCATGTGTATGATATCACAGGCGTGTATATGATGGTAGAGAGTCTTCTCTATAAGTTCTTGAGGTTCATAACCCGTTAATTCTGCTACCCTGAAAATAAAAGTAGTTGTTGATAAGAATTCAATATGAATTGTTTTAGAATAGTTTGCAAATGAGCACCAGAATCAACATGTCCAAGGTACTTCAGACGTTAGTAAGTCGACATTAGGAGGTGTATTCTAAAATATTGAATAAAATGAATATGTACTGTTCAATTACCCGCGCTCAGAAATGGACTTTAATTGAAAGGGCGTTAATTAATTCGAAAATGAGCATGACAGGGACAAGCTGGAAGAATCATCTTCTAATGACTGCAACGATAAAATAGATGCAAACTGGCACAATAATGAATAAATTAAAGAGAATCAAAATCAACAAAAGGCCCAGTATTTAAATACTTACATGGCATCTAAGAATATAAGTTTCAAATCTAGACTAGCTCTGAACATGAACATATTGCTGAACATCTTTATTTCTGTAATTGCACTAGGTGGTAACGAGTGGCCCACTGCCACCATCCCTACATTCTGAAGACAACCATCAAACGGTACCATGTCTACAGAACACTGACGAACTTTGATGTAACCGCTACAGTGGATAACCTAGAACAATATATAAAGGTACTGACAAGTGACGAAAACAGAGGAAACGTATGAAAAAGAGGAAAAATTAATGTTCAAAACAACTAATTTTTCAATTATGAAGGCAGTAGCATCCAAAAACAGAAAGACTGTAGCTTAGCCTTTCGTTCATGCAAATTAATGTCGATTTAATGGTGCAGTGTACGTCTGTTTCTCTGTTTTGAATTATTTTTCTTGCAGGGCCCATGAGTCAGTTCATTCAGAAAGAGAAAGTGTCCAGGAAAGTACAATTTGCATTTAAAAGTAAGTACATAGTTTATACAGATTAAATGTATCATATACATGTAGATCGTTTTACCTTGTAGCCCTGAGAACACAGTCCAGCATTACGTTTGGCAAGAACACATTTCATACGGATAAAGAAAGACCTCTCCAACTCGTACTCTGAAACAAATTATAAGTTAGCAAAGATCAGAAAGAGGCGCTGAGTCAATGCAATATCTGATGTGTGTCATGTTTACTGAACAATGTTTTTTCACACTAACTGACATTTTCAAACAAAACGAAGTAAGATTCATGTCATGAGATTGAAGTAGAAGGTCCTACTCAGAAAAAAAAAGAAATATACGAGGGCATCTAGATAAATGACTTTGGACTATACTAGTCTTTGCATTGACTATCCTGTAGAAAGATGCAAAATTACAGTAAAACTCTTTGGCTCCATGTTGCCAAATTTGTATGGTCACTGAAGAGGCTTAAGTAGCCGAAACCGCGGTATAACCCATCCCCTTTCTCATTAATGTTTGCTGCTCTTAAAGGATCTCAGTTTGATTTTTATTGTCGATAATATAATTGAATCGTACAGATATAATTTCATGAAGATGTTAATTCGTTTCTATTTATTATATAGTAAGTAAAGTACTAGGTGTTTGAAAGACAGATGAATGGCAAAAAGGCGATGCAACAGTGTAAGAAATATCCCTTAAAGGAAAACAAATTGATGCTCAGTACACCGTCACTGGAGACACACGAGTAAAACTCGTTTTATTAGATATGACATTGAAATCATCTTGCAAGGTTGCATGATAAATTATGGAATGTAATATTTCTCCTTTGAAGTACTGGGATATTACATTGATAGATTAAAAGACATTCCTTGTAAATATTTCAATCAATACAATTCAAATGGTACTGTACTTAAACGTGTGGTTAATTTTAAAGCTTGATATCCAATTTTCTAATACTTTTTCTGTCTCTGAAAATTTTGCTAACTACATTTACTATTTATGTCTTCCATATTGACTACTACATACAACTCACCATTGACATGAGACTGATAGACTTGTGGCATTGTTAGAATGGCAGTCATCTCTTCGTGATCATTAGGATGTATGTACTCGTATATACTACTGCCAGTCAATTCTACCTAAAATAACAAAGTATAAAATAATGGCATTCAAATTTTCATAAACATTAATGTTTTCATTCCCTCTCTCTTTCTCTCTCTCTCTCTCTCTCTCTCTCTCTCTAGTGTAGGTGTGCGTGTGTGTGTGTTGCAAATTAATTTGAATGTAGGCCGGTCAAACCATTGCATGTCCTGCTCCTGCTCTCTCTCTCTCTCTCTCTCTCTCTCTCTCTCTCTCTCTCTGTATGTGGCTTTATATTCTATAAACTTTTATCTTCCATAACTGACTTCTTCGCAAAAATGGGCATACGGTTTAAGATTAGACTCTTCTACGCTTCTTTTTTGCAAGTACAAAATATTCCTATGATGGTTTTATAGAATCTAAAATAGATTTTGTTTAATAAAAGTGGCATACCTGCGAAAGACCTAAGTGGACGGACGCAGTTTCTGATATATACAGTATTTTACCATCTGGCGCCACCACAAATATGAAGCCGTCAAGAGTCTGCAAAATAAAAGGTAAATTTTAATAATACAAAACAAAAAAGTAAGCATTTTAACGATTGGCAAATCTCTGAGCGGGTTTTCATTACAAACAACATTATTCTTCACGCGTCTTAGTCAACATGTCAACATGGCACTGTTTGTCCTTATCTTATTTGCTGTCCGAGTGTAATCGTTTATCTGGGAGGAAAGCGTTATGGATGTCAACGTGAATCCCGTCGTTTTGAAGAATATGTCAATATGTTTTTTTTTTTCACTTTAAGTTTTATATTCAGTATTAGCAATGCTTCCTCTTGATTCTTTTTGTCTAAAACATTTGCAGTTGTTCAAAATTAATGGTCACATTTCTCATTTACTGTTTTCCAGAATTGAACCTGCTGTCCCTGTTAGCCCAGAGGAGCAGAAAGGTCATTGGTTGTTTGTTTGGTGCTCGTGGTAATGAGACCAGTACTCATCCCTCCCAGTGGAAAATTAGTCAAATAAGAACAAATTGACTTCGACGTGCGACATCTTGTGCGGATGCTTTAACTGTCCATTATCTGTTAGTTTGAAATCAATTTGCTTGGAAACCCGTCAAATCGGAAATTGGCACGAACAAAATCCAGTTTTTTGTCATAACTCAACGCCGTATCATCGCCGATTTAATTGTACAAGCCAAGGAATTAATCGCCTGATCTTATTTTAGAGGCGCTTAGTGAATTATACTGTTCTTTTACTGCATTAAGGGTCTGAAGTGATTAGGATCAATTCAGTGACAATTTAACGTCAATGTGATGTTAATGTGGCTGCCAATCAAATGGATGGCTCAAACCAGGAGCATTCATCTGACACTAACAATAAGGTGAAATACATAGGAAGCATACAAAAACTATTGAGAGACAGACGATCGGCACATCTTGGGAGCCAGTTTAAACTTCCTTATGTCCTTCGTGATCTGAAGCCTTGCTACGTAACGTGCTTGGACAGTTAACAGTTCCTGTAGAATTTAATGTTGAGAAAAAACAAACATACACAGCCTTCCCAAGACTCTGATACTGGTTGCTCAAATGTATCAAAAGAGATTCTAAGTGGTCCCAGATGCCGAAGGCCCAACGCCCGAAAACAGAAATACACAAAGCAATGTGGGTAATTGTAGCACATAAATGGCCAATCTATATCATGTAAGAAGAAACTCGAATGGGCTAGCATGCATATAAGCAATTGGCTGGAGAGCATGCACTATCTAAACAAAATAGACGGTTGCGGTACCGACACACCAAATGGAATTTCAATAATACACCTTATACCAGACTGGAACCTTACTAATGATATTGTATCTACACATACCAACAATGACATGACACAAATCTAGTTTACAACATAACTAGACAAAGCATAGGAAACGCACTTGATGCTAATTCAACAAGAAGTCAAATCCGCCAGTTGCAATTTTTGTTGTATCTGTCACATGTTTGCTGCAATCATACTCTATCTACGTTGACCATATGCTTCATGTTGGACTATCCGCAACTTTCCATTTCACACAGTAAACACTAAAATTGGATTCTGATTGAAATTAAACAAGTTTCTCCAAAGAAGCTTGTAAATTAATGAAGTGTTTGTAAGATAAGAGGAAAGACGAGTTTCTTAGAGAAAATTATATGCTTAGGCACGAACTTCTCTCGCCTGTTTACACGTGATAGCAGAGTGTTAGAGTTGCCACCAATTGGTCATTAACTCGTATAAGCCTGGCGTCCTTTTTATGGGACATAGGCAAACAGTATAGCCCCAGATTTGACGCGGCGTCCCATCTGGGGCTATTCTGTTTGCTTAACGAAAATTCCTCGAAAAATGGGATAAAAATTAAAAGTCACTCCTAACACCCCTAAAAATGAAAGTAGACTCAACCAATTGATAATGATGGGAAAATCCATTCGTCAAATATGGGTTAAACCTAAGGAAAACTAGGAGGAATACGTTGGAAGCTTTATACTGGCTTAAATGCGATTTTCATCTACTTGTATGGAAAATTATGAAGAACATATTGCAGACTTACTTAGGCCAAATTGTATGCAATTTTCAGCTGCCTCCCAATGATTTGCAATATTTTTTGGCCTTTCTGGATTCAAAAATGATAGTTGTTTATAGTGAAAGACTATTTTTTCACAAGTGTTATCGCATTAACTTTCCGGAGTACTGGTTAATAACCAGGAAGCGGTGCCTCCGTCCCGACATAACTGGAAAACTGTTGACTTGGACGTTAAACCTCTATACAAGCAAACAAAGTGTTATGATCAAGATCATATACAGCAATGGCGACATTTATAATCTTATTGTAAGAAGTAGTTCAGTGAAAACGTTACATTGAAAACAGCTGTTGACTCGTTCTGAAATGATTACAAGATTGTGTTTAAAGATTTATACAAGGCACAGATGCGATTAGAAACGAGTTGAATAACCAAACATGTTACACATGTATAACGCAGTAACAGTGCATAAAGGCATGTCATAAGTCAGTGACTGCATGCTGAAGTTATTGATAAGCGTCAAATTTACTGTGGCTTATACACTACTGAGAATCACGTGATATTGTATACATACAAACCGATCAATGATCGGTGACACGCAAAATACGCCGAGACTTTAAAAGACAGCCAGGTATCGGCAATTGGCTAGAACGGCAATAAATTTGAGTTTTCTCCTTTAGCGTTTACTCTACTGACTGATAAGAAGGTGCAGTCCATGCAGAAATTGATCATTTATTGATTGAAAGTAACATAAGGAATCCAGGTTATTTCGTGTTCACAAACACTTCCGCCCTTGAACATATAGTACTTCCATCACACTAACATGGAAGTGTTTGCGAAAACGAAATAACCGGGATTCCTTGTATATATGACAAAAATGATTTCAGTGGCAATTGGCGATCAACGGTCAAGAGCCTTGAATACTCGTTACGTAACCGCTATTCTGTCATTTTTTCTTTTTCTTTTTTTTTTTTTTTTTTTTTTTCAGGCTTGGGTCTTAGAAGATACAAAATGCAAACTGGAGAAATCCCCCGAGAGAAATCTTTACAAATCTAAGAAATAGTGAAACGTATTTAAAGAATAGATATATATACTGACCTGCAACAGATGTGAGCCCAGTTCTTTTTCCAGCTGTGTTCGATGTTTGCTCGGAACGTGTCCCCAGTGGTCGCCAAGTCCTGAAGATACAGGAAGAATTCTAGTGGTATTCAATGACCATATGGTGACATTGTTTAAATATGGTGACATGATTTTCATTCGTAAAATGTAATTAAAATATGCAGTGAGAGACAAATAAATATATACTCCTCAAAATAATTTAAGGGCCTTCGTAGATTATCTTGAGAAGTACAAATGTATATCTCTAATTTAAGATTTAATACAAGATACAAGATACAAGATACAATATCTTTATTAGAAAATCCATAAAGGACATCATAAAGTTGAAAGTGAACAAGAAGGAAAGAAAAATGATGAACAGCAAATGAAAATGAACATGAAAACAAAACTAATGATAAACAATAAAGATATTGTGTGTACTGTACTTGTACACTTTGGTTGCTGGGTGTCTACTCAAGTTGTACAAGAAATATTTATAAAGAAGACAGCGCTTTCATGAAAATTGTTGTCAGGCAACCCTTATTTCGTATATGTGTTTGTTTAAATGATAATGATAATAACAATAATGTATATAACAATACTTGTGTGGCAAATATTTGTATTTTATGTCGAGATGTCGTCATGATATATATTTTCTTTTTAGAAATTCAAGACAAAGAAAATGTTGTGTAATGTGGTTATGGATGGAAGACAAAGAAAATGTTGTGTAATGTGTATGTGTTGTGCAAAGTGTATGTGTGGTTATGAATGGAAGACAAAGAAACTGTTGTGTAATGTGTATGTGTTGTGCAATGTGTATGTGTGGTTATGGATGGAAGACAAAGAAAATGTTGTGTAATAAATGTAATTTGTATATGTGTGGCTATGGATGGAATACAAAGAAAATGCTGTGTTATTTGTATATGTGGTTATGGATGGAAGACAAAGAAAATGCTGTGTAATGTGTATACATGTATGTGGTTATGGGTTGAAGACAAAGAAAACACTAAATACAGAAGCCGCTATTTTATTTACATGTAAATTTATACAAATAAAGACATTAGAATACTAAATATTTTATATTTTCGTACATGCATTACATTTATACATGTACATGCATAAACAACTCTCGTAATCAAAGTAGATACGGGCATTGCTTTTAATTTGCATTAGTTAATGTGAAAATGAGAAAATGGTTTTATATAAGATTAAAGTGCATACACGTGTAAAACATGTTTCCATTGCACTAATACAAAACATATTTTGTAAATGTTATGTATAGTGTGCTTTCTTTGACCATGCAGGTTTACATCTGACTACTCTACATGCCAGAAGTAAAGCGAGACACGCAGAGAAAATCGCTATATACGCTATCACTATATATTGTAAGCGTATGGACATAGCACGAATATCTCAATGTAGAGAAGACAAAAAAGATACTATATAGAGTGTTAGTTATGTACATGTACTTTCATTAATAAAAGTATAAAGTATATCACAATTGTTTCATTTACACAACTTTTAAAATAAACTTAAGTATGTAAATGTTACATAGTATATCTATGGGAAGAAGAAAAATAATATACTCCATACATCATTTTTTATGTATTTCGTATTATAACTTTATGCATACATGTATACTTGTTTACAATGCAATTGTTATATTCACACAACTTAATTTGAGGTTTATTATCATGCTTTATATTTCATTGTAGAAACGATAAAGTATGTAACGGTTAATGTTTGTACGTGTGTTCATATACTGCATGTTTCCTTTCTATACATTGGGCCATTCTTTTATTACTGAAAAACAAATTTATTTCATACATACATAATAGATTAAGACAAACTCAAAATACTGGCATGCTTAATTATAAAGGACTAGGGCATTTAACCCCTGACTTTGGCCTCAGATTTTGTTAAAAATTAAATTTTGGAATTTAGGTGAGAAAACTACTAGTATTCTTTAAAACAGTCATATGTCTCCTCTATTAAAAACAAGAACAAGTACTTCATTTATCCTACAAGTGTTGCCATGGCAACGGCCAGAAGAACCATAGATAGAGCACATTTTGCACTTTTTGGTCTTTTTTGACCATTTCTGAACACATTTTTTAATTTTTAAGTGCCAGCCCACACGACGAACAAATTGCTACTTAGCATACAATATCTCTGGATGATACTTCATAATTATTTCATTGTAAGAAATTGTTCGTCTCGTGGGCCGCTAGTTGAAATTGACATTGAATGGTGAAAAAAAATACCCAAAATTGCAAAAAAAAGTGGTATTTCTATGCTTTTTGGAGCGTTGCCATGGCAACATGTGTAATTTGAATGTGACGGTTGTGCTAGAATTTATAAGCAGGGACCTATGCCTGCTATTTGCAATACTTCTTTCCTCAATATTCCAAAATTCAATTTTTTACCAACACATGAGGCCGAAATCAGGCCTTAAATACCCTAGGCCTTTATATTTCTTATGTTTCCTCTGTATCATATTCCTCTGTACTTTTATAAATCAATTCATTGCTCTCTCTCTCTCTCTCTCTCTCTCTCTCTCTCTTACAATCTTCCACATGCACAGCCAGTCGTTGTTCACATGGGAAAATATGTTTATATTCTCTCTGTACAGCTCTCCAACAAAGTCTATATTTGTACCTCGTCAAACTATGAAGAGAAAGTAAACACTGTTTGTCCCCAACACCTGCGAAGTTGTTGATAAATTAATCAGTTTCTTCGACGAAGAATGTATTTATCTGTTTATATAGAGCGCTGAAATCCTCTATTACTATGCCTTGCTTTAACAACTGATAGCATTTTAATTTATGAATTTTAAAGTGGAATGCGCATCTTCGATTCGGTTTAAAATGAAATAATATTCTTCAAGGAAAATGAAACTTGAATTTTGAAAACGAAATTTGGTTTCGATGACAGGGGTTCGATTGTTCCTGGTCGTTGTTTGCATTTTATTTGTTGACAAATAATTTTATCATGTATAAAAAATGTAATTTGGCAAAATACTTTCTGAAAAAGGTAAAAATAAAAAGAAAATACAGAGAGAAAGACAAAACATGTAAAACGTATAAAAACAATACCGTATTGATGTACCTGTACTTTTATACAAGTACATTAATACATGCCATAAAAGTAAAAACTTCTTGTATTTGTCTACTAAATATGACATAACATAACAGGATTAGCTTTTACATTATTTACGGAATACTAAGAAAAGGCTTTACAATATATATATATATATATATATATATATATATATATATATATATATATATATATATATATATATATATATAAGAAAGAATGAAATGAAGCAACAGCAACTATTTATTTCAGTCCTGTAGCGCTTTCACTTTACAGCTCTTCAGCAGGAACGTCGCCATGTAACAATATGGCGACGTTCCTGCTGAAGAGCTGTAAAGTGAAAGCGCTACAGGACTGAAATAAATTGTAACAATATGGCGACGTTCCTGCTGAAGAGCTGTAAAGTGAAAGCGCTACAGGACTGAAATAAATTGTTGCTGTTGCTTCATTTCATTCTTTCTTCCTATCATTACCGACACAAGGACTTGTTGTTATATATATATATATATATATATATATATATATATATATATATATATATATATATATATATATATATATATATATATATATATATATATATATATAAACATGACATGAAATTCAAAGAATAAGTTTTTACACTTATTCTTTCACTAAACATGACATTAAGTTAAAACAAATGAGTTTTCGCATTTAACTTTCATTAAACATGACACAGAATATGAGAATTAGCTAACATGACTAATTATAATGCAATAATCATTACATTTAAACTTCCACTAAACATGACATAAAAATAGGCTACTTCATTAAAAGTTTCACCAAACATGACATAAAAATGAAATAATATTAGCTTTTAGATTTATTATTTCACTAAACATGACATAAAATTAAAAGAATAAGCTTTCACATTTAAAGTTTCACCAATCATGACATGAAATTAAACTTTGAATAATATAATTAAGCTTTTACATTTATTCTTTCACTTACAAGATTAAAAGAAAAATCTTTTACATTTATTCTTTCATTAAAAATGACATAAAATTCAAAGAATAAGCTTTCTTATTTAAACTTTCACCAAACATGGCATAAAATATGAGAATTAGCTAACATGACTACTTATAATACAATAAGCATTACATTTAAACTTTCACCAAACATGACATAAAATATGAGAACTAGCATACATACATAGTATACTTTAACATGACATATTATAATATAATAGGCTATTACATTGAAAGTTTCACTAAATATGACATAAAATTAAAATAATATGAAGCTTTTACATTTATTCTTTCACTAAACATGACATAAAATTAAAAGAATAAGCTTTCACAATGTAACTTTTACTAAACATGACATAAAATATGAGAATTAGCATATGTGTACATATACTTTAACATGACTAATATTATAATATAATAGGTTATCACATTTAAGTTTCACTAAAGACATAAAATTAAAATGATATTGAGCTCAAATACATTTATTCTTTCACTAACATGAAATAAGACTAAAAGAAAAACCAGAGGACCAATGGTCCTGTAAACGCTCACCTGAGATCTGCTTCATATACCAATAAACATATTTGAATATTATGGTATTTAACCCCAGTGCAGGGGCAGATGATACCCTTGGGCCATTTTCTTTTTTCAGAATAATCAATATTCTGTCCATTTGCCAATTTCCTGCTGATTTTCCCCTTCAAATAACATTTTAAAAGCAGATGAGCCCCTGCAGTCCATTTTTTTTCAGAATCATTAAAATTCAGTCCTACTGCCCATTTCCTGCAAGACTTTCACTTAAAATGACATTTTAAAAGTTTTCCCCATTCAAATGCATTGACGACCTATGTTGACCTTGCCATAAAATAGGTCAAGGTCACCACAGGGTCATGATTTATATATACATTGTAGTACTTGAGTCATCCATACTTCATGCAAAGTTTTGTTGAAATCGGTTCACCGGTTCTGGAGAAGAAGATATTTTAAGGGTTTTTACCATATATGGGCATGGCGGCCATCTTGGTCATGTGACCTGGATTATTTATTGGTTCCCACTTCCTATAGATGCTTCATATCAAATTTGGCTTTGATTGGCCAAGTGGTTTCAGAGAAAAAAATCTTTGAAAAGTGTGTATGGACGACAGACTGGCCAAGGTCAAGAGATGACCTTGACCTAAATTAATCATAAACCTTCATCTAATCCATTATAGTTGTTTGCATCTACCACTTTTCAGATCTCAGGCTGCAATAGTTTTCAAAAAATTGCTAATTTCCACTTTTCCCATTATAAGTCTATGGAAACTTAAAGTTACCATAGCAACCAGAGTTCTTATCCGACTGGAATAAAAAACACAAATTATGTAGAGGCTACTGTCAGGAACATGTATACAAAGTACAGGATTCATCCACTTGACAGTTTCCGAGGAGAAGATTTTTGAATGTTTTTTCAAAATTTTGCCCTTTATGGGGCCCCAGCAACCAATCAAAATAAAGGATTAGGATAAAACTCGCAAGAAACGTCAAACACTACTCAATAAACATTTCTGCAAAAACAAAATTCAAATGTCTGCAATTTGAGTGGAAAAATAGCCAATTTCCACTTTTCCCATTATAAGTCTATGGAAACTTTAAGTTGCCATAGCAACCAGACTTCTTATCCGCCTGGAATAAAAAACACAAATTATGTAGATGCCACTGTCAAGAACATGTATACAATGTACAAGCTTAATCCCCTTGACAGTTTCTGAGGAGAAGATTTTTGAATGTTTTTCGAACTTTTGCCCTATATGGGGCCCCTGCAACCAATCAAAATGAAGGATTAGGACAAAAGTCACATGAAACGTAGAGGACTACTCAATAAACATTTCTGCAAAAACAAAATTCAAATATCTCCAACAAGACAGCAAAAACTGGCAATTTTCACTTTTTTCCATTATAAGTCTATGGGAAGCATAAGTTGCCATAGCAACCAGAGTCCTTATCCGATCAAAACAAAAAAAAAAAAACACAATTATTCTTTCCCCCTACCTGTAGATAGTGTATGTGTAATATGAGAACAATCGGCCCAGCAGTTTCAGAGAAGAAGATCTTTGTGGACGACGGACGACGGACGGACGGACGGACGGACGGCGGAGCATGGGTATACTATAAGCTCACCTATGAGCCTTCGGCTCAGGTGAGCTAAAAACTTTCACTAAACATGATTACAGGGTGAATTTGACGGATTGATTTCTACAAATTTCATATTCAAACAGTAATTTTAGCTATTATAAATAAAGTACAAATTAGGTAACTACACAATTTGATTCTATATCAAACAGCTGGTACAAAAAGGCAATAGCCTCCGAATGCACGTTGTGAATGGGGATTGTTGCACTCTTCATGATTTCAGAAATAATTGGCAATGAAAGCAGTAGTGCTCAATAACATTTTACCCATATGTTTCCTATCTTGAAATTTGACACTTGCGAAAATTAGGTATTGATATTGCATGCTCGTGCACAATAATAGTTCCAACAGTTGTTAATGTAATTTTTCTTCGGCACGTTCTGCTCATCATGCTAAAAATGAGTAAGCAATTAATACGCCAAAATCGATCTAATGAGATGCAAAAAGGATAAGGTGATATGGTAGAATACACGGACTTTTCTATTAATGAAATGTGTTTTCAACAACCGCCAAAAATGTTAAACAATTCAAAATCTCTCTCTCTCTCTCTCTCTCTCTCTCTCTCTCTCTCTCTCTCTCTCTCTCTTATTATAAGCATACGTAATAACCAAATACAATGATTTTTAAATGTCTTGATTTAACCGTTTCCATTTCTATATACCGTGACGTGTAATTGCAGATTTCCAATCAAAATATTTACGATGCATTTCTAATTTGCATACACGAACTCTGGGTTCCATAAATTTCATTTAAATGGATTTTTGTTAATTTGGCATTAAATTGAATCCCTCTAAAATTGAGCGTCTTTCAAATCCACCCTCTCATAAATTTACCCAACTTCTTAAGATGAATCAGGCCCGTAGTTAAAAACAAATTATAAACCGGGGATTACCGTTTTCTCTGTAGTGTCATGCGCAGTATATCAAATATTGTGACTTCCTGCACGTGCAGTAATGTGTGCGGCACTCATTAGAATTCTTCTTCTGGCCCTGTCTAGTTTTTGCAAACAAAACAGAAGATGCCTGAAAACCCAGAACTTTGGTACGAACATCATTAATCATGCGGGCATCAAGCATGTGTTTTTGGACACTTTATTTGCTAACATGGCGGTTTGCACCTTAACACCGAGTTTTGAGCGAGCTGTTGTTCAAAACCGACTTGCCACTAGTTATCAGAAAAAAAAATGTTCTATCAATGAATGAAATGAAAAAGCTAGAAAGAAATGGGGGTGGGGGTGGTCGGTGTTTGCGGTCTTCGAGTTGCTTACACCGTTTCGGCTGATGGTCTTTGGGATTAATGTTGGAACTGAAAATGATGTCATCAGAAAAACATACCCATTAAAGTATACCAGTTGGAACCTCACAATCTACATGTATATTTTAGAACACAATAAGAAAAATGTAAACCCGTGTAAACCTCATTTTCACTATTCAAAAGTGGGATATACGGGGTATTCATTGAATTTGCATGTTTGCATGATGTGGGTGTCGTACATGTGCGAGTTGGCAAGTTGGCAATGCTTTCAGCTTCAGGAGTCGTGGGCTCTTTATAACTATTGAAATCACATTAATTTTGTCAAAACAACAAACCCTGAAGCTGGAAAATAAACAACTAAGCAAACCGTAAATTTCTATTGCAGCTAAAATTAATGAGCGCGCTGACAGGAAAGTGATCATTTTGCATGAAAAACAAGATAACTTTCCTCTATCAGCGCTCATATCAGTGGTTCCATGTTTGAGCTCAAACGCAAGAAAACTCGTCTGAGGAGTTCGACAACATTCGACGCGAACCAGTCTAACTGGAACTTCAAATAGCATCCGTAGATTCTTAGAAACTAGAAATGTCAACTTTAAGAAGAGAACAATTTTATTGCTGAACAGACGTTAAGGATATGCAAGCTGAGGATCTGTACCTGAAAACGGTTCGAAATAGAGTTGGGTAAGTTTTCTCATGACGGAGCTCCATTATAAAGGGAGATAAGCTTGATAGAGGTTACAAGAGTTTATCAAATTCCACATGGAAGTTCAATTAATTGATATCAGTTATTTCACAGTCCGTTGACATCGATTTATTTTAAAAGGGGAGGGTCGACGTGATCTAATAACAAAACTGATATGCACTCCGACAATATTTCTTTACGAATTTGTCGCAGATTCACCGTCAAAACATAGTGATGGAAGACAAAATATCGAGTGACAACCCCTACGATGTCGAGTTTGGTCAACATGCCATATATAAGAGAGTATCAAAATTTCAGAGTGTGTGTGGGGGGGGCGGGGGGGGGGGGGCTCAGTATAGAACAGTTATCCTTCCGCTGGTGTATGATAAACCTTTATTTCGTTGCATGATAATACGTTGACTACTATTAAAAATAGGACAAAATGTTCAGGACTGGAGTTGAAAATACATTTATTAAAATCAGGCGACCACGATTCCAGGATTCCAGAAATAAAAGAAGAATATAAAAGCTTCAGACAGAGACCTACACAAATGAGTTCTTAACTAAAATAATCCCATTGATTTTTGCCGTTAGCTTTAGATTGAATGTCGCAAATGATGCTAATATAACATTTGCTTAAAGCGTGATGTTGTATTTCTCCGGTCAATTTACCAGGAAAAAGCAATGATAATTTGACTGACTCGGCTTAAGAGGACAAAATGAACTGTCACTGAAAAAAATCGCTGCGAGCTTTTAAAATGTGCCAAGAAAAAAGTGAGCGGTTAGGCTGTACTTCTTCATAATTAAGAGTTCGCACGTGTTAAATTAATATGCAAAGGGGTAACAAAATTCATAAAAAGTCAATTAATTCTCGGAAAATACTGGACTCTCTTGCAAATTACAACTGTTGTTTCGAGATTAAGGTGAAAATACATCCTCTTATTTTCCCGGCCAGGTCAAACTGCGACCTTTATTCAATGTTAAAACCATGTAAACTCAAAACAAAACGTTTAATTTCCTCAGGTAATGCATTTATGGTAATATAATTGGATTCCAAAAGCCGCGTGATAATGCTCATGCCGATCACGCAAACGCGCAGATTTTCAAGAAAACTAGCTTTTATCTGTTTAACGTATATTAAAAATATGATGATTCTTGGAACACTACTATTCAACTATTCGACATTCTTTTGAAAGTAAAAAAAAAATATGGTCATGTGTGTTAACTCATCACGAAAACATGTCAATGTAATGTATACCCCCCCCCCCTGAACCCCACTTTTATATAGTAAAACTGGGGTATGCAGGGGTATACCTATTTTTTTTCTTATTTTTGCTCCAAAACATAGATTGTGGGTACTCGTTAGAACCGCCTCGGCGAAGCAGTTCTAACGTGTACCCACAATCTATGTTTTGAGCAAAAACAAGAAAAATATCGCAAATTTTCTACTGAAAATTTTCAATTTTTACAACTGAAAAAATCTCTGTATTTTGTATGGGCAAGTTTTCTCGGAGAATTGGCACTATGCTCCAGATTGTTATATATAAGTTCCATATTTTACCTACATTATGCTTCATTATAGTTCTGAAAGGGCTGATTTTTTCAGTGTCACGTACAGAAAGAGATGATGATTTGCGTTAATGAGGTCCAGAATATTTATTCACATACAGCTTGCGCTACTGTATGTAAATTAAACCTACTTAAATTTTTACTTGTTAAAATATGCAAAACTTCGAAACCAGTACAGCGATAGTTAAAGCTGAAAACGTATTTATTAATCAAAATGAAAAATCGCACATGTCAGAAAAAAGTATCCTTAAATGTTCAAAAATCAATGTTAAAAGTATGGAATATAATGGAAAACTAGTCTACTGAACCAGGAGCATATAATCTTCAGATATTATAGGCTCCTGACTGAACCGTTTTAACAAAATGACGGCAGCTCAAGAAGTTCGTTCCTTTAAATGAGCGATCCTTACTTATCTCCCAAAAATGAAGTAATAAAAATGTCAATTTCATCTCATGGTGACATGGTGTGGTGAAACGTCTTGGACCGTTCACCGGTACAGTCGAGTAATCCGGGAATTAGTAGGACCAAGCGGTGCGAGGGTATAAAATGTAGTAGTTAAACGAGTACGCCTGTTCTGGAAAGTTGTGCCAAGGCAGTTTGGAAGCACTGACAGTTTCCTAAGCATTTTATGACCTCTTGCCGTTAGGTTCAAGGGTTCTTGATATGTAGTTTTAATAATTATACTTTATTGGCGACGAGGTTTTAAAGAACCACCGGGGAAATAGTTAAATTGCATTTTTTCCTTAATTTTTACCTGTTGAATTTTGCCGACCGGTGTCCAGGTAAATTTTTGGTCAGTTTGAAAGTGCAATTTAGGGTTGAAAATAACATTCACAGGACACCTCTAGGTTAATGATAGTAATAATTCTTTGAATTATTTTCCATTTCTAGAAGAATCAATATTTTTGATTGTTATTTTTTCGTGTTTTTGCTTTTTGGCATTTTTGTCTGGTAGTAAAGTAGAAATACGCCGGTTTCAAAATAGCAATTAGAAATAAAACAAGTTTTCATTAGTGATAAAAACCTTTGAAAATTTGACCCATAGATTTTTAAAATTTATTTTGATTTTGGTCGAATTTGGCGTAAAGAATTAGAGGTCAAGTTAACAAAAAGCTTAGGTCGGGTGAGGTCTTATAGATCCACATTAATGTCAGTAACAATTTCTTATGGCAGTCATATTGACACATAAGTAACTTCCAAAACTGCAAGTCCATAAACAGAAAGAAGTCAGCAGCGCTCAGATTAGGGAATTGTTCATGCTGGGTTTTATAAATTCGCATCGAACTAGTCACAACGCTTGTACCAAATACATCGAACTATGTCTGTCAACGTGAACACAGCATCTGCTCAAGAATTGCAGCAAGCATTGGCAAGAATAGGTGACATGGTGGCACAGCTCATACTTGACTTCAGACACAAGTATGGCATTGTAAAGCGAGAAGCGGTCAATTTGGCTCTTCGCGGTAACCTGCCAACCCAGATTCTTGACTTGATGGATTTCTCAGAACCAAAGCAGAATAATCCAGTTGAAAGAGACCTTCCCAGTCTACCATCAGTTCCAACGACAAATTCATGGGAACCAGTTATGGCAGTGAAGGAAAACCAGCAATTATCCGGAAGGTCAGTGTCACCGGAAATAAAAGGGTCAAGGTCAAGGTCACACTCCTCTGAACAAAAGCTGGGAGACCTTCCTAGTCTACCATCAGTTCCATCGACAAATTCATGGGAACCAGTGATGGCAGCTAATGAAAACCAGCAGTCATCTGGAAGGTCATTGTCACCAGAAAGAAAGGGGTCAAGGTCACGATCCTCTGAAGAAATCTTGCTAGATTTGGAAAGGACCCTTGCCATGCTAAGAAGAGATGATGAAACCATGGGGGAAAATGAACTGTGTTCTTCTAGGACCGGTTTCTTGCAGCCAGTTGACAGGAAAGAGAAATGTAGTACAAGTGATACAACGAGACCATTGCCAGCAGACAGACATGACCAAAACATCAAGCAAGAAGAAAATTCAAGGCTGTCTGCAAGAATTAAATCTGAGCCAGGTTTACATGCTGCTGAAGTATCAGAAGGCACCAAGAACTTGTCTAGATCAGCTCGACACAAGTCAAGGTCACCAGTGTCAAGGTCAGATACAAAGTCAAGGTCAGATAAGCACCCTTCAAGAAAAACTGATGATGGTGGAAAGAAGAAATCACACCATGAAACTGAGAAGCAAGTTGGTCATCAGTGCAGATCCACCTCAAGATCACGGTCAAGGTCATCCTCAAGGTCAGGTTTGAGGTCGTCCAATGGATCTAAAAGAAGGCGTCATGAGAATAGTGACTCAAAGTCAGACAGAGATAGACACAGTCGACATTTGTTGTCAAGGTCACCATCGAGGTCAGGGTCACACCATAGATCCAAGAGGAGACGTTATGAGACCAGTGACATTAAGCATCACAGACAAAGATGTAGTCGACATTCAAGGTCAGTGTCACAGTCAAAATCTCCTTCAAGGTCAAGGTCACATAGAAACAAGAGGTCAAGATCCAGGTCCAGATCAGGTGACAGAAAAGGGTCAAGGTCTCATCATAACAGAAAAAGGTCAAAGCCATATGACAGGAGGGAAAAGTCAGGATCTTATGACAGGAAAAGGTCAAGGTCAAGTGATAGAAAACAGGAGTCAAGGTCACATAGAAAAAGAAGATCTAGGAAACATTCGTCTTCTTCAGAGTCGGACACTTCTGTCGATCGACACCACAGACATGGAGATCCTCAGAAACACCCCAAACATTTGCGTTATGATGGGCAGTCCAACTGGTTTTCGTTCGAGAAGAAATTTAAAAGTTACAGGAAAGTTATGAAGTGGACAGAGACCCAAAGCAAAGATTATCTGATCTGGAGTCTTGAAGGGAAAGCCTTAGATTTCTTTGCATCATCAATGGATGTTGACCGATATTCTTTTCGAAAGATGATGAAGAAATTGGAGACAAGATTTGGTGTGACAGACCTAAAAGAAACAGTGAAAGTGGAGTTTGACCATGCTTGTCAGGAACCAGAAGAATCTTTGGAAGACTGGGCTGACCGTGCTTGGACATTGGCAACACATGCCTTTGCTGACCTTAAAGAGAAACACCAAGAGCAAGAGGCGATTTCTAAATTCTGCCAAGGGTGTATTGACAAAGTCGCAGCTAAACATGCTTGTTTTGAGAGACCCTCAACCATGGAAGAAGCATTGGATCTTGTGAAATACCATCAATATATTTCACAAGCTGTGGATGGAAAGATGAACAGAAATGAAGATCTTTTGATAAATTCTATGGACTGTCTACCAGAAGGTTGTGTTCCGGCTAATACAGATTACTTTCTGTCAGAGCATAGAGTCGAGGAACTTATTGCGACAGCTTTGCAGCAATTTGCCGAACGACTTCCGAATACAGTTAAGCCGAAGGAACTTGTAGACACCAAGAAGAAAAGAGCAGCGCAGTGCTTCTTCTGTAAGAAATATGGTCACATCAAAAGAGACTGCAGAGTGTACCAGGCATGGCTTAATAAGCGACAAGCAAGAGCTGAGCCTGAAACTAGTGAAAGTTCAAGCAACTAGGTGCTGGAGATCATGTCACACAAGAGGAGCTAATCGACTTATCGAAGTGCATATTGCTCTGACGGTAAAACAGATTGCGATGTAAAGTTATAGCTCAGGGAATATAGGTAGAACAACTGTGTGACATGTCAGATGGAAATGATATTTATAGCACCACACCACTGAGAAGATTCAAGGAAGGTACTTTTATTACCAAAACAGAGGGAATATTCCAGAAGAGGCTGATAGTTCCAGAGTGGAGACAATCCTTCCATTTAGGTACTTCTAGTACCAAGACAGATGAAGATGGTTCCAGCTGGTACTTCTAGTACCGAACCAGATGGGGATGTTCGAGATGGGGCTTATAGCTTCAAAGTGGAGATGGTCCTTCCAGTGGGTACTTCTAGTACCAAGACAGATGAAGATGGTTCCAGCTGGTACTTTTAGTACCAAAACAGATGGGAGTATTCTAGATGGGGCTTATAGCTCTGAAGCAGAGACGATCCTTCCAGTGGGTACTTCTAGTACCAAGATAGATGAAGATTGTTCCAGTTGGTACTTCCAGTACCAAAAAAGATGAAGATGGGGCTTATAGTTCCAAAACAGTTGAGAATCTTCAACGTGATGCCTATAGTATCATTGCAGGTGTAGTCCTTTAGGGGCACATCTTGTGCCAAAGTCGGGGATTTCAATGTGGTGCTTTTAGTGCCATAACAGTTGTGGAATCCCAAGATGGTACTTCCAGTACCAAGGTATATGGAATGCTCAAAAAATTGAGAAAAGGGACGAAAATGGAGGTTAATCTCTTTTCACCGAAAACCCACCAGTTGAGCATTTCCGGTTTGACAGCCTTCACAGCAGGGGTATATTACTTAGGTTTGAATGTGTTGCTGAAGATGGCCAGCCCGGGATGACAAGTTAGCACAAGGGTGGTAAAGTTAAATTTGTGCAGGTGATATACAACACATTTTTGTAATATATATGTAGCTGTGATGGAAGAAATGTCTGGCGATACAGGAAAAAGGCAACGCATACCGAGACTCCTAGTCAGGCTCAGACATGTGGTGGGCTTGTAGCTCCAGCATGGGGTCCGGTATGAAAGTGTCACCAGCAGATTATCAGCATTGAGAAGCTTCCGGCAGGTATGAAAGTTTCTCCGGTTTTACGTTGCCAAGTCAGATATCTGGAGATACAGGAAAAAGGCAACACATACCGAGACGTCAGGCTCAGACATGTGGAGGGCTTGTAGCTCTAGCATGGGGGCCCGGTATGAAAGTGTCTCCAGCAGATAGCCAACATTGAGGAACTTACAGCAAATATAAGAGTTTCTCCGGTTTAACGTTGGTAGGTCAGATATCTGGATATACAGGGGAAAAGACAACACATACCCAGACTTCGAGTCAGGCTCAGACGTGTATGTGGGTTTTTAGCTCCAGCATGGGGGCCTGGTATATATGTTTCCCTGGCAGATGGTCAGCATTAAGAGACTTCCGGCAGGAATGAAAGTTTCTTCACTTGCGGAGGGCTTTTAGCTCCAGCATGGTGGCTAGATCCAGATATCAAGTGTAACAGAAGAACCTATGATATGCCTAGAAATTCACTGTGGGCTTCTAGCTCCGAGATGTCAGCAGACATGTTGCCTTATTAACACATGCAATTTCTCGCGGGCTTATAGCTAGCACCCGCATATCAATAGTTCTTCAAGTGAGCGGACACGCTGTCTGTTCAAAGTTATTGACAAACCTGTAGTCAAATTTCCTTGGGCTTGTAGCTCAGGTATGTGGGCTTCTAGCTCCTGTCCAGCCATTGACGAGAATGTGGGCTTCCAGTTCCTGTCCAGCCATCGACGAGAATGTGGGCTTCTAGCTCCTGTCCAGCCATCGACGAGAATGTGGGCTTCTAGCTCCTGTCCAGGCATCGACGGGTGTGTGGGCTTTTAGCTCATGTCCAGGCATCGACGGGTGTGTGGGCTTCTAGCTCATATCCAGGCATCGACGGGTGTGTGGGCTTTTAGCTCATATCCAGGCATCGACGGGTGTGTGGGCTTTTAGCTCATGTCCAGTCATCGACGGGTGTGTGGGCTTTTAGCTCGTATCCATGTATCAACGCTACTATGCCAGAGTGTGGTGATGGCTGCAACAACAAAGGTCCTAGGACTAGTGGTTTGTCAAGAAGAATCCAGTGGACTTCTAGTTCACAAGTTTCCTGGTTGACGTAAGCTATAACAAAGAGGTATAAGGTATTTGTGCTTGCTTGCAGCTGGCACATCTCTTTGATTCTCCCCACCATGCCGTTGGCCTTCAACGTTATGGTTGGGGGGAATGTGGTGAAACGTCTTGGACCGTTCACCGGTACAGTCGAGTAATCCGGGAATTAGTAGGACCAAGCGGTGCGAGGGTATAAAATGTAGTAGTTAAACGAGTACGCCTGTTCTGGAAAGTTGTGCCAAGGCAGTTTGGAAGCACTGACAGTTTCCTAAGCATTTTATGACCTCTTGCCGTTAGGTTCAAGGGTTCTTGATATGTAGTTTTAATAATTATACTTTAATGGGGTATGGCATAATTTAAACTAGTTTTTCTCCCTTTTCCGGGTCTGTCGAGTAATTAGGTGATGAGACCGTGACAAATCCGTATGAATAAATAACATTCAACGGCTTATAAACTTAAATGAAAAATGTTGAGCAAAATTGCATAGCAAATACAGTTACAAGGTGACACGTCAATTGAAATTAAAATTTTGATCAAAGCACGGGAAAGAGCTCTCTCATAAAGATTTAATTCCATTCTGCGATTTTATTTTTTCTCTCTTATTGATAAGTTTTAATGACGCAATATCCTTCAACTGTTTCGGAGGGAAAGTGGTGTTAATGTTTGAACCGTTCGAAGTTTTGGTCATTAGGTTTTATTTTCGGACGCGATGTTTTGTCGTTTTTCTGGGTTTCGCCCCTTTAAAAAAGCTTATTCCTGTGAAAGTGTCCCAGGTGTGTACTGATTAAAATTATGTCAGGTGAGAAAATTAAAGAAAGTGTCACTGATACCTTAACAGTTTTGTGGTAACCAATTTCTGTGGTTACATTTGTAGTGTACTGGTGTATTTGGGGTCAAAATAAAACTGGCCACATGGTGAATTGAAAAGTTACCACTTGTATTATTATGTAGGATATTGTTTCTTTTTATAACAAATTCTTTCATTAAATAACAGCTGAAAATAATATTTTTGTAATTTTCACAAGTATAAATCCGTACACAAAAATAACGGTATGAAATTTGACGAAACGCCTCAGAGAAATAAAAGAAAAAATAGTTATAAATCCATTCGCATATCTGCATACGGAACTTTGTCGTCAATTTGCCGTAAATTGTCGATTTCGGAAACAATCGACATTCCTTCTTCTGCGTCTAAAATTGACGTCCCTACAAAGACAACCTATAAAATATTGTTCCGTTAAACTTTAAAAATGATCGAAATAATAGAAGAATATTCCGTTAATAACCAACCATTCCGACCATCTTTTGGGTCAAGTATTAAATTTTCTTCTTTTGGGTCAAGTATTAAATTTTCCAGGTATTTATGTGTTTTCCGTCGTTTATGTTGATTTCTGGTCTCTCGGTGCTTTACGGTATGTCGGTGCTTTACGGTAAGTATATGGACCCGTTTCTTAGCACTGTAACCGAAATACATGTTCTATTTTTTGATAGCTTATTTTGTTAATTGCTTCTCAAAATAACTTTTTCTTTTCTGCGAACCACAATAATACTTCATATATTGTATTTTAAACTGCGTGCATGCTTTCTTTTTCAATACCCAATTATTCAATATTTTTTGTATTTTAAATGGAGATTCCCTTTCTATTGATCTATACCGCTATGTAATTTGGACAACCAAATTTAGATAAACAATCCTGCTCTAAATATATTGAATCAACCAACAACGAATCCTAATCATATAGTGCCCCCGTTTTTTGCAAATATATTAAGTCAACGAGATAGTTAATCTTCAGTTTTAAGTCTATTGGCTGTCAAATTAAACCGAACAAACAAAAATATGTGAAATTCTTAATAATATTTTGGACTATTTAAGACCCCTTAATCTCGCTTTATGATAAATCATTGTAAATCCACTTTCTAACCGTTTAGAATAAAGATGCTTGAAACGATGGCCCTCAATCCTATGGTCAATATGATTTGATAGAGATTTTGGGCCTTTATTGCAATAATTCAAGGACTTCAATGACTATTTCGTTGACCTGTACTTAAACCACTTCTAAACCTATGGTCAGTTTGATTTGCGAGACACAACATTTTAAACGAGTTTGGTAAATTTTTTCCCATATTTTCCAGTAAAATAGCAAATCTAATTACATGTATATTGCATCTTTTTGTTGACTTATTTCACAATGTTTCATATATTAAAATAAGGTAGTGAGGGTAAAATTCGCATTACTTCGTGGTTTCTATCATATAACTATCATATAATTTGCCATTTTTTTTTTTTTCAGAATTTAACTATATTAGGAAACAATGATGAGAAAACGGGTCCATATAAGTACCGGAATGTACCGAAACACCAGAGAGCAAAAACACCGGAAAGCACAGACATACCAATCGGCATTGAGGCAAAATGAATGCATGCGACCAACAATAAGCAAACACTTATCTGCTAATTGCTCAGGCTCTACCTGCTTTAGCTGTCTCTTGATGTACTACATTATATTGTTTCAAGATTTGTTTTTGTACAACTTTGTCATATTTCTGTTTATATGTATTGTATAGCTAGCCAAAGACATTATATTTTGCTGATTTGCTAATAAATTTGCGTGCTTGCTTGCTAATTGCAAAGATGCACAAATGTATTATGATTGCCCAATATATACGAAATACCTATAATTCTCCCATTAATTCTCAATTTTCAAATTACAGGCATAGAACTACATATTTTATACAAAACCGCTTACGCCAAACCCATTTAAATGCCTTCTATGGATTACTATAGGTAAAACAAACTTTTGCTTCGAAATTGAATTTTCAAAGTGTACATGATTGTGGAGTTACATGCGTGAGACGGTCCGTCAAAGACTTGTTTGCTTAACCGGACGACAACCGATGGATCTCTCGCTAAACTCTCATCAAATCTGGTGCGAAAATATGTGGTTAGAATCATCTCTCAATGCCCTTTAAGATATTTAAATTACTTTTAATCAAATTAAATACTGATCAATTGTCCGGAAGAGTCATAAAGGACAGAGCTTCTCACTGTACAAAAGAATTAATTTTTACATAAACATTTTTCTCAAGCATGCTCTAACCAGATGGCTTAACTCGCCATGGATCACCGTCTGAACTAGAATTTGGTTTGTACTTTGGTTTCACCAATACTTTTAAGGAGCCCAAAATCAACATGGCCAGTGTGAAAAGAGTGTACTATAAGCTAATGTATACTTTCCTGTTGGATATCACATCAAGACTGATTTAAACAGCAAGAAACATGTGGTCATGTGCCAGGGATGCTAAATAAAAACATACAATGATACATTTATTAGAAACGAAACCACCCATAGAGTTCATGTAGGCTTTTCCTGATCTAAATTTCATGGCAAATTATGCGCTTCTAAAGAATAGGATGATCGCAAAAATTGTCCTAACTGCAAAATAATTGACCATCAAAAAGTAATTTTTGGGCAATGTACTCACGTTGTTTCTTTGCTTTTCCCCTAGGTGGCCTTCTTAGCAACGCGGAAAAAATGCTGCGCCAATATGTACAACATTGTGTAGGATTAATTCATATTTCGAATAAGTGATGGGGGTCCTTTGTAAAACCCAGTCAAGTGTCAATCGATGTTGCAAATTTTATTTAAGAAGCCAGGTGCGATTTTAAAGAGTCCATTCTACTCCGCATGTACGGAATGTTTGCCATAGAAAATCTGTTCTCAACCGTACGGGTATATCACTGAATGACGAAAAATAGAAAAAAGACACATGATCATGTCTCAATTAATCCCAGCTGTATTCCTTTAAATGCGTTTCGCCAAGCATAAAATCGAAGAAAAGCATTATCATGTCTCAATTTAATATGTCTTTTAATTTCTTCTCCCAGTGACATGCGTTTCACGTAATAACACTGACTACGGTTGCCTTCTTATGTATGCATTTTATGTAAGACCCGAGTTTGCGGATAACTTGAAATCTAATCCTATTATATGGTTTCATTGCAGATTTTTATACTTTCTCAAACCATACTGGTGACTTTAGCAAAACTAAAACTAGGGTGGACTACTGATCCTTCTTAGATGGCAGCTCTCTTGTAGTTCTTAATGTTCTAATTGAAACGCTTAAAACACTAATCACAAATTGTTTTCTTGCAACCGTACCAGAAAATATACTATTGGCATAAAGTTAAACATATTCCATTTGTGATTGTCACTTGGGATTTTGGAGCGCTAAGAACAAAATCTTTTGACACATTTCAAAATTTTGTTATAAATTTTGACAAAAACAGTTTACCAGCAATTTAATAAAGAAAAGATAACCAATCCACAAGTTAGCAAAGGGCTGTAACTGCATAAGAAAATTACCCATAGAATTGTAAAGATTCAATAGAAAAATTCCGTAGGCCAAAGGTGAGCACAACTTCTCAGAAAACATCAAGACAGTGAAGAATTTTTCTTAAGATTTTGTTTTGACATTGCGTGTATCATCTCCTCTGTCAAATAACAACTTGGAGCCTGCTGATCATGGAAATCACTAGTTTTATGCGCCTTTCATCTGGTACCCTGTCCCACTTCTCCATCAGAGCTTGGTATAGCTCGTGAATGATGGACAAGGCTGGTTCCCGGTTTCAAACTCGTCGGCAGAGCTCGTCCCACAAGTGTTAGATGAGGTTCAAAGTCTGGCGACGAGCTCGGCCATAGAAGACTAGCGTTGTGGTGCTGATTTTTATATTCCTCTGTGGTGTCTGCACGGTGTAGCCTTGCATTTTCATCTTGTAGTACCATACGCTTGTCGTTAGTGGGGTTAAGGAATGGCCTAACGATGGGTTCAACCATCGTGTTCATTCAAAATACCGTTCAACACTTTTAAATCAAGAAGCGGTCGGCAGAGAACGCACCCACACCACCTCTCCCAGCAACAGTTCCTTCCACACAGGGGTCAATTAAGCGTTCACCAGGGAGGCGTCGAACACGGACACGACCATCTGTATGATACAGACACTGCTCTCGTCTGACCAAAGAGCTTTCTGTCAGTAATATAGTCGCTTCTTAACAGCCTCTCTCATGCCGACAATACGCAGTTTTCACCTTCACATTTCTTTCTTCGTGCATGTTTTTCATGTTTTGAAGACTTGTAAATTACCAAAATGCAAAGAAGAATCATGCTTGCTTAACAACTCGTGAACAGTGATGTCACTCGAGCTTCTCGCTCGTGATCAATGTTGCAATAAGTGAGTCGAATTTACCGAAGTTTTATCCCTAAAATACTGATTCACATACAGGATAAAAATCAAATCTGAAATTTTATTTTATGACTTTGAAATTCGAGGTCGCATAAAAATATGCTTAACATTATGCCAATAGTATAATTTTTATAAGTGGATAAGGACGGGTTAGATATTCTTAAAAATGTTTTTGACTTGCCATTATACTCACCGTCAGGAAAAACGCTCCTCATTTTCAGGTAGCTAGTCGACAGTCGAATTATGGACGCCTTGTCGAGTTGACTAGTAATGGCGGACGGAAGCGGGAGCATCTTCGCCAGCTCGTAAAACTCCGCATTTTCTTTTTCTCTCCGTGTTCTGGCAGCATTCTTGGACTTTTCCTTCATTATATTTTACCTGTAACAAATCATAATATATGTGTATAGCAAGTGTCAGCAAAAAGATTCAAATCAAGGACCAAACGCTGGATTTTAAATGGGTCCATTTTGTGGACGTTTCTTTCGTTATACGTAGGTTGTTCGGAAAGTTCGTGTAATTGTGTTATATCTCTCATAATTTTCATTCATTGTACTGGAAAGTTGGTGTGCGTCAACTTTCACTAATTCTGAATTGTTGATAGAAAAAAGAAATGAAAGTGAGCATAGAAACCAAACATACAGGTTGTCCTGGCAACGTCATCATCGGTACCCGGAGCATTCCGAAAAATATCACTTCTTTTAAACGAAGTCTTAAAGAAATAAACATAATTTCTGACTGTTTGCTCATCGCCAGAAAAAATGGAATCGTCGTGTAATATTTCAACAACATGACATTGTTTCCTGAAAATTTAAAAGCAATTTGATGTTCCAAAAAGAAGTTATGATCCTTTATTTCGAGGGTTGTATGGGAAAACCATAACGTCAAACTGTGACGTTGCTTTGCAAAAAATTATGAACTTCGGAATTTTCTTCATGAAATACACACAGAAACACTAACGATGATCAAATAAACTGGAAAACTATGCATAATGTAGTCCAGCATTTACATACAAAAATGATTCTCATGTTTTAAGAGTGGAATAAAAAGAGCTTATGGCGATTTTAGAAGTGACCAACTGGCAGTGGAATTGTGTTCTATTAAGAATTGCGAAAAAATGGATGATTCATCGGAGAATATTAGCAAAATAGACTTAGGGAAATGTATCACCACATACAGATACTGGTTACAAAAACTTATACCAAAAAAATGGACAGACCCAAGAAATGCGTAGATATTGTTGGTGTTTATACTGAGAAAGCGTGATCATTGCCAACTGGATTAAAATAATGTGTGACGTTTTCGCAACGTCATTTTGACGTTGGTGTGCTCCGGGTACATATACCGCACCTTTTTGTAATTTACATATTTTTATTATGTCTTAGTGCATCATCTTGGTTTTCACAGCATTTATAGAGGATATGTTGAAGTTGAAATAGGTGGACTTCTTTTTGTTTTACTATGAATATTATGTGAATGATCAGACAATTTTTCGAACTTTCCGAACGCCCCTCGTATTTAACCCGTGACAAATCATTTATAACAAGAGTTTTACAGCAAACAAGATTCAAACCAAGAACCAAACTCCGATTTTCGAACGAGACTAATTTGAAATATAGCGGCCATTTTGATAAATGCTTTCCTTTTATTTAAACATTTTACAGCAGCTTGAATTTCTGACAGAAGTAACAAATACTTTTATTATTTATTATCAAAAATGGTATTTCATTATTATTATTATTATTATTATTATTATTATTATTATTATTATTATTATTATAAACAGACATTATCACAAAAATACAAAGTTTATTAAGATTTGGCGGCCATCTTGAAAAATAGCTGTCATCCTGAAATTTCAGATGACCAATGGCAACAGCGGCTTAACTTTAGTAGCTCTGTCAAGTTTCGTAAATACTCGGCCACTCGTATATTATCAGAAGGCGAAAGTTTGTATAAATGGTCAAGGTCACATGACCAAGATGGCTACCATGGCTACAAATAGCAAAAATTCTCCAGAACCACAGTGTTTCAGGTCCGTCACAGTGTGCGTGATTCTTTATGATACCAGCTACTGATTCTTGATTATATCAGGTAACGGATTCATGACAAATGCTACGGATTCTTGACAAGGATTGATACTCCCAATTGCAAACAGCAAAAAAATGTTAATTTTAGATAGTTTTAGATCTAAATTTTGTCGGGAGACATTTTATAAGCATGGTTATAGATAATCTATGTATATATTCTACATGTTAGGTGTTCAAAATAAAACCAATTAGATAAATTGAGCAAATATGAAAAACATGGCAATTCTGTGTAATTATGTGAATTTCTAAAGCAAACATGTTTGGAAACATTGAAACAGTTAATAAAAGTGATACTTGGGCCTTCAAATTCTACATTACCCTGCGTAATAACTCTTTTTCATTTTTTGGCATGCTACGGATTCTTGATGATACGTTACAGATTCTGTATGATAACAAAATGTGGGTAACAGATTCTTTATGATACATGTTACTGATTCTTTATGATAAATGTTACAGATTCTTTATGATTTAAAGCAGGTTTATGATGATCTACAACTTAAAATGCAGATTTGGACGCATTGTCCACCAATGAACTGTGTTTCTATCAACTCTACACTGCAAGAAATATGTTGTGCATTGTAAAATTCGATCAGATTTATTACCAATTAATAATAATTGTGATTAATGTAGAACTTTGTTGTTTATTTGTGTATATCACAAAACCCTATTATTGATTTATTTATTTACTTAGTTTTTAACTTTTTGATAAAATAAATTCGATTTTAACTCACCTGAGCCAAAGGCTCACAAGATGAGCTTATAGAATGGCCATGCACCGGCGTCCGTCTGTCCATCGTCGCCCGTCCCCAATTTCAAAGATCTTCTCCTCTGACACCACTTGGCCAATCAAAGCCAAATTTTATACAAGGCATATAAGAAATCCATTTCACATGACCAATATGGCCGCCATGTCTATATATGGTAAAAACCCTTCAAAAATCTTTTTCTCCAGAAACGGTGGACTGATTTCAATGAAACTTGGCATGAAGCATTGATGGCTCAAGCACTACAATGTGTATATAAATCATGACCCTGTGATGACCTTGACCTATTTTACGGCAAGGTCAACATAGGTTGCCAATGCATTTGCATGGGGAAAACTTTTACAATGTCATTTTAAGTGAAAGTCTTGCAGGAAATGGGCAGTAGGACTGAATATTAATGATTCTGGAAAAAAAACTGGACCCCAGGGGCTTATGTGCCCCCCTCCCGGGGCAATATACATGTATATCTCCATAATAGTCAATCGTCTTCTCCTCTAAAACCACCGGGCAAATCAAAGCCAAATTTTTGTGAAGCATCAAAAGGAAGGGGTAACCAATGTATATATAAATAATCCAGGCCACATGACCAAGATGGCCACCATGCCCATATATGGTAAAAACCCTTCAAAAAATCTTCTTCCCGGAACCAGGGGACCGATTTCAATGAAATTTGGCATGAAGTATTGATTGCTCAAGCTTTACAATTTATATATAAATCATGACCCTGTGATGACCTTGACCTATTTTACAGCAAGGTCATCATAGGTCGCCTATGCATTGGAGAGAAAACTTTTAAAAAGTCATTTAAAGTAAAAGTCTTGCAGGGAATGGGCAGTAGGACTGGATATTAATGATTCTGAAAAAAATGGACCCAAGGGGCTCATCTGCCCCCTACCCGGGCATTATATATGTATATTACTATAATATTCAAACATCTCCTCCTCTGACACCGCTTGGCCAATCATGCCAATTTTTATGTGAAGCAACTATAGAATAGGGGATCAATGTATATATAAATAACCTAGGTCACATGACCAAGATGGCCGCCATGCCCTTATATGGTAAAAACCCTTCAAAATTCTCCTTCTCTGAAACCAATAAACTGATTTCAACGAAACTTGGCGTGAAGCATCGATGATTAAAGTACCCTAATATATATAAATCATGACCCTGTGATGATCTTGACCAAGTTTATGGCAAGGTCAACATGGGTTGCCTATGCATTTGAATGGGAAAAACTGTTAAAATATCATTTGAAGGGAAAAGCCAGCGGGAAATTTGCAAATGGACAGAATATTGATTATTCTGAAAAAAGAAAATGGCCCAAGGGCTTCATCTGCCCCTGCACTGGGGTTAAATACCATAATATTCAAACATGTTTATTGGTATTTGCAGCAGATCTCAGGTGAGCGTTTACAGGACCATTGGTCCTCTGGTTTCAATCAGTGAGACCGACAATCTTAAAAGTAGTATTCATGTGTGTACAATTTTACATTTTTTCTGTTTTGGGTCTCACAAGCATGGACATTGATCCCATTTCTAACCACCTTACCACTTCGATATGTGACCTTATGTATGTTTTCATATTTGGGTAACTGAGTGACTGCCTAGTGGGAAATAGCTGCTCACTCAGATTACAAAATGTTCCCAAAGTATAACAAGTACCGTATTGTCAATCTAGTTTTTTCAAATTGGTTTTCCGAGTGGGAATTTCTGTCTTATCATATTCATTGCATACTTTGTCCTTTTTGGTAAAGTGGTAACATTTACTGCCAGACTGGAATTCAGGAAATATGAATATTCAAGGCCACTAACGAATATTGATTATTTGAAACAGGTCCAAGTTCACGGCTTTTACAGGATATCATTTCTATGGCAAGCCGTTTTACTATTTATTCAAGAAAGCAGATATCTGTGTTGCAATTTTTTTTTTTTTTTTTTTTTTTTTTTTTTTTTGATTCAGTTTTACGTCCCTTTCAAGCTTTTTCACTCATATCGAGACGAATCAATCGGTAGGTGGGGCGAAAACCGGAGTACCCGGGGAAAAACCACCTGACACACCCGCAAGCAGAACATGGCTTGTCTCACATATGAATTCGTGCCCCGTGCGAGGCGCGAACCCACATCGGTGAGATGATCGAATGATCAAGAGCACTGAAGTCAGCGACCTTAACCACTCGGCCACGGGGGCCGCCATGTTTTGCAATATTAGATATCTTGTTTAATAAATAAGATATTTACTTTAATTTATTAGAAATCTATTATTAAGAAGATATCTTATAAAGCAAATACGATATCCATTTTATATTATTAGATATACAAAATGTTAATGTTAGATATCTGCACTGTTCATATTAGATATCTGCAATGTTAATTTAGATGTCTTACAAAGTATATTTAGATATCATTCGTGCTTAATAAGATATCTTATTTGTTAAAATAGATATCTAAATTGACAAATAAGATATCTTAAAAATTATATTAGATATCTTATTTGTAAAAAAGTATATAAAATATCTTAATTAATAATGAGTTATATGGATATCTGATATAACAATTATGATATCAGATATAAGATTTTTTTTCTTAATAAGGCATCTAAATCAGCATTTGAGATATCTAAAATAGTTCAATAGAAATCTGTGTTAACATATAAGATATCATATTTGTCGAATAAGATATCTTCTTGAGTATATTAGATATCCATATTACAGTCACATGTAAGATATCTGATATGCTTAAGAAGATATCATTTTTGATGAATTTCATATCTTATTTACAAAAATAGATATCTGATATCCTATATAAGCTTATTGAGCTAAACAAATAAGACACCTCTAGTATATAAGATGTCTTATTTATTTAACCCGATCACAACCGATTTCTTTTACTTATATAGGACATCTACTATGTCAATACAGATATCTAATTTATAACCTTTAATTAAGACATCTTGTATTTATTCATATATCTGAATTATAAATAAAGAAAATGTTTTTCTTATTCTGATATCTAATTTACCGAATAAGATATCTTATTGACCACTGTGTATAAGATATCAGTATTACCAATTTAGATATCTTATTTGCTTATTCAGAAATCTAGTTTAGCAATAAAGATTTCATATTAACTAAAGTAGATATCTTGATTAATCTTGTAAGGAAGATATCTTGATTAATCTTGTAAAGAAGATATCTTATTAAGGTATAGCAGATATCTCATTTAGTATATAAGATATCTAACTTATATTCGTTTCATAATCACTCAGTCATCTCAGCGCTGTGTTTGGTGTGGGTTCGAGTCTCGCACTGGCTAATTGTGAGACAAGCCAAGTTCTGCTTGCGGGTGTGACAGGTGGTTTTTCTCGGGGTTATCCCGTTTTCGCCCATCTACTTATTGGCCCGTCTCATATGAGCTGAAATAATCCTGAAACATAACTAGAAGTTTGACTTGATTTCAGAGCGCGGTGGGTGGCGTAGTGGTAGTGTGTCGGACTTCAAATTGAGAGGTCCTGGGTTTGATCCCCACAGGTGTCACCGTGTTTTGTCCTTGAGCAAGACACATTAACTCCCTACAGTACTGGTTAAACCCAGGAATAATTGGCTCTGTACCGACAAGACTGAAAAAATGTTGACTTGGACGTTAAGCCTCATTACAAATTGACTTCATTTCATTTAAAAAAGGAAGTGAAGTGCCGTAGGGGTAGACTACAGGACTCCGATGCGAGAGGCCCTGGGTTCTGTACATCACGCTATCAGGTTGTGTTCATGAATCTGTAGTATTGCTTAAAACACAAGAAGTGGTGGCTCTTTGTCCCAACATGACATAAAACTTGTTTACTGGGACGTCTAGTCATAACTTAACCAAATCATACCATAAAATTCGAAAATAAATGCTCAAATCTCAGTATGACTGATAAAATAATGGCTTGTATACCGAACAATAGGTGTTTTCTTTGTTCAAACCTGCTTTGTACATACATACATATATTTTATTAAAGTCTCACCTCAACAGAAAGTAAAACATACAATACAATAAGCATAAAAACATATTACTAAAATATTACTTTCTATATATGAGTGGCTCCACTAGAGAGCTATGAGAGACTATTAAAAGACATGACTTTAGAATTAAGAACCTTCTGGATTTTCAACTCCACAAAGGAATAAAATACATTTATACAACATTTTAAACACATAGAAATAAAAGGTTTAATACAGAGTATCACGTCTAAGACTAAGTATTTCATGGCAGATTTTGGCACATTTACGAATACTTTGAAAATGTTGGCAGCTTAAGATTGCGGATAGTTTCTGATCGTCTGTAAAAGAATCAATATCTGAGAACTCTGATGTAAGAGTAGCTAACATATCTTCCCTTAGAGTCTGGTAGACTGGACAGTATAAAAGCACATGCATTTCAGATTCCACCTCGCCAGCACAATTATAACAAGTCCTATCACTGTAATCCAACCGCTCATACCTTCCCGTTTCGATACGTATCGGGGCCACCCCACAGCGGAATTTAGCATAAGCGCTCCTATGAGATTTTGACATCGGGCATGTGAGATATGTCTCTGATTTGAATTCTTGTTTAAAAAGCCTATAAGTATGTAGTTTATTTCCCCCATTTCCATTACGCGCATCCTGCCTATTGACATCAGCTAACCACGAAGTCTTGAATTTACTAAACAGGAAAACAGCAACCTGATCCTTAATGGGGTATTATCCAATGAAATATCAGCATCCCTCAACATCGTATTTATCTGAAAATTCCAATTTTTACACCGTTGATTACCATTCCTTTCACACCATTCGAATACTTTATAGTTAATCCTGTTGATGTCCATGGATTTCAAACGTTGCCACTGGTTAAGGACCGTGGACCATTGACGTACCACTGTTGGCTTCCACCCGCAATCCCATTGAACGGCAGCATTTGGCGTATATCTGCCCACCCCCATAAAGTAGCTGGATGGAGTTAATGCAAGTGAATTGCCTTGTTCCCCAGACAGAAGCTCCATAATTTATAACACTCCATACCATAGAGTCGTATAGTTTACTGAATGTTTCAAAGTTAAAACCTCCGAAAACTTTACTTTTCGCTATGACGAGACCAAGTGCCCTATTTGCGGCTTTACATACATGTTTCGCCATTTTATCATAACACATATCTTCAGTAAGGAGTAAACCAAGGTAGATGTATTGAGGAACAATATCTAAAATTTTATCACCGCATCTGAAGGTAAACTCAGATTTCCTTTCATCAGTGGGACGGAAGTGAACTATGTTGGATTTCTTCTGGTTAATCGTGAGATTGTTCTGCGTACACCAGTCATTTAGTTCATTTAAAAGAATTTGTAGATCATGCTCTGAGGAAGCAACTAGAGCTAAGTCGTCCGCGTATAAAAGCGCTGTAACTTTTTCGCCACCTATGTCAACGCCTATATCTAAACTGTTTAATCTCACCACCAAATCGTTCACAAATAGACTGTACATCAGAGACATTAATAATTGATAGTTTATCTCGATAAAAGAGTGGTTAGTTGTATAGACTATGGTGTCATAAAGAATCTGTAACATATCATAAAGAATCTGTTACCCATCATTTAGTATCATACGGAATCCGTGACAAAATTTTGTCACGGATTCTTTATGATTTTTTTTTTTATGCTTGATAAAACAAAAGTCTGCAAAACAATTTCTTTGAAGATTAACATGCATGGAAAAGTGTTAGTTCATAGATAATCAGTTAAATTTCTAAACTGTTGATAAAATGTTTTGGTGTGTTATGTATTTTGATATTCATTTTCAATTTTCCTTGCTTAATTAACCATTTTAAGGATTTAATCACCCATTAACTTTCAACCTGTATATTGCTAAAATTGACCGAGAACACTTTCCAGCTCATATATACTATGTACGTGTGCCAAAAAGGTCATTTCTGGCATCAAAAACCTTAGAAACGTCAGTTTCTCATCACCTACCAATAGTTGAGCTAGGAGAATCATAAAGAATCTGTAACGTTATCAGAAAGAATCAGTAGCTGATATCATAAAGAATCATCCCGCACTGTGACGGACCTAAACCCCTGTGAGAACCAGAAGGACTATGATTTTGAAACTTGGCATGAAGCATCAGGCAATGGAAATTTACAAAGTATATATAAATCATGACCCTCAAATGACCTTGACCTATTTTACGACAAGGTCAACATAAGTCACACATGCATTTGAATGGGTAAATTGTTCAAATATGATTTGAACGGCAAAACTTGCAGAAAATGGGCAAATGGACAGAAGATTTATGTTTATGAAAAAAATTGTACCCAGAGGGTTGTCTGCCCCTGACCCGGGGCTATATACGTATATATATGACCATAATATTCAAACAAATTCTTCTCTGAAACCACTCGGCCAGTCAAAACCAATCTTTATGTGGAGCATCGTTAGGAAGGGCAATAAAAGTTTATATAAATGGTCAAGGTCTTATAACCAAAATGGCCGCCATGGCTATAAATAGCAAAAACCTTTAAAATCTTCTTCTCCAGAACCAGAAGGACTATGGTTTTGAAACTTGGCATGAAGCATCAAGCAATGAAGCTCTACAAAGTTTATATAGATCATGACTCTTGGATGGCACTGACCTATTTTACGGCAAGGTCAGCATAGGCCGCCTAAGCATTTGAATGGGGAAAATTGTTAAAATTGGATTTGAAGGGCAAACCTTGCAGGAAATGGGTATTTGAACTGGATATTTAAGGTTCTGAAAAGAATTTGTACCCCAGTGGAGGGTCTGCCCCTACCCTGGGGCATTATACATGTATATAACCATAATATTCAAAGATATTCTCTTTTAAAACCGCTTGGCCAATCAAAGTCAAAAGGAAGCATCGGTATGAAGGGGGAACCAATGTGATTATGAATAAACCTGGTCACATGACCAAAATGGCCGCCATGCCCATATATGGTAAAAACCCTTCAAAAAAACTTCTTGGCAGGAACTGCTGAACCTATTGCAATGAAACTTTGAATTATGATATGCGGTCATCTTTAAAAATGACAACCATCTTGAAATTTCATATGACCAACGGGTGTTTTCTGAAAGAGGTGGTCCATATATTTTATTTTACCTGTAACAAAACCATTTTAGCTTATACACAGGTTTACAGCACAAAAAAGACTCAAATCAAGAACCAAGCTCTTGGTTTTAAAGGTTCGATCACTAACTTTTTGTTCAGTGTAGTACTCATGTCCTAGCGCTAAAGGTTCCATTGATTATTCACCCCGTTATCATTATTAAGTAGCTATACGATTTTGTTCTGGAAAAATTCCAATAACATGTCCATTTCACGACATGAAGAAACACTTCCTAATAAACTTCCAAATACATAAGACTCCGTTTCGTTACCCTAGGTACACTTTTTAAATTAAAAACAGAAAGCCTTTCAGGAAATATGAACGATATTAAAAACGTTGCTTATCTTTGTTTCAGAGACTCAAAACGTGCAGATAACTGAAAATGGAGGTCCAAAATTTATATAAAACGTGAAAAAATTTTAATATAAACCTCACCGAAGTTTGTCGAAGACCATATTATTATCAATAATATTTGGGAATTTTAACACCTGGAAAAAGTCTCAAAAATGGGTCACTTTCTGATATCAAGTTTGTGCGTATCTTGTAAACATAGTTTACATTTTTAAACATTGCTGAATACGTATACTCTCGGAAAACGTGTACAATATCTTTTTGATAGCATAATTATTAAATTCACTCTCTATTGATATTATTGATATTATTTATTTATTTATTTATTTATTTATTTATTGCTCTTCGCTATGGAATAGAAGTAGCCATACTACTCATTCTTTCTTGATTAAGACAGGCTTTGTTTCTGTTTGCATTGTATCTATCTATCAAATTTCACACTAATTAGATACTTACTAATTGAGCCGCCACATGGGAAAAACAACAATCTGCCTAGGCGAAAACAAAGGCGCAGATCAGCTGATCAGCGCCTTTGTTTTCGCTACTCGGATAGTACAATTCCTCTTCTACTTAAATCCGAAATTTCAAGATTCTAGCTCTTTTCTGTAACTGTACAGGTCCGTTTGTGTCGGACCTGGTCGGAAACCACATTGTTTGTTTTCCCACGAGGCGGCTACAAGTTGTAAAAGCAACTTCCCAGTCAGGCCACAGGAATGCTGTGGATTAATCTTAATGCTGATGATGACATCACGATTATTACGTGATTACATTTGCATGATAACGAGGCACAAAAATAATGAATCACGATTTGCGACCTGTTGGTATCATGACCCAACAATTATTGCACATATCATCAGCAATTATAAATAGAGGAAAGTCGTGGAATACTACCATTACGAAAACTTGCCCATATAGAGATTTTTGAATTTTGAGAGAAAAAAAGAAAGAAAAAGAATGAAAATTTCATTGGAAAAAAATGATATTTTCAATATGTTTGTTCAATACATTGATTGTGGGTAAAACGTTAGAACCGTCTCGCTAAAACCGCAATCTATGCTTTGGATAAAAAAATAAGAAAACATGTATACCCCTGTATACCCCAGTTTTACGATATAAATGTTGGGTTCAAGGGGTATTCATTGCACGGACATGTTATCATGATGTTCTTAATCATGGTTCAAAAATCAGTAATTCCTTTACTGGCCGTTCCAATGCGGTTCTGCTGTGCTGTATCTTAATTTTGCAAGATTGTTCGTCTCTCTGCTTTGCAGGTCATCAATGTTTTGGTTGATGCTAGCCGAATGGCTACCTTGTTGTGCTAGCCGGATGGCTACCTTGTTGGGAAAATGCTGGTAATCTTGCTCTATATGCCTGATGTTAAATGAGAACGTAATTTCAACAACATTACCTTTAAAGCCAAAGACTTAATCAAAGCAAATATCCGCGTGCAAAAGTTTTGTTCAAATCGGACAAGGATCGCCTATGCAGATTGTTGGTTTTCCCATGAGGTGGCTCAAATATGATGAGAATAGCAAGAGAAAAACTCCCAGTGGTACCCACCCACACTTTGGATATAATTACACTTGGTAAAGGTGCCAATTTAATGAGTGTGTTTAAAAATCATTGAAGCATTTGTATACTGGACAAAATTATGACAGTTTTGTGTTCGACATACAGAAATGGCACTGCATTGACACGAAAAGAGCAAAGAGGAGGTGCATTGTCACTGCATCATCGACACACAGACACTTCGGTTCCTAGTCAGTTCGGCACCGGTGGTGGCAGAGGTGCCGCGGTACTGCTTCTGAAACGAACCGATGTAAAGGTGGTTCTTGAAAATAAACCTACTAGTCCGGCGGATCGGATAAAGGCTACGATTTGGGTTCGGTTCATGTCCGACTTGGGTTCATGTCCGATTATATCCATTATCAATTTCGGACACCCGTTAATCTTTGGTGTTAAAATAAATATTGTGATCAAAAGGCACTATTTAACAGGATTAAAATAATTAAACAAACACTTAATACGTAGCCGTGAAAATTTTGGAAGTAAAATCGCCGAATTTTATCTAATCTGAAGAATAAACATTCTATAGTTCTTCTTTTCGGAAAGATGACCGTCTGGCGGTCACATCAAAGCAATATGACAGTGAAAGTTATATTTGTGTTATCTTTATAATAATACTGAATTGTTTAATATTTTGATAGTAAAGTTCGCGGTTTTTATCAGTTTAATATTGTTAAGATAGTGGGGTGAAAGTCGTTTCGGTCAATTTTCAGTCTGGCTAGTTCTCACGACTTATGTTGACATTTTTGTTTAAAAATCAGTAATAAGGTGAGAAGAGACATTAAAATTAAACATTGAAATTAAACAACATAGAAAATCGAAGTAAAAAAGCCAGAACGCCGGTTCAGAAACTGTATTTTAAAATAATTTAAACCAGTATATCTTTCATATTAGTCTATGTTGAAATTCTCGAATGGTACGAAATGAACGTTAAGAGTGCTCATGTGCACTTTCAAATGAATTGTCTGTAGATTATTGTGTATCAGATGCTCGTGGCATCATTGACATCTTGTATATTGGAAGTCTGGGAATACACTATTCTTGACATGACTTTTCAATAATTATGTCATAATTAGTACAATAATGACATTCATTACCTACCATATTATTATGTAATACGCTATCGGTATACAGAACCCGATACGTACCAGTCTATGTATATATACGTATTTACATGGTCTTCACAAAGATAATTCATTCATTCATTCATTATCAGACGAACTTGCGTCTTGCATTTAAAAATGAAACGAAACGCAGGAACTTTTCGCTCTCGGATATGGCTCACTTCGGCTCTGAAGAATTCGGCCCTGGCCTTTCCTTTATGATGATGAATTTTCATGTCGGAATTTCGATGAAAAGCGTTGCTATGACAATAAAAATTATACGGAAATATACTTTTTACATATGTGCAGCATTACATACATGTATCATCACAGACCACGATCATTTTGACACAAGTTGTCGATTTGCACGGCCCATATTGTCCCATATTATTAGATATGAGCCGCATCCGGTGAGAAAACCGGATTTTTGCCTATGCGAAAACAAAGGCGCAGATCAGCTTCGCAGTAACTGCGAAGCTGATCAGCGCCTTTGTTTTCGCTGCACGGATAGTACAACTCCCCGAAATTTCAAGCTTCTAGCCATCTTCTATAGTTGCACAGCTTGGTTTGTGTCGGACCTGGTCGGAAACCCCGAAGACCGGTTTTCTCACGTCGCGGCTCATATATGACATCCTGACATATTTCAATGATTTCTATAAGAATGCATTGCTCTTGAGACGAGGATTAGACATCTGAATTTTAATGTGGATATGTTTACTAACACCTGGGCATACGTTTTCATTAAAATTAGACGTAGAAAAAATAACATGGTACCTGGGGATTTGACATAAATCTTTCAAAAATTGCTGTAAAAGGCTGGTTTATTATAAAAGGAAGTAAAGAGTGGGTGTAGAGGAACGAAGTTCGATTGCTTTCTAAGTTTTATTACTAGCAAGAGTGACTATTTCGAAAAAATATCACAGTTCCTTTAAATTAATTATAAAATGAGCCGCCTCATGGGAAAACCTACAAGCTGCATAGGCGAAAACAAAGGCGCAGATCAGCTTCGCGGTAACCGCGAAGCTGATCAGCGCCTTTGTTTTCGCTACACTGATAGTACAATTCCTCTACTTTATAAATCCAAAATTTCAAGCTTCTATAGTCTGCTTCTGTGCTTGTACAGGTCGGTTTGTGTCGGACCTGTTCGGAAACCACATTGTTGGTTTTCCCACGAGGCGGCTCAAATGTCTACACGTCGTGAACAGCCTAATAATTGCCGTGTCGACAATATTCTTTCATCCCAACCGAGGTTTGACTGAGTTATCTGCCCCCGTCGAAATATACTACACGGATAGATTGGGTATGTAGTAGAACAAAGTAATATAAATGCATGGAACCTGCAAATTAATGTATAGAAATCTGCACCAGATTAAACCGAAAGTGCAATGTCCATGGATATCCCGAAATAATGTCGAGGAGAATAACGAAAAGCAGTGTAACAACGATGTAAAGTGATATACTATACTCGGGGACAAAGGACCGAAGTGACCTAAGGTCCCCTACCTTCGAAATTAAAATAGCAATTTTCTCGTATCCAACTCGCCGCATGAAGAGTGTTTTTGCAGTAGTGCGAAAAAAATCAAGTAATACACCTTTCATCTGATTTACATAAATTTTCGGATGATTTATTAAAATTCTAATACACTTGCGTCAAATCTGAAAAGCCATTCGAGCAGCTACAACAGCTGTTTCTTGTCGAATTTGCCAAAAACTCAGATAAAACGAGCTTGTTATTATTAAATTGATGATGTTGTTAAGTTGACAATTGGCTGAGCAATTATTATGAAATTATTCAGAATCGTTAATTCAGCGAAACACGAAATGAATCAAACATGGCTGGTATTTTGTCATTTGAAAACCAGACAAATAACAACTTTGGCTTAGTCCTTCTCTAAAGCAACCCACTGAGTGAAATTGAAAAATATTGCTGCGGAAAATAGGAACATGTTTTCGCGGAACAAAGACGGTGTGTCAATGAGCACCCAGGAATCCGGTATCAAAATTAATTAAATCCGTTACTTTTTTATTCATACGGAAAAGTACACGTATCAATGTCCTATGCAAGCGCCTAATTGTACTAAGGTTTCGGAAAAACGACAAGCTTGTTCATTACTCGGTGTATAAGCAAAAGTTGTGGTTTGTGTGCATGTGGTCACGGTGATGAGAAATCGCGGTAAATGGTACATGGTGCAGTAACGTCGTGTCCTATAATAACAGCGCAGTTGTGTTAATACGATACTCCACCGATATATAGAATATCATAAAACATTACGATGTTGTATGCAGCCATCTTGGATGCCACTGCATTTTTCATTTCAACCGGCAAATTTAGTATTCCACTATAAAATGACACTCGTTCTGTGCTTAAATGGCAGAGCTTGAAACTATGCTGAGTCACGGGTGGGATATTCAGGGAATTAACACGAACATCCTGGATAAAGCATATTTGCAACCACAACCAGACAGTGTTATATAGGTAAGGATGAAAATTTTTGAAGACAAAAAGTCTCCAAGTACATCATCCATAGTGTTTTTCTTTCAGCCCTTTGAGATCAGTAAAAATATTCCGAGTGTTCAAAACACTTGCGTTTAGAAACATATTCTATACACTGTTTTAATTATTCAGTGCCCATGTTTAGTGACCATGTTTAGGAATGTGTCTTTGATTTAGACATCTCTCTTGTAAATTCTCGAAATTGCAGCTCAATAGTCTGGCTTTCGTTGCCGGTTTACAAAGGGCTACTGATAAAGGTTCATTACTGTAGCCCAAACTATCTGTTTGAATGTTTTACTGCTTCCAAAGGGATCTATCATTTAGGGAACGACCATTTGATTTTTAGGTGGGGGGGGGGGGTGGAAGATGTTTTGAAGAAAAAAAATCCAGGACCGAATTCTGCCCGAAAAAAATATTCAGGACAGGGTAAATTCTATTGTACGTATTAGATACAAATAAAAAGACAGGACCGCGTCGCGAGTGAAAAAATATCCAGGCCAGAAAATGTCTTCCACCCCCCCCCCCCCCCATAAAAATCAAATGGTCGCTCCCTTATATACATATATTTTTTTCGTACTCTGTCACAGGAAATAAAAAGGAAAGCGAACAGTTCTTTAGCATCTAGTACAACTGCAAAACTGCAAGATAGCGTGGTAGAAGCACATCTAAAAGCTATCTTAATACGATATTTCATGAATGGCTGCCGTCTTGGACGTCATCTTGAACTTGTCTCTTTAACATTATCATAGATACATATAAAATATACAAACAACCACCGTTGGCCATTCTGTAAAGGATTTACTGGAGAGTTTGAAAGAGCAATGTTCGTTTTATGCACCAGCCACTCCCCCATCTACGGGGAAGGGCGGGGATTATGACTTTGCAGCTTTGAATGCCCTGCTACAAGCCCTACCCCCAGATGACAAACTGGATGTCAAAACTTTGCTCTTTGCCCTGCCCTTCGCAATAGGAAATCTCCCTGGGATACGGACCCTTGTGTCAAAACCCCATCATTTCCACTGCACTGTGGGGTCACTCAAAAAGTAATTGCCCCGCACTTTAGCCCGGCTATCCCCACCCTTCCCCGTAGGTGGATGTAATAACACCCAAAATATGCGTGAAGATATAACCACACAAGAAAACAACATATGCTTATATGTATGTGACTTGAACCACACAGTAGGCTGGCTAAACAATAATCAGAGGGTCAGTAGAACTTTCATTATAAGCTTTGCCTGTATGCAAAAGCAGCCCATGAATTCCTCACGTCCCCAGTGGACGGGGCTTATGTGACTATGTCAGGAACAGTATTTTAAATGCTCACAAGTTTCAGAAAGTAAATTTTTCACCTCTTTTGCATGCGTTTTAGTAAAATGAGTTCTTCGAAATGATTAGGATTGATAGTATTCACCCTACTTTAAAACCCAGAGTAGTTCCTCAATTTAGTTATTTTCGTCTCCATAAATTTTAGCATTTAAACTGTGACGACACCTTAAATTTAAAGGATTAAACATATTTTTCTCAAGTTATAGAAATTGATCTTTTTAGTAGAAAACTTTTGATATTTGTCTCCTTTTTGCTCAAAATATAGATTGCTAAAAACACAATCTATGTTTTGCAGCACAAATAAGAAAATAGGCATACCCCCGCAAACCCCAGTTTCTCTATATAAAAGTGGGGTATGTAAAAGAGGTACAATTACATGGACATGTTTTCCTGATGTTTTTTTCTGCTTTGGCACATGGTAATTTCGAACTTTACATTCACGCAAGGGAAAGTTATGTACGAAGAAGCGATTAATATGCCATTTGCAAAAGATTGCTTGCGTTTTAAAAGTTTAGAAAGTTGTAAAAGAGTTTGTTTCAGAAGACCATACTTCTTTCATTTCACATAAAAAATGTAATTTTCATGTCAGGAATACAATTTAACATTTTTACGAGTACATGATGATCCAGGATGGAATAATATTCTGAAGAACAGACAAAAACATAATTTAATTTAATATCATCCGAAATTATGACGCACATCACATGCATTAAATATTCATATTTTACTGACGATTGAAAAGGAACCCTGCGACTAGACTGCCATGTTTAGCCATCTCAACATTTTAATTTTCAAAACCAGACTTAACAGTGTCGCGCTCATTTGCTTCAGTCAAAATACTGACTGTAGAATCTAGCAAACATTGTATGTACATGTATGACATTGCTGAAAATTCTAATTGTACAATTAGTAGAGATCTCATACTTTTGTTGACAAAATGTGTTTGTTTTCTTTGTATCTGATTCCCAAGGTGTGGCACAATTTCAAAATGTCATTGCACTTACAAGTTACACAAACTGTGTAACCGGAGCCTTATTAGATTAACTGCTTTGACTCACCTTAACCAATAAAACGGTCACTTCAAAGTTTAAAATAACGACAAATTAGAACCGGTATCAAATATTCGTAATTTATTTGTCAGCTTAATCCGAGAAATGCTTGGGAAAATTAAAATAAGTTTCATGCTGATTATGCGCGTCTTTTGTTAGAGATAAGAATTATTGCATAGATGCATGATAAATTTTGAATGCATGATAAATTCGAAGTTCACCATAACTGGTCCTTTCAAACTTGCAAGGCTGGAAACATGTGAAATATGAACACACAGTGAAATGACAGGGCTAATGTTGTTCGAAGGATCTCGTTAAATACATTGTAAGTCTCCGCCCATTAGGGCTCAAAGAAATAGATGGGCTGCTTGAGCCTCCAGGCAAAGCTTATTTTTATACTGACAGATCATCTGATTACTTGGGTTAACCGCTCATGCCTGAGCCTGCCCAGGAAAAGTGGTTTAGTAAAACCATCCATACATATAAGCCTTGGTTGTTAATTTGTGTGGCTATATCTATAAAGCACATTTTGAGTGTCATGACATCCTAATGTTGGGTAAAAGTCCCATAAAATGAATGCAACGTCCCGACATGACCATGGCTGTTGACTGGGGCGTAAAGCATCAATTCAAACATTTTTATTGTATTGTCAAGATGTACAATGTACGTTGTTAACATGGATTTCTTTTTATTATATTGTGAAACTTTTACCACGTACCTTTACATGGACAAAATAAAATCAGGGGGCATATCCCAAACCAACTGGGAAACTTTCACTGTTTAAATACATGTGCAACACGTCACGATGAAGACAAATGCTGATTTAATATTTTGATTACATACACTGAAGAAACCGAACAAGAAGTTGCAAGGTCGTGTCGACCCAGACTGCAGTCAGTGCACTTAGTCCTTTTAGTACAGTTTAAAGTTTCTGAAGAAAAATCCATTTTCTATCATACACAAAACGCACGGTCATATTTAAGAAATAGTTCTTGTCTGTGACACAACTGAATTTTAACAAATTAGAAAATCATTGATAAAAGTTAAAAACAATTAAGAAAGTCAGACTAAATATTAATGTTGCAATTTAAGTAGTTTTAAAACCATTGTTTACTTGCCTTTTAAAAAGTTGAGGGTCGGTCCAATGGCAATAAAACTGCTGGATCGGCGCAAAAAGTCAGAGTCGGTCGGGCGGTACGTGGAAACACATCAATTTTTGTTTTAAAAACGCCTTACTGTACAGTTATGAGATTTTCATTGAATAAATGTCAAGATTTATTTATACTATAAACATTAACTATTGGTTTTATGTATATGTATTTATTTATCTATTTATTTATTTATTTATTTTATAATATATATTTATTTTATTTATTCTATTTTATTTATTTTATTTTATTTATTTATTTATTTATTTATTTATTACAATTTTCCTTATAATTGCAAAATATTGTTCTGGTTAAACAGTGGCATTGCCTGTTCCATTTGTATTATATAGCGTATTTGTTCAAGAAACCAAGAATCACCATTACAAAAACTTGTCCATGCAATACACAGAAGAATTTTTTCATCTGTAAAAAATGGAAAATTTCAATGGATTTTCTTTTATATATTTTTTCTTATTTTTGCTCCAAACAGAGATTGTGGGTACACGTTAGAACCGCCTCGCTAACGTATACCCACAATCTATGTTTTGGATCAAAAATAAGAAAATTAAGTTTACCCATGCATACCCCAGTTTTACTATATATAAGTGGGATTTAAGGGGGTATACACGGACATGTTTTCCTTAATGGGTTAAACGCTTTAAACCAGTGGCATCGCCTGTTCCATTTGTTATATAGCGTATTTGTTTAAGAAACCAAGAATCACACACATTTCGTGACTTTCATGTAATTCAAACAATAAAGGCTCTTACCTTTACATAACAAACTCCCAATAAATCAAGAACGAACACAATCCCACAATCAACAAATTTGGTAATCAACAAATAACACAATTCCTACAATTGAAAACTTTTTCTGAATCAAGTCCACAATTTCGTCCCAAGAGCACGTTCTATGCCGACTCAAATCAGCCGCGAACTCCCAAATGTCTAATAGAGCACGTTTCTAAATTGTATCTTGTTTTTAAAACAAGCCCATATCCAAGTAGCTACCGAGAAACTAGCGATAGCAGTGCCTTGATTGACGCATCAGAGCGATGATTTGGCACGTAAACTTGCAACTTCACGTCGGTGTGAAATCATTCCCTTTATTTTAGTCACACTTCCTTTCCTATTTATTGCTACCGTTGTCACAGAATTTTCAGTCCGTTCCTTATACTCGGAATAACACTTTTGTTGGAATTACATGTTAGATTAAATTTTGTCTTAAATACTGTACGCATTGAATTTTCAAAGGATTGAAAACTTATTATTTCGGAGTAATTCTATCCAAATAAAAAAGACTAGCACCTAATTTCACAATCTCAAGTGTATGTCTGTCTCGAATAAAATGAAATTAAAGCCAGCCCAGGATAACGGGTTATATATAATTACTTATTCAGAAATAGACACTTGATAGGGAATTTAACACCTGCGATATACGATTCAATTTCATGACCCGGTGGAGATGCGGAGCTCACTTGTTTGAATCGGTGATGGAATTTGATCCGGTTTTAATTCGTTTTTATCTGGTTTCTGACACAAATATTGTTTTAAGAAAGTTTATTTCACAGCTTATTATTAAAATTATCTTCTTGGTGGACTTAAACAGATTTTGTAGGCGTAACGAGCAATATGACACTATGATTAACATTCATTGGCTTTGTGCATCAATAAAGTGATTTCATTGGATGAGCTGATCTCCCGGCGCGGATGTTAAAGAAGACACGCCTTAACTGCTTGGTAGCTGCCATTGAAGAGCAGTAACTATCTGTTTAACTGTTTGTATGATGGATTAAGAAGGCGGTGATCTTTCCATACCGAGGATACTTCATTTCAAGCTGATAATAAAATAATTTTCAAGAACAACTTATTGGAAATAAATTTCGATCTACCGCAGTTTTAGTTTGATTTGTCGCAGATTTTATTTTTGCACTATTTGTCCTGCACAAACACTTGTCAATTTTGGCCTCATATTTTCTTTCCCGTGTAGGGTAGTTTAAATATGATATGAATTTTCACAAAATCAAATAACTGCGTAGGGATGATAATTTTAATATCATTCTGTTCCATACGGTCATTTATTTGAAAGCGTGAGGTTCACATGTTCTTCTATTTCATTACGAAAACTTGTCCATGTAAAAAAATGAAGATTTTCAGTAGAAAAGCTTTGAATTTTTTCTTATTTTTGCTCATAACATACATTGTGGGTACTCGTTAGAACCGCCTCCGCCTTATTTTTGCTCAAAACATAGATTGTGGATACTCGTTAGAACCGCCTCGGCGGTGTACCCACAATCTATGTTTTGAGCACGGCGAGGTGGTTCTAACAAAGTACCCGCAATCTATGTTTTTGAGCATTTTTAAAGCTCAAAAAATATCTGTTTATTGCATGGGCCAGTTTTCGTAATGATTATCCAGTTTAGTCCACAGCAACAGACAGCAGTCTGATCGGAGTGAAACAGTTCTAAACCGTAGAATCACAGCAAAGACAAGATATTTTCAAAAAGTTTCTTAAAAACAAATTTAGAGTACATGAAAACGTAGAGCATACGTTTATTTTAAAGGGAGGTAATCATGATAATTCGCTAAAGTGATGTACGAGTACGTTCAACTTATTTCTGGTGATTTGTCAGTTTATGTCCATGGCAATAGATAGCAGTCTGATCAGAATTAACAAATCTAAACCACAGAATTTTAGTCTAATCATAGCATACAAGACAAGATACCACGGCTGATAACAATTAGAGTACTTTAATACATGAATGTTGTTGATGCCATATTGACACATATAATAATAATAATAATAATAATAATAATAATAATAATAATATAATAATAATAATAATATTATTATTATTATTATTATTATTATTATTATTATTATTACTGTTATTATTATTATTATTATTATTATTATTATTATTATTATTAAAAACAAACAAGCAGCCGTTGATACGAGTAAAAAGGAGCATAATGCTCCACCCCTCACATTGAAACGCAGCGAAAATGGCAAATACGTCAGCCAAAAAATAAATGATATTATTATTATTATTACTAATATTATTATTTTTATTATTATTATTATTAAAAACAAAAACAGACAAGCAAAAACAAGCAACCGATGATAAAGTAAAAATGAACTTTATGCTCCACCCCTCACATTGAAACGCACCGAAAAGGGCAAATTTACGTCAGCCAAAAAAATAAATGTGTTTTTAATGCAAATTGCATTTTGACATTCGGTCAAAATTGAATAATAAAACGTGAAAAAGTCTAGAAAAGGATGCTTTTTTCGCATTATCTTAATTTATTTCTATTGAACGAATTTCTTTTGAATATAAATTGCAATCAAATAAGATAGTTATTACGCAAAATTCGAAAACCTTGTTCTTGAAAAATATTTGCAATTTAAAATCTTCAAGGCTGGCGGATGGGGGATATTTAAATCCTTAAAAATGCACTGGTGTCAAAAGCCCTAATTTTCGCTTAGCAGTTACCCACAGAATACCTTTCTAGTCACAGTTCGAAAAACATTTTCAAAAAAGACGATTTCAACTGCATGTAAAGGTTTTGAGCATTAAAATTGTGTTGTTTAGTCAGTCCCAGTTTCGAGTTATACACATTCAAATCTTTATTCATTTATACTTAAATTAAATAAAATAAATAAATAAATAAATAAATAAATACCCATAACACAAAGCCCTAATCTGATTCAGAATCAACACATACGTAAATACCAACAAGTATAAGCTTTAACAAAAAGCTTGGTCTACGCTTCGCATATATAAACTAGAATGTCAAAGAATCTGACCGTACTCCCATTTCATCGTGGTTCATTTGACTGAACAGAAACACGGATCCAATTATTTTATATCCGAGACAGAAATAAAACGCTGCGCGGTCAGAGCATTCAAACCTGACAATCGACCGTCACAATACTGTCGGTTCATTTCATTCCGTTGTGGCTTTGATAGAATGCAATCATGCACCAGTTCTACGAATTTAACAATTTGCCCCATTTTTGGTACCTACTGCACAATTGGTACAAATGTTACCAACCAAAGGGTTTGCATGGGTGTTTTGGGTGTTTACACGGTCCTTGGCGAAACAACCCGGAATCCTACTAACACGATGGTCAAGCCACTAGACTCAAACGTGCAGTTGCAGTTGTAGAGAGTGTATGAATTGTCTTGTAATTTAATTATGTAAGTAGGTCAGTCTCAAACTTTAGAGTAGTCTACGCGCTGGCGCGTAGACAATAATGACGTTGAAGGTAATGGTAGCCTAATTTTCACGGGCCAATAGTTTGGGCAAAACATGTAGAACCGCGTCATGAGAAAACCAACAATGTGGTTTCTGAACAGGCCCAACACAAACCGAACTGTACAAGCACAGAAGATGGCTAAATGCTGGAAATTTTGGTTTAAGAAAGTAGATGAGTTGCACTATCCATGTAGCGAAAACAAAGGCGCGAAGCTAATCTGCGCTTTTGTTTTCGCCTATGCAAAATGTTTTTTTTTTTTTTTTTTTTTTTTTTTTTTTTTTACGCGGCTCAAAAATGGAAGAATGAGCTGAACCATGGAAATCTCAATGGAACAAGACTACATTTATTCTTGGGATTATATGACGGATAATTTTTTATCCAGTGTTTGGTCTAAATATATAGGTCACAATGACCAACATTTCATGGTCCGGTGATGTTCACTTCTTAATTCCCGAAGAATGTAGCTATCCATAGCAATCTAAAATTACCAGTCTAACTGTTACTGAAAATGTCATGAGCTTCTGATAGCGAATCACCTGGCAATTCAAAACCACTAATTTAGAATTTGGACGAAAAAATGTGGCTCCTTTCAACGAGGGTTATCTCACATCCATGGTGACACTCGGAGTCAGTGATGAAGGCCTGCTTTGTGCGTGGTTTATGCCATTGCAACAATAACAGCGCGTGATTTCTCACAAATTGTGGTCTTTAAGAGATAATAGGCCTCGGATTCATGAGGATTTAACACCGGACTGTATCAAAATGTCGCCCGATTTTATCCTCAATTGATTAATCACAAAGGATTGTTATCGCCCTGAAAAGAATGGCACTGAAGTGTTCTGCGATCCGGTTGTTTAATGGAAATAAAAGTGCTCGCCTCGTTTGGCAAAATAAATGCAGGATCCGTGCATGCATATTGCATCCCAGTGTTCAGTTAGTGCGGGCCTCTTAAACCCAGCAAAACCACTCCAAACTTCAGATTCACATATTGTTCTCGATTCTCCAACTAGTCACTCTGACATATGCGAAGTTAACCGGTTGAAAAAAGTATTTTTTGAGAAAGGGGTAAAAGTTGCGATTGTCTCATTTTCATTTAAATGATCAAGTGTTTGTGTGTAAGACCTATCATTCCCACACTGCTTGAAAAATGGGGGTTGCGACACACCGAGTGATTTGAAATTTTAGTTTGTGGGTTCTTCTGTCCGTATTGGCAAACTCTTGCTGCGAAAAAAACATGATAACCGAGGGCAGCTTCCATGATAACTGATAATGGTATCCAGACACCGGCCTCCAGACATCACCGATCGCACTAAAATCGGTGTACATGGTTTTGTTTGTTTGTTTGAATTGATGCTTTACTTCCAAGTCAACAGCAAAGGTCATGTCGGGGCGCTGCCTCCATTTTATGGTACTATTACCCAACATAAGGATGTCATGACACTCAAAATGTGCTTCATAAATATAATCATCCAACTCAGCCAATAAGGCTTATATGTATGGATGGTTTGACTAAACCACTTTTCCTGGGCAGGCTCAGACTTGATCGGTTAACCAGTAATCAGACGGTCGGTCAGTAGATTAGAAGCTTTGCCTGGTATTATCTCTTGAAGTCTTGATGCCCATTTTGATATTCATTTTATTTCTGACGGTACCTGTTCTTGGTATTTGTGGTTGAAAAAAAAGTTTATACGGCATCTTAAAAATTTCACACCTATCATACGTTTATCTGCCCACTCAAAAATTCAATATTTTCAAGCTGTGCGGGCCCCTGTGTAACTCTTGAGGACAATCACAGCAAGCCCCGAAAATATCTAAAACATTCAGACACGGCCCAAACTGCAATAAACGGGCACATTACATGGTAAATGTGAGTCTCGTATCAAAATCTTGAAAAATGAAGGGCCTAACCAACTAACGGCGTTTCCTTACAGGTAAGGGGGTTCGAAGCAACTGCCCAAATCTGGATGTTGATATTAAGTGAGCATTCAGCGTTTTTCTTGAATTTCCTCGGGTAGCTACAATAAATTATAAGCACACTTATCTAGTTAATTTCACTAGCCACCTGATTAAATGAGAAGCACCTGTTATATTGATAACCTAACCCACGGGAGGTCTGTCTGCCTTCATTGGGTTGTGTATTCGCTGTCAAAAATATGGTAATTTTTCGCGGATAGACAGACTAAAAGTTGCGTATAAAACGGTTTAAAATTAATGAAAATTTACTGAAAATCGAAACATTTTCGGAGGACAAACGTGTTCGTTCCAGACAGGTCTCTGTGATTTCATTTTCTATCATTTTCATCTTAGATCAAACTTCGCGTAGTCCATTCCGCTTAGCACGACGCAAAAGTGCCGTACCGGGTTTGCAAGAAAGGCTAGTTTCCATGAAAGACGAAATAGTTAAAACATCTAAATTGGAATATAAATTAAAGCAACCAAATACAATTGAAAGTCAACATTCTAATAATTTCAATTGTACCTTAACCTTTAAAGTTAATGACCACATATTTTTCAAAGTGCGTACATGATTAAATTGGCAACCGTTTTTCGGGATTTCAGATTTAAACAGCTCGATTTTATGCAGGTACACATCCGAAACAAATGGATTCTTCCTGCCAAAATTTTATTGTAATTTATTCTCCAGCGATCGGGTAGTTCGGTTGCAGCTATATTACTAAAACAAAGATTTGTATTAATTTATGCAGACACTCAGGTAATTTATTCATCGACGCCTCATCCTCAGACATTCCAGTATACTTTGTTGTTCTGTACACAACATGTCCGTGGAATAAATACCCCCTTACACCCCCCTGTCAGTAAAACTGGAGTTTACAGGTGTATACCTATTTTTCTTATTTTTTTTTCAATGATCCAAAACATAGATTGTGGGTACTCGTTAGCGTGTACCCACAATCAATGTTTTGAGCAAAAATATTAAAAACATCTAAATTTTTCCAATTAAATTTTCAATTTTTGCTTCTGAAAAAAATCTCTGTATATTGCATGGGCAAGTTTTCGTAAAGTATACACAGTGAATTGGTAGTTATACCTTAATGTCCCAGTCAACAATTTAGCCATGTCGGGACGGGGCCAATGTAATCAGTATGATGGGGACGTAATTTCTGAGACGTATTATGCGCATGAGGTGGCGCACTTTCGAGCGGACAAGTCACATTAGATATTATTAAAACTGGGACGAAAACTTTTTATATAGCATTCGAAGAGAAAATGCATTGTTTATTCTGATCATTTTTGTGCGTTGAACAAAATTTTGGCGTTCAGATTTTAGGACATTTACAGCCTTTGAGTATTGAAATCATTTAAGATTTTTACGGTAGACTATACGATACGTTTGATAATATGGTCATAATTTTTCATGATAAAATACTAGCCCAATCAGGTGCTAATCCCTTCCATAGTGGTTCTAATCACACACAAATCGTTAGGCTTTCTATAGACTGTCAATTGGTGCAAAATTTCACACACAAGATAAATGCGTCCCTTATAGTGGAGATAAAGGTCGCTTTTACCAGATACCGTAGGTTCCATGGACCTTGTTAAACCAGGTCCGCCGCCACTATTACTAAAGCAGGACAACGTCAATTCTCATTACCCGAGATTTCCAGTATGTTAAAGTTCCTAAACAAGGTTTCCGAAAAACAAATATTTAGCTATACTACTCAAAGTTTGATAAGCATCAAAACTTTATTTTTTGTTCACAGGACATACTTGTATTCTAACACCCGAAATTTTGCTATAGATATGAAGCAGAACAATCACTGTGCACACATTCCATCTTTTTTTCGCATTGCCTGCGAGCGCTTTTCGCAGACTTGCAGAAACGACGGAAACCCCCTGAAATTTAAGTTGCAATTGTTCACTGATTGTTGCCTACCCTATCCAATTCTGTCATTTACCCCCTCTTAATGGTTCATTCAGCTGCAAAACTGTTTTGATAATCGAAAGGTCGATATTTTTGTGTCTAAAATGCACTTTTGGAAAATTTCAAAAATCTGTGATGGGTAAGACTAAGTGTCTTGCGAAGTGTTCACAAATTTGTTTTAATTTTTTGCATTGGCAAGGGAGATAAACGATGATCACGAAAATGCATACATTCCGATTTTTACTGGATCATGAAGATTTGTCATAAGGTAAGTTATTTTATCATGATTTTGAGCAATCATGATAAAATACTGAGAATCTTATTTTTTTACATGGAAATATTTACCTCCCATGAGATTTTTGTACAGGAAATCCCTATTCAAAAAGTTTTTGACCAGAACTTTTTTTGTCAGCCGATTTTTACTCCTCAAACACAAACTGAATGCTCAGTTGTGCCATGAATATATTTCATCAATATTTAAAATTATAAAATATCGGCGAAAAAACATTATCAGACACTAGGAACCACAAGGTCAGCCAATTGGCACAAGCAGCTGCACTGGTTGGAGTCACACAGTAACTATTGAAAGTATTGTTTGGTGCGTTAGGGCTACACCGCCCGTAGCGGTTGTTGGAAGTTTGAATATTACAGCCATTGTATCTATATATAGTTCTTGAACAAGTCACTTAACTGGTTCTATGGAGAGGGTTTCATACTAGTATGTAAATCTGAAAAGACGCCTTTTCACATATCATCTCCAGTATGAATGGCATCAGTGTAGGAGCTGTACTTGAGGGAAGTAAGATCTTAGGTTGCTCACCAGTATGAATGCAACTTACTCTGACTAGATCATCAATTTATTTTTTATGATAACTGGTTGGTTGATAAAATGTTTTAAGACCCACTCAGCAACTAAGGTTATATGATGGAGATGGGACCTTGGTTTAAAGGATCATCTGAAATACTGGGGAAACTAACTTGGAATCGAACCTATGACCCTGGTTTACAAGGAGAGTGACGTGCCACTATGTCACAGAGGCTTCTGCAAGTTTATGAGAGACTTGTTAACAGTGATGTTATGTTGTTCAGTAACAATTTTATAACCTCTGAACAAAAGAAATTGCGTAGTTTAGGTGCAGACAGTAACCCCCAGCCTGTGACCAGCACATCATGTCAATTCTTTTGCAACTGGTTTACAAATCAGTATATACTCCATAATTAGGTGGTCAGTCAGGTTGAGAAAGTAAATTTAGATAGCCACAAAACAGAAACTTTTTTTCCTGTATCAAAATTAAACTTTGTGATTTTGTTTCCAATGCATATTTTCATAGCAATATATTTTATATTTTTGTGGACTCAAGAAATGGCCCTTGCAGGTAATACAGTTGTCAATATGGCCATCAGCAATGTGTTTTATTTTTGTCAATTCTTCATACACATGAAAATAATTTGCTTGCAAAATTAAATTGGTACAATATACATGTATATGGGAATCAATAAGAGATCTTTTGTAATGCATGATACAGCCTATTTTAATATTAGAATAAGAAAATGTGTTTTCAGTCATCTTAACCACAGGCATCTGAAATTCAGCTTTCACCTTGAATTCTATGAAATATTTACTCCCATTATTTCTCACTTTCTAAGCGCTTATGTCGCTTTTCAAGTGTTTGGGTGGGCTAAAATAGAACTTTAGATACCTGTGTCTTAACCATGAGCTACTTATTCAATGTATTGCTAGACAAACAGGGTCCAGTAGAGACCCTTCAACTGTCAGAGCCCTGTCATGAGAAAACCAACACTTAACATATGCGAAAACAAAGGTGCAGATCAGCTTCACAGAAACTGCGAGGCTGATCAGCCACTTTGTTTTTGCTACATGGATAGTATAATTCCTCTACTTTCTAAATCAAAACTTTCCAGTCTCAAGCTCTCTTCTCTGCTTGTACAGCTGGGTTTGTGCAATACCTGTTCAGAAACTGTATTATTGTTTTCTCGTGATGCGGCTAAAATATATCTGACATCGTCTAAGACTGTGATTCTAGTAGAGGCACAACTTAATAATACATACACCTGATTATACAACAGAATTTTATTAAAGAGGTAATTCTAACACAGGCTCTCAGTTTACTTTAAGAACAAATTTTCAACTAAAAGAACTAATTTTCAAAAAAAAATTCAACTAAAATTGTTGATTTGATCAATTATACAACCAATAGTAAATTGATATTGATTACATTATGGTCAACAATTTTTAGGCACTGGGAAAGAGCTCTGGATTCTGAGATTTACCAGTACTTTGGCTGGGACAATAGTTAAATTCCTAGTTTGACCATTAACTTTCAAATTTTACTGACTTAAGGTTTCTCCATCAACCTAATCTTTAGCTCACCTGAGCTCACAAGATGAGCTTACAGTATAGTAGTCGAGCCGTCGTCTATGCATCCACACTTTCAAATACAAATATCTCCACAACTAGTGATTCAATTGCAATCAAATTTTATCTGAAGCATCACTGGGGTGGGGGAAAGGTGGCATTGGGTTTTGGGCCAAGTCTGATTGGAACTCTGGTTTCCATGGCAACGGATAGCTCCCATTGACTTACAATGGGGAAAACATTGTTCGAAACCACAAGGCCCAGAGCTTTCATATTTTGTGTGTAGCAATGTATAGTGGTCCTCTTTATAAGTCCTGCCAACCATGCCCCTGGGGTCCATACAGGCCCCGCCCCGGAGGCGTCATGGGAAAAAACATAAACCAGAGGACCAATGGTCCTGTAAACCCTCATCTGAGACCTGAGATATATACCAATAAACTTGTTTGACTAGAATGGTATTATTTAAGGAATGAAATTCAGCTTTTAGCTTTCACTGGATGATGAAAAACATTAGGCTGTTTTATCTGAAGCCTGTGAAGCCCGAAGGGCTTCTCAGAGACATTAAAACAGCTTATGTTTTTCATCATCCAGTGAAAGCTAAAATCTGAATTTCAATACTTATATTTACATTTTATATTATCAATCAAGTATCAGATTTTTAATTGCGCATATCACCATTCATTTTCATGTTATTTGACATTAAATCCCATTTAACGTAATTTTGGAACAGCCAAAACGTCAAATTTTCGGGCCTAACGTCATGGCGATACGCGACCAACGTCACGACATCAAGAGTAAACAAACAACGCCACTGGATGGGTTTTGACGTCGCCCCGCCCATAGGCGTGGCATCTAGATCACGTGACTTAATGTTTTTCATTGGGAAATGAAGAACATCAAGAAAGATACTTTCATTTAGGGCGATTGCAATAAAAATGTAAATATACATGTATATAACCCCAGGGCAGGGTCAGAGCAACCATTGGAGTCAATTTCTTTTTTAAATCATAAAGATTCAGTCCATTTGCCAATTTACTGCAAGTTTTGCCCTTCAAATGACATTGCAACAATTTTTCCCATTCAAATGCATGGACAACCTATGTTGACCTTGCCTTAGAAAAGGTCAAGGTCATCCCAGGGTCATGATTTATATAAACTTTGTAGAGCTCCATTGCCTGATGCTTCATGCCAAGTTTCAAAATCATAGGCCTTCTGGTTCTGGAGAAGAAGATTTTTAAAGGTTTTTGCTATTTATAGCCATGGCGGCCATCTTGGTCATGTGACCTTGACCATTTATATAAACTTTCATTCACTCTTCCTAAGAATGCTCCACATAAAGTTTGGCTTTGATTGGCCAAGCCGTTTCAGAGAAGATGATGTTTGAATTATTATGGTCATACACATGTTTATAGCCCCAGGGCAGAGGCAGACAGCCCTCTGGGCCCAAAATATTTTCATAAACATAAATCTTCTGTCCATTTGCTCATTCATAGCAAGTTTTTTGCCATTAAATGACATTTTCTTATTTTTTCCCATTCAAATGCATGGGCGGCTTTAGTTGACCTTGCCGTAAAAAAGTCAAGGTCATCCCAAGGTCATGATTTATATAAATTTTGTAGAGCTCCATTGCCTGATGCTTCATGCCAACTTTCAAAATCATAGGCCTTCTGGTTCTGGAGAAAAAGATTTTTAAAGGTTTTTGCTATTTATAGCCATGGCGGCCATCTTGGTCATGTGACCTGGACCATTTATATAAACTTTTTTTCCCTCGTCCTAAGGATGCTCCACATGAAGTTTGGCTTCAATTGGCCAAGCAGTTTCAGAGTAGAAGATGTTTCAATATTATGGAAATATACATATAGTCCCGGGGCAGGAGCAGACAACCCCCAGGGGCCAAAATTTTTCCATAAACATTAATTTTCTGTCTATTTGCCTATTCCCAGTAAGTTTTACCCATTTAATAGCATTTTACCATTTTTCCCCATTCAAATGCATTGGCAACATAAGTTGACCTTGCCGTAAAATAGGTCAAGGTCATCGCAGGGTCATGATTTATATAAACTTTGTAGAGCTTCTTTCTGTGACACTTCATGCCAAGTTTCGAAATCATAGGCCTTCTGGTTCTGGAGAAGAAGACCTGGATCATTTATATAAACTTTCGTTCCCCCTTCCTAAGGATGCTGCACATGAAGTTTGGGTTTCAGAGGAGATCTTTGAAATTGTGGACAGACGACGGACGACGACGGACGGATGACGGAGCATGGCCATCCTATAAGCTCACCTTGTGAGCCTTTGGCTCAGGTGAGCTAAAAAATCTTCTTCTCCGAAACCACAAGGCCCAGAGCTTTCATACTTTGTATGTAGCAATATGTAGTGGTCCTCTTTATAAATTCTGCCAACCATGCCCCTGGGGTCAAAAATGGCCCTTGTCCCGTGGGTCATTAGCTCCCATAGACTTACAATGGGAAAAACAGAGAAAATCTTCTCCTCCGAAACCACAAGGCCCGAGGCTTTCATATTTTGTATTTAGCAATGTATAGTGGTCCTCTTTATAAATCCTGCTAACCGTGCCCCTGGGGTCCATACAGGCCCCGCCCCAGGGGCATCATTATCTGCCATAGCTTATAATGGAAAACACAGGAAAAAATCTTCTTCTCTGAAACCACAACAGTCAAAGCTTCTATATTTGGTATGCAGCATTGTTATGTGGAGCTTTACATAAATCCTGCCAAGCATGCCCCTGGGGTCAACATGGCTCCTCCCTGGGGGTCATTAGCTCCCATAGACATACAATGGAAAAAAATCTTCTTTGAAACCACAAGGCCCAGAACTTCCATATTTTGTGTTGCAATGTATAGTGGTTCTCTTTATAAATCCTGCCAACCATGCCCCTGGGATCCATACAGGCCCCGCCACTGGGGTGTCATCATCTGCCATAGTTTTATAATGGGAAATACATGTAAAAATCTTCTTCTCTGAAACTAGAAGAGCCAAAGCTTCTATATTTGATATGCAGCATTGTTATTTGGAGCTTTACATAAATCCTATGAATCATGCTCCTGGGGTCAAAAATGGCCCCATCCCGGGGGATCAATAGCTCCAATAGACTTACAATTGTAAAAACGTAAAAAAAAATCTTCTTCTCCAAAACCACATGGCCCAGAGCTTTCATATTTTGTGTGGAGCAATGTAAAGTACTCCTCTTTATAAATCCTGCCAACGGTGCTCGTGGTGTCCATACCGGCCACGCCCCAGGCATGTCATTATCTACCATAGACTTATAATGGAATACATGAAAAAAATCTTCTTCTCTGCAACGCTTGTATATTTCATATGCAACAATGTCAAGGGGAGCTCTACATAAATTCTGCCAATCAAGCCTCTGTGGTCAAACATGGCCCCACCCCGGGGATCATTATAGGACCCTGACCTTTTAATATGATTTTTTCAAGTGAACCAAAATGACGGACAAGGGGATACACAATCCAGACAAGAGCTATTCTGCTGATGTCAGTAGGGTTTCATGGTCAAATGACCAAGATAGCCACCATACCCATATGTGGTAAAAATCCCAACTACTTTATCCAGTGACTGTACTTGCTGACTCTCAGGTGAACGATCGTTGCCCTTGGGCTACTTGTTAGATTTATTCTTCTGGGCATGGCTACCAACTTTGAGAAAGAGTTCAAGTACACATATAAATTAAACTTAATATGTACAAAGACAGTTTGTGAAAACAAACACTGACCAGTTGCACAAAAACTGTGCCACTCATCAGCACCTTATTTTCCTTTGCAACACAGACAGCACTAACTTTGAACCTCCTTGATCCCAAATTTCAAGCCTCTATCCTTTCTCTGAGAATTTCGAAAACCCAAACAATATGTTTCTCATGATGAGGTTTGTATAATTAAAGTCATGCACTGACTAAATCTTCATCACTGACTATATCTTCATCAGTTTGGTGGCTTATTTTCATTATTCATCCAGCTGTATTGCTTGCTTAGAAACTTTGGAGGTGGCGGCATTTCATTACTGGTCCATTTACTTTTCCACTTTTGTGAGGGAGGTGCTCCAGTATTATCTCCCTTAGACATGGCTAGTTTGCTCAGTCTGTCTGACAATAGTTCGGGAGTGGGTGGGGTAACATTCTGTTTATCCTGTAGTAGTCTTTCAGCTAAAGATTCAGGGGCTTTTGGCATGCTAGATGATGTTGTCAATGTGGTCTTGGGTGGCTTTGGTACTATGGAGAATACACCCGTCATCTCTGACATAGTCTGCAATAATAAATGAGCCGCCTCATGAGAAAACCAACTATGTGGTTTCCCAACAGAGATGACGCAAACCGAGCTGTACAAGCACAGAAGATGGTTAGAGGCTGGAAATTTTGGATTTAGAAAGTAGAGTAATTGTACTACCAGTGTAGTGAAGGCAAAGGCGCTGATCAGCTTCGCAGTTACTGCGAAGCTGATCTGTGTATTTGGTTTCGCATACGCAGACTGTTGGTTTTCCCATGAGGCCGCTCAAATTGCATAAATTATAACCATAATAAGCAAACAGTTGTTTGAAATTCTGGTGCTTAGGCTAGGTCAGGATAGATACCTCTTCTCTTGAGAGACTTTTACCAAATATTGAATGACACCTGAAAGGGGGGGTCTCATATGCGCCCACGCACCAATTTTTTTCTTGCTTTGTATGGTGAATGCCTTCATTCTAACACCTATAAAAATGCACTTATTTATTTTGAAAAACATTTTTAGGTCTCAGGATAGCACCCTGACGTACTCCATCTTTGTGACCATACCTGCCTGATAATTTGCCTATATGTTATCACTTAAATAACGTTTATTAACCCAATTAAAACTGGAATTAAAACAGGACTCCATATGGCTTACTTTGATACCATTTTGGCTTAAATAGATAGACAGATAGATTATCCATGGAAACTTAAACTTGAAATTGTCAAAATTTCATCAAAATTATTTTCGAGAATGACAAATTGTGTCTCATATTTTTATATGTTCTAGTGCTTGTCAACCTATGATACTGTCTATAAAATTGGCCAGCGGTACCCTCTTTATGCTGGTAAAGTTTTATAAATTTTCAAAACCGGTAACACTGTTGAAATGTACATGATATACATGTTGGTCAATTTTTGACGAAAATTGATTTTAATGTTTTTAGCTGTTTTTCGTCTAAAATCATATTATTCCTCAATTTTATCACTAGAAATGATAAAACTCATGAGAAATATGAATACGTAGTATAATAATGCTTATTTGATTTGGAAATTTCACATATATAATACTGACCTACCTCAAAGTTATCATTAATTTATTATACAAATGATCAGCAAACATTTTTAGGTCTCAACAAAAATTTCAAATATATCAATGAAAGGTTCTATAATTTCATCACTAAATATTTCTTTAGGTTTAGATGTATTTGGATAATTTTATTGGAGTAACATTTATTTAATTTGTGATCGACCACCGTAATGGTAATAGACATTTGACTGATTCCTCGATTTGTTTTCTCATCTTGTAATGTTGTTTATACGGTTGTACATAACTTTACTTATTTAACTGTTGTTGATGCCAACTTAAGTTAAAAGACTGACAAGAATACCAAATACAGTGGCACTTTCGAAGGTTTCTATATCACTATCATCTTTATACTTATCCAGTAAGTACGGTACATAATTCAACTATGTGACAGGCTTTTCTCTTTGTAAGTGTTCAGATATGATGCTCAGGTATAGCTTTCACTTTGAATATCAGATTGTTTTAATTCTTCATTAAAAACATCCATTATTGATATTATTGTCTACCATTTAAATGTGGTTCTTTTTTCTATTTTTGAAATTAATATTAGGGTAATGAATAATGTAACCGAAGTTACTGAACACTCAGACAAATATCCAAACTTGATGTTTTCAAATCTCCACATTTATGACTCATGTTCATGTTTGTAATTTCATGCTGATAGTTGTCTAGATACTTTTCTTTAATCCTATCCTTTAATTAGAAATTATGGCTGTTTTGTCAATTATCTGTCAGCTAGGTAAAAAAACCCTCTCAGCTACATGTAAGTTTATAAGTTCAAAAGCTCCATTGTGGGTTAGGGGTTCCAATTGTGAAGTGTTGGAAGTATGTTTTAAACTTCCAGCAAAAGGTCTGCCTGCTGTAGCAGATGAATAAATGCATGCATAAGATTAATAATTTTCATCTCAGATTTGATGATATAACCTGTTTCAAACATGCTATTATGTATTGTTAAAATGCTGTCAAGTATGTGTATATTATGCATCAAATGGAGGAGAAAAGAAAAACACACAAATGTAGTTAACCGGTTCATGTTGTTAGTAACTTATCATATAATTTTATCTATTGAGATTTCGTTTTCTCTCTTCATCCTATTGGTTTAATTTCCTAAAGTATATCCTTGGGTGGGTGGGGTATTTTTTCTGAGATCATGATATAAGCAGCAGGGGGAAAAATGTCCTTAGCCTCATCTGGTTATTTTATGCAAACTGCTAAATACTTTAGGTTTTCCATATGGCATAAGTTAAAGGATGTGGAAATCAGCAATAAAATATATAATACCTAAACAACTTGTTTTTTTGAAAACAAAATAAATAAAATAAACAAAACAGTAAAAACTAGGTAATTGCAACATAAACACGAATACATTATAGAGAATGGCTAACTAATAGATAGAATCATGTTCTAAAACTAATTATGAAAACTAACAATGATGGACAGATATGCATTTTAAGGTCCAAGACAGGGTGCAATTTTCTTACTTAAATCAATATTCAAAATATGTAAAATAGTGTTGATGGTCATGCAAGACACAAAATTGCTTACCTTGAAATTGTTTCACAAAAAGTTTGCTTTGTAACATGTCAATAACATGAAATATTTATAATTGGATCAAATCATTATTAATTTTACGTTCTTCAGAATTCTGACTTGTATCATTCGATGTTCTAGAAACAGATGTTACCGGTCTTCAAATTTTACGAAATTTTCAGCAAATAATCTATATATGTGTAGCCTAATTTAAGGTTAAAATTATAGGTTGACAAAACCGGGAACATGTTAAAATTGAAAATCAAACTTGTGATTACACCATTATGGAGCTAAAATTTGGGGTCATCTGCGAAATAAATGATTATCAGCTGAATTCAATATTATAGCTATCAACAATAATGCAATACAGATATGATCAGTGATCATTCTAGATTATTTTACAAACAAATAGAATCAGGAAGATGCTATTATGACCGTTATTGGCGACTTTAATTACACATACCCCTATATTCAGACCCCCTCTAATACAAAATGTTGTATTTAAAAATTTTAAGTAGTTAAGAGGAAATCTATATTACTGATGAAGTGGTCATTCACCAAGCAAACAATATGCATATATAAATAAAATTGGTGCGTGGGCAGAACCCAATGTAAATTTCATATACTGTTAGACCACCCCTTTTTCAGTTTTAAGGACAGCACCCCCAGATATCATCTCGGGCTTATATGCAGGTGCAAACTATTCATCAAGAATATTCCAGTTAACAATTTTCAGTCTTGTCGCTAGAGTCCACGCATATCATGGCTATATACCAGTTATATGGGGGAGTAAATGTGTCTTGCTCAAGGATATAAACTCGTTGCTGCAGTGAGATTCAAACCCAGAATCTCTCCATTAGGAGTCCAACGCTCTACCTCTGGGCCACTGCCCTCCCCTTTATAATATATAATGGACAGCTCATTTTATATCAGAACTCTGCATTAATTTTATTCTGTTATACGGTAACGGGAATGTCAAAAATAAGAACATTTCATGGGCAACAGTATGAGATCATCTGACTTATAGGATTCTCACAATGCCTAACAAAAACTAGTCTGTTCAGTATACAGAAGATGGATAAAAACATATACTTACTATTTATGCAGTGAAAACCAAAAAGAAGCTGACAACCTGTGTCAGTGGTTTCCCATGTGCATTGCATATAGCATATTTAGTTGTTTACTCATGACAAAGCTTGTGTAAACATACCTCCAGACTATAAGTAAGGTCAGGCTCCACCGGTTCTTCCTTCACAAAGGTCTGGTTTCCTGTTCTAGCCCGGGAGTCTCCTGGACCCCGTCCGGATCCCACCCCAGGTTCCTCCTTGAACAAACCCACAACAGCCTTCTTCTCTCCGGGGCCCTGCCCAATAGCCTGCCTGGGAGCTATCATGGCCACCTGCTTCGAAATGCTCAGTCCCGGGGTCTGGAATGTGGGCACCGGCGGGCTGTCACTGGGGTTCTTGTCGAAGGGTAGCTTGGCCGCGGGGTCTGGGAACATGAGGTCAGCCTGCTTTTCGAGTTTCAAGCCTGGGGTCATCATCTGAGGTGGTACTGGACTTGCTAGGGCTGGGATTGATAAAGGTATAATCAGAAATGAGTTAGTTCTTTGAAAATCACATGAAAATACAATAAACCTTGTCCTACACTATTTTCCTTGGGAACAAAATATAAGATTGAAGTAAAGAGAACTTTATAATCAATTCATAGCCTTTATTTTTCATACACTCTCACAAGTATTGACATTTATAATGCAAATCACGATCGGACTGCCCTTTTAAGGAAGCCTGATCTGGATCTACAAAGCTGTAGAAGTTTCTTAACTTTCTCACATTTTATGACAATTAGACTCAGTAAAATCTGTTAACTTCTTTAGTTTTAAAACAGAAAGACCTGTATAGGCAAAATTTGTAGTCACCTTACTTTTCCAGCACTCAGCCCTAGGTGACATGAGCCGCATCATGAGAAAACCAACATTTTGCATATGTGAAAACAAAGGATGCAGACCAATAAAGCTGATCAGCACCTTTGTTTTCGCTACTCTTATAGTACAATTCCTCTACTTTCTAATTAAATCCAAAATTTCCAGCCTCTAGCCATCTTCTGTGCTTGTACAGCTAGGTTTGTGTCAGACCCGTTCGGAAACCACATGGTTGGTATTCTCATGACACAACTCAATTATGTAAAGTAGCCCTACCTAAATGCAAAGCATGCCCACATAAAGATTCATCACAGCTTTTTCTGCCTCCCAGCAGACTGGGGGTGACCAGGATGCCGTCATGCTTGAATTCATCCGGGACTAATGGCAAATGCTGTCTGCCAACTTGTGAAGCTTGGAATGGTTCTCTGAAAAGTGCAGGTGAAAAAGCTGAAACAATGGCAACATAGGGACTGAACTCACGTTGCCAGGTTTACAGACAAGAAGTGAGTGGCTTTACAGCTACTTCATTATTGAGGCTTGTGATGTGTGTATTTGAGCAATTGTCGTGAGAAAACCAGATTTTTGCCTATGCGAAAACAATCTGGTTTTGCCATTGCGAAAACAAAGGCGCAGATTAGCTGTGCAGTTACTGCACAGCTGATCAGCGCCTTTGCTTCGCTACAAGGATAGTACAATTCCTCTTCTTTCTAAATCTGAAATTTCAAGCTTCTAACCATATTCTGTAGCTGCACAGGCTGGTTTGTGTCAGACCTGGTCAGAAACCCAAAAGGCCAGTTTTCTTGCGTCACGGCTCATGATTTCTTATTTTTATGTTGTTTTTTTCCATAAGACAGGCGTTCATGGGAAATTGCTCAAATGTGCAACAAAATCTTACTTACATTCAATATATTATTGTTTCAACAACCTACCGGCACCTAAAGGCATATAGGGACAGGAACATGGTTGAAAGTTTCACCTGAAAGACTAGAGAAGCTTTCATTCAAATGCACAGCCTCCAAGTTCAGTGGTTTACAGGGCCCAGCTGTTTAAAATAAACAATGTTGTTAGTTAACGATTTGTTAAAATTTCAAACACTATTATTTTTTGTTGAAAAAATGTGAGAATCCTTTGCAGTTCAAAGGATTCTCACATTTTTTGAACAACAAATAAGTGTATTTGCTTTTGAAGTTGTTATATTGTAAACAAATTGCGGGCTTAAAAACACTGTTAAGCGAACGAAGTTTTGAACAACTGGGCCCAGGTCGTCCAGCTAAATGACTACACCACAAATGCACAAAAGCTAAAAATCGTACTTTTGCAGCTGTGGCTTCTTGCTGGCCGATCGTAGAAACTGCATGGTTGACTTGCTGATTCCCCGGTCCTCCAGCTTCGGAGTCCGCATAACGTCCCTCGTAGCTGGCTCTGTCTTGGTCATTGGTTCTGTCTTGGTCCCATCCTGGTCATTGGTTTCAAAGACAGTAAATGTAGCATTCTCAGCTAAAACTGGTCTAATGGAAAGTTAAGGAGAGAAAAGCTTAAATACTGAAATTTCAAAATAGATTTTATGTTTATCGAAAGAAAATCATATCCTCAACCAGGCATAAACCAAGATGTACAAAGCTAGACAGAAAATATAAATTAAGTTACATGTAGGAAAGGGTATAGTATATCTAAAAGTGAAAAGCATTCAGTCTGCATGGTTATTACACAAAAGATCTGCACCTGATTTTGCATAAAAAAGTATTTATTTTTTCTCATGACTCAGCTCATTTGTAGTTTTTTTTTTTTTTTTTTTTTTTAATTAATCCGAAACATTAAGGCTGATTCATGTGTTGGTGTGTGATTAAGAAATTATTTATTGCATGTACAAAACAGCAAGGATACACATCTTTCTGCTCTTCACTTGTTTCAGTCTTGATGTCGTCAGTCTTTATAGGCTCTGGCACTGTTAAGAAGAAAACATACGTTACCATGTGCCGAGTTGATTAATTTCTGATCATTACCCTAGGAGCTGTGGAATTGTGACTTGCTCAAGGCCACAACGAAAATCGCACTGGTTGAGACTCGAACCCAGGTTCTTGCTGACCAGTCTTAGATTTTACCACAGCGACAGTCTGCTTCTACATGTGAGCCCTGACATGAGAAAACCAACAATGCGGCTGCCGAACAGGTCCTACACAATCCGAGCTGTACAGTCACAGAAGGTATTGTGTCTCAAGGTCACAATGAAAACTCCCCTGGTTGAGGCTCAAACCCGGGACCTCGTGGACCAGAGTTTTATATTTTATCACAGCGCAAGTCTGCTTCTACATGTATTATTGAATACAATAAAGACTGGTTAGTTAATTAGTTAATTAGTTCATTGAAATAACATCTTAGTAATCATTTTTTCTATCATGTCTAGTATAGACACAGTCACCACTTACCACAAACTAACAATGTCGTTAGTTAACGATTTGCTAAAATTTCAAAATTTTAAATGGTCATATTATGATATTACAAATACAGTTATTTTTTTGTATTGCATTGCAAAGGATTCTCACATTTTTTCAACAAAACAATAACACGTATTTGCTTTTAAACCCATATATATATAGTTAACACCAGAGGACCATTGGTCCTGAGAACGCTCACCTGAAGCCTGATCTTGGAGTATTAAGTCATAATGAAATGACCTTGACCTTGAATACTCACACACCTTTATTGACTCCATAAGTTGTCTGCATCTGCAAAGTTTCAGGTCTCAGGCTGCAATAGTTTCCAAACCCAGTGATTTCTGAGAAAACCATAATTAATTTTGATATTTAAATGACCTTGGGCCAAGGTCAAGAAATGACCTTGGCCTTCATTAATTACTTACCTTCATTGACTCCATTAGTTGTCTGCATCTAGCAACTTTCAGGTCTCAGGCTGCAACAGTTTGTCTTCGCCTTTTCCCATGTGAAAGCCTATGTTTCCAAAATTGACCTTGCCGTAAAATAGGTCAAGGTCATCATCATATGGTCATCATTTCAACAAACTATGATGGGCTGGAGTCCCAAATGCTACATACCAAGTTTCATGAAAATTGGCCTGCCGGTTCTGGAGAAGAAGATTTTTGAAAGGTTTTTACCATGTATGGGCGTGGCGGCCATCTTTGTCATGTGACCTGGATTTCGCGATCAAACTTTCGTCTCCCCTACCCATGGATGCTCCACATAAAATTTCACTTTGATTTGCCAAGCAGTTTCAGAGAAGAAGATCTTTGAAAAGTGTGTATGGACAACAGACTGGCCAAGGTCTTAATCTATATTAATCACATACCTTCATCTACTCCATTAGTTGTTTGCATCTACCACTTTTCAGGCCTCAGACTGCAATAGTTTTCAAAAAATCCATAGTTTTCACTTCTTCCTATGTAAAATCCTATGTTTCCAAATTTGACCTTGCCGTAAAATAGGTCAAGGTCATCCAAGGGTCATCATTTTATCAAACTATGATGGGCTGAGGTCCCAGATGCTACATACAAAGTTTCGTGGAAATCGGCCAACTGGTTCTGGAGAAGAAGATTTTTGAGTGGTTTTAATCATATATGGGCGTGGCGGCCATCTTGGTCATGTGACCTGGATTTCGCGATCAAACTTTCGTCTCCCCTACCCATGGATGCTCCACATAAAATTTCACTTTGATTGGCCGCGCAGTTTCAGAGAAGATGATCTTTGAAAAGTGTGTATGGACAACAGACTGGCCAAGGTCAAGAGATGACCTTGACCTATATTAATCACATACCTTCATCTACTCCATTAGTTGTTTGCAACTACCACTTTTCAGGCCTCAGGCTGCAATAGTTTTCAAAAAATCCATAGTTTTCACTTTTTCCTATGTAAAAGCCTATGTTTCCAAATTTGACCTTGCCGTAAAATAGGTCAAGGTCATCCAAGGGTCATCATTTTATCAAACTATGATCGGCTGAGGTCCTCAATGATACATACCAAGTTTCGTGGAAATCGGCCAGCCGGTTCTGGAGAAGAAGATTTTTGAGTGGTTTTTACCATATATGGGCGTGGTGGCCATCTTTGTCATGTGACCTGGATTTCGCGATCAAACTTTCGTCTCCCCTACCCATGGATGCTCCACATAAAATTTCACTTTGATTGGCCAAGCAGTTTCAGAGAAGATGATCTTTGAAAAGTGTGTATGGACAACAGACTGGCCAAGGTCAAGAGATGACCTTGACCTATATTAATCACATACCTTCATCTACTCCATTAGCTGTTTGCATCTACCACTTTTCAGGCCTTAGGCTGCAATAGTTTTCAAAAAATCCATAGTTTTCACTTTTTCCCATGTAAAAGCCTATGTTTCCAAATTTGACCTTGCCGTAAAATAGGTCAAGGTCATCCAAGGGTCATCATTTTATCAAACTATGATGGGCTGAAGTCCCCAATGCTACATACCAAGTTACGTGGAAATTGGCCCACCGGTTCTGGAGAAGAAGATTTTTGAGTGGTTTTTACCATATATGGGCGTGGCGGCCATCTTGGTCATGTGACCTGGATTTCGCGATCAAACTTGAAATGCCACTACCCAAGGAGGCTCCACATAAAATTTCAACTAGATCAGCCAAGCGGTTTCAGAGAAGAAGATCTTTGACATTGTGGACGACGGACGGACGGACGACGGACGGACGGACGCCGGATCATGGCCATCCTATAAGCTCACCTTGTGAGCCTTCGGCTCGGGTGAGCTAAAAATGAGGGCTTAACGACAGTGTTTGTTAATGAAGTTTTGACAACTGGGCCCTGGTTATTTAAACACTACTATGGGGAGTTCATGTATCTTGCTCAAGGACACAACTCTGCACCAGTGGGGGTTTGAATCCAGGACCTCTGAGTACAACATTCTACCACTACGCCAAGGCACTAAACACTCTTGCAACAGGTTTCTTCATCTCTTTAACTCATATTTGACAAATGTACTTTCCCATCATTATCATTTGTCCACATTCGTTTTTAGGGGCTTTAGGTGAGATTTTAAATTGTCTCATTTTTCTATGAAATTTCTCTAAGCAAACAGAATAGCTCCAGATGGGACGCCATGTTTTGACGCCGCATTCTGTGGTGTCACATCTGGGGCTACGTCCCACAAAAAGGACGCCAGGCTTAAATGAGTTATCATGTATTTCTTAAAAATTAAACTCTTATGAAGGATTAATTTATACCAGCATGCACTTTGTATGTATAAAATTTATTTACCGTAAGGTTTATATCCATACTGCTTAAAATAATCTTCAGTCTCGGCCAACTGTTTCTGAGTCTTTGTAAGTAATGATTCGCTCAAGGACAACAGCTGATCCAGGAATTTGGCATCATCTTGTGCTCGTTTTCTGTCTTTAGTGGCATCTGTCTGTCAATAATATGAGCCACGACATGAGAAAACCGGTCTTCGTGGGTGACACAAACCGACCTGTACAAGCACAGAAGATGACTAGAGACTGGAAATTTTGGATATAGAAAGTAGAGGATTTGTACTATCCGTGTAGTGAAAACAAAGGCGCTGATCAGCTTCGCAGTTACTGCGAAGCTGATCTGCCCCTTTGTTTTTGCCTACACAAACATCCGATTTTCTCATGACGAGGCTCATATATAGCAAAACCTGTAAATTTTCAGACTGAAGCATGTTTTCCATAAGGCTTCCAATAATTCAAAAAGATGATTTTTTGAGCATAAATGTTAAAATTAAAACATTTTCAATTTAGGCTGACCTTAAAATATTCTCTGTTTGCCTTCACCCGACCGACCCACCAAAATTGCCCCTACCCAAAAAATTTTATGACATTCAGAAAGAAGATTTTTTTTTTATTTGAATGTCTTAAGTTTCAGTCTCTGAGTTGCTTATTTTTCAATATATATTTTGTCTGAAGACAATATTGTGCAGTCCTACAGTATGAAGAGATAGGCAGCTACATGATTCTGAACAGAAAATCTATCCACTGTAAAAGTCAAATGAAAAATATTATCTTTCAGTTCTGTCAAAAAATAAAAATTAAAAATAATAAAATAAACCTACCGACCGACCCAATCCTTAAACTATGGGTTGGGTGACAGCAAACAAAATATCTATTAAGGATGGCCTTACATAAATGTATTTTAACATCCTTAAGTTTTTGTCATCCAATAAAACAAAGAATCTGTATCACAAATACAAAATTGCCCTGCCCTGTCCCCAACAAAGCAAGTTGACAGGCAGATTTGAAAACTCTTAGCACTAAAGCTTTGCATGATCTAATCTTAAATCTTTGTTAAACAGTCATATTAGCTCATCAACAACTGGATAATATCATTTGCTTGTAGCAAGGGCTCGTGGCACAGGCCTGTAGATAAATGTGCAAAAAATTTAAGCAAAAGAAATATTAAAATAACATGCCCTTGAAACAAATCAGACCTTGACAGTTTTCAAATCTGCTCTCATGTCATTGATAGCCTTCTTGGCCCGTAGTTGATGAACAGCTGTGTTTTCTGGTGGATTGGCAACTTGCTCTTGGAGGGATGGTAGTTGCTTGTCTAGCACTCTGCCAACGCTCTTCAGCTGAGTGAAAAATGTCTCCTCTTTTGGTTTTGAGGCCATTCTGTACTACTGCACTAGGGTTACTCTCTGAAAAAAAGTCACATTAAGAAAATTGACTAAATAACACTCAAAAGGACCATGGGTGACAAAGCTCACCAGAGTTGACATCTATGATTTAATAGAAAATCTATGGCAACCAACAGCTGCTGAGATTTTTATGAAGTCATTTTATGCATTCATACAATCTAAACAACAATAAACCTTATTTCAAATTTTTAACATTCAATTCAAAATGGGTGCATGTTGTATATACATTTAGTAAGATCTGATACAAGTGTTCATCCAAGTTTGTGAGACCTTACATGACCTTTCAGACAGAGTCTGAATTTCTGCCTGACCGAAAAAAAAAAGTGCCTTGCCTTGCACATTCTCAACCCTCTAGATCCGAAACACAATGAAATTTTTACATTAAGAAAAATTGCCCATACAATAAACAGAGATTTTTTAGCTTCAAAAATTGAAAATTTTCAGCTGAAAAATTTTGATATTTTTCTTATTTTTGCTCAAAACATAGATTGTGGGTACATGTTAGAACCGCCTCCGAGGCGGTTCTAACGAGTACCCACAATCTATGTTTTGGAGCAAAAATAAGAAAAATAGCTATACCCCTGCATACCCCAGTTTTGCTATATAAAAGTGGGGTTTAAGGGGGTATACATTTCATGGACATGTTTTCCTGATATAAAATTAAGAACCTTTTCATCAATACAATCTTGAGTAAAAAAAAAAAAAAGGTGCATTGCATGGGTACAAGTTGAATGGGTGAAAAGATGTAGTTTTTCCTCTCACATTTTGTCTACATGTAACACTTGACCAGGCCTAAGAAAATGTCTGTTTGGTATAGCTGACCCATGGTCTCACATGATGCACCAATAATCACATGACTAAAATCAATTTTCAGCTAAAACCAGTTAGCAAATCAGCTACAGTGTTCTTCAAACTGAATGAAATTTCACAGGGTAAAGTGCACATACCCTCATATACCCTGGAATGGTACGCTGTCATATACAAGTCACTTTCATGCGCCCTGTACTTTTATAGATTACACCAAGCTACTGGATTCATCTTCTTTAACACCGAGGATGCTTGTGGTTATCTATTAATTCATATTGTGCATTAACTTGTATAATTGTATAACAGTTTAGAGCGTAAAATTCCAGGGTATGTGCACTTTGCCATATGAAATTTAATGCAATTTAAAAAAAAACAAAAAAAAAAAAACAAAAAAACTATGGCCAATTTTGCTTACTGGCTATGTTCGAATACTAGTTAAACTGGCTCCCATCGTTAAACTTAAGTTTTACCGTAAAAGAAAGACATGCACATTTTATATTGCTTGAGATCTTCTAGTTGCTGAGTTTGTTCTGAGCCTAAGAAGAGAGGTAACTCATATGAAAATAGTTGTGGAGGTTAAAGAACATGGTATGATGTAAAATATCTAATGGGTCAAATGTCTACATGCACTGTCCTTACAACTGCAAAATGTCAGTAAGGGCTTTTCTGTCTGACTGTGCATGTAGCTTACAATCATAGAAACATGATAAAGAATTTTTGACAAAAAATTTCCATCAGTTTCTTATTCATGTATTTATGCTTACTCTATCTCTCATTTAGAAATACAAGATGCCTGATGGTATTGAAAAGAAGCAGTTTAATTTTGTGACCAGTTGAATTATGAATCTGTCGGTGAGGTGTGAAAAATTAACAAAAAGAAAGGACACAAAGGAAAAGAAAATAATTGTTTGAGTTTTCACACTTCCATTGATCAATCATTGTTTAATGTCACATTGTGTGTATAAGATGATAAATAGCTCTAAGGTCATCACTTTTAGGAAAGTATTAAACATGTTAAAAGTGCCCAAGACTTAATTTTATCAGTAGATGAAGAAACATGTTTAATAGATGAAGAGACAAAATTTGTCTACTGTTGTAACATATCTTATTCCAATAGGAAAATGTTTTATTTGAGTACTGTATAACTGATCATATACTACAATGATACATGCAAGGAAACAAGATTCAACAGGATAATCTGCAGTACACTCTTGCAACGATAATTTCTAAATCTACAATGTATATGTAAGCGATGTTTTCTTTAAAGTAATTCAAAGTAATTATTAATTACACCCCTGATAGATAGATAGATAGATAGATAGATAGATAGATAGATAAGATAGATAGATAGATAGATAGATAGATAGATAGATAGATAGAGAGATAGATAGATAGATAGATAGAGATAGATAGATAGATAGATAGATAGATAGATAGATAGATAGATAGATAGATAGATAGATAGATAGATAGACAGACAGACAGACAGACAGACAGATAGACAGATAGATAGATAAGATAGATAAGATAGATAAGATAGATAAGATAGATAGATAGACAGACAGACAGACAGACAGAAAGACAGACAGACAGACAGACAGATAGATAGACGGACGAACGGGTAAATAGATAGATAGATAGATAGTTTTAAAGTTATGCCAAAAGAACTTGTGTGTAAAACAGATACAAATAATGATTGGCACTCACACGTGATTAGTTTTGGTGTGAAAAATAGATGCTTTAATCAAAGATTAATTAATTCGTTTAATTGTGGGTGAGTGGCGGTCTTTTTATTTGGGAGCAAAGTTTAATGACATGCAGGAATTTTAACGGTAATTATCTTTTGTGGAGTTTTCTCTTTTAGTTGCCGACTACTAGGTATGTAAGTTCAATAAGTTGTTTCATTTTTTTAGTGTCATTCACTTTTGAAAATGTCTGATTTATGTATTGCATGTGGTAACGGTGGAATTACATGTTTATGAAGTAGAGGGATTATACTATCTAGAATGTTAATGTTTATATTGTTATTTTTATTTGTTGAAATGATAAGCATCAATTGTAAAACAGAGGGAAAATAAAGGAAAACAAATGTATTTATAATTTATATGGCTTTTGTTTCTTTACTATACCAGTTATATTAGCATTTGTTTCTTAAACTTGCTATATCGTATAAAAGTATCACAAACATCCCAAACCGAAGAATTATCTCCCAAAGAACTCCATTCAGCATACATGTATGAACCTGTAAAAATAAAAGGGTACGAGTTGACCAAACTGGGTACGAGTTGACCAAAGTGGCTTCGAGTTGACCAAAAGGGTACGAGTTGACTCGGGTATGCGTTGACTCGGGTACGAGTTGACCAAAATGGGTACGAATTGACTTGGTACAAGTTGACCAGTTACCTATGAAATGTATCTGGCAACATTTAAAATCAGAAAAGATAAAAGATTCAGGTTTGTCCACGGCATATTTTATCGGTCATGTCAGGTGGTCATATCAGTTTTGGTGAACACTGATATTGGTTCAAGCAGCCAATACCTATAGACCCATACAGTGTTATTGTTTACATTATTTGACCTTGACCTCGATGACGTAGTGCGCGTTGCATTGTGGTTGAGACTTTCACTTCCGGGTGGCAAAACAATTTCCGGTTCAATGTTGTTTACATACATTAGTTAGAATCTCGGATCCAAAACGTGGAATGTGTGGTGCAATTTCAATAATTGAATGATGATGACCTCTAAATATAAAATAACTAATAAGTTTTGGCATTTGAATTCATTGATTTGTTTGCTCTTTTATAAATAATATGATTCTTCACACCTTCTTGAGCGTCTCAAGTATCCTAAATGATGTTTGAACCGCGCAAACAAAAATATGAATTAGGCCTACTTAAATATTCTTTATAATTATTAAACAATTTGAACAAACCCCACGAGGCCACATCTCTGCAATCAGATTAAAAAATCATTCATAATAATAAACAAGAGGACCAATGGTCCTGTAAACGCTCACCTGAGATCTGCTGTATATACAAATGTTATAGAAAATAGTCCCAGTATAGAGGCAGGTGAAGCCCTTGGGCCATTATTTTTTCAGAATAATCAATATACTGTCCATACAAGTTTTTCCCTTCAAATGACATTTTAACAGTTTACCCATTCAAATACATAGGCAACCCATGTTGACCTCGCCTTAAAATAGGTCAAGGTCATCACAGGGTCATGATTTATACATACATTGCAGTACTTGAGTCATCAATGCTTCATGCCAAGTTTCTTCAAAATCGGTCCTCCGGTTCCAGAGAAGAAGATTTTTGAAGGGTTTATACCATATATGGGCATGGCGGCCATCTTGGTCATGTGACCTTGATTATTTATATACACATTGATTCCCCCATTCTATAGATGCTTCACATGAAATTTGGCTTTGATTGGCCAAGCCGTTTCAGAGGAGAAGATGTTTGAATATTATGGTAATATACATGTATAATGCCCCGGGGCTGGGGCAAATGAGCCCCTGGGGTCCAATTTTTTTCAGAATCATTAATATCCAGTCCTACTGTCCATTTCCTGCAAGACTTTCACTTTAAATGACATTTTAAAAGTTTTCCCCATTCAAGTGCATTGGCGACCTATGTTGACCTTGCTGTAAAATATGTCAAGGTCATCCAAAGGTCAAAATTTTTAAAATACATTGTAGTACTTCAGTCCCCGATGGTTCATGCCAAGTTTTGTTGAAATTGGTCAATTGGTTCAGGAGAAGAAGAATTTCAAAGGGTTTTTACCATATATGGACATGGCGGCCATATTGGTCATGTGACCTGGATTATTTATAAACACATTGATTTCCCCTTCCCATAGATGCTTCCTATAAAATTTGGCTTTGATTGGCCATGTGGTTTCAGAGAAGAAGATCTTTGAACATTTTTGTAATATACATGTATATTGCCCCGGGGTGGGGGCAGACCAACCCCTGGCGGCTGGGGTCCATTTTTTTTTCAGAATTACCTACCTTCAGTCCATTTGCCCATTTCCTGCAAGATTTGCCTTTCAAATGACATTTTAACAATTTTCCCCATTCAAATGCATGGGCGACCTATGTTGACCTTGCCGTGAAATAGGTCAAGGTCATCCAAAGGTCATAATTTATAAACACATTGTAGTACTCTAGTCCCCGATGCTTGATGCCAAGTTTCGTTGAAATCGGTCCAGTGGTTCCGGAGAAGAAGAATTTTGAAGGGTTTTTACCATATATGGGCATGGCGGCCATCTTGGTCATGTGACCTGGATTATTTATAAACACATTGGTTCCCCCTTCCTATAGATGCTTCATATAAAATTTGGCTTTGATTGGCAACGCGGTTTCAGAGAAGAGGTGGACGACGACGGACGGACGCCGGACGCCGGATCATGGCCATCCTATAAGCTCACCTTGTGAGCCTAACGGCTCAGGTGAGCTAAAAAAGGAAATAAACAATTAAATAAATAAATAGTTCTTGGTCCTTTTTTCCAACCTTATTTGTACCGAAACTAGAAATAAAAGTGCATTCATCTTAGCGTGTTTAATGAATGAAAGTTTCTTCTTCTTTCTTCCATCTTTTACATTAACTCTTGCTCACATTATATTTAAACCAGAGGACCAATGGTCCTGTAAACGCTCACCTGAGATCTGCAGCATATACCAATAAACATGTTTGAATATTATGGTATTTAATCCCAGTGCAGGGGCAGATGAAGCCCTTGGGCCATTTTCTTTTTCAGAATAATCAATATTTTGTCCATTTGCCAATTTCCTGCTGGCTTTTTCCTTCAAATGACATTTTAACAGTTATTCCCATTCAAATGCATTGGCAACCCATGTTGACCTTGCCATAAACTGGGTCAAGGTCATCACAGGGTCATGATTTATATATACATTGTAGTACTTGAGCCATCGATGCTTCAAGCCAAGTTTCCTTGAAATCTGTCCACTGGTTCCGGAGAAGAAGATTTTTGAGAGATTTTTACCATATATGGGCCTGGCGGCCATCTTGGTCATGTGACCTGGATTATTTATATAAACATTGATTACCCCATCCTTTAGATGCTTCACATAAAATTTGGCTTTGATTGGCCAAGTGGTTTCAGAGGAGCACATGTTTGAATATTATGGAGATATACAAGTATATTGCCCCGGGGTGGGGGCATATGAGCCCCTGTGGTCCATTTTTTGTCAGAATCATTAATAGTCAGTCCTTTAGCCCATTTCCTGCAAGACTTTCACTTTAAATGACATTTTAAAAGTTTTCCCCATTCAAATGCATTGGTGACCTATGTTGACCTTGCCATAAAATAGGTCAAGGTCATCACAGGGTCATGATTTATATATACACTGTGGTGCTTTAGCCATCGATGTTTCATGCCAAGTTTCATTGAAATTGGTCCAACGGTTCCAGAGAAAAAGATTTTTGAAGGGTTTTTACCATATTTGGGCATGGCGGCCATCTTGGTCATGTGACCTGGATTATTTATATATACATTGGTTATCCCTTCCTATTGATGCATTACATAAAATTTGGCTTTGATTGGTCAAGTGGTTTCAGAGGAGCAGACGTTTGAATATAGTGAAGATATACATGTATATTGCCCCGGGGTGGGGGCACATGAGCCCCTGGGGTCCATTTTTTTTCAGAATCATTAATATTCAGTCCTACTGCCCATTTCCTGCAAGACTTTCACTTTAAATGTCATTTTAAAAGTTTTCCCCATTCAAATGCATTGGCGACCTATGTTGACCTTGCCGTAAAATAGGTCAAGGTCATCACAGGGTCATGATTTATATATACATTGTAGTGCTTTAGCCATCGATGCTTCATGCCAAGTTTCATTGAAATTGGTCCACCGGTTCCAGAGAAAAAGATTTTTGAAGGGTTTTTACCATATATGGGCATGGCGGCCATCTTGGTCATGTGACCTGGATTATTTATATACACATTGGTTATCCCTTCCTATTGATGCTTTACGTAAAATTTGGCTTTGATTGGTCAAGCGGTTTCAGAGGAGAAGACATTTGAATATAGTGAAGATATACATGTATATTGCCCCAGGGTGGGGGCACATGAGCCCCTGGGGTCCAATTTTTTTCAGAATCATTAATATTCAGTCCTACTGCCCATTTCCTGCAAGACTTTCACTTTAAATGACATTTTAAAAGTTTTCCCCATTCAAATGCATTGGTGACTTATGTTGACCTTGCTGTAAAATAGGTCAAGGTCATCACAGGGTCATAATTTATATACACATTGTAGTGCTTGAGCCATTGATGCTTCATGCCAAGTTTCGTTGAAATCGGTCCACTGGTTCGGGAGAAGAAGATTTTTGAAGGGTTTTTACCATATATGGGCATGGCGGCCATCTTGGTCATGTGACCTGGATTTCTTATATACACATTGGTTCCCCCTTCCTATAGATGCTTCATATAAAATTTGGCTTTGATTGGCCAAGCGGTTTCAGAGGAGAAGATCTTTGAAATTGTGGACGGACGACGGACGGACGACGGACGGACGGACGCCGGATCATGGCCATCCTATAAGCTCACCTTGTGAGCCTAACGGCTCAGGTGAGCTAATAATCCCAATGAAATATAACTTGGTCCAGTTTAAATATGAAATACATGACAAACTATACAAAGGTTATACGATGATAATCAATTTGCCGGAAAGAAGGGCGGTTTCAGCTATTGAAGTCAGTTTTATGACACACTAACTCAAATTACGATGCCCATAATCATGATAATCGGCTTCTTTAATTATTATATATGACACCTTCTTCAAAGAAACGACACATTCTTGTGGTACAATATGAACTAGAAATGCGTGTTTGTAAAACACTATGCCCCCAACTGTATGCTTGTCCCTAAAGTGGCAGTTTGTTTGAACCATTTATTTCATTCAAATGAAAAAAAAAGAAATTATTTCCTGAAGAAGCTGTTCAATTGCCTCTGTTTTGACCTGGATCCTGAAACAGAATGAAAGCTTTTTGCTGACAAGTTAGAAATGGAGTAAAAATTTAAAAAAAAAAGTAATTTTATCAATATTTGACGGAAAGTCCTCAAAAGTTAATCCGGTGATCTTCCTCTCAGCCCAAACAGTATACCAAATATGAAGGCTCTTGCTCAAATACTTTTTGAGATATCTCGTACACATGATTTTCAAATTTTGATTCCAAAAAAGGGGCATAACTCGGACATGAAAAAATACGGATCAACTATTATTTCATGAGGAATTTGTATGTGTAAATTCTAAACCCTAGCATTTACCGTTCAAAAGTTTCAAATTTCGCCGAAAAGTGGACTTTTCAGCCCAAATTTCAAAATTCCATATTTTTGTCAAAATTTGACAGACAGTTCTCAAAAGTTGATCAGGTCATCTATTCTTCAGCCCCAACCAGTATGCCAAATATGAAGGCTCTAGCTCAAATACTTTTTGAGATATCTTGCACACAAGATTTTCAAATTTTGTTTTCAAAGGGACATAACTCAGAAAAGGGGCATAACTCGGACATGAAATAAAATATGGGTCAACTATTTTTTCATGAGGAATACATATATGAAATTTGAAAACCCTAGCATTCATCATTCAAAAGTTTCAAATTTCACCAAAAAGTGGAAAAATCAATCAAATTTCAAAATTGCATATTTTTGTCAAAATTTGACAAAAAGTTACCAAAAGTTGATCAGATCATCTACTCGTCAGCCCCAACCAGTATGCCAAATATGAAGGCTCTAGCTCAAATACTTTTTGAGATATCTTGCACACAAGATTTTCAAATTTTGTTTTCAAAGGGACATAACTCAGAAAAGGGGCATAACTCGGACATGAAAAAAAATACGGGTCAACTATTTTTTCATGAGGAATACGTATATGAAATTTCAAATCCCTAGCATTCATCATTCAAAAGTTTCAAATTTCACCGAAAAGTGGAAAAATCAATCAGAATTTCAAAATTCCATATTTTTGTCAAAATTTGACAAAAAGTTACCAAAAGTTGATCAGGTCATCTACTCGTCAGCCCCAACCAGTATGCCAAATATGAAGGCTCTAGCTCAAATACTTTTTGCGATATCTTGCACACAAGATTTTCAAATTTTGTTTTCAAAGGGACATAACTCAGAAAAGGGGCATAACTCGGACATGAAAAAAAATATGGGTCAACTATTTTTTCATGAGGAATACATATATGAAATTTCAAAACCCTAGCATTCATCATTCAAAAGTTTCAAATTTCACCGAAAAGTGGAAAAATCAATCAGAATTTCAAAATTCCATATTTTTGTCAAAATTTGACAAAAAGTTACCAAAAGTTGATCAGGTCATCTACTCGTCAGCCCCAACCAGTATGCCAAATATGAAGGCTCTAGCTCAAATACTTTTTGAGATATCTTGCACACAAGATTTTCAAATTTTGTTTTCAAAGGGACATAACTCAGAAAAGGGGCATAACTCGGACATGAAAAAAATATGGGTCAATTATTTTTTCATGAGGAATACATATATGAAATTTCAAAACCCTAGCATGCACCATTCAGAAGTTAACAGACGCACAGACAGACAGACAGACAGACAGACAGACAAGCCAAAAGCAATATGCCCTTCCAACTTTTTCAAAGTTGGGGGCATAATGATAAGGGATTAATGAACTTGAAGTCCCCGGGGGCAGCCGGCTTGTGTGTTCAGTCAGTCGATTAATTATACATGTGTTGACATCGCTGATAATTATGATTCCAGTGTCATAAATAACCAGAGGACCATTGGTCCTGAGAACGCTCACCTGAAGCCTGATCTTGGAGTATTAAGTCATCATGAAATGACCTTGACCATGAATACTCACCTTTATTGAATTCAAAAGTTGTCTGCATCTGCAAAGTTTCAGGTCTCAGCTGGCTGCAATAGTTTCCAAACCCAGTGATTTATGAGAAAACCATAATTTTAATTTTGATATTTAAATGACTTTGGGTCAAGGTCAAGAAATGACCTTGGCCTTCATTAATTACTTACCTTCATTAACTCCATTGGTTGTCTGCATCTAGCAACTTCCAGGTCTCAGACTGCAACAGTTTCTAAAATATCCATTGTTTTCGCCTTTTCCCATGTAAAAGCCTATGTTTCCAAAATTGATCTTGCCGTAAAATAGGTCAAGGTTATCCTATGGTCATCATTTGATCAAACTTTGATGGGCTGGAGTCCCAAATGCTACATACCAAGTTTCGCGAAAATTGGCCTGCCGGTTCTGGAGAAGAAAATTTTGAGTGGTTTTTACCATATATGGGCGTGGCGGCCATCTTGGTCATGTGACCTGGATTTCGCGATCAAACTTTCGTCTCCCCTACCCATGGATGCTCCACATAAAATTTCACTTTGATTGGCCCTGCAGTTTCAGAGAAGAAGATCTTTGAAAAGTGTGTATGGACGACAGACTGGCCAAGGTCAAGAGATGACCTTGACCTAAATTAATCACATACCTTCATCTACTCCATTAGTTGTTTGCATCTACCACTTTTCAGGCATCAGGCTGCAATAGTTTTCAAAAATCCATAGTTTTCACTTTTTCCCCATGTAAAAGCCTATGTTTCCAAAATTGACCTTGCCGTAAATTAGGTCAAGGTCATCCTAGGGTCATCATTTTATCAAACTATGATGGGCTAAAGTCCCAAATGCTACATACCAAGTTTCATGAAAATTGGCCTGCCGGTTCTGGAGAAGAAGATTTTTGAGTGGTTTTTCCCATATATGGGCGTGGCGGCCATCTTGGTCATGTGACCTAGATTTCGCGATCAAACTTCCATCTCCCCTACCCATGGATGCTCCACATAAAATTTCACTTTGATTGGCCCTGCAGTTTCAGAGAAGAAGATCTTTGAAAAGTGTGAATGGACGACAGAATGGCCAAGGTCAAGAGATGACCTTGACCTAAATTAATCACAAACCTTCATCTACTCCATTAGTTGTTTGCATCTACCACTTTTCAGGCCTCAGGCTGCAATAGTTTTCAAAAAATCCATAGTTTTCACTTTTTCCCATGTAAAACCCTATGTTTCCAAATTTGACCTTGCCGTAAAATAGGTCAAGGTCATCCAAGGATCATCATTTTATCAAACTATGATGGGCTGAAGTCCCCAATGCTACATACCAAGTTTCGTGGAAATCGGCCCACCGGTTCTGGAGAAGAAGATTTTTGAAAGGTTTTTACCATATATGGGCGTGGCGGCCATCTTGGTCATGTGACCTGGATTTCGCGATCAAACTTGAAATGCCACTACCCAAGGAGGCTCCATATAAAATTTCAACTAGATCGGCCAAGCGGTTTTAGAGAAGAAGATCTTTGAAATTGTGGACGACGGACGACGGACGGACGGACGCCGGATCATGGCCATCCTATAAGCTCACCTTGTGAGCCTTCGGCTCAGGTGAGCTAAAAATGGATACACAACACATAAAGTAATTTTAAATTGTGAGTAAATTAGATTTATTCCACGGAATGAAAAGAATGTTGTTTTTTTTCACCGCATGCAAAACAATTTTAAAGCATGTGCTCTTCAGAGACAGAGAGAGAGAGAGAGAGAGAGCAGGGACAGTAGATTCACATTTTGTATTATAGATCACTGGAGAGAGAGAGAGAGAGAGCATATGACGGCTTAAAGATATTCCCATTTCTTTTTGTAATTATTTCATAAAACTTAAAAATTGATTCAAACACGGAAATTATTATTATTATCTTTTAAATGTTACACCCTATGGGCGGCTTGCCTTTATTACGTCAGGGTGAACATTTGTCACCAACATGACAGGCATATGTACCAGCCGGGTTTCGAGCCCGCAACCTCTTGATTGTTTTAAGCGAAAAACGCTATCCATTACACTTCCGCGGCGGCAGGGAAATTATTGAACGTTTATTTATGATTTATACCGTGGGAATATTTCATCTTTTGACTGAGATGCAAACCTTTGAAATTCATATTTTCTAATTCTGCACGGGAAGAAACGCTAAATACTTATAATACTAAACTAGAAAAAGTGCCTTGAGAGGCACGTATACCCCCGGCTGGTAACCACCAAGCTCCTTCCCTACCCCCTACCTAAACAACCCGGCACATGCTCACCCCTGACATTGAACATCAATCACCAACGAAAAACAGTACCCTTATCAAGTACATTTTAGAAACCACCAAGCCCCCTTCCCCACCCCCTACCTAAACAACCCGGCACATGCTCACCCCTGACATTGAACCTCACATCACCTATGAAAGACAGTACCCTTATCAAGTACATTTTAGAAATAAGCAGTGCAAAGTACTTTACATACAAACATGGGGAAGTGTAGTTTTAGAATGACATATCTATTTTAGAGTGGTATACAGAGCTGACGTGTATACCCAATCTAGGACATAAGCGCGGACATTTTGGGTCAGGTCCTCAGTCCTAGATTGAAATGAAAGTAGAATGTCATTCAAAAAAAAAAAAAAAAAAAAAAAAATGAAAGTAGAATATCATTCTTAAAAAAAAAAAAAAAAAAAAAAAAAAAAAAAAAAAAAAATCCTAGATCTTGACCTCAGGTCCCACCCCCTCCCCATGCATGGACCAGTGGGCCTAGCCCTTATGTGGTACCTATGTTGTGTTGTAAGCATGAACGCTTTCTAATACATGGTTGTCAAGATATAGACACACAGAATATTAATCTTGGTAACTACTGTATTTTATGTGTCCTAGATTTTGACCTCGAGCCCCACCCCTAGAGTTTGGTGCCATGTAATTTAATTCAACCCTAAAGGGTATCTATGATCCAAACAGGAATACATTCCTATAAGTATTTGTTAAGATATGAACTTAGAGATGAAAAAACACTATGTAAATAGCACATTTTCAAGGTGACCTAGATTTTGACCTCTAGCCCCACCCCCGGGCATGGACCCAAAGTCCGAACTAATAGAAACAAAGCAAACCCTATAGGGTACCTATGGTTAAAATATGAATGGTTTCTGATCATTGGTTCATGAGATATACACCACCAGTGAAACTTAAACCAAAACTTTGACCCAAAGTAAAGGTGACCTAGATTTTGACCTCTAGCCCCACCCCCGGGCATGGACCCAGGGTCCAAACTCACAGAAACAAAGCAAACCCTATAGGGTACCTATGGTCCAAATATGAATAGTTTCTGACCATTGGTTCATGAGATATACACCTCTAGAGAAACTTTAACCAAAACTTTGACATAAATTCTACGAACGTTCCGGAATTACGAACGAAGAAACGAACTAACGAACGAACGAACATACGAACGGACGAACGGAAAAGCGAAAACTATATACCCGTCGGCATAAATGCCGGGGGTATAATTAGAAACAAGCATCAATTAATGAACAAACATATTTGGAAAATTAATTTGTTATGAACAAGTAATATTTCGACATTATTTTTACTCTGTTATACATCAAAACATTACAGTTCATTACACATTCATTGGCCTGAGGTCGCTTTTTGCCACCCGGAAGTGGAGAAAAGGTCATGTGATGGTCACATGACTTACCTGTATTTTACAGACCACGTGGTTTGTGACGTATTGTTTGTACCTGTGTATCGTCGGAACTTACGTTTTCACGCACATAAGATTTCACGCGCAGTACATTACGGCTGGATATTTTGAGAACGTGACACTGTATTACGTCATCTCTTTCTGTTTATTTACACTGACGATGACTTTAAGCAACTGCGATAAAATATGTGAAAAATTTAGCCTGGAACGGTAAATTTCATACTCACAATTTCAGCGAGGGTAGAAAATGCTATCTTTACTAGCTCCCTTTTGTCCCTTTCTTAAAATCCCTCGCATTTCCTTAAAAAGCAGTAAAATTGTTCTCTGACTTCTGTGTCTGCTCCCGCCATATGTCATCTTCAAGGTCTCATCCGGGTTACATGACCCTGATAGCCTCATTATAATATTTTCACTGTATAGGACATGATACACGCTAATTTTATTTTATGAGCGGTACCTGGTCATCTCGCCCCCATGGGTGCTTCTTTAGTGTATTGTGTTATGCAACTGGCTATGTGAGGGCATTAATGCGGCCAAAAAAAAAAAATATGCTTGTTTCCGGTAACGTCTCCAAATTTTTTTGGGTTGGTAGGTAGGAAAACTTTTTTTTTTATTCATTTTTTTTTCAATTTTGATTGGTGAATCGCCACCAAGTGGCTGCAGGATATTCCCGCATTTGCCTTTGTTTACAAGAACCACATGACCCTTTCTTACTAAGCCACGAATACGAAAAGGCATCTCTTGATACACATGCAGATGACATGGCATGCACAACAATGACTGAATTCTGAGGCCAACGGCAATCGGTTGCGGTTGTAAAGCTGATCTGGTTTTGCTATAGCTGGTAAAACGATTTCTCTTGATGCAGAGGGCACAATAGCCTCAAACATGATACTATTCAACATGTCTTGTGGGGACCGTACTCAGTATCATAATATAGAACAAGTGATAATTGTCATTTTGAGTAATAACAAGGCGACACAATTCATCGTCAGCGAGTGTGAATGACACCGATTAATTTCTTACGATAGGCAAAAAAAGTTGTAAAAAACAAGCGAAGCGATATCCATCCCGAACGGCGGATGAGGTAGACTTTCTTCACAGATTTACCGTTATAAATATGAATGACAGCCTGTTCAAATAAATTCATAGGTATAACGGTAAACATGTAGCGTAAGTCTACTACGATCGTCCGGAATATACAGCACTCCCTCAAGAGATAATCGTCAGACCGTATTTAGGGGATCGTAACAACGTTGTCTAACCTTTACGTAAATGTCATTAAATTCCTCCTAATCAGATAATCACCACTCATTATTCATGCACGCCAGACAATACGGACGTGTGTACGCGACTCCTGTTTAATCCAATTATTTGTACAGTAAAGAAATCAATTATCACTTGACCACGTGTTGATGAAAACATAAACACAGACAAAGAAGTTCACCTGTCAATCAAATCTGCGGCCTGCATTCAACACAAGCGCTCATTGGCCAATCGATTTTCCTCAAAGTACAAGACTGAACGCACGTATTTAGTTTTCAACGCGGCACGATCAAACGTCACAACAGCGGTGTTAAGTGTTACTGTAGAAACAGTGTACATCGCTCATTTCACCCAGTGAAATATATTGGACAAAAACGGTACCGACTTTACTATAACAATTGCCAATTTCAGTCGCAGATCATGTGCAAATACTTTATTTGGGTCCGCTTTATTTGAGCAGCTTGATACGTTATAATGGTATCTCAATATTTTGGACTGTAATAATCGGCGACACTAAAACATAAAGTAACGTGCGTTTTTGCATTGACAAGTGACAGCCATACGCCGAAAATCTAGAATGCATGCGACCATCAACTTCTTCAAAAATCAGGTGCGCCCACTAATGGTTAGGAGAACTGTGTGTCTGATCTTACGGCTTGGAAACTCATACGTGCGTGAAGTCATGGATCGACCTTGAAAAAATAGATGGTCCAATGAGCGCTTATGTTGAATGCAGGCCGCGCCTACTATCGGCTCTCTGCAGATTTAATTGACAGATTAATTATGCGTCTGTTTTCATCAGCGTGTGTCTATTGTAATTTAATTGAATTAAACAGACCGATATCCAATCCGTGTATTCTTTGGGAAATAGGAATAAAAGGATGATTAAGAAAATGCGGGCGTAAAGGTTTGACAACTTTGTTAAATGATCTCGTTTACGGTCAGCTGATAATCCAATGCGGAATTGGCTTTTTTCACTGACCTATCTTAAGAAAACAATGGGTGTCATTCACGCTCGCCGGCAATAAATTTCAGGTTACCCGGTGGGCATCCTACCATAAAACTTAGCTTGGCCGACATCGTTTCAACCCAGTCGCAATTGCAATTATTTCTAACACTGTTTTGGCTGGCAATTATGGAGGAGAACATTGTTACTTTTTGCCGAAATGAAGGCCCCAACTGTTAGCGGACAGCATAATCGATTGTCGCCGATCAAGACAACTGTTTTCAATTTTCGATTTCACTCGCTTCGTTACAACACTAATGGAAAGGGCGATAATTCGCGCTAAAAGCTGGTAATCGCCGGAATCGGTGGTGGGTACCGGAAATTGTACGTTACCGTATTTTTGTGATAGCAGACAGGGCGAAAAAAAAGTTACAGTCGGGTCAGTTTCGGGAGGGTCGGTCGGGTTACCGGAAACAAGAACTTTTATTTTTTTGGCCTGCCCATAATCACCTACAGCAATTGGCATCTGTCCGTCAGAAAGCGAAGGAGATGAAATGCTCTATAAGGAAGATAACCAGGAATTATGGAGTTCCAGCAGCTTCTTAGAGAAACAGATTGACAGGCCATGTTAATCCAGAGGGAAACAAGTCAATTTGTTCAAGATAAAAAATAAATGAGCCAATTGCTTTTTGTTCATTACATTTCACCTCTTTATGAAACTTTGTCATCTACTCAATATACCCAATTTCATTTGACCGCGCCGTTTCAGTGTTTACGTCATTTGAATTGATTGTGTAAACCATGTTATCGGTGTACTATAGCTGGCGATCAATATGTGTATGTCACTCCGCACTATTTGACCATGTAAAGTTTTACTACATAACACTTAATGTAGATTGAATGAAATCGTGCAATCAGTCCGGAGTCACACGTTTTGTGAAAAGTGCCTTTCCGAAATCTGTTACTGTGCATTTGCAAAATTGGTGTTCTTACCTCGAATCACATGATGCCGTGTACCAAATAACTTGTAAACTTGAAATAAAATGTTTTCCAACAAGAGGTGATCTATGAAATAATCGCTGAGTGAGCTCGAGCAATCGTTGGCCCCACCTAATTGGTACATAATTGTATTTAAATAAAGTTTGTTAGTTTTATGAAGCAATTTCAATTTGATAGTCAAACGAAGAAAACTGCTTCATCAAACTACATGGACGTATACATGAATGAAATTCCCTGAACGAGATTGCCTCATTCAAAAAGGGTGACTTCGACAGCTTTCTGACGAAGCATACTGCTTGTTGTGGGTCCATAAAACATACACCATAGACACTCTTTGCACACTGGCGAAACGGATCGTCAACTTGCAATCGAAAACGTTTCAAATGTTCCTATGTAAACGTCACTGAAACCGACATTATTTGATCGGTCGTGTGTCTAAATTCACTTCAATCGTAAGAGCTACGGACTTATATTCTTGTTCTTCTCATAATTCAAGCGAAGAATATGCACTGAATAGTGGCTATTTGCCTGCAGGTGGTTGGCTCAATTATAGTAGCACAAACCACTCTCAATATAACATGAAAGATTTAGATGTGCCATAACTGCCAGATTATGATCGTACATGGCACAACCAATGAAAACGCACATCAAAACACTATCCTTTGGAAATGGACGATGTGGTTGGTTATTTTCAAAACCTTGAACTTTGCATGATATTCTGTAGCATAAAATCGTACTGTGCATGAATTCATCACATTTTGTCAGAGCTAGAAAGCTTGCGAAAACAACTACGCATCTTTTTTTTTCTTTCTTTTTTCTTTTTTTATAGTTTGGTACTTTTGAATTTTGATTTGTGTTTGAACTTTATCTAAGATTTTTATGACATTTTATACTATGGTTGTACATGTAATTAAGGTGATCGCGGTTGTTAAGTACACGCAACTTGTCAATTGTTGATATGCATCGATCAAAGTAAAGTTGAAGAGGGCCAGCCGAATAGTGTTTGTATATAATCCACGCGAGTCAATTTAGCCAATTCAGCGAAAACAAATAATTGTATTGCTTTAATCCAGGTGCAAAGTACACATGAGCCGCCTCGTGGGAAAACCAACAATGTGGCTTCCGAACAGGTCTGACACTAACCGGTGCAAAGTACACATGAGCCTCCTCGTTAGCCTGGGTCCAGTCGTCAATATAATTATTTTTCCAACGTGAGAAAACCAATATTGTGGCTTCCGAACAGGTCTGACACTAACCGGGCTGTACAGTCACAGATGCATGTTCTAAGCTTGAAATTTCGGATTTAAGAAGAAGAGGAAGTGTATTGTCCGTGAAGCGAAATCAAAGGCGCTGATCAGCTTCATGGTTACCGCGAAGCTGATCTTTGTTTTCGCATATGCAGATTGTTTTCTCACGAGTCGGCTCACATCTTATTGGAAAAGGTCCCTCAGGACCTTTTCCACAGTGTTTACTTTGAATATGAAGAAAATTCTACCCATGATCGACTGCTCTCTCTCAATTACGCGTTTTGTCACATAAAGCGCCTAATAAAAACTAGTGAACCCGTCTATACTGACTAGACAGTTAACCGCAATCAATTAAATTTATCCATTTTTGACACTCCCCGTCAAATAGCGGTAAAATCTAGCAAGCAGTCTCGGTCGTGGTGACTGCTTATCATTGCGCATCTCGGTTTAGATCGTAGATACCCTGACGAGGGGTACAAAAACTATAGGAACTCTATATGGCTGACTTTTAGTCCATCACATCGGTCCCATGGGTCTGTTTCTGGTAGTGTGGCTGCAGGTCAAAATTCAGAACTCTGTCACAAATTGACTGCACTGCAAAATGGTTTTCTACACATCGACATATTGATTGTAATCGTGTTCCCTTTAGTATTGGCTTTGGTTCCATAACATCAGAAATTTTGGTCAATGCCTTGAGTGACAGATACACACACTGGTCAAGCGTTCATAACAAGAAACGACATTCATGTATAGGAAAAGAAACTGAAACGTATGAGAATCGAAATTAATTGCAAACCAGAGAATCAACAACACTGAAATCTAGAGCAAAAGGAATCTCTTATAACAAACGGCTGCTGACCTTTTCATTGGTTTCTTTTTAAAGAAGCCAACTTGTTACAGTATCGTTTATCAAATGACATTTGGAGAAAACATTGTCATGTTTATTTTATTGAAAATATCCCGCAAAAAGCGACCATAAGAGTCCCTTGTCTAAAAATCGCAGTTCGATATCTGACATTTGTATAAAATAAAATAAACGAATAAACAATGACCAGGAATAAACACGAACATCTCTTCCTGAAACCAAAGTGGTTGGTTGCGTTCGTGTTTTAGATCCTGCTCAACAGCTTATGTAATATGGAGGCGGGATCTCGGCTTAAAATCTCACCGTAGAGACTGGCCTCGAGAAGCCCATCCGGCTGCAAATTCACGACCCCTGAATTACAAGGCCACTAAACCAAGTAGACTTCTAAATAAAACCAACATCCAGAGGAAAAACTAAAACAATAAACATGTCAGATCTAAAAGTAAAAACCGCGCACAACATGAGTGTTGTGAAAATCTTGTATATTCTAATGCACTTGAGAATTTAACACGACGTCTGATATGATAACGTCAATACTTTGCAACAGTATATTTGCGACATACCGTCGGAAACCAGACGTCACTAGCAACGTTGCTTATAATTGGTCAGCGCGGTGGTCATACGTCGCTGATGATGCTAACGTTTCGCGAAAAAATAATGCATGTTTCATGTTTGAAGTACAAAGTACCTGCGGCCGTCACAACATAATGTGGTATGCACAGGTCAGCCTTAATCTATTCTGATGAAATTTTGTATTACGAAAGCGCACCAAAACCTTGAGGAAAAAACAACGAAACTTCAGCGGGATAAGGTGGATTTAATCGACTTTTTGGTTGCTGAAAAGCCTTCGATTACGAAACTTTGCCCATTCCATAAACAGAGAATTTTTGAGCTTTAGAAATTGAAAATTTTCAGCTGAATACTTTTGATATTTCTCTTATTTTTGCTCAAAACATAGATTGTGGGTACACCTCGCCGAGGCGGTTCTAACGAGTACCAACAATCTATGTTTGGGAGCAAAAATAAGAAAAAAAGGTATACCCCTGCAAACCCCAGTTTTGCTATATAAAAGTGGGCTTTGAGGGGTTCCACGGACATGTTTTCCTGATGTTTTTCTGTTGGAGACATTTAAAAAATGGAAACACATTGTATGTCAAGGTAAATTTGGTCACAAACCTTGCCGTACAGTCTCAGAAACCACCAATTGTACTCCAAACAAGGATGACACTGGTATTGCAAAGCAAGCAATGTCACGACATCCTGTGTTCAGGGTTTCCTACACAAACCGACTGTAACCTGTTTCCATATGAGCCGCATCGTAAGAAAACCGGATTGTTGCGAAGCTGATCAGCGCCTTTATTTTCGCTACATTGATAGTACAATTCCTTTTCTTTCTTTTACCGAAAACTTCCAGTCTCTAGCTATCCCCACCATTGCACTAAAGAAATCCCGCCAAACTTTTGACTGTACTGCAAATAGTTACATATGTTTGTTACGTATTGAACGGGTTGAAATGACGTTACACCGTCTGACGTCAAGGTAACGTGACTTATGGGATAGCTGACGTCATACTTTAATCAAAATGGCGTCCAAACGGCGCAAAGTAACGTCACGCTAATCCGCCCAGTGAAATGTCACTCAATATATCACTGCACTTTACCATTGGCTTTTATAGGCAGGGTGTGTTAGAATTGTTATTAAAGTTGGGCGCGTACAACACGAAATAAACCAAAGCCTGTCTACATGTACACTACAGTTACAGACTGTGACATTATTGGGATGATCGCGACACAAACCGACTGTGCGCCTCCATACGACATTAGCTGTTAAGTGGAACAAAAGCGATGTTTATAATACTGTCCATCCGTTGACGAGATGTTTTAGCTACAATAGCCTTCTTTATTTTAGCTCGCCTGTGCAGCTATTGCATAGTCACCTCGGTGTCTGTGTCTGTGTCCGCAACAATTTGTCAAGGAATTAAAATCAATACAAACGAAGCGTGTTTTTGATTCAAACATCAAAAAACTTATATTCTGCCATTGCATTACGAAAACATGCCCATGCAATATACAGAATTTTGTTTTGGTTTGTTAAAATCAAAATTTTCACTGGAAAAATTTTGATATTTTTCTTATTTTTGCTCACAACATAGATTGTGGGTACACGTTAGAACCGCCTCGACTAGAACCACTTCGTCGAGGCGGTTCTAACGAGTACCAACAATCTATGTTTTGGAGCAAAAATAAGAAAAATAGGTATACCCCTGCAAACCCCAGTTTTACTATATAAAAGTGCGGTATGAAGGGGTATACATTACACGGACATGTTTTCCTGATGTGGCCCACAGGTGTCTCAGTTACCATATCCAATTAAAAGATTATAATCTATTTCGTGATCTTTTGATCTTGTTATCTATTTCCAATAAAGACCATTCATAAATTGGTTTAATGATGCTCCGTGCTGCTGGACACGACATTCGTTATAAGTTAATTGCAAAATATCAACATCTTTTTCATGTTGACATTTCTTAAAAAGCGTGTCATTACACCAGTTCATAAGTTGTTACGAGGCATTTCCACACAATACATGTACTCTTGAGCCGCCTCATGATAAAAAAATCAATCTGCATAATTATGCGAAAACAAAGACGCAGATCAGCTTCGCTGTAATCGCGAAGCTGATCCTTTGTTTTCGCTACACGGATAGTAGAATAAATAAGACATTTCAAGCTGTGCTTGTGTAGGTCAGATTTTGTTAAAAAAAACAACACATTGTTGGTTTTCCCACGAGGCGGCTCGACTCTGAGTACTTTAACTTTAACAATCGTGATCGGTCACAGGTCAAATTACTGAGGTAATAGATTTTCTTGTGCATACGCCCAATTTTAGATGTCTCTACCCTAAATTCGAGTTTTACTTTTTTTGAATTGCGCCGCGAAAGAAACCTGTGTTGAAATCAACGAAAAAAAAATGATCAGCTGTTTTTTCGATTGGCTGATGAGTGACTTTTCCTCCGCATTAAAACTCCCTTGAACTTAACATGAATCATTTTTCAGGATCGAAACTTTATTCATTCACTATGCATCCGATATTATAATGTCCGACTTGGTCGGAAACTCGGCAGTTACCTCGTGCAAAAATATCTGGACTGGGCAGGTTTAAATATAATGAAGCTGTGCATAATTTAGGAGTGCTTACTTAGCAGTGGATTCTATATACGATCTCTCCTTATTACTTTGCCGTGCTCCGGCCCACAAGGTTATACACCTGAACACCTATACACGCAAAGAAACGACATCTGATTAGACTTTGGGTGGTCCAACTGTTGAAAAACTGGCAATCGATCGGACGTTTTATCTGTCACTCCAATAGTAGTTATGAATGTTATGATGTTATGAACCACTGCAGAAGCTGAGGGTGAGGTTATGGCCATGTAAAACCGGTTTAAGCCCGCCAGTAACTTTGTGTTACTGATCGTTCCAAGTCGATACTTCTGTGGTGGTTCTTTTTGTTTTATGTCGTGGTGTTTAAAATTTTTTGTGCTGTTGGCGCCTTATGTATGTTTTCATATTTTTAGTTAAGTTAAGGTAACTGAGTGGCCACCTATTGGGAAAATAGCTGCTCATTCGGCTTACGATATGTTTCATGGTATAAGTACCTGACTGTTAGTTTGGTTTCAAGTTTTCCCACCTCGGTTTTTGGAGTGGGAATCTTTTTCTGATTGCGCCTTTTCCTGATCTTTGCCTACTTGTACCTTTTTCTGTTGGCTGCCACGTAACAAGATCAATCGATGGGGTCAGACAATTTTCGAATAGTTTCGAAAAGCAGTCTGTGCGATACGACTGAATGGAATGAGTTCAACAGATGTATTTACTCTAAATTCCAACACGGACATGACACATCACCGGTAAATATTTCACTTGGTTTACACAAAAACCTCGCGTGACGTCAACACCGAAACGGCGCGGTCAATTGAAATTAGCCATAATTTCCTTTTCATACGACTACTTGCAGCACAGTGACATTGAGAAAAACGCTATTTTTAGAAAGTGCGTGATTTCTTATGACGTTTTTCACAAGTTATGGAATTTGGGTAGCCCAAAGAAAACATGGCTTCCACGGTAGGAGATCATTGATAATTTGTGGCGATCTTTGTAAATAAACAAGTAATCGCACAGCATTTAACAGACAAAAGGTAAGTGCATAACTTTGTTTGTTGTTCTACAAACAGAAACATTAAAGTGTATGTGCGTGAAAACCCATATCGCCGGGATATTGTACGGGTAATCTGCACAATTGTCATGTTGAAAATGCCACATATCAGACAAGCAGCATTGTAGAAAATAGCCTCAGCCAATGTTAAAACAACAAAAAAAAATAAATAAAAAATAGACACAAAAACTCGCATTTTTCACTTTAGGAACTCACATATGACCACTACGTCTACAAACATTAGAGCCGAGAAACGAAGGGCTACTTTGCCGATAAAATCGAGTCACGAAAATACATGACATTTTGTTTTTTCTGGTCTGAGATACTAATGAATCGGCCTGTGCAATAAATCAAACTACGTTAACTATATCATGAAAATTCTATGACTCTATTACATAAAATACAAACAAGAACAGGTTAAATTTACAAAAGAAATTTTTCGTCTCACCAAACTTCCCGCGAGAAGGATAAAATCCAACTGGTTGAGTGATAAAGTCCGGTATCACCTTTGTCTACAGTGTGAAGTCTAGCCACTGATAATGGATTTTTAGTTTGTGTGACGGAGACGGGATATTTCATTTCCATGATCTTGATTTCATTGATGAGGCTTAACGACCGAAACCGCGGTATGGTCCATCCCCTTTCTCATAATATATATTTGCTGCTCTCAAAGGATATCAGTTTAATTTTTATTTGACAGAAACACGTTCGAAGTTTGACAGGGGTCCGAACTTTCAGGTGTACAACGTGAAAAGAAATCTCATACAGTTTAGGCCTTCAGGATTCCAAAACCATGTCAGAATGCAACAAATGTTTGTCTGTGAAGCAAACGGTCCCGGGTCGTTTCGCCCGTGGGTTGTTTCGCCCGTGAGTCGTTTCGCCTAGGTAATGTCGCAGAGGATTGAATTTATCGAAAACCATGATACATCGCAGAATACCAAACATTTAATTGTCCCTATTCGTTTATGTCCAGTTAAAAACTGACAAATTTGATATTGATTTGCGAATCAGAATCAGAATCAGAATAGTTTACTGGTGAAACGTCAAATTGACAATACTACACCAGGGGGGGGATGGGGCTTGACCGGAGGGGATTAGTCCCGAGCTCTCACAAGAGAAGTAAATTTAGACACACAATCATCTGACAATTCAGCAGAGGAGATCAGAGAATCAGGGAGTTCATTCCAATCTCTAATGGTCTGGGGGAAGAAACTGTGTAAATAGGCATTTGTACTTGCTGAAGGTATCTGAAATGCCAAGGAGTGTTGATTCCTACAACGCCTATTTTTGGGGATAAGGTCATCCGTGGGTATTTTTGCTCTCCCTTTTAGACCTTTGTAAAGTAATATAATTCTATTATCCTTCCTTCTTTTCTGCAGGGATTCCCATTTTAGTTTTTTAAGGATGCCAGTCATACTACCTTTTTCATATGTATAGTTCCTAGTTACAAACCTAGCCGCACGCTTTTGCACCTTCTCCAAATCATCTATCAAACCTTCATAATGAGGGTCCCAAACTGAGCTACCATATTCAAGAATAGGTCTCACCAGACCTTTATAGGCAGCTTCTCTCACTTCTTGGGGGCAAGAAAACAGATTTCGTCTCAAAAAACCAAGGGTCCTATTGGCTTTGGTACACACATTGCTGATGTGATTATTCCATTTTAAATCCTTAGTTATTGTTACACCAAGATATTTGATACTCTCAACATTTTCCAACACAGTACCCTCAAGCTTGTAAGAAGCCTGAATTTTACTAGTACGTTTATTTGTCAGCTGCATCATGTTGCACTTGACAGGTTGAAATCTCATACCCCATTTCCTGGCCCAACTACCTAATCGATCAATATCCTTCTGAAGTTTCACTGTATCCTCCACATTCTTAATTTCACGATAACAAACACAATCATCAGCAAAGAGTCTGATTTCCGATTCAATATCTGAGGTGATATCATTTATATGCAACGAAAACAACAAGGGGCCAAGAACGGTGCCCTGTGGGACACCAGATACAACAGGAGCCCAGTCTGATTTAACGCCATTAACCACAACTCTTTGTTGTCTATAGCAAAGGAAGGCATCAATCCATTTAATTGTCTTCCCACCAATTCCATAACTGAACAATTTGCTTTTAAGGAGTTCATGCGGAGGAGTGTCAAAAGCTTTTTCGAAATCCAAGATAAATGTGTCAACCTGACCTTGATTGTCTAAGATTTTTGCCCAGTCATCAATCACTGTAGCTAACTGGGTTTCACAACTGTGGGATTTCCTGAATGCATGTTGCCTGTCTGACAAAAGTTTATGATGATCCAAATGGGACATGATATTAGAACACACTATATGTTCCAGAAGTTTGCAGGGTACACAGGTCAAGGAAACTGGACGATAGTTGCAAGCAAGAGACCTGTCAGCCTTTTTGAACAGGGGACAAATGTTTGCTAAAGACCATTCTTTGGGGATTTCACCCGAGTCTATTGACTGTTGAAAAAGATGTGCAAAAACAGGACCTAGCTCAGATGCCAATTCCTTAAGGACTCTGGGATGAAGCTCATCAGGACCTAAAGCTTTCGACGGGTTCAAACCTTTCAGAAGTTTTGTGACACCTTCTTTGGATACCACTATGTCTTCCATAAACGGGGCTTTTCTATTCAGAAGAGGGACCTGGCTATGTTCAGTTTTGGTGAACACATCCGTAAACTGACCATTGAATTCACCAGCCTTTTCAAAATCTGATTCAGCAAGACCACTTCCATTTCGCTTTTTCAAAGGGGGGATACCTTGAACATCTTTTTTCTGACTATTTATGTACCGATAAAAATCTCTTGGATTAGCCTTAACATCACCAACCAAGTTATTTACATACAACTCATGCTGTTTTCTGATATCTGCTTTGATTTCTCTTCTCAAAGTTTCAAATTTCGTTCTAAATTTTGCATTCCCAGTTTTCTTCGCTTTAGCGTGAGTTGCATTTTTTCTACGAATCTTTCTTCTTATTTCAGGAGTTAACCATGGGACTGAGGAAACTGAGCGACTAGTCTTTGATGGGATATGTTTATCCACTGATTCCTGGATAAAAGATGTGATCAAATTAAAGTTTTCTTGAACCGACCGTGTGCCAGAGTAACCGTTGAAATATTTCTCCTTTGCAAATTTAAGGGCATCACCTTTCATAGATTCATAATCACCTTTCTGATATTTATACACCTTTCTCTTAGGTTTCTTGATGGGGGGAATAACTATTTTCAAAGTTCCAGAGACAATGTCATGATCACTAAGCCTGTCCGGGGAATGAATATCAACAAATTGTCCGGGAAGTGAAGTGATAATCAAATCCAATGTGTTTTGTCCTCTTGTGGGGAAGTGCACTACCTGTTCCAATTCGTGGTCACTTATAAGTTCTACCAACTTTGCACCTTCAGACACGCTCAATGAAAAACCTAGTTTGTTGAGTCTATCTGGCCAAACAATATCTCTGAAGTTGAAATCACCCATGACATGGACCGAGGGGGGTTTGTTTCCTTTATGTAAAGTTTTCACCTTTTCAAGTTGGTCTTTGAATAACTCAAGTTCCTCTATCTTACCATCTGGAGGTCGATACCAACTTGCCACAAAATGGGAAGTTTTGTTCGTAAATACCTTTACCCAAACTGATTCGGAGTCGTTTTCCAATTCAGTGATCGGCATATGAGGAATATCTTTGTGTATAAGTAACATCACACCACCGCCGTCAAGAGTTCTATCTTTTCTATACACATTGTAAGGACAAGTTTCTGGGAACAATTCTGAAGTTGAAATAGTGTTGTCAATTTTAGTTTCTTGAATTGCAACAATCTGCGAGCTTGTTTCAAAGGTATAGTGACTTTTGTGTATGATTTAATTCAATACGCGCATGACAGTTTCTGATGCGCATTTGCAAAATTTGACGACAAAAGCTTTAAACAAAGAAAGGCCCGAATGTAACTTCGACATTAACAGAGATCATGCAATAACGCTTCAAGGAGTCGGTTGCTGGATGTCTGGGAAATAATATGAAATCTTACTCGATGAGTTTTGTCTAATAGTTACTCGGTAAAATAAAGATTCGAAATGTAGCGTTTTCACTTTTGGTCAGTATAGAAATATTTTTTGACCGGCTGAAGATATGGATGATGTCAAGACAAGGTATAGGGCCAGCAGAATTATAGTGCAAGGATTTACAAATACAGATACATCAATGTCTAGGAACTGGACTAATCAATTTCTGACCATCATCTTAATGTCCCGTTCGTTAATATAAGACATGTCCCTCGGAAAGTTCTGAATTATTCAGTAATATATGAGCCACTGCATAAGAAAACCAACAAAATGCTAGGGCGAAAACAAAGGCACAGATCAGCGATAACCGCGAAGCTGATCAGCGCCTTTGTTTTCGCTACACGGATAGTACAATCCCTCTTCTTCTTAAATCTGAAATTTTAAGCTTCTAGCCTGCTTCTGTGACTGTACAGGCTGGTTTGTGTTGGACCTGGTCGGAACCCAAATTGTTGGTTTTCTCACGCACAGGCTCATATGTATAAATTCATCTAAGTAAATGACGCTAATGTAATTATGTTGGAGTGAATGGGACTGTGCAAGAGGGTGCCTCTCTGTTACAGAGGTAAAAGGTGCATACACTGACTGCCTCTCTGTTGCAGAGGTAAAAGGAGCATACACTGACAACAGCCGATGTTGATTCATTTAACTGGCGGTGAAATTATCATGTAAATTTATCACCAATCGGTTACACGAGTATTTATGATAACATGTGCTACGCCCCCTTCTCGTTCCGGTAAATGCAGGAAGCCTTATAAGGTGAAACAAAACAAGTGCAAGTAACCCCCCAGGTAAGTGGCATTGTTTTCTGAATTTGGCGTTAGTGTTGTGTTTTGTGAAAAACTAATGATAGAAATATATAAAGATTCACGAGCAATGTAATTTTAAGGCAAACGCTGAAAACAAAAATAAGTCAACGCATGATAAATTCAATGAAATTTCTTTCTCAATAGAAGATAATGATCAGCCTACGCAGTCTAATATGGATGCTTTTCGAGCCTTGCTTTTTGGTTCACAGAAAAGAACTAAGGCATATAACACCCCATTTAACAGAGCCATCCCGAGGAAATTGAAATTGGCATTTTGGCCATTTTTTACCATTTTTTATCCTTATTCTGGTTTAAAATAAGAAAATCACGATTACAATATTTTTTCTACTATCGCACATCAAGAAATGATCAGGGCGGACTGGCAAAATGTGAGTCAGGCCAAATGTCACTGGCGCTTTCTCAACCGAACGCCGTTTAATGGCTAAAATAGTTCACATACATACTGATTCTATACATGAAACAATCGAATAGGCGGAATGCTCAATAAGGGATTTTAGCAATGTGCGTATTTACAAGTGCATCAAACTGGTCCAGGGGGTTTGGGATGTTCAGCCCAAGCGCTATCGATACAGCCATATTAATTTGTCAGTGACCACATCCTAAACCGTCTGGACCAGTTTGATGCACTTGTAAATAGGCACATTGCTAGCTATAAAATCAATGTATTGACAGGAAGAAATATTGTACTGAATAAGACATTCACCGAATAACACAGAGGTTCGGTCCCCAAAACAATGAACTTTCTCACGAGGAACACCCGAACAAAGGATAGTTAAAATCATGCATAAATAATTAAATGAAACAATGACTAAATCTTCTTAGGTCAAGTAACATCCTAATGACTAAATTTTATCAAGCAATACGATTGAACAAATACTATTCAAAGTTTACCACTATCAGTAACTGGTACATTTATTTCGCTTGCACTAACATTGTATTTTAAGAATCGCAATCATGAATAGATATACATACAAAAAATAAAACGACAACAACAATAGACGCCAAATTAACTGTTCATCAAACCATCTAGAAGTGTGCATATTTTGGAACCCGGTTTAATTCCATTCGAGAACATACTTGTACCTGGTATGTAAAAATTTGCATGGCGCCCATGCAATACTTTGTATCTCCTTAGTGAAATTACATGTAGGATTTACAGGCGCGCACATCAGTTTTTCTGAGAGAGAAGAAGAATTTACGCTAGAGGATATTAGAACCAACTTTGTGTTATATTCTAACGAGTATTTACAATCTCTGAGATGAAAAGTGAAAAGTTACATATTATTTTCGCATGAAAATTGTCAGTTATAACAGCTAAATCTTTGCATATTACGTATGCACGTTTACGTTGTCTATTATATTTCGGATAACTTCAGAGTGCATGTACGAGACAGTCATTTAGTTCACTTAACTTTATCTTTCAACGTACATATAAGTGAAGCTGATTATGGTTATCTTTCAATTATAAAGGAGAGTCTTGTTAATGATAGCAAGCTATTCTTCTGATACATACATATAGTGAAGGTCCAGCTTATCGCCAAGTTTATCGCCATGCGTTATCGCTGCAGCCGATTGACTGAGGTGATCGAGTCTTGCTAATTTTGCTGACACATTCGTTTCATTTACTATTGATCTTACCTATGTGTTCCCTTCAGATCAAACAGAACACCAGGCTATGCCCTGATAATAACCAACGTACGAACTAAACAGAGGACTCCGTCAGTGTGCTAGGAATCGGGGGATAACGGTTGTCAAGACTGAAACAATGGCAGAGAAAACCGGACTTGGAAAGTATGTCTTACGTGTTCGTCGGGCCACAAATCCTGGTGGAGTTCATCAAACCCTTTCAACAAACCGTCCACCACAGGTAATGTGGTTTAATTAATATTATTGCATAATTATCCGCGTCACACGATATTAACAGCCATGTATTAATGAAAAAAGCTATGCATTGATATAGCAATTCTTGTGCGCGCGTGGTCAATACATGGCTTTAATTTATGCTCGTTACCGGGCGCCACGCAAAACACGTACTAATAATGAGTAACTGAAGTCCGTCCGGAACAAGCATAGAATGAACACTTTTACGCGTATGAAAACGTGATAGGCCTTAAAATATAGTGCGCCGTTATTTCTTTTGTTTGTTTTTTTGCAGAATTTATGCAATAATAGCGATCAAAAATGATTTTGTCATTCATTAACATTCGCTAGGTCCCGAGTCCCCTGGTTCGTTTACTGCCACTAGTAGCGCAAATTAACAATAAAAATGAAACTGAGATCCTTTAAGAGCAGTGAGCATATTAGTGAGAAAAGGGATGGGCCATACCGCGGTTTCGGCTACTTAAGCCTCTTCAGTGACCCTGTAGATTTGGCAAAATGGAGCCAGAGAGAAATACTGTAATTTGCAACTTTCAACAGGATAGTCGATAAAAAGACTAGTATTATCCAAACAGAGCCAAATATATAAAACGTTGGTTAGAAAATGAATCTAAACCAATAACAAATTTCTGATTTCTCAGAATACCCTCGCGGATCTCAAAGGACCAAAATGAAAATATAATCTGCACTATGGATGATGTACGGGAGACTTTTTAGGGCCGACACACGACACAACACCAGCTGCAGTAATAGCAAATAAAAATTAAACTGAGATCCTTTAAGAGCAATGAGCATATTATTGAGAAAAGGCATGAGCCATACCGCGGTTTCGGCTACTTAAGCCTTTTCAGTGACCCTGTAGATTTGGCAAAATGGAGCCAAAGAGAAATACTGTAATTTGCAACTTTCAACAGGATAGTCGATACAAAGACAAGTATTATCTAAAAAGAGCTGATTTAATAAAACGTTGGTTAAAAAATGAAACTAAACCAATAACGATTTTTTGATTTCTCAGAGGGCCACCACACGGCACAACACCAGCTGTAGTAATAGCAAATAATGTTTGTTACAGGGACAGTTTGCCACCACCACCTCGTCTCCGGAAACTTCAAACACTGGTGCAATAGTAGCTGGCATTGTCGTTCCTACGGTTCTTATCGGCATCGGCCTATTCATCTTTTATGTCTGGTATCGGCGAAAATACCCCGTAAGGATGGTCGTCGGCAAGGACTTCGCCAAGTTTTCTAATCCGAAATATGTCAACAAACGTGGTTCAACTATGACGCTGGTAAGAGAAGACGCTGAGTCTGCGTGGGATATACCAGATTCACCAAAGCAACGTGAACATTCATTGTCACTTGTAAAAGAGAATGAGACCGAAAATGAGTCAGATAAGAAAACCGAACTTCATCAAGTAGGTGCACAATCCAATATGCCTCCACCTGCTAGCGCTGAAGTAAACGTTGGTGTAGAAATCGTGCCACCTCCTAGAAATATTGCTAGAGAAAGGCCAAAGAAGGCTAAACTTGTTAAAGCAATAGACCTTGTTGATGAACTTAGTGACAGTGCATTTGAAACAGTAACAGAATCGGATTTAGGTAAAAGAACTGACAGTGATATGAGCTCTGGTAATGATAGTACTGAAACACATACAGTAAGCCTGGTATTCAAAGAAACTTTTGACAATAGACATAGAAATACAGTATCTGTTGTAACAGAAACTTTTGATTCATTAGCAAGTGAAAGAGCGGAACATAGAACCAGTAGTTTACCTCCTGAAATAAGCAGGCATACTGACATTCCAGATTCAGTAATGAGCGATGCTCGTTTTATCCATTTATCGAAAAGTATGGATAGCGAGTTAGCATATGCAAACGAAGAAAATATTTCATCTGATTTCAAAATTCCTGCCGATAATAAAGACAAACGGAATGCAGACCGTCATTCTGAAACATCGATTGAGCTTAGTCAAGTTGATACCAAGGGATTCAATGCAGAAACTAACGACACTCCATTGGAGACGGTGGCCAGGGACGCCATTGTCTCAGACAACATATTTACCGAAAATACAGACTCCGTACCGAAAACTCCACCTGTAAGCCCAAATGAGTTTCCACCTGAAACAAATAATTTATCTTTCTCAGATCACTTTATGTCAGGCTTTGATGAACGATATGGCGAGTCTTTGAATGGCACTTCTGATGCAGGGAAACAAAATCAAAATGTTGAAGAAAATATTTCTGCGATAGAAAAACAATCTAATGATGCTGAAGCTTTCGGAAGCGATACCAGCTTAAGCAAGAATGATGTTCAACAAGGAGAAACGGTCAATCCTGAAACAGATCTATCGCTATCTATGACAGTTGGTCAAAATGATCAAATGGATATGGTTGACAGCACAGAATTAATTTGGCAATCTACGGCTACTGAACTAATTTCATCTGGTACGGATAGTTCGTTGGTTAATGATGGTGACATGGATTCGGGGATAAGTATAAAATCATCTCTGCTGAAAACAGAAGAGGTTATCTCTGATTTAGCGCAGCTCAACTCGGATAATTTGATTGAAGATAAACCTTACACGCCGTCGAATTTGTTGGAAACACCCGAACTCGTAAGTACACAGAATGAAATGAGCAGTGAAGAGGAAGATAATAAAAATGATACGAGTAACAAAGCCAATGACGAAACTAATAAAGTCACTAGAACTGCATCATTGACGTTATCGAAGGACAATTTATTCTTTGATGCACCACCGACTCCCATGATTGTTGTGCAGGATTCTTTTATACGAGACCCAGATGCAGCCAATCCTTTCATGGCTATCGAAGAAAATGAAAACGGGCTTCCAGTTATCAAAGAAAAGTCTGAAAGTCAGTCATCGACAAGAAGTAACAGTTTTGATTTCGATCTCGTTCCTGACCTTGAGGACTCCAAAGCTGCAACAGAAACACTCACTGCCTTTAATGAATTCAAGACTGTCAAAACTAATGAAAATAACAGAATACAGAATGAAAGCGCATTGTTCTCAGAAAAAGATTCAACCAGTGCCTCAGCGGATGCAATTCTTAATGAAAATGATAAAATGATAGATATAGCGGACGCTAATTCAGATGTGCAAGCTAATTCAAATTTTGAAAACCCAATTCTTTTTGACGTTTTCGAAGAAAAACAATCTGGAGTTGATCACATTTCTAGTAATGACACATTCAACCTTCCATCGGAAGGAACTGACGGTCTACTTTCAGAAACATGGAAAAGCATTGAAGAGTCCGATGCATTTACAGAAGGCCATTCTGAATTTCCACAGTTGGTAGGTGGCAATTTTATGCCACTTGATGAGAAGGAAAAGGTTGATAATACGCTTAACTCGAACAGTCGTTCACCAACTGCTCTAGAATCAAATGAAGACGAAAATGTCAATATAGATAAAAGTCAAGTTAAGTCGGAGATTCCACAGCAGGTAAATGGCGAATTATTGCCAACTGATACAAAAGAGGCTAAAAGTGTCGACAATACAAATAATTTGATTAATATTTCCGCAGCTGCTCCACTGTCAACTGAAGATAATAATGCCGTTGCAGGAGGGGCCTCGCTTGGTTCTTTCATCAAACCGGATAGTTCTGATGAAAATATCAGGATAGCTGAAGGTCAACCGAAGTTAGGATCTCCACAGCAGCTACTAGTAAGTGACGAATTTTCACCAACTGATATGAAAGAGGTACCCAGTTTTGACAGTACGCCATTTAATTTGATAAGTAATTCAGCACCCGGTCTTGATATGAATGAAGATCAAAAGACAAAAGAAGGCGGAACACTCGCAGACTCTTTCATCAAACCGGATAGTTTCAGCAATCTAGAAAATTTTCAGCCTTTGGAAATCCAGGTAGACTCACATGAAAAACAGACACAACTTTTAAACTTTGATCATTTTGAAGGTGACAATGCTGTATCCATTACTTCACCTACCGGCATATCGACAGATTCTTCTGCAATTTCATGGGAACTGATCAGTGAAACATCACCCAGTATTGTGGACACTAATCCCTTTCAGCTCGTGAACGACGAGAAACCTAACTCTAATGACCAGTTAATGAATACTATAGATACAAATATTCTTATGCAAAATACTTCTAATCTGCTAGATTTTGGAACAGATGACAGTCAAACACAACAACAGCTTAACCTTTTAGATTTTGATACGAGTGGTAATGTCGCTCCAACAGATGACAGAAAAGCATCCGACTCATCTTCGTCAAAAGAAGGCGATACATCTTGGGAACTGATTGATGAATCGGTTAATGATTCAACTAAACAGAATTTGGTCGACTTGGGCAATAATGAGGACGATGCGTCTATTGCATGAAGACTATTTACGAGACTTGTAAAATCGACCCACTGAGATGTTAAGACGCTACGGCAATTTGCGATTGTAACACAATGTGTACTACAACAAGTCTTCGCGCGCAGCACGTGTAACAGACATTATTCTAACACGGACACAACACACTATGATACTCGTACATGTATGCTTTAATGTTCCATATGATGCCGTCAAAATGTGCAAATAAGCTATCTTATTCTCGAAATTATAAATAATCTATATTGTCTTTGTACTGATCATTATAACGCGCCTGTAATAGTGATGCCCTCTCATTCTTAGTTCTCATTGAGTCTTACAAAGTATATGGATGCAAAGATGTTTGTTTAGACGGGAGCATATTTGAATAATTCAAGTCAGATTTAAAGTCATCTAAAATGTGCTTCTCTTTATACTGGTAAGTATTTTGTTCGGTTGCGATCCGGGTTCTGTTTCTATGGCGAAGGTTTGATTTTGATTACATAATATGTTGCTTGTCATCACTTAAATTTACATGAAACAATTTTGGAACACCAGTTTATTTTCTCTTACAAATGAAAATAATTTAACATGAACGTAATATTATCAAAAGCGTGAGATAAAGAAAAGACGTTTATTTTATACGTAGCAGTGAAATTAATGTATATCAAAAATGGATAAAAGTGATATTTTCACTGCAGAATTGATATTGATATTTTCACTAGTGATTGATATCAGCCGATATTTTCACTGTAGAGTTTGGATTACTTCTGACGTTTCCATTCACTTGACGTCATTAAATGAGCCGCCTCAGTTACTGCGAAGCTGATCAGCGCCTTTGTTTTCGCTACTCGGAGAGTACAATTCCTCTTCTTTCTAAATCCAAAATTTCCAGTCTCTAGCCATCTTCTGTGCTTGTACAGCCCGGTTTGTGTCAGACCTATTCGGAAACCACATTGTTGGTTTTCCCACGAGACGGCTCAAATGTGCCTCACTTCAGAAATTCAAATGCCTATTACTCCGTTATTTACGAACGAAAACAAAGTGTGGGTATTCATTTTCTTAGCTAGAACGTTAGGAACAATGTGGTACCAAAATTATTTGTGTTGTCAAAAATGTTTGGTTTTTGGATTTTCACCGCCTGCTTTGTGAATAGGAAAATGCCCGTGTATTGTATAAAATAAAAAGAAAATTTACTTTTTATCGGTAAATACCAAATATATTTCATCTCGTGACTTGAAACCATACATCTAAATTTTCACTCGTGCTCCGCACTCGTGAAAAGTTTGATGTTTTCAACTCACTCGATGAAATATATTTTGTATTCACCTCAAAAAAGTAAATATCCTCTATATACTGTCACTGTCGGGTTCACCGTTGCTGACTAATTAAGAGTCTTTTGAGATCCTGTAAATGGAAAGCAATGCCATAACATATTTCTGTAGCACAGTTTCAAAGTAGGAAGATTTCAGTTCCCCAGACAATATCTATCAAATAATTCGTTATGTAGAACATTTGAACGGGTGATCAAAAATAAAAAGGCACACACAAACATGTGTATATCTCATAGCTGCGCGATTGCTGTAAAATGTACTCTTTCCTCTTCGTACAAATGTATCGACTTTCTCATACTAAGCTTTGATAACACAGGCTTTGGAACTGAAAAGTAATATTTAAAAATGGAGAAGGAATACATTTATATCTTGATATTCCTTTACACATTTAAATTTGTCCCCATCCCCTCTTATCGCCCTCTAAGACTTTCACAGAACAACTCAAACTTTGATAATTTCAGTTGTAAATGCGCTACATATACCAGACTTAAAATAGATGTCTGGTTATCGTATACCGGTATAGTATGCCGGTTCACCCTATAACCGTGGTTCTAAATGATTTTGGCACGACTAGGACACAGAGTTTAATCATATGAGCTTTATGTGCCTTCAAAATCACGAAGTCAACATAAGGCAATAGAAAATAAACAATAGAAAAGTAACAGGCGTCGGTTGTTCAAGCATAGTAATGTCTCATCCATTTTGTTTCATAGAAATGAAAACCTAACGATAACCGGTGTATTAAATATGCTTAGGTAATTTTCTTATCGATGTACATTTTGTATAAATAAAAACCACAAATGGAAAAGAAAAGATAGCCAGCAATTATGTTCCCTCTCTTATCAATAAATTGGAGTTCTGCTTCAACGTAAGTGGTGTGCTGCAATTCCCGCATTTTTCTGTCTTCACCAGAAGAAAGAGGGGGCAGAGGAGAATACGGGTCAGCCACACGTTTCTCTTTTTCTCCCGAAGCTATAATAAAATCCTAAAATACTTTCTACTCATCCTTGGTTTTATTAAACACATTCACGACCTTCTCTGCATTTGCTTCCATTACTTTATTTTGATAAAGAAGTTCCTACACAATTTATCTTTTTCTCGCATTTGAAAATTATGATGATAATAATGTAGTAAATGTGAATGATTAATAAATGCACACAAACCACTTGACGACCAAATCGAACATAAATTAATAAAACGCGAACATCCAACAAATCTATTTTTAAAATTGAAATATACTTTGTTTGTTATCATTCTTACAATGGTAATGCAATGATTGTGTGGGGTTTCTAAAAATGCCAAAACCATGAAAATGCACAAATTTCGATAGATCACGAGATTGTGAGAAGACTTCACGACAAAGATGGTGTAACGTGCAGCCGAGCCAAGCCACAGCAAACCCCGTCGGTGGAAAAGCATGCTCAAATATGCTAAATGGCAACGGATTAAACCAACCCACCGCTGCCAACAAATGTAACGAACTCTCAACGAGAATAGTAACCCCGAGCAAGCACTACTACTAACATTGGCTCTGGCCACTACAGTACGTGGCTGCCAAAGCTTTATACGATAATCAAATAACTTGATTGACCCGACGAACGGGTAGGTCATCATATAGCATCTAACGCTTATACAGAATATGTGAAAATGACCTGCTTCAGGTCCGATAAGTATGAGCCGTACCAGGAGCACCGCCTTGGAACGGTTAGTAATACAATTACTAGGGGGCTTAAACCGGTTTTATGGGATCCCAACCCTCGCCCTAGGTCCTGGCATGGTTCATCTGCATCGTTCATATCGTATTTGAATAACGCTTAAACATACATTTATAAACAACGGGCAACTCATTCCCAGCGCCTTGCCGACATAACGCACACACAATCAGCTTTCAACTACTACCAACACAACTTAACTCCACACCTGGACACCACAGTCAGCTACCCGAGCGCTAGTAATAGTAATCAGACGTCTCAATATCCCTCTCGGTAAAGCGAGGCTTCACAAAGAACCCGGGATAAAGTCTGCTACTGACATGGCCCAAAGTACCTGAACTGCTTAGTCCCTACAACGAGATCTGTCCTCCAGCTCTCTACAAACCTAGAGCTGCAGATCAAGAGTAACACAGCAACCAACCCGAGCACTAATAGTAGACTACTATCTTGCCCTCTCCGTACAGCTAGGCTACACTCAGAGAACCCGGGAAGATAGTTTGTTACTGTTTCGGCCCAAAGTCCGTTACTCTAAAGGTAAACCTCCAATGTTACCTCTTCGTGGCTCAAGCACAAACTACGCTCTCGCCTTTTATACCCGTTCCGGCACGTGCACTTTTGGATTGTTCCATTACAACGGACTAGTCTATTCAAAATTACTATGTGGGTAAATCGGGTGTAAAACGTTTCCTATTTGATAACCGTGTATGACAAATTCAATGGGGGAAAATGAATTATGTTGCACAACTTTACTCGACGAATATCAAACTACGAGCTTTTGAAGATGCTTTAGCAGAAACTATGGTTTGGTTTTAATACAGATATTCGTCACAATGGTAAGTAATTGTATTTTGACTTGCAACAATGCCGCGGCACCGTGTATATTGCCTAAAAAAAATATACAACAATGAACTGAGAGACATATAAAATATAGCCCATTTATGTTTTACACCGGTATACTGGTGAGTCACCATATCTGGTATCTTGTACCACCTTCTTCCTTCTTTTCTTTGTAGACATGCCTTTGGGTGGGGCACACCAGGACGTCCGGTAACAAGTTGTCTTTCCTTAAATAGCTTAGAATATCTTGAATTTTGGGCCACCCATTACAGGTTGACTCTTGCCATATACATAGTTAGGACAATATTTTATGCAACTTCAGTCCTGTATGGCAAAATTGTGATCATCATTGGTAAGATGGTGACCGAAACGATCTGTTACCGGTAATATTGATAAATACCGGATTTTTGTGTGTTGTATTTTACTCCAATAGAAAAGTTGATTTCCGGTCTGGCAGATTTTGACAGCTTGGTAAACAAAACGTGAAAGCAGCTAATTTCCTTTTTGTCTTAGTCATTTATCATGTTTTTGTTAGTTAGATGAAAGTGTTACACAAATGAGGAATAGTGGTTCATCTCCCCGCGGTAAGTTGTGTGCTCAAAGGCCTAAGATTCAGTTTATTTATTTTTTTATTATTTGACTGGTCTGTAGACAGTGGTGGATCAGTTGTGTTTACAATCTCCATGTACATTCTTTTTTTTCAATTTCTGACCATAACCTCAGGAGCTGTGGAAATGTGACTTGCTCAAGGCCACAATGAAAAGCGCCCAGGCTGAGGATCGAACCCGGAACCTCTGGGATGGTTCCAAGTCAACCACTTTACCCCTGCGCCAGCTAGTCCGCTCCAAATATATACAGTAGCATTCTGAATGTGTCACACAGCTTCAGTTCCATGTGTGTTCTAAGTGGGAAAAATATTTCACTGTACACATCACTATTTCAAACGACACTGGCTATCCGCATGACGGTCGTGCTGATAACGCCATATTACCGATGCAGGAATTTTTTACTTTTTAATTGACAAATTTATTATTTTGCTAAAATTGGTTTACCTGTGAATTTACCTGTAAATCACCCATGCATATGTGTAAATGAGAAAGTAATTATCGTAATCTGATAAAAGAATGTGGTAATCCAAAAGATTAAACAGCCATTGATTTTAACAATGGAATATGGAGACATTTCAGCAACACTAAAAGCATTTACAATTTTTATATTTTTTCTGTTAGAAATCTATTGTGAATTAGTTGACATCAGATGGGATAATCAAATCAAACTAGTTTTCTTATTCATAATTGACAAAAATGTTAAATTTGAATGAATATCAATTGCAAATCACATGATTAATTTATATAATGACATATTAATAGTTTAATGCATACGTAAGCTTGTTAGAAAATTTCATACTCCGGACATGCTGATAGCCAATATTTGAAGCATTGGCTATCCACATGACTGTCTTGCCAATAACGCCGCTTATCGGCATGACCGTTGTGTGGATAAGCGGCATTATCGGCACAACCATCGTACGGATAGCCTCAGCCATTTCAAACACAAAAATCACAGTGAAAAAAAAAAGAAAAAATTCTCACCTGCACTTCGCATATTGGTTGAAGATATATTAAATTTTGTCACCAGATGATGTTTCATAAAAAAAGTCTCTGATTTCCTGTTGTTATTCCATAATTTCAGTAAGATTTACTCATTTAGCTTACCGGTTCACTCTCATTTTTTTGGGTGCTGGGATCAGCCTGTCAGAAAACAGCTCTAGAGACATGACTTCAAAGCGCATGTCGTGACGTTGATGCATGCGCCGTGACATCAAGGTCAAGTTTGGATGCACTTACCTTGTGTCAACGGTGTGTAATCTTTCTTTATTCAATCGGAAATTATTTTGATCAAATCAAACCATCAAGGTCAGCAACAGAACATAGTGGAGTGAGGTTTTGCAACTAATTGGCCCGCTGACAATTATTTGAAATTGTTTTGCCTTTCCCGCTAACTCAGTACCTGAGTCAGCGAAGATCAGCGTAGATTTTAGGATGGACTTGGTTTAAGTCCAGTGACGTCTATCAGATGACTTACGTCAGAAATACACTTTCAAAAGTAGGAAAAGATAATGAGTATCTTGCGCTTAGGAGCGGACTGGCGCAGAGGTAGATTGTAGGACTCTGGGCCTGGTTTGATCCTCTATCTATCTTCATATACTGGGTCAATCAATTTCTGATCATCGTCTCAGGTGTTGGGAGGGTGGCTAAATTTTGAATGTAGCAAAATGGGAAGAAACATTGGGATGGGCCATTAAAACTATTTACAAAAAGCTAAACAGAGGCGTACTAAAACATATTTATACCTCTGAACCCCTAAGCTAAATAAGAGCCTTGAATTCTTCAGCAGTCTTTGATGAGATCTTTTGAAAAGGGAATACTATTCCATAATGGGATAGTCCAAGGGAAAAAAGAATTCTTCAGAGCATCGCTATAGGCCATATACATGTATCTTGTGTACTGTGAATCATGAGATGCCCTGGTACTTCTTAAGTTGGGTGCTGGGGTCAGATATCTATCTTTATCAAGAGACACTGTACCGGAGTGAATCTTGCAAAAGAAAGTTATGGAGGACTTCACCCTGCGGTCCTCCAGGGATGGCCACTCGAGTTTGTCCAACATATGACATCACAGAATGTGCCATTGTTGTTGCAGATACAAATAGTTAAGGTTTCTTATGACACTGGTATCTAACATGAAAAATTGCCTAATTTTTTTGTGACTGATATTTTGAAACATTGCCTATTTTTTTTTTTTTAGAGAGATTCTAGGGAACGTTGTATTTGCAAACAAAAATTAGCCTTAAGTTTTTTTCCTTTTCCATCTTGAGCACAGAAATCGAATTTCCAAAATAAGCACAATTTTCATTCTCCACTTAGACGATTTTCCTTACTTAATCATTTTACTCCCACTTAATTAGCAATAGAGAGTGTCAGACTACCATTCTGGCTTGGGACAACTTCCCACAGATTATTCTGATCTGTGTTAATTGTTCCCACATATGCCAATTGGCATCCTACAGCCTGATATTGATTTCATGTTTTTGTTGTTTTTGGTCACATTGGTTGTCTCTAGATAACCTGCATATGTAAGGGAAGGGAAGGTAAGCGTACATCAAAAAATAAGTTATCCTCCTTGAGACCTTAAACATACTCTTTAAAGTTCATAATGTTTATATGAGCCGCGTCATGAGAAAACCAACAATCAGCATATGCGAAAACCAAGGCGCAGATCAGCTTCACAGTAACTATGAATTTGTTTTAGCTACACGGATAGTACAATTCCTCTACTTTCTAAATCCAAAATTTCCAGCCTCTAGTCATCTTCTGTGCTTGTTCAACTCGGTTTGTGTCGGACCTATTCGGAAACCAGATTATTGTTTTTCTCATGTCACGGCTCATGTGTTTGTGAAGGTTAACATTAATTTTTACAACTGAATAGAGAAAGGGCTTTTATGCCAGTATGTCAATGATAAATATTTGCTTAAAGGCTTGAAAGAATTTGGAAACCAACTAATTTATAGATTTTTACCACATAAACTTATAATAAATTACAGTGGTTCTTAGTGGTTTCCAAATAAATATGCACATTCAAATTTACAGCAAAGTTAAACAAGGAATACTTACCTTTGACTTACTGAGCCATGTCTTGAAAAAAATGCATTTTGTGTATGCGAATCAAAGTCATAGATCAGCTGTGCTTTCTTCATGACACGATCAGCACATTTATTTTTTTCTAGAAAAATCCTACCTGTTCCTTATTTAAAATTTTTAGCCCAATCTTTTTCGTTAGTTGTACAGACTAGTGTATATCAGATATGATTGGGAATTGCCAAAGACAGATTTTCTGATGATGCAGTCCATCAAGCGCTTACTTTAACTGCTCTTCTGTACAAAGAGGAGAAAAAGTTGTGTAACAGTGTTGGACCCTCAATGTTATTCTGACATAAAACATTTAACATTTGACATGTTCTTCATGTTTGGAAGAATGTTCTTATTCATTATTTTGATTAAATGAAATTCGGTTTAATTTAGAAGATAGGAAAATTGTCCACATTAATCTAGTATTAATGATATATTGCGGATAAAATCAATCCCTTAAGAATTCTTGTCTAGATATATTGTTGCAAAGTTGTTCCAGTCGATTGATTGGATTTCATAATTTTACTGGATATAAATTGTTAAACGTCACAGGCTCTCAAAAGGGCTTCTTTAGAAGACAGAATTAACTTGGAAAAAAAGTGGAAAAATATTATGGAGGATCAAACAGGTAGATATTAAATCGCATTGTGAGTTAATGTCTCATTGATTCATTATTTTATTCATTTTTCGTTATATCAAATTTTCATTAAATCAAAATGATTTTTTGTACTTGTGTATTAAACTAAAGTCATTGACCCCACATAGCCCAACTGCCAACTCCCAGGTAACGGATCTTTGACTTTTAATCCTGCAAATTCTGTCTGTTACTATGAACAACATCGTGCGACTGCCATATGAAATAATAACATCATACGGCTGCCATAATGGAAAAAATTGACCTTGACATGGTCATTATTTTTATTTGCAATCATTCAGAATTTAAAGATTGCATGGCATTCAAAGATGTCAAGGCTTGAATGGTGTTTGTATGAGGGATGTTTAGAGCTTGCGAATGTCATAAAGTAAGTAGAGGGTACAATTAAATTTAAAATCCCAACCCAGACACCTTGCGATAAAGAAAGAACACAACAATGTAAATAACACATGTGAAGAGCAAGATGACTTGATCTTACCCAACAAGGTAGCCATTAGGCGTGAACAAAGATGATAAGTACATGTACACTAAATACATGAAAGACTGGATTGTGATCATTGCACCATTCATCATAAGGCTGTGGCTAGAATGCCACAAAATTTTGTATGACAGTGGAAATTTGCTAGACTTCCTGCATTCACTAATTCTATATGACAATATTTTTGTCCTTCAAATGTGTTGTAGCAGTCTTGTTTGTTTGTTTGTGTTGAGGCTTAACGTCCCAGTCAACAAATTTTCAGTCATGAAGGGACGGATAGCAGTCTTGTTACAGCCTCTCAGAGTTGCATTACCATCTTGCCACAATCACATGCCAATTTGTTTAGCGATTTTCATCAATCCGTCTAGGCCTTCCACGACCTGTAACAGGTACCAAAATGCCTGACACATGGGCCAGACAATGTTGTGAAACAGGCTTTACTGTTGTAAGGGTAATTTTGCTTTTGAAAAGCTTATATATTGCTTTATAAAGAATCAAAGAATTGTTATTAAAGCAGAAGAAAAGAAGTTTATTTACATTCCAAAGTTTTTATATAGTTAAATCTTACCAAAATTCTCATTTATTTTCTTATAATGATCAGTATGACAATGTTCCATTGTACTTCCAAAGAATAGGGTATTGTTACATCACTCAAAGTTTTCCTTGTGGTTTTAACAAACTTTTTGAGCTGCTTTTGAAGAAAACCTTTGGGATTTTTTCAGCCTAGTTGTTCAATTATACCTTATTATACCCCCGCAAAACGAAGTTTTAGGGGGGTATACTGTTTTCATCCTGTCCGTAATTCCGTCATTCCGTCAACATTTTGACATCTTTGCTGAATAACTTAAGTAGTTTTTGCCCGATGTTCTTCAAATTTTCAACACACCTGCACCATTAGACAACACATGTGTCATATGAATTTAGGGGCCAAAGGGTCAGTTTTGCAAGAGTTGTGGGACTTTTTAAACCTATACATATAATGTTGGCCATAGTGCTAATAGTGCATACTTTGTGAAATCAACTCCTCCTACAGCCTTCAATATTCTCTGATGATACTTTGCACATATGTGAAGGAGATATTGAAGATGTGCATGAAGAAGTATTATGCTGAAAAAATGAATTCTGACAAATTTACAGCATTTTGAACTTAGCCAATTTTCGATAATTGGCATATTCAACAATGGTTGGTAGTGCATAGTTTGTGAAATCAACTCCTCCTAGGGTTTTCATTATTTCTTTTCAATACTTTGCAGACATGTTCCACACATATTGAAGATGTGCATGAAGAATTATAATGATGAAAAAATAATTTCTGACAAATTTACAGCAATTTTTAACATAGCCATATTTTGACCATTGCTTATACAATAATGGTTGGTAGTGTGCATGTTTTGTGAAATCAACTCCTCCTAGGGCTTTCAGTATTTCTTTTCAATACTTTGCAGACATGTTTCACACATATTGAAGATGTGCATGAAGAATTATAATGATGAAAAAATAATTTTTGACAAATTTACAGCATTTTTCAACATAGCCATTTTTTGAACATTGCTTATATACAACAATGGTTGGTAGTGCATAGTTTGTGAAATCAACTCCTCCTAGGGCTTTCAGTATTTCTTTTCAATACTTTGCAGACATGTTCCACACATATTGAAGATGTGCATGAAGAATTATAATGATGAAAAAATAATTTTTGACAAATTTACAGCATTTTTCAACATAGTCATTTTTGAACATTGCTATATACAATAATGGTTGGTGGTTCATAGTTTGTGAAATCAACTTCTCCTAGGGCTTTCAGTATTTCTTTTCAATACTTTGCAGACATGTTCCACACATATTGAAGATGTGCATGAAGAATTACAATGATGAAAAAATAATTTTTGACAAATTTACAGCAATTTTTAACATAGCCATTTTTTGACCATTGCTTATACAATAATGGTTGGTAGTGCATGTTTTGTGAAATAAACTCCTCCTAGGGCTTTCAGTATTTCTTTTCAATACTTTGCAGACATGTTCCACACATATTGAAGATGTGCATGAAGAATTATAATGATGAAAAATAATTTTTGACAAATTTACAGCATTTTTCAACATAGTCATTTTTTACCATTGCTTATATACAATAATGGTTGGTAGTGCATAGTTTGTGAAATCAACTCCTCCTAGGGCTTTCAGTATTTCTTTTCAATACTTTGCAGACATGTTCCACACATATTGAAGATGTGCATGAAGAATTGTAATGATGAAAAAATAATTTTTGACAAATTTACAGCATTTTTTAACATAGCCATTTTTTTACCATTGCTTATACAATAATGGTTGGTAGTGCATATTTTGTGAAATCAACTCCTCCTAGGGCTTTCAGTATTTCTTTTCAATACTTTGCAGACATGTTCCACACATATTGAAGATGTGCATGAAGAATTATAATGATGAAAAGATAATTTTTGACAAATTTACAGCATTTTTCAACTTAGTCATTTTTTACCATTGCTTATATACAATAATGGTTGGTAGTGCATAGTTTGTGAAATCAACTCCTCCTAGGGCTTTCAGTATTTCTTTTCAATACTTTGCAGACATGTTCCACACATATTGAAGATGTGCATGAAGAATTATAATACTGAAAAAGTGATTTTTGACAAATTTACATCATTTCAATATAGACATTTCTTGACTATTGCTTATATACAATAATGGTTGGTAGTGCATACTTTGTGAAATCAGCTCCTCTTAGGGCTTTCAGTGTTTCTTTTAAATTCTTTGTAGATTTGATCGAAATATATAGTTTAGATGTGCATGAATAATTTTCATGCTGAAAAGTTAATTTTTGACAAATTTACAGCTTTCATTTAACTTAGCCAATTTTTTTTACCATTTCTCATGATAAACAATAATGATCATAGTGCATACAGTAAAATCAACCTCAAGCTTTCAATATATTCTTTTAATATCTTATAGATGTGACTGGCATACTGAGGATGTACATTAAGAATTATAATGCTGAAAAGATATCTTTGACAAATTTTCTGCATGATTGACTTAGGAAGTTATTGGCCAGCTTCAGATAATTTTGCGGGGGGTATACTGAAAGCCTTGCTTGCAGCCAATTTCTAGTTCTTACTAACAGCAATCTGATCCTTACATAGCCTTATCAATTTATGCCTTATCAAGTCTATATAATGCACTAGTCATTTATAACCACATCCCCCACCACCCACCGAGGGAGGGCGGGGGATAGCCGTGGAAATGAGTGTGGCTTTGACCAAAGTTTTGCCACGGCTGTGCGGGAAAAATACCCGGGGGTTGCTTTACATAGGCACAAAGGGCTGTGAAATGAAAAGATAGCAGGCTGTGGGGGGAAACAGCAGTGGTTTTACCAACCAGCAGTAACCGCAGGGTGGGCCTTTTAACGGGGATTTGCTAGACCAAAAGTCAAAGTCCCCACTATTTCCCGGTGGTATGGGGGCAGTGGTTACAAATGACTAGTACATAAGCAGAGATGCAAGAAAAAAAAAATAGATTTTGGCAGATGCACTTGACAATATTTTCAGATGTTATCTTTTGAGCAAAAGGTTGGAGTGGTTAGATGGCATGACTGCAGAAAAGAGTCACATGTTTGAGTCTATAGAAATAAAAAAAAGCTTTATAGTTGTCATAGCAACAGTGATGTAATATATATTCTAAAAGTGCTGAATGCATCCATATGCATTTTGCAATATAGGTCTATCTCAGTCTAGCCTTTATGAAAGATAAGTTATTGATCTGTTAGATAGAGCAGCTCATTATCTAGTGAGCATTGTTATGAGGAAACTTGCTTCTTGCATATGAAAACATGGACACAGTCGACTATACTGTAACCATTTCTGCAAGGTAGATAGATACTACAGACTAACAGTCCTTCTAAACAGACTAAATCTTCTTAAATGTGAAACATCTAATCTTCGTCTCTTAGTCATCTTCTGTGATTGCACTGCTTAGTTTCTGCAGGATCTGCATGTTTTCTGCATGTTCTGGCTTACTCCCGATTTCGGTCTCAGTTGGTTGGTCTCAGTCGGTGGTGCGGCTCATGTAATGATGCTCAAGTAATTAAGATCAGTCATCTAGTTTTGATTACACAAGATCATGCAATGTGTTGATTAAGGGTAGGATTTTTATTGTGGCTTTTAAAGCATCATAAAGATAATGGTCTTAAAGGCCCAGTTACCTATCACTTCAAACATGTTCATATATGATTTTCTCTACCAAAGCATATCTTCAGTTTGATAGGGGCAGGACAATGCTTTTAGAATTAGTAAAAGAGGTCCGTCACTTGAAATGCCTTTTTCATAGCCTTGCTTTAAAGTAACCGACCACTTTATAAGAAGAAATGGTGCCAAAGCTGTCTTAAAAGCTTAAAGAGACATGTATTCCATTTTATGATCCTTAGACTCGATGACAGCTATGCGTCAACAAAGTGTATTTGTTAATCTTACGTATTCACCTTTTTATCCATTACAGACTAAAGGCTCAAAACATATTCATACTTTTTATGCAATACTCTAACAAAAAGGTCAATCTAAGGATAATCTATATTGCAATTGTCGACCCATGTATATAATGATATTAATCTACATTGTTGAAAATTAATAAGTCTTTCAAATAATAACATATTAGCTATGATTGTTGCACGATTACTGGTGCTTGGTTTGTAACAATCGGCATTTGTTTTCAGGCGACCATGTTTGTTTGACGACTCCTGTGATAAAAAGACACTTTTATCACATATCGCATGGATCTTAGATTATCAGGATATGTCATATTGAATTTCTCTTTATGACAGATCTGTGCATGTTTGAAATATGTGCGTTTATGGAACTGAATTTGAGAGATCTTATTTGGTTTTGGATTAAAACTGACAATTCTTTTTTTACTGAATAAGTTCTTGTACTCATGATGGGAAAAGGTCAGTTGTCTTTTTGTTGTTGTTGTTACATCTTTCATTATGATAATTATTATATCATACATGTATGTAAGTTCATAAATGGTCTCAGAAATTCAATTCTAAGTGCTAACACTTATGTATTTTTTGTTAAGTTCTCCATTATAATTTTGTTCATGGTACTTTAAAGACCACATGAGTGCTCAATCATGAAAAACAATATTTTTTTTTAAGATCACACAAAAAAATCTGAATTTACAGTTTTAATGCTATACTGGATACAATTACTGTACAATTTGTGTCCCAAATCTGGCATTCATACTAGCGTTTTAGAGCTCTCATATCCCCATGGATTTCACATACCAAAACTTTCTTGAATAATTCTGTCAAATACTAGAGTAAAATTTGGTTCTATTTTGAATTACGGTATGACCCTATCTAAATCGGCAAGCACATGTTTGGGTATGGGAGTATTTATGTTTTACCACCATTTCTGCACCACTGAAGAAACCACGTTTTTTTTTTTATAATTAAGTATGCACATTGATGTTAATTACCTCTGCATGTTAAGGAAGCTAGCTGCCACTCAAAATCTGTTAATAATCAATAGGACCCTTTTTCTGGCACATGCAGCTATTTTCACCCATTTTCTGTGTGCACTTAATAGTAGGGGCAAACTGATTCTGTAACAGATAGGGATGAGGGTGTCGTAAGTTTGTAAAACTCCAGGGCCCAGTTGTTCAAAGCATCGTTAGCTTAACGATATCGTTAAGACATAAATTTGTTAAGCAAATATCAGCTAAAGTAACAAATACACTGTTATTTTTTGTTGAAAAAATGTGAGAATCCTTTGCAGTGCAAAGGATTCTCACATTTTTTCAACAAAAAATAACAGTGTATTTGTAATATTAATGTTTGAAATTTAAACGAAACGTTAACTAACGACGTCGTTAGTTTTGAACAACTGGGCCAAGGGCTTCAGAGCGAGAGGTCCTGATTTCAATACCTTTCTCCACTGACATCCATTTAAACTCCCCAGAGTACTGGTTAATACCCAGGAAGGGATGGCTCCATCCTAAAATGACTGGAAAGTTGTTGACTGGGATGTTACGCCATAACCAAATCAAACCAATGTCAACAGAAATGGGAATAAACTTCTTCTCTAAGTCTCACAGGTGCAAATATGAATATGAAGACCAAGTAATCAGTTGCATTTGAGCTTTGTCATGAGAAAACCAACATTTTGCATGTGCGAAAACAAAGACGCAGCTCAGCTTAGCGGTTACTGCGAAGCTTAACAACCCCTTTGTTTTTGCTACAGGGATAGTGCAGTTCCTCTGCTTTCTAAATTTAAAATTTGCAACCTCAAGCCATCTTCTGTGCTTGTACAGCTCGGCATATGTCGAACATGCTCGGAAACCACTTTGCTGGTTTTCTTATGAAATGGCTCTTTTGTTTGTGGTCACTTGAACTTTTAACTTTCTGAGCTTGTCAAATCTTTGACTTTAACAACATGCCCATAAGCTGATTACAGAATGTTCACATTACAAATGCCAGCAATTATTAATAATAAACTGGTCTTCTGCGCTTCCGATGAGGTCCAACACAAACCAGCCTCTACAATCATAGAAGCAGGCTAGAAGCTTAAAATTTTGGATTTGACAACATTAGAGGGATTGTACTATTTTTGCAGCGAAAACAGAGGCGCTGATTAGCTGCACCACAGCTGATCTGTGCCTCTGTTTTCACATAAGCGAAAAACAGTTTTCTTGTGATGTAACACAAATTATTAATAATTGATCTCGCCATTGTGAACTTGTAAACAGTATGCATAGTCAGTAGTGCATTTCCAGGACTTTGACTTTTCTAAGAATACTTTAATAATATAGGAAAATTGATTTTTGCTTATTTCTCTTGAAAACCACTGATGTGAGGGCAGGAAGGGCAGATATCCTAACCATAATTTTCTCCGGCATACTTAACCTAGCTTACTTCACTGTCATCAAGAAAGAAGCATATTACACATTAAATTATTTTGTTTGTTTGTGTTGATGCTTAATGTCCCAGTCAACAATTTTTAGTCATATCGGGATAGAGCCAGCACTTCCTGCATTTAACCAGTACTGTAGGGAGTAAATGTGTCTTGCTCAAGGACACAACACGATGACACCTGTGGGGATAGGACCTCTCGATTCGGGGTCCGCTGCTCTACCCCTACGCCACCCCACTCCCTCATATTAAATTAGTTATTATATGTATGTATTCCCAAAAGCAGTTCATAAGTTGTTGGTGCTCATTCTTTCAACAGTAGCTTACTACTACACTACGGAACTCGGACGTAGAGTGAAAATCGCTGCAGAAAAGATTCAAGACTAGTCTCAGTCAAAGATAAACCTACAGTGAATTTAAATGATATAAGATGAATAGGTTTTTCCTATTACCTTGCAAATGAGTATATATAAGCTTGAAATAAGTATATACGGTATAAGCTTGAAATAACTACTTTATAACAAATCTGAACCAGCGACCATCAGTGATTTCATTGTCAAGTTTAGCTAATTGGCTTGCAACGTTCGTATTATTTAAAGCTTGCGACATTTTAGGTCACTTTCGCGATGTTTGACATGTTACATGTATTCGTTCTCGTGACGTTTGACGTAATGTGCAGTCAGGCTACATGGTGTTACAATTGCCCCTATGAATTATAGGACTACAGAATTATGTTTTGTACAAAGAAAGCAAGGTATTCCGCATGTATTTCCAATATTCAGTGGCAGGTGTCGATCCATTATAAGTGGCTGCCATAAGTAAACTGGTGCAGAAGCCTTTTGATTTTTTCCTCCTCCGTGGCTGACACTTCGACAGAGCCTAAGTAAAATCTATACTGTGCAACACAGCCAGCTTTGCCAGCTGCAGGTTTAGGATGCATTTATTGCCTTATTGGGGGTGGGTCGTTCATGCCCAAATAAGCCCTGTGCATCAGATTTAGGGCAGTTTTGGCTTATGTCACCATTACCTGATTCATCTTGTTTAAATTTGAGCCACTGCATAAGAAAATCAGCAAAATGCTTTGGAGAAAACAAAGGCACAGATCACCTTCACAGTGACTGCGAAGCTGATCAGCGCATTTGTTTTCGCTACACAGATAGTACAATCCCTCTTCTACTTATATCCATAATTTCAAGCTTCCAGCCTGCTCCTGTGACTGTACAGGCTGTTTTATATCAGACCTGGTCGGAAACCCAAATTGTTGGTTTTCTCATGCGAAGGTTCATTTCCCATGTTCCTTGTTCAGATTTTGGCAGTCTATCAGGTTAACGGCTTTTGTATTGGTTTAATTAGGTAATACTGTAGAAATATTAATATTGAATATGTTGAAAAGCTGCATTATTCTGAGGCAGGTGTATGGGTTTACTGTCAAAAATATACAAAAATAGATTGAAATGTACACATGGCGTACACATGTCTTATTGTTTTGGACCCCGAGATACCTTTCACTCTGCCTGAGATGAAAGGTATCTCGGGTACAGATGGTGCAAATTATAAGGTAATAGAATAATTAACTCCCCCAGTGCTACTGTGGTCATTATGCACATTTTCGTATCGTTATCTCATGATTAATTTTCTGTTGATAATTGATATATCAGAATCTTTTGAATAACATAGCATTTTTAATCCATTTTCTACATGAAATATTAACGATTTTGCACCTTGATGAAAAGTGAGCTGCAGCATCAGGGACACTTTATTGCCCAGTTTTATCATAGTTGAAACCATATGCCAGATTCATTGTTCAGTGAAGAAAAAATGCACAAAAATTTTATAAGAGATGTGTACGCTATGATAATTAAAACAATCACATTTTTAAATAGATTTTTTATTTTTCTGTTCTTTAGAAGAATGAAAACTGGTGACATCCATCAACCTAGCCAAAATACATGTGCCTGTAAATTGGATGTACATGTAGTATGGTTCAAGCACTTTTCATTCACAAAATACCTGTTAATTGTTGCAACTTTTCATGTTATTGGTGCTTTTTGTCTGAGATGTATATGTGATTGCGCACCTCCTATTTGATTGTTATTTAGTGTTCTACTTCAAGTTATCTACACGGAAGGGCTGATAAAGGCAAAGTGAGTCACACTGACAAAACACAAAAGATATCTGTCACATATGCTCATAGAGGTCTCAGATTAAGGGTATCATGGATCAGATTCAGAAACTTGGAAATGCTCCCACCGATTGACTTATTCTAATCAGAATTTGAGGTTTCTCAGATTGATTTAAGTCATTTGTATGTACATGTGCACTGTAGTTCGTTTTGGCATGATTGGGCTCATTTCATTCTGATCAAATATTGCTTGATAATTTATATATATTCAAATTTACTTAACACTCTACACTTGATTTGCACTGATATCAACTTTGAGGATTTGTTAAGATCAAACACCTACTGACATCAAGAGCTGTAAAGGAATGACTAATGACATAATTTACATTTCCCCATACATGTGTAAACATTCATATTGAACACCCATGAAATTTGCTGCAATTGAGCAATCGTTATCAATGGCAGATTTTTTTTTAACCAAACCTTAAACCTTAAAGATGTGAAAGGTATATCCCATCTGATAGGTGCCATTCAATAATTGGCTGTTATTACTGTTTTCTACATCACTTCAGACAAATTATTTTTGTTCACAAATGCAAAAATGTGTTGTCATTCCATCTGTATTGATAATCATTTGTGGGGAGGTCTCAGATTTCTCTACAGAAATCTGACACAATATGAATAGAAGATGAATTTCAGTATAATATTGCTAATTGTCTCAAGGTCTTTTTTTCGGGTGTCCCATTTCCATTAGAATTCAGGTGACTTTTTTCCCAATTTTGAGAAAAAAATCCCAATCAAAGCTGAAAATAATTTTCAACAAATCTACACATTGTGAAATTCAAACTCCGCTGTTTGAAATGATGTTTATATTTAGGATTTAAGTTGTTCTTCATTTATTCTAAATGAATAACCTTAAGTAACTAGCTATGTCAACTTGGAAAAAATAATTAACTTTGAATGTTCTGAAAATTTCCCAAATTCGGGGTTTAACTTGCTAATTTTCCCAATCAGAAAGCCCCCTAGGGCTTCTTCCCAAAACTGCCAAAAATTCCCTTTGTCTAATTTTTCGAGAAGCTAATCTGTTGTTGTTTGGCAGTGATTCATGAATCTGTTACAATATCGGAGATGAGTTTCATTATGTTGTTGTTTGTCATTTAATTTCAGGTTGGGCAAAAAATTTCTCTACAGTGGTTTTAAGGTTACCTTTCATTATGTAGGAGATGAATTTCAGTACATTATGGTAAATGGTTTTGGACAGCCTTAAAATGATGTTTGAGTCATTTTTCAGTGCCTTATTTGCTGTTCTCTGGTTCCAGACGGGGCAAAGAAACTTTCTACAGTGATGGAAAGATATCTTGGACCATGTAGAAGATGAGTTTCACTACGCTATTGTTTGTTCTCAGATTCAAGCTAGTTCGGCAAAGAAGTTTCTCTGCAGTGAAAATTAACCTACAATGTGATGATGTTGAAGATGAATTTCAATTTCAATATTTTATTGTTTACTATTTGATTTCAGGTGGGGCAAAGAAGTTTCTATATAATGGTCCTAAGAAAACAACAGATGATGACGATGATGAATTTCTTTGGAATTTCAACAAAAATACATCTAAAGACACAGGTATTATATTAGTTGACCATCCACAATCTCTACAAGCAGTATTTGTATTTTTTAACAAGAGGCATTTCCAGCCCTAAATGGGGTGCAATATAGCTCAGTCATTGCTTTCCAAACTAATAATTATATATTTACCAGTTATGTGAACTTAGACTCAGCAACTAATGTGAACTGAGCCATCTTCATTCATACAAGACATGCAAGTATATCAGCACATTTGTAACAGAGATAGATGCTTTGCAATTTTATGAAACTTTTAAAATATTTTTTGCAGGTCAAGTGAATGTTAGTAAGCCTGTGTTGGATGTGGATGAAGCGTGGAATATAAGGCGAAATGTGAACATAGGTCCACCGGGTAAACAGAATGACAGTCTCACTTTCAATGTGAACAAAAACTACTACTCCAGATATGGAAACAAAGGTGGGTTACCTATAAAGTTTTACTGTAAAAACTGAAAAAAAGGTGGATGGCTACCTTGCTGGGAAAGAGCTAGTCATCTTTTTGTTGAAATTTATTTTCTGTCTTGTCATTTCTTTCCCACCTGGTGTCTGGGTTGGGATTCTGATTTTGATTGGATCATTTCCATGTTCTATCCAGTCTTTTTATCCATACTTTACCACAATGCTTTCAAAAAGGCAGTCAAAAATGCATTCTGTCTTTCATTTCAATATAGCATTCTTACACCATCTTGCATTGTAGCTAGATTGGTAGCTACCTTGCTGGGAAAGAACTAGTCATCTTTTTGTTGAAATTTATTTTGTGTCTTGTGTTGTCATTTCTTTCCCGCCTGGTGTCTGGGTTGGGATTCTGATTTTGATTGGATCATTTCCATGTTCTATCCAGTCTTTCAATTCATACTTTACCACAACTAAATGCTTTTAAAAAAGGCAGACAAAAATGCATTCTATGTTCAATTTCGATATTGCATTCTTGCACCATCCTGCATGGTAGCTGGATCGGTAGCATGTCCGAGTCATACGAAGCAGACCTGCGATTGGTCGTTATGTCTGGCTATTTCTTTCATGTAGATTTGATAATGAAAGTATGTTTACAGCCATACTCCTTCCTCTAGCATTAATTTTCTCAGTTTGTGATAAAAAATTAAATGTGCACTTAAAAATATATATTCTGCCACCTTGAGACTTTAAGGAACACTGTGGTAAAACTAATTGACCATTCCAACATGACCCACATGTTTACTGTGGACATAAATAATCAATTTAATAAAGTCCCTTACCTTTAACATCTGAAATGTTCATGAGAACTCAAAATTTTGCATTATATACATGTATTTTGAAATTGCTGGCTTCATAAATTCAAACAGTTTGTGTCGGACCTGGTCAGAAACGCAGAGGACTTTTTTTTTTTTTCACAACATGGCTCATATCTCATGTTACTACTCATGTTACTATTAGGATGCATTTTTGTTTCCATATTTTTCAGAAAAAGATGAACTAGGAGGTTTGTCTGGTGGCACAAACACAAACACAGACACAAACCAAGGTAAAGCCTTCAGCAATTATCAGTTCTGGTCCCCTAGACCCAATAGTCGTTATCTACAAAATAAAAGGTATTAACTCACAGGACCTTCTGTGTGGTCTAGTGTGGAGTGTCCTCAACGTCACATGGAGTGGATTCTTGCACTTGTCTTTAAATTATAAATACTTTCTTGTCAAAACTTTCTTGTCAATTTCTTTTTCAACAAAGTTGGCTTATGTTAAAGGTAAAGGATTATAGGTTTCAGAGTCTTTAACATGTTATGTGTAGCTTAGTAACCTGACATGATTCTGAATTTTTGTTTAGTATGTTTGTTGAATTCTTTGTTAGGTTCTTGATATGAATTTGCCGTAACAGGACATGCAAAAAGTTTGAAAATTGTCCGGTCCAGGTAGATAGATTTTATGACCAAAACAAATTTTGAATAGAGGTTTGCATTAGCAAGGAAGATAATCTGTGATCATGAGAGTTTTGCGTGTTGTTCAAAAATTGTTGTGGATGCTTTATGCCTTATTGAGAAATTATGATCAAATAAATTTTGAAAGGGAATTGTGTTAGTAAGCGAGATAAAATGTGATCATGAAATTTCATACATATTTTATTTAAGAAGTGTTGAGGATCCTTTATACCTCACTTAGATGGCTATGATGATCACCGCAACATCTCTTTATAAAGAGAAAAAAGGCTTAAGTTTAAAAACTTGCCTCTGATTGTGATTTTTTGCAGAACTTTTGTGTGGAGGACGATAGGAAAGTTATTTTCATGTCAAAATCTTGATCTTTGTTTGTCCTAATAGGACCTGCAAAAAATTTAAAAATCAGTCAACAGATAAAGTTTTAAAGCCAAAAAGTAATTTTGAATAGGGATTTTACATTGGCATTAGGCAAGGGAGATAATCTATGATCATGATAATGGGTATGTTTTAAAAACGTTTACTTGAACATGAAGATTCTGTCTCAGGCAAGTCATTTTATATTGATTTTGAGCAATTATAATGAAATAACAAGAATTTCAAATTTTTGTGGGAAAATATTTACCTCCCTTTTTAGACTCAGACCTTCAGCTGTTATTATAGCCCCGCTTTGAAAAAGTGGGGGCTATACTGGATTCACCCTGTCCTTCCGTAGTTCTGTCCTTCCGTTATTCTGTTATTCCGTCCTTCCGTCCTTCCGACATTTTTGTTTCCGTTCATTATCTTGAGAATGGCTTGACAGAATCTGACCAAATTTTGCATACACATTAACATTGACAAGACCTAGCTTGGGATTGTAACCCGTCATTTTTTGCAAAATTGTGATGGAGTTACGGCCCTTGATTTACGTCAGAATTTCGTTTCCGCTCAGTATCTTGAGAATGGCTGGACAGAATCTGACCAGAATTTCGTTTCCGCTCAATATCTTTAGAACGAATGGACAGAATCCGACCAAATTTTGTATGCACATCAACATTGACAAGATCTAACTTGGGATGGTTGCCCGTCATTTTTCGCAAAATTTTGATAGAGTTACGGCCCTTGATTGACTTCAGAATTTCGTTTCCGCTCAATATCTTGAGAATGGCTGGACAGAATCTGACCAAATTTTTTATGCACATCAACATCGACAAGATCTAGCTTGGGATTGTTGCCGGTCATTTTTTTTGCAAAAAACTGACAGAGTTACGGCCCTTGACTGACGTCAAAATTTCATTTCCGCTCGATGTCTTGAGAACAAATTGACAGAATCAGACCAAATTTTGTATGCACATCAAAATTTTGACGGAGTTATGGCCCTTGATTAACGTCAGAATTTTGTTTCCGCTCAATATCTTGAGAACGAATGACAGAATCTGACCAAATTTTGTATGCACATCAACATTGACAAGATCTAGCTTGGGATTGTTGCCTGTCATTTTTCGCAAAATTTTGACGAAGTTACGGCCCTTGATTGACGTCAGAATTTTGTTTCCGCTCAATATCTTGTGAACGAACTGACAGAATCAGACCAAATTTTGTATGCACATCAACATTGACAATGTCTAGCTTGGGAATGTTGCCCGTTATTTTTCAATAAATTTTGAGGGAGTTACGGCCCTTGATTGACGTCAGAATTTCGTTTCCGCTCAATATCTTGAGAATGAATTGACAGAATCTTACCAATCTTTTTTTACGTGCATCAACATGAACAAGATCTAGCTTGGGATTGTTACCTGTCATTGTTTTTCTCACACTGGAAAAAAAGCTCAGAAGCGGGGCTATAGTCAGATCCTCTGACAATTCTAGTTTACAATCTCCATGCATGTTTACACAAAAGCATTCCGAATGTGTCATACAGCCTCAGTGCCAAGCGTGTACTAACCGGTCAAAAATAGTTTTACTTTACACATCAAATTTTGAAACCCGAAATTCACTGTGAAAAACTAAATCCCGCTCACCCTCACTTTGCATACTGTTCACAGAGATATTAAATTTTCTCTCCAGGTGATGTTCCATAAGAAAAGTCTCTGATTTCCTGCTTAAAATCCATAATTTCTGTGAGATTTACACATTCAGCTAGCTCGTTTGCTCTCATTTTTTTACGCGACGCTAAGCCAATCAGAAAGAAGCTCTCCATGCTCACGTGACAAAGCGCGCAACGTGACGTCAAGGCACACACGTGACGTCAACAAGGTCAAGTTCGGATGCACTGACCACGTGTCAACCATGTGTAATCCTGTTTTATTCAATCGGAAATTGTTTTGATCAAATAGAACCATCAAGGTCCGCAACGGAACGTAGTGGAGTGAGGTTCCGCAACTACTCCCTTTTGTGAGATTTTTGCACAGAAAATCCGTATTCAAAAATGTTTTTGGACCATAACTTTTTTTATTTGTCAACCTATTTTCAAAATTTTTGCTGCACGTTTTGCGACAAACTAATGGTCAATTGTGCCAAGAAAATATTTCATCTAGATCAAAACAGTTGCAAAATACTGTGACAAACCATTATCAGACACAAGGAAACACACGAGTTATTTGCAAATAATTACAAACCTGATGTGTACCACTGAGACTGAGTTAGCATTTGGTTCGCTGCACACAGATAGAGTCATATCTGTTGCAATCAATCATTGCACCAATACCATTCATGGTTACAAGGTGCAACAGCCAAAGTCTCCTTTTAGATGGGATGCGCTGTTTCAAATTTTGGTGTACATAAAATGTTTTTGCACTATTAGGTTTATCTTGGCTTTCAAGTACATATCGTCTGAAGGGACCTGGTAGCAGATTTGCAGGTACTTACATGTACAAGTGTCTGTTGCATGGTGGGCTTGCATAACATGAGTCTGCAGATGTGTTGGGTCATGGTTTCTTGATTGTGTTGCTGTTTTTTTGTGTCATCCAACTATCATTGATAATTCTAGATCATTCAATCTGCTAAAATACTAATGTATGCATAACATTAACATTGCTGAGAAGCTAAAGCATATTATTGCCACTTTTCATTAAAAAGTTGCCTTACCGTTATTGAAAACAATTTCTGTCAAGATTCTTAAGTACAAAATACTATTTTAACCATTTTCCGATTTTATTTGTGTTCGTTTGGTTTGCAGTTTTTGGAGTGCCGTGTTATTAAACATTGTTAAGCCTGATATCATTGCCTGTAAACATAGAGAATTAAATGATTATTTGAATTGTGTTCACTGTTGGGAGACAAACTTAGTGTAAGCTATCATTTGTGTGAATGTTAGTGACGTCGCAGACAAATTTAACAGTTCAAACTATACCGTAGTTCGGAAAATTTGGGGTGCCATTTGCCTATTACAAAGCTATTTGTGAAATATTTTACATACCCTGTCATATGCAGCACACATTTTTGGTTGTATACCTGTAACAAAATTAATTCACATCTTCATCTGGTCGCTGAGAACATCTCGGAAATTTTAAAGTTCCGAAATGTTCTAAATGTTGACAAATGTTTCAAAGAAAGAAAATATTGCTAAATAGTGATTATAATATGCTGTATATGATAGGATATGTGTAATACATGTTTCTTTAATATGAAAATAGCAATGCGTGATTTCCAAAATTATGCGCAGTACGAACGTGCTCTCTGTCATATGACATATACACAAATGATAGCAAACACAGACTTTGTTTCCCGATACTGGTGTTATGACACGTCAAAAACCATTATACAATAACTGACAATAAGAATTGAGCCATCTCGTGGGAAAACCAACAATCTGGATATGCGAAAACAAAGATGCAGATCAGCTTCGCAGTAACTGCGAAGCTGATCAGCGCCTTTGTTTTCGCTACACGGATAGTACAATTCCTCTTCTACTTAACTCCAAAATTTCAAGCTTCTAGCCTGCTTCTGTAGCTGTACAGGCCGGTTTGTGTCAGACCTGTTCGGACACCACATTGTTGGTTTTTCCACGAGGTGGCTCAATTTTCAAAGTCTTTTCCAAATCTGTTTCAGGACCCACCGGTAAAAGTTGGAGCATGGCGCCAGCTGATTCCCGTCGTCCGTTCAGTTATTCCGTCGGCATCAATCTACAAAATGGTACAGACAAACCAGTCTCACCCCGTAACACATCAAACTCTAGTTTTGCCAACTATACACCCATGGGGAACTTGAACACGAACAATAACTTCGGGAGTTTGTCGTCACGCGAGTCAGTGAGCAGTGTGTCAAAAGAACCTCTAGGGAATGTGGGTAATAATTTCGGGACAATGTCATCGAGAGAACCAAAGATGTCACATTTTCCAAGCATTAAAACGGGACAAAGTTTGAACAGTTTTTCGAACAGTGGCAATACGAACAGCAATTTAGGACAGAGACAATCAGGACAGAATCAGTCGTACAGCAACTCAACGTTTAATGGATCCATATTCAGCAAAAATAAATTGCCTTGGTGATATGATCACAATGACATCATGGTAGGAGATGCATGCTCATATTTTATGATAATTTCTATGTGCCCCAACACATCATGAGAAAATCTGCTCCATGCATATAAGGGAAAACAGATGCAGGTCAACTGCATGGAAATCATGTACATGTAGTCTGATCTTTGTATTAATCTACAGAGGGTAATGTCTCTTCCTTCTAACATTGCGAAAACATGCCCATGCAATATACAGAAAATTTTTGAGCTTTAAAAATTAAAAATTTTTAGCTGAAACTTTTTGATATTTGTCTTATTTTTGCTCAAAACATAGATTTTGGGTACACATTAGAACCGAGGCGGTTCTAACGAGTACCCACAATCTATGTTTTGGAGCAAAAATAAGAAAAATAGGTATACATCTGCAAACCCCAGTTTTGCTATATACAAGTGGGGTACAAGGGTGTATTCATTACACGGACATGTTTTCCTGATGATTTGAAATATGAAGCCCCCAGCCATTTTCTGTTACTGCACAGCCTAGTTTGTGTCAGACATTTTTATGAATCCCTTAACACAAGAACAGATTCTATTATGATGCAGTCCTCCTATACCATAGGCTTTGTTTGGGGAAAAAACAAGTGAATTGTCACTCAGTCTATTTGCATATTCACCGTATTTGGTGGCTAAATTTGTCTGCAAATTTCAGGGAATGTGTTGTACGTTATGTCAATTAAAGGGATTGATTTAATATATAACAATTGTGCCCAGGCCGATAAAATTATGATGGATCCCTTAAAGACAGTTTGTTAATTTAGGATACAGAGTCAGTTATCATGTAATTTACTTCTTTTGTTTGTTGATCTTGCATTTAGCAGCTTTAATATTAAGTTATTTTATTTTTGGTAATTTCTGTGATATCCTTTTCTGTTATGGAGTATTTTTTTTCAATGTTATCATTTTTTCCAGTATTTTATTGTTTTTTATGGATTATGGATATGTTATTGAAAAAATGAGAAATTATAAACATTGATCAGGACCCAGTTGTTCAAAGCATCGTTAGCTTAACGATATCGTTAAGACATAAATTTGTTAAGCAAATATCAGCTAAAGTAACAAATACACTGTTATTTTTTGTGTAAAAAATATTTGTAATATTCATGTTTGAAATTTTAACGAAACGTTAACTAACGACGTCGTTAGTTTTGAACAACTGGGCCCAGGCTTTTCTCTTATTTTCACTTACATAAAGAAAGCAAGAAGAACAAAGAAGAAATAAAATTGAGAAAATTACATACCTATAAGCCTCATGATTAAATGAAAATAGAAAATGTATAAACAAAAAACACAGACCTTGATCATAAGGTGCATCATGTCATAAAAAAATGGGACACTGGGCTTATATTAAGCTTAAAACAAATTGTCTTCTTTGAAGAATTGTTATTGTGTTCAGTGTTTACCGTTTTTGGATACAGTATAATGCATCTGTTATTCTCATTAACATTTGAGCCTCCTCGTGGGAAAACCAACAATGTGGTTTCCGAACAGGTCCGACACAAATGAGGCTGTACAGTCACAGAAGCAGGCTAGAAGCTTGAAATTTCAGGTTTAAGAAGAAGAGGAAGTGTACTATCCGTGTAGCGAAAACAAAGGCGCTGATCAGCTTCGTGGTTACCACGAAGCTGATCTGCGTCTTTGTTTTCGCATATGCAGATTGTTGGTTTTCTCATGAGGAGGCTCATTTGTTGTGTATGTGTATTTTGTCATTTGCATCTTGTTGAGTATTTTTTCATTTGCATCTTGTTGAGTATTTTGTCATTTACACATCTTATGTATCATGTCGTATATTATGTATTATGCCATTTACATAATATTTTAAGTTGTATTATGTGATTCACATATTGTTACACATGTTTATGGTATATGTTTTAACAGTTGACAGTAAAACATAGTTTTCAAAGACAAAATTGACAGGAAGTATTAAGTAACCCGTTTTGCAATAGATGGCCATCAAGTTGCCACTCATCTTGGTCTTAATTGAGACTAATCATTAAAGTTTTACTATAAAACATCAATTTTTAAAACAATTCAATGCTGGTTCATTGGAAAAAAAGATTCTCATATTCTGGGGGGAGCACAGTGGTGTAGTGGTAGAGCATCAAACTCTGAATTGAGAGGACCCGGGCTCAATCCCCACTGGCAGCACAGTGTTGTGTCTTTGAGCAAGGCACATTAACTCCCCAGAGTAGTGGTTCATACCCAGGAAGCGGTGTCTCCGTGCCAACATGACCTCAGTGCGTGCCAACATGACTGAAAAATCATTGACCGGGACGTTGAACAAATATTCTGGGCTCAGAAGTGTGGCACTGTTTTGTTCTGATGTCTAGAGTTTAACTCATTTAAGCCTGGCCCCAAGGTTATAAAACATTTTTCATGCTCAGCTCAGCTGAGACTAAAATTTATCCTGCTCATAAATGTTAAAATGCCAACAATTGTTGGCATTTTAACATTTATGAGCAGGATAAATTACTAGTTTTTGAGTTTTGAACCTGAATTTTCCACTAATTTTAAATATTTCAACATCTATGAGCAGTTGAAAATTTCTGCTCAGCTGAGCTGAGCTTGAAAAAAGTTTTATAACCTCGGGGTCAGACGACATAGGCAAACAGTATAGCCCCAGATGTGACGCCACAGAATGCGGTGTCCCATGTGGGGCTATTCTGTGTGCTTAAAGAAATTTCATCGAAAAATTGAACAAAATCTTAAAATCACACGTCTCTAAAATCAATAGTCGACAAACCCAAATGTTAGCGATGGGCAAATCCATTTGTCAAAAATGGGTTAAAGTAATTACTGTAATCTACATTCTGGATAAAAGATATACTTTGTACACTGCCCCTTTACATCATAGTTCATTTCAACACAGCTTTGAATACAATACAATTCAGTGCTGGAAACCAAATAGCCATTTAGTCATTTATTTTAGACAATATTATCCTATAAAAGGCCTAGGGGATTTAAGGCCTGATTTCAGCCTCATGTGATGGTAGAAAATTGATTTTTGGAATTTTGAGAAGAAAAGTATTGCAAATAGCAGGTATATGTCCCTGCTTATAAATTCTAGCATAGCTGTTACATTCAAAGTACAAATTTTGCCATGGCAACGCTCAGAAAAGCATAGCAATACATATTTTTGCAATTTTGAGTCTATTTTTTACCATATAACATCATTTTTAACTTGACAAACAATTTATTATAATGAAATAATTATGAAGTATCATCCAGAGATATTGTATGCAAAGTATAATTTAGTTTGTCGTCTGGGCCGGCACTTAAAAATTATAAAATATGTTCAGAAATGGTCAGAAATAGACCAAAAAGTGTAAAATGTGCTCTATCTATGATTCTTCTGTGCGTTGCCATGGCACCGCTAGAACTTGTTCTGGTTTTTAAAAGAGGAGACATATGACTGTTTCTAGGAATTGTTTTCTCACCTAAATTCTAAAATTTATTTTTTAGCAAAATCTAAGGCCAAAAACAGGCCTTAAATGCCCTAGGCCTTTCACTCTGAAATCTGGATATAGCATTATTTGGATAGCTAATGTTAATTTCCCTGGATTGTAATAAGTGAGATTGTGATTGTGATGTAAAATGCGCACCAATCTTAGCTTAAGTAGTGGTTTGTCTTTTGTGCCTTTGGTGCCTATGTTTATTAATACCTCATAATTTTGTTATGTTTTAAGATGTTTTCTGTCATTATAGACTTGTTAATAATATTTAACAGTCATAATGGGATCGGATGGGATTTCTGATTGTGTATAAACCAGTACTTTTTGGGAGTCAATGTGTCTTGGTCAAGGACACAATTTGGTGACATTTGAATCCACCACATCACTATCTGAGGTTGGACATTTACCACTAGGCCACCACACTCCCCAGTCTTTGGTATTTGGATAACAAATGAGCCGCCTCATGGGAAAACCAACAATCTGCATAGGCGAAAACAAAGACGCAGATCAGCTTCGCAGTAACTGCGAAGCTGATCAGCGCCTTTGTTTTTGCTACACAGATTTTACAGTTCCTGACTTTCTAAATCCGAAATTTCCAGTCTCTAGCCATCTTCTGTGCTTGTATGGCTGTGTTTGTGTTGGACCTGTTCGGAAGCCACATTGTTAGATTTCTCGTGCCGCAGCTCATTAATTAACTGAAACAAATACTGAGGGTTCATATCAAATTTTTTCTCTCAACAAAGAATCGGGAGGAATTTTTTTGTCTGCATCATGTAGGGGAAATTTGAATGAACATTGAATGGTTATAAATATGTTGGTTGTTCCAATTTGTGTACCGGTAAATCACTTTGATAAGATTTTCCCAAATGCCATTGCCCATTTCATAGAGAAAGTATTTACTTTTACTTTCATTGAACATGTAATGCATGATTATTTTCTCACTACACTGCATTTATAGATTGTTAGAGCTTCCTCACTTTTACTTGCCTTAAAGGATTTTTTCTGCCTCAAAATATTTATTTTCATAAGTTTTATGTTTTTGTTTGTTTTCCCCACCGAATGAAATAGCCACAACAGTCACATTATTTATTGATACAAGTTTTATTTATCATTGCTGACAGAGACAAAATCATAAGGAAAACATGTCCATGAAAAGTATACCCTCATGAACCCCACTTTTATATAGAAAAACAGGGGTTTGCAGGGGTATTTGATTTTTGCTCCAAAACAGATTGTGGGTACTTGTACTATACCCACAATCTATGTTTTGAGAAAAAATAAGAAAAATATCTAAAATATTTATTGAAAACTTTCATTTTTACATATGAAAAAAAAAATCTGTATATTGCATGGGCAAGTTTTCGTAATGTGTATTTTTTCAGACAGAGACCAAATGTACATTTTATTAAAAAGCAAAGTATTTCTGTAACGTCTTGCTTTAAATCAAAATTGCATTTAAGTGTGGTTGATGCATTTAAAAGATATTTCAAATGCTTATCAATAAAAAAAAAACGAACAAACTGTCAATGTAAAAGGCATTTTTAGCTCACCTGAGCCGAAGGCTCACAGGTGAGCTTATAGGATAGGCAGGCATCCGTCATCCTCGTCCGTCGTCCGTCGTCGTCGTCCGTCCACAATTTCAAAGAAGAATATTTCTGAAGCTAGTAGGCCGATCTTGATCAAATTTAATGTGAACCACAATTGGGTTGGGGGATTGATGGCATTAGGTTTTGGAGCAGATTGTATCAAAATTGTGGTTTCCATGGCAACAGATAGGTCCCATAGACTTACAATGGGAAAAAACTAAAAAAATCTTCTTCTCTGAAACCACTAGGCCCACAGCTTTGATATTTGGTATGTAGCAATGGCTAATGGTCCTCTACGTAAATTGTGCCATTCATGCCCCTGGGGTCAAATTTGGCCACGCCCCGGGGGTCGATAGTCTCCATAGACTTACTATGGGAAAAAAATTAAAAAATCTTCTTCTCTGAAACCACAGGGCCCACAGCTTTGATATTTGGTATGTGGCAATGGCTAATGGTCCTCTACATAAATTGTGCCAGCCATGCCCCTGGGGTCAAATTTGGCCACGCCCCGGGGGTGGATAGTTTCCATAGTCTTACAATTGGAAAAACTAAAAAAATCTTCTTCTCTGCAACCACTAGGCCCACAGCTTTGATATTTGGTATGTAGCAATGGCTAATGGTCCTCTACATAAATTGTGCCATTCATGCCCCTGGGGTCAAATTTGGCCACACCCCAGGGGTTGATAGTCTCTATAGACTTACTATGGGAAAAAAATTAAAAAATCTTCTTCTCTGAAACCACAGGGCCCACAGCTTTGATATTTTGTATGTGGCAATGGCTAATGGTCCTCTACATAAATTGTGCCAATTATGCCCCTGGGGTCAAATTTGGCCACGCCCCGGGGGTCGATAGTCTCCATAGACCTACAATAGGAAAAAATTAAAAAAATCTTCTTCTCTGAAACCACTAGGCCCACAGCTTTGATATTTGATATGTAGCAATGGCTAATGGTCCTCTACATAAATTGTGCCATTCATGCCCCTGGGGTCAAATTTGGCCACGCCCCAGGGGTTGATAGTCTCCATAGACTTACTATGGGAAAAAAATTAAAAAATCTTCTTCTCTGAAACCACAGGGCCCACAGCTTTGATATTTTGTATGTGGCAATGGCTAATGGTCCTCTACATAAATTGTGCCAATCATGCCCGTGGGGTCAAATTTGGCCACGCCCCGGGGGTCGATAGTCTCCATAGACCTACAATAGGAAAAAACTAAAAAAATCTTCTTCTCTGAAACCACAGGGCCCACAGCTTTGATATTTGGTATGTGGCAATGGCTAATGGTCCTCTACATAAATTGTGCCAGCCATGCCCCTGGGGTCAAATTTGGCCACGCCCCGGGGGTGGATAGTTTCCATAGACTTACAATTGGAAAAACTAAAAAAATCTTCTTCTCTGAAACCACTAGGCCCACAGCTTTGATATTTGGTATGTAGCAATGGCTAATGGTCCTCTACATAAATTGTGCCATTCATGCCCCTGGGGTCAAATTTGGCCACGCCCCAGGGGTTGATAGTCTCCATAGACTTACTATGGGAAAAAAATTAAAAAATCTTCTTCTCTGAAACCACAGGGCCCACAGCTTTGATATTTTGTATGTGGCAATGGCTAATGGTCCTCTACATAAATTGTGCCAATCATGCCCGTGGGGTCAAATTTGGCCACGCCCCGGGGGTCGATAGTCTCCATAGACCTACAATAGGAAAAAACTAAAAAATCTTCTTCTCTGAAACCACAGGGCCCACAGCTTTGATATTTTGTATGTGGCAATGGCTAATGGTCCTCTACATAAATTGTGCCATTCATGTCCCCGGGGTCAAAATTGGCCACGCCCCGGGGGTGGATAGTCTCCATAGACCTACAATAGGAAAAACTAAAAAAATCTTCTTCTCTGAAACCACTAGGCCCACAGCTTTGTTATTTGGTATGTAGCAATGGCTAATGGTCCTCTACATAAATTGTGCCATTCATGCCCCTGGGGTCAAATTTGGCCAGGCCCCGGAGGTTGATAGTCTCAATAGACTTGCTATGGGAAAAATTAAAAAATCTTCTTCTCTGAAACCACAGGGCACACAGCTTTGATATTTTATTTTGTATGTGGCAATGGCTAATGGTCCTCTACATAAATTGTGCCAGCCATGCCCCTGGGGTCAAATTTGGCCACGCCCCGGGGGTAGATAGTCTCCATAGACTTACAATGGGAAAAACTAAAAAAAATCTTCTTCTCTGAAACCAAAAGGCCCAGAGCTTCTATATTTTGTATGTAGCAATGTTTGGTAGTCCCCATTATAAATTGTGCCAGTCATGCCCCTGGGTCAAATTCGGCCATGCCCCGGGGGTCAATAGTGTCCATGCATAGACTTTCATTGGTCGATTCTCAATTAATTTAAATCTCATGAGCTTACAATGTGATAATCTCTCAGGTGAGCTACAGGACCAATGGTCCTCTAGTTTTTTGTTTTGACAGATCGTATATATTCTCTGTTATTTTTTTAGATAAATTACATGTAAGTACAATAAATGCATGAATTTGTGGAATAAAATGTTATCATTGTTTATATATGTTTATGCTTATTTTTGCAAACCTTTATGTAGCCTACTTACAGGAGACAGACGTCAAGTTAGGAATTCCTACTTAGCTAAGTAATTCTGCTTCGTAAACGCCGACTGTCGAGTGGTTTGGCATAGCCAGGGCAGTTCTCTACGTTTGGTCGGGAAATTCCCTTTGAAACCACTGTGCTCGGAAGGTGATAGTCAAACCATTGGTACATGCACATACCAATGCAGGAACAATTTGATAGGTTTTTCAATAATCAATATTTTTATTAACGTCGCCAGTGGGATTCGAACCTGCACAGCAGAGGTACATAGCCTAGCTAGCTCTCTCCCACATCTGAACGTCTAGCTCTCTTCCACATTTATGCTCGTCAAAACATTAAAGGAACATTTAACATTTTACTTACAAATCAACTTCTTTATAACATAGTTGGTTACAGACTGGTTTTGGATACTATAACACAGACCAATCCTGGACCTCAAATGGTCATTTTAGACTAAAACAGCAGTCACACATTAGCGTATAAGTGAAATGCGTGCCGGGCATGTTGAAAAAATTGCAAAATTCCACATACGCCAGACCCACGTCAGAGACACGTTCAAAACGTGTTTCGAGTATGTTGTGTACGCTGGTGTACGTCCGGTGCGCGTCGCTGTACGTTGCTAAAAATGGGTGCGCGTTTCGCGCGCATTTGGGATCAAAATTTTTTAAACATGCTTAAAATTGTTTTAGAAGCTTGGCGTGTCTCGGGCATGTGACATACGTTTAGAATAAGTTCCACGCGCATTACAGGCACGTTGAATACGCTTCGAATGCACTTGGTGCACGTTCTAGGCACGCCAGTGTACGCTACTTGCGCATTCCGATTTTATGAGATTTTGCTTCAGTAGCGTGCCTAAAGTGTGTGTGAGCTTTATACTGTGACTGTACAGCCTGGTTTGTGTCAGACCTGGTCGGAAACCCAAATTGTTGGTTTTCTCATGCACAGGTTCATGTTACAAATGTGGCAAAAATGATGTTTTGATCCTTAGATACACATTCTTTTGAGCGCCTTCAATTATGTACATCAGGGCCCAGTTGTTCAAAACTTCATTAGCTTAAAGCTGTCGTTAAGCCCTCAATTTGTAACTGTATATCAACTTCAAAAGCAAATACACTGTCATTTTTGTTGAAAAAAAAATCTTTTTTCAACAAAAAACACCAGTGTATTTGTAATATTGCCATTTGAAATTTTAACGAATCGTTAACTAACAACATCGTTAATTTTGAACAACTGGGCCCTGGCTTTAAGTACTGACTATCTTCCTTTGGATGGTTTGCCAAATAACAATGCGGTTAGGATAACATATTATCCAGACATGGTCTAAGCTGTTGACTGAACAAATAAATCTGCAGAATTTGTCAATTACCGGAGAAAGAGTTGGTACTGCATACTGGTGAACTGCTCAATGAAGCACTAAATACTGGCCATGGTCAACTGCCAGGTGGCTTTTGGTCATGTGGTGCAAAAAAGGTAACTTCCTGGGGCCAGTTGTTCAAAATTTATGATGATGTTTTTTAAAATGATTTGTTAAAATTTCGAATGGCAATATTACAAATACACTGCTATTTTTTGTTGAAAAAAATGTGAGAATCCTTTGCACTCACATTTTGTCAACAAAAAATAACAGTGTATTTGCTTATGTAGTCGGCATTTACTTAACGAGTTGAGATCTTGACGATGATGTAAGCTAACAAAGTTTTGAACAACTGGCCCCTGGACTTCAATTTATTAATGTGCAGCACAACTTTTTTATAACTATTACTGGTGTGAATAGCAAGATTAAAGAGCAGTCACACATTAGCGTATAACCCAAATGTGCGCCCGGCATATGAAAAATCTCAACGCTGAAGATTTTGGACGTATAAAAAATACATTTTACCTTTAACTCACTTTAGCAGTCACACAGCGCATGACTGAGGCGTGTGCCGGACGTATAAAAAATCTCAAAAGTTCTAGAGTATGTTTGTGATACGTCCGAGACACACTAAGCACGTGCTATAGGCGCGCAGCAAACGTTCAACGCGCATCTCACATAGAAGCTTGAAACTTTGGATATAAGTAGAAGAAGAATAGTACTATCTGTGTGGCGAAAACAAAGGCGCTGATCAGCTGTGCAGTTACTGCACAGCTGATCTGCGTCTTAGTTTTCGCATATGCAAATTGTTGGTTTTCTCATGCAAAGGCTCACATTAGTTTTGGCTCAAAACATCATTTCTAGCAGCATAAAATGTTGGTTTATGTCCAAAAACATCATTTTGTGCGATAGCGATATTATACTAAATAACATCAGTGTTTTTTGCGAAAAAACGATGTCGCGTGTAAAACATACTGAATTTGGCAACTACTACCGCTGTTCACATGCTCACAGCAGGAACATGAATCAGGTCACTAAGGACTTTCTCGTTGTTTACCTGTAGTTCTGGAATTTCCCTAATGTTGTTTTTTATAAAAAAAATCCTACCATGGATTTTTTTTTAAAATATATCAAGAAAATTAACAAACAGGATGTCGGAAAAATGCATTTTACGTTGATGTGTTTTTTTGCTCTCATATTCTGATGATGTTGAGGGCCAATTTCTCAAAAACAAGGTTGGATAGGTATCAATTTCTTTTTATTTTCATGTATAGTACATCAAAATACACTTGCATGCAAAAAATAAAAAAAAATCTATAGTGAGGTCAATTATGTAAGTGCACTTCTGACTGACAAATGCTTTTCTTGGGTCAGTGAAAGAGGCGAAAACAAAGGTGAAAGAGGCGAAAACAAAGGTGAAAGAGGCGAAAACAAAGGTGCAGATCAGCTTCGCAGAAACTGCAAAGCTGATCAGCACCTTTGTTTTCGCTAATACCAAATGGGTAGCTAAAGTAGTTTCAAATGGTGACAATTGATTTGATTGGGTTGACTGCATACTGCTCCATACTGGATGCACAGCCCAAATCATCTCTATGGTCATGTAGCAGCTTTTTCATCCAATCAAATGCTTGCAAAAGTGCTAGAATGTATGAAAGTAAAATCCAAAAGATGAATTAAATATGTTACACCCTATGGGCAGTTTACCTTTATTACGTCAGGTTGAACATTTGTCACCAACATGACAGGCATATGTACCAGCCAGGTATTGAAACCGCAACCTCTTGATTGCTAAGCGAATATGCTATCCATTACACCACCGTGGGTGTACGATCAACAAACATTTACTGGAAAAATGGAAATGTAAAGTAGGAAACAAGATAATTCAACTTTAAATCCAAATCTTTATTAATTTCAAACAATAACAATATAGTTTAGTGCTCAGATAACAACAAGCAAATAAAAATCTTGATTATCGAAATTCACCCGATTCCATAATGATGTTAGCCGCATCATGAGAAAATCTGACTTCATAGCTCTTGACCAGATCTTGCAGAAATCAGGCTGCACACCCACAGAAGATGGTCAGAGCTTGAAAGTTCAGTGCTGTACTTATTGTACTATATTGGTTGTAAACATGTATAATATAGCGAAAACAAAGTGGCTGATCAGCTGTACAGTTGATCGGCTCCTCTGCTGTGGCGTAAGCAAATAACGGTTTTCTCATGACACAGCTCATTTAGTATATAAGAATATTTCTGAATATATATTGACATAAAAGCATTTCTTTTAAACTTTGTATTATAAATGCATGACACAAGACAGTAAATGCATGTAAATAATATAGCTTAGTAAAAGGTGATACCCTTTTCATCAAAAACTACCCAAAACATCTACAAAAGCTCACTTGAAAATATTGTATCCATTTCACAACATCAATACAAAATTTACCCTTTATTTCTAATGAAATGTTTAGAGGACGGATTCTAGTTTTGGCAATAACTATGTAAATGGACGGATAAATATATGGCAAAGCACATGAAATATCACAGTGATTTATATTTAGGCTCTAAAAAAGAAATGCAGTTTACAAATTTCTTTAAAGTATAATAAATAGTGTGATTTTATTAATGTTCCTTTTGATTTTAAAAATAAAAGCAGCTCAATCAAAAAATAAGAAAAATAAAACAATTCAAAATGTATAAATATAAAAAGGTGTAACATTAAATGCAGTTTATTAAAATTTTTAATACTATCTCAACAAATGAAAACTTCAAAAAGCAGGGTATATAAATGCATATAAAGAAACAAATAAGCAATTATAACGATCAAAACACAATCTTGTAAAATGATTAATGTTATACAAAACTAGGAGTAAGATCATATTATAAAGGGCACTGATGCAAAATTATGATTCTCCATCTTTATGCAACTAAGTTACCATTACTTCTCTTTGTAAATGCCTTTAGCGAACTTTGTTTCTTTTTACATATGAATAGACTATATCATATGTAGCACAATGTTTGTGTCTGTCATTGATTCATCAAGTTTAAGCTTTCATTGTCCTCCATTAATATGTAGTGTCAAATAAACAGCTTTACACAATATATCCATTAATCAAATGTCGATCAACACCTCATACTTCAACACACAAAACAAAACCAAACAAAAAGAAGTCCATGTTTCCTTCCATCTCTTTATTTTGTATCGCACAACAGAGCAACACCACGCAGAACCCAATGATCGGGAACCTTGTTGGTCTTCAACATCAACGGGAAGATGTACGTCAAATCAGTACGTCTCGGTTTCTTGTACACGGGGCACTCGTAGAAGTTAGCGCTCTTGCCTTTTTCTGTGTTGGTGGCGAACACGTGTACTACAGGTATGGGCGTGTACAAGACCTTGGGCGTGGGTTCAATTAGGCGGGCATTACGACGATCCCAACCGGCTCCGTCGAGGAAGAGACCATAGATGTATACACCTGGAATAGTTTTGTGAATTATAGGAATTAATCTTATATTCATAGGAATGAATTTGATATTCATAGAAATGAAGCTGATATTCTGATACTTTGGATTTCGATTCATTTGTTATAGCTTAACATCCCACTCAACATTTTAAAGTCACGTAGGGATAGACTCACAGCGCACAGAACGTAGGGATAGACTCACAGTGCACAGAACACTTAAGAGAATGAATATGATAATTGTATGTCCATGTACTGTGGCTAATATGGTTGTTTTCATCAGGAAAACATCACGGTAGGTAACCAAAACAGATCCTTTCAGAGGAAATATGCGTCCCCGGTTCCTTTCGGAGGAAGGGACGGTTCCTTTCAGAGGAAATTGGAAGACGAAGATTTTTAGACCCTAGAAACATAAACAAGCGTTGGGTAATATCCTCAGATAAATAGTCCACGTAATGCACAACAGATTGAATTTGGTAGCTGAAGCGAAAATTCGCAATGTGCTTCTTTGTTTTCGCCGTTTTAAATGAAATAAGTACCATTCTTTAAGAATGCGACAGTACAGGCTGCACTGAAAACGGCTTGTTTAATCGCAAATGAAGATATTTGCAACGAGATGTCTTCGAAATACAATATAAAATATATTCCTTGTACTAGCACATAGTAAAACTCAATCAAAATACACTAATTTGCTCACAAAAAGTAAAATATTAACCATCACCAGAAAGTTATGTAGAAACGGATCCTTTCGGAGCACGCCTGAAGTTGTGATTTTTGGGCACCGGCTTTGATCAGAGTATCTGGCACCGGATCCTTTAGGAGATATTTTACCACTAAAGCATATCTTAATGGCATATTCACTAGCTCTTCTTTTCTATAAGACCTTTTATAGCCGCTGATACTGTCATTCCATTCAAGTCGCCGCAAAGTCCTAAATACCTATTTTTCTTAATAAATAAAGTGTACCCACAATCTATGTTCTGAGCAAAAATAAGAAAAATAAAAAAACAATTCTATTGAAATTTTTCAATTTTTACTATCTAGGCGTGTTTTCATAATGTAACATCAAATGGCGCAACTTTTGATTTATTCATACCTTCACCAGGTGGTGCATGGACATCTTCCTTCATCATTCTAGTGACCTCATTGTCCAGTATCACAGTGTCAAGAGCCCAACCTTTGTGGGCACGGGTAATCTCTTGTCTCATAGCTGTCAGGAAACCCTGTAGGAAATGAAACCAGACAATTTTACACAATGAACAAGTGACTTTTGAAAACTTATGTGATCCATTTTTCTTAAATCTAAAATTATGTTGGAAAAACTAGAATTGTCAGAGAATCTGACTATAGCCCCGCTTCTCAGCTTTTTTGCAGGGTAAAAAAAAAACAATGACAGGTAACTGTCACAGGCTATCACAAGCTAGATCACATCAATATTGATGCTCATACAATATTTGGTCTGATTATGTCAATTCGTTCTCTGTCAAAATTTTGCGAAAAATGACGGGTAATAATCCAAAGCTAGATCTTGTCAATGATGATGTGCATACAAAATTTAGACGGATTCTGTCAATTCGTTCTGAAGATATTGAGCAGAAACAAAATTCTGAAGTCAATCAAGGGCTGTTAACTCCGTCAAAATTTTGCAAAAAAATGATGGGTAATAATCCCAAGCTAGATCTTGTCAATGATGATGTGCATACAAAATTTGTACGGATTCTGTCAATTCATTCTCCAGATATTGAGCGGAAATGAAATACTGATGTCAATCAAGGGCTGTAACTCCATCAAAATTTTGTGAAAAATGACCAGTAACAATCCCAAGTTAGATCTTGTCAATGTTGATGTGCATACAAAATTTGGTTGGATTCTGTCAATTCGTTCTCAAGACATTGAGCGGAAACGAAATTCTGACGTTAATTAAGGGCCATAACTCTGTCAAAATTTAACAAAAACTGAAGGGTAACAATCCCAAGCTAGATCTTGTCAATGTTGATGTGCATACAAAATTTAGTCGGATTCTGTCAATGCGTTCTCAAGATATTGAGCGGAAACGAAATTCTGACGTCAATCAAGGGCCGTAACTCCGTCAAAATTTTGCGAAAAATGACGGGTAACAATCCCAAGCTAGATCTTGTCAATGATGATGTGCATACAAAATTTGGTCCGATTCTGTCAATTTGTTCTCAAGATATTGAGCGGAAACGAAATTCTGACGTTAATCAAGGGCCGTAACTCCATCAAAATTTTGCGAAAAATGACGGGCAACAATCCCAAGTTAGATCTTGTCAATGTTGATGTGCATACAAAATTTGGTCGGATTCTGTCAATTTGTTCTCAAGATATTGAGCGGAAACGAAATTCTGACGTCAATCAAGGGCCGTAACTCCGTCAAACTTTTGCAAAAAATAACAGTTAACAATCCCAAGCTAGATCATGTCAATGTTGATGTGCATACAAAATTTGGTCTGATTCTGTCAATGCGTTCTCAAGATATTGAGTGGAAACGAAATTCTGACGTCAATCAAGGGCAGTAACTCCGTCAAAATTTTGCGAAAAATGATGGGTAACAATCCCAAGCTAGATCCTGTCAATGATGATGTGCATACAAAATTTGGTCAGATTCTGTCAATTCGTTCTCAAGATATTGAGTGGAAACGAAATTCTGACGTCAATCAAGGGCCATAACTCTGTCAAAATTTTGCGAAAAATGACGGGTAACAATCCCAAGCTAGATCTTGTCAATGATGATATGCATACAAAATTTGGTCCGATTCTGTCAATTCATTCTCAAGATATTGAGCGGAAACGAAATTCTGACGTCAATCAAGGGCCATAACTCCGTCAAAATTTTGCGATAAATGACGGGTAACAATCCAAAGCTAGATATTGTCAATGTTGATGTGCATACAAAATTTGGTCAGATTCTGTAAATTCGTTCTCAAGATATTGAGCGGAAACAAAATTCTGAAGTCAATCAAGGGCCATAACTCCGTCAAAATGGAAACGAAATTCTGACGTCAATCAAGGGCCATAACTCCGTCAAAATTTTGGGAAAAATGACGGGTAACAATCCCAAGCTAGATCTTGTCAATGATGATATGCATACAAAATTTGGTCCGATTCTGTCAATTCATTCTCAAGATATTGAGCGGAAACGAAATTCTGACGTACATCAAGGGCCATAACTCCGTCAAAATTTTGCGATAAATGACGGGTAACAATCCAAAGCTAGATATTGTCCATGTTGATGTGCATACAAAATTTGGTCAGATTCTGTCAATTCGTTCTCAAGATATTGAGCGGAAACAAAATTCTGACGTCAATCAAGTGCCATAACTCCGTCAAAATTTTGCGAAAAATGACGGGTAACAATCCCAAGCTAGATCTTGTCAATGTTGATGTGCATACAAAATTTGGTCAGATTCTGTCAATTCGTTCTCAAGATATTGAGCGGAAACGAAATTCTGACATCAATCAAGGGCCATAACTCCGTCAAAATTTTGCGAAAAATGACGGGTAACAATCCCAAGCTAGATCTTGTCAATGTTGATGTGCATACAAAATTTGGTCAGATTCTGTCAAGCCATTCTCAAGATAATGAATGGAAACAAAAATGTCGGAAGGACGGAAGGACGGAATGACAGAATAACGGAATAACAGAATAACGGAACTACGGAAGGACAGGGTGAATCCAGTATAGCCCCCACTTTTTCAAAGCGGGGCTATAAAGAACAAACTAACCTGCACTAGTAACATTTGCATCATCATGAAAACATGGCCGTGAAATGTATACCCCCTTAAACCCCACTTTTATATAGAAAAACTGGGGTTTGCAGGGGTATACCATTATTTCTTATTTTTGATCCAAAACATACATTGTGGGTACTTGTTAGAACTGCCTTGGCGAGGCGGTTCTAACATGTACCCACAATGTATGTTTTGAGCCAAAATGTTGAAAATATCAATTTTTTTCCAATGAATTTTTCAATTTTTAATGCTGAAAAAAATTCTCTGTATATTGCATGGACAAGTTTTCGTAATGTGATAAAAGCACTAGCAACCAAGACATAATTATTTTCACAAAAAAAATCAAAATCCTTCAACACTTTACATGTATTTTAAATGCTTTTAACTATGTCCTAATTACATGGAGCTCTAAACACTTGAATAGAATCATCATGGGCTAGAACAGAGAAAGTAAGGAAGCTATTTACAGTTGGATTGAAGAAGCCAGTCATCCAGAATGTCTGGGGACGACCCTCATATAACCAGGTGTAGAACTGTTGGTTACGATCCAGGAGATCTGTGAACCAGAAACCTAGGGTTGCGCTGTCCCAAGAAATCTGAAAAGTAAAATGGAGAATATGTGAATATTATCATACAGCAAAGGACATATCAAGTGAAGCCCAAATTCGTAGCAGAATTTGGCAAAAATCTATGAAAATAATTAGTAAAAAGTCAAAATTTCAATTTTTGACCTAAGCATTTGACATGGGGGACAACTAGTCCAGAGAAGTGATACACAAACATTAAACGAGAGTCAATCAAGAACAAGGGAAGTTATTTCAATCCCTGATACCAGTAATATATGAGCCGCGTCATGAGAAAACCGGATTTTTGCCTATGCGAAACCAAAGGCGCAGATCAGCTGTGCAGTAACTGCACAGCTGATCAGCGCCTTTGGTTTTGCTACTCAGCTAGTACAATTCCTCCTCTACCCCAACCCAAAATTTCAAGATTCTAATTTTCTTCTGAGACTGTACAGGCCATTTGTGTCAGACCTGGTCAGAAACTCCAAAGACCGCTTTTCTCGCGTCAGGGCTCATATTATGCAGTCTTCAGTTTATCTCTAAAACTATAACACCTTGAAATTGCGAAGCACATTTTCATCAAAATGTGAATTAACCTATACCTTTTTCCAAGTGGTCGGTACCCTGGCATCAAACATATTATCCAGTGCATCTCTGAGGTTCTCACTCATAATGATGGTACCGTCGATAGCTAGTTTCAGGTCCTTGAGGTCGAGTCGTACCCTCGTGATAACTCTCTGCATCCTGTCTATCTCCTGACGTAGGAAGATGTTGATCGGCTGAAGGTGACCCATCTTTCTAAGGCGCTCTTTGACCTAGTTTGAAGGAAATGGCAAGGTTTTCATATGTGCTTAAGACAAAATTCAGAAAAGTGAATGCAAAGATATAAACAAGTTAACTGCAAGACACAAAAGACTACATGTAGCTTGCCTGCCTCTCTGTCGTGCTTGTTACCTTTTGTTTCGGTTGAAACTTAGTCAGATGACTACCTTGTTTGGAAAGAGCTAGTCATTCTGCTCTTCGTGTGTGTTGTCCAAAAAATGTTTTGTTGGGTTTTATGTACTTTCTTTCCCACCTGGTGTCTATGTTGGGACTTAAAATTTAATTGCATTGATTCCTGGTCCCTCTATTCTTACTTTATTTTCTTCCAAATTTTCTAGATACACATGTATAAATCTTTTGATGGTAGAGTTATGTGTCTAAATGATAAATCTCAAATGATGATTTCAAATTTTCTGTTTCCATGATCAACTTAGATTCACTTTTTTCTGCTTCCATCATCTGATGACAAATGATTTACAGTCCAAACTGTTCAGAGGTTTAATGGTTGTGTCAGCCAGATGGCTTATATACCTTGACGGGAAAGAGCTAGTCATCTGGTTCCTCATGTGTCTTGAAAATAAAATTTGTGATGGTTTATGCTGTTCTTTCTTTACAGCATGGTTTCTGGGCTTGGATTTAAAAAATTTATGCCTCGTGACATGAAAACCGGATTTTTACCTATGCGAAAACAAAGGAGCAGATCAGTTGTGCAGTAACTGCACAGCTGATTAACGCCTTTGTTTTCACTACACGGATATTACAATTCCTCTTCGTCTTGAATCCGTAATGTCAAGGGTCTAGCCATCTTCTATAGCTGCACAGGCTGGTTTGTGTCAGACCTGGTCGGAGACCCCAAAGACTGGTTTTCTTGCGTTGTGGCTCATTTAATTGTATGGATTCTTAGACCTTGTATTCTTACTTTTAATGGATCACATAAATTAGAATAGTAAACTGACCTCAAATGCAATGTAATCATCTGGTAATTTCTCCAACATGTCGTCGGCCAGTCTGTACACGATGCTCTCACGAGTTTCCCCACCCCCGCCAGCAGAGTCCTTGGGCTGGATGTTCATAATGTTTTCTAGAATCTCATTGGACATGTTGGTAGAGTAGCTGAAAATGATACATGTGCATGTATTACAATTAAGCAACAACCTATGAGAAATTTTGGAAAGTATGCATTGCGAGAAATGGTTTGCTTCAAGGGGGCTGTACGTACGCGAGTTTTAAAATTGAAATTTGAGCCTGTGCATGAGAAAACCTTCAAAATGTTTAAACCTAAGAAAAAACCTTAAATTACTCTATTACACATGTATTGCCTTGTATATTATTAATATCTAGTCAAAATCACATGATCCACGTCATGAGAAAACCGAAACTTTGCCAAGCGAAAACAAAGGCGCAGATCAGCTTTGCAGTTACTGAAGCTGATCAGCGCCTTTGTTTTCGCTACAGGGATAGTACAATTCCTCTTCTTCCTAAATCCTAAATTTCAAGCTTCTAACGATCTTCTGTAGCTGCACAGGACAGTTCATGTCAGCCATGGTCGGAAACCCCAAAGACCGGTTTTCTAGCGTTCCGGCTCACATGATCCACTTACGTGATATCAGCATTGGAGTGTAAACCAAAGCATTCCGGTGAGTCGGTGAGAGGTAAGCTCTCGATGTAGGTCACATACTCGGCCAAAGTCTTACATTTTGGAATCTTGTAGCCTGAAAGAAGGAAAATTCAAGATGTATTGAGATGTGACAATTGAATCCAACACATCTTTGAACCGAAATACTCTATGATTACAGCACATCCTTAGAGATTTGTTTATTTTTGAAAAAAAAAAAAAAGAAATCACCAAAAAAGATTTCTTTGTTTGCTTTATGGTTTAATGACCTTGTCCACAGTATTTAAATCATGTCGGAACAGAGCCACTGCTTCTTGGGTATTAAGTAGTAAAATGTGGGGTTAATGTACCTTACTCAAGGACACAACACGGCACCAAAGCGGGGTTTAAACTTTTGCACTTATGAAGCAAAGGAACACTCACCAGTGTAGAAATTGAATGTATCAGCAAACATAGCCTCACTAAACCAGACCTTGGCGTATGTGTTGAGCAGACGTTTGTCGTAGTCATCTGTGACACGACCGCCATATTGGATTTCACCAATCATGTAGCGGACTGTTGTCCAGGACACACCCTGAAAGAACAAGATGGGTTATCCATGTTGGTATGAATACTGGGAAAATTATCAATATAGATGTATTTTATTTATGTCATATAATTCCTTCTATTGCCTACCATTAAATACTTGATGGGTATTCAATTAATTTTGTTGGTCCAAGATTGTATATTTCTGAATTTTCACAGACTAAACATCTGAACACGCAATGTATTTATTTTGCCACCATTGAGAACTGATTTCTTGATTTTAAGTGCATAATGGTGTTGCCAGTGTCAACATGCTCGATCATGTTTACCATAATGAATCAAAATTCTACAAATCAAGTGGATTATACATCCATGTCTATAGAGACAACCTCGTTTAGGACACCACTTAAACTTCTTCCCCTTAGGTGTCTCTCAATACAGGTTCATCTGTACTTTACCTTTTTGGGGTCAATGTCATCCAGATGGTTCTGTATAAACTGTACAGTAGCTGTGAAATCTGATTGGTTGAACTCGTATGGGATGTTCCAGCCGATTGGTCCAAACTTCCTACGTTCCTGCACCGTAGTGTGGAGGAAACCTACACCGTACAGCATGGGTTTCCATTGATGCAGGTTACTGTATTCTAGTTGTTCCTGTGAATTTTAGTATACAATTGTAAAATCTAAATCATTCTTTTTTTACTTTAAACTAGCATTGTTTTGCTTCTTTTGTTTTTTCCTCAGGACAAGCTTTTAAAAAAAGAGTATTTCTAACTTTAGCTATGTGAGTTTATAAATTTTATCAGTGTAACGTCAATGGCTTTGACTGTCGGTGTGCTGACATTTTAAGACCAAACTTTGGATGGCTAAGAAGAAAAGAACTACAATATCGTGCCTCAGCTCTATACTAAAAAGACGCTTGGCTTACAATTTCAAAATTTTCAAGTATGAGGGGTTTAAAGTAATATTAAAAGTAGCACCCAATGCTTTATCAATTTTTCTACTATAGTAAGAAAGACAATGTCACCTGTGTAACCAGGGCGTAAGTTCTCTTCAGACCAGCCTTGACCCCCATGGGTGGTTCATTGGTGAACTTGATAGACGACTGTAACATGTTGATAGGGAATTTGGCGTGCTCCTCGGCTGTCAACCACAGACGGAACCCTTCATGTACAGTCTCTGTGGAAATCACCTGGAAGAATAAATGAGGTGGCATCATGTTAATGCATTTGAAGCTATATTAAGATTTTTATTATCTAACCAATTTAAGTAGGGGGTTACAAAAAGTTTTTGACTTCTAGAGCTAAATGAGATCATCCAAATCTGATTCTGCAGCATTTGTAATGCTCAGCTATCAACATGACTGAAACACATTATTGATTGCCAATTTACAAACATGAAGTGATCACAGTAGTAACTCAGAAATATTGTGTGTTTGTTAATTTTCATTTGTTGCAGTCTACATTAAAAGAAGCAATGTAATTATCATATCATGGACAGTCCTTTTACTATAAAATCAAAAGAAATTAAGCTAACATAAACATAAGGAAAAGACTTACCAGCTCCAACAGTTCATCCATGAAGTCGAGACCAAGATGGCAGTTCTGGAGTAAAACCCATCGCCCCTCAGCCATTGACACTCCGAGCAGACGTCTGGCATGCACATCTTGACCTTGACCCATAGAAATGGCACCACAGTCTGGAATGGAAATGAAGCTTCTGAATGACATTGTTCTTTGAGTCAAGATGTTTCAGGTGAAAATTTGCTTTAATAAACAAAGAAGCAGATTAGGTACAGCTGTGCTATCCAACAGACTCCTTCCCTGCAGGCATGGTTCAGTTGCAGCATCTAACATTGTCAGAAACCCTTTTCAAATGAAGCTATCTCTTAATATTTATGGTTCTAAACATTCTTAATGAATGGACAATGTCAGGTTTTCAGATAAACATGTTTAGATTAATATCTCATGTTTTCAAGTAATAAATTATGAAAATATTAGGTAACATTCTCGACTTGTATCGAAAGTGGCAAGAAAAGGAAAGGGAAAAAAAAAGAACATTTTAATAGTAAGACGGAAGCTTCCTTACTGTAGTTGAGTTTCTTGGCAAGGCTCATGATATTCTCTGTGGGGTCAGAACCCATGGACAGGAAACAAATCAATGGCGTCCTGTTGTTAGACTCAGCATGCATAGCTTCCATGTTGAGCACCACTGCTTCTGCATACTGTGACGAAAAGAAATAAATAAACAATCAGTAAAGTCTAAGCAGGTGAAATGCCTATTTGAAGGTAAAGTTACTTTTTATCAGTCTGTCATTATATGAGCCGCGGCGCGAGAAAACCAGCCTTCTGAGTTTCCAACCAGGTTCGACACAAACCAGCCTGTGCAGTCACAGCAGGCCAGAAGCTTGAAATTTTGGATTTAAGAAGACGAGGGGTTGTACTATCCGAGTAGCGAAAACAATGGCGCTGAGCAGCTTCGCAGTTACCGCAAAGCTGGTCTGCGCCTTTGTTTTCGTATAGGCAAAAATCCAGTTTTCTCATTATGCAGCTCATATGTAGTGGGTGGTCATTTACTTAGCTTAATGAGCATAGTATGTTTTTCCCTATACCCTGTATAACCTCAAAGGTAATGTTTTACAAGTAAAATTAAAGCATGAGCCACAATATATGCTAAAATAGAAGATCCTTGTTGCAGTTTCAAGGAAGACAATCATGAATAAATAAGCCATCTCGTGAGAAAATCAACAATGTGGTTTCTGAACAGGTCTGACACAAATCAGGCTGTACAGTCACAGAAGCAGGCTAGAAACTTGAAATTTTGGATTTAAGAAGAAGAGGAACTGTACTATCCATGTAGCGAAAACAAAGGCGCTAATCAGCTTCTCAGTTACTGCGAAGATGATCTGCGTCTTTGTTTTCTCATATGCAGATTGTTGGTTTTCTCATGACATGGCTCAAATGAATGGTAAATAGATGAAGTCAGCAATGACCAATTACAATTATAGAGTTTCAGAAATCATCTGTATACTGAAATGTATACATGTACTGAACATTTATGTGTTGACCAAGACTTGTTACATATATAAGCAGTGACTAGCATGATTTATCTGCCCATTTGTATTGAGCATACTTGCCATTACGAAAACATGCCCATGTAATATACTGTATTTTCCTAAGTTGTAAAAAATTGAAAATTTTCACTTGATATTTTTTTTATACTTATTTTTGCTCAAAACATAGATTACATTTGAACCTCTTCACCGAGGCGGTTCTAACAAGTACCCACAATCTATGTTTTAGAGCAAAAATAAGAAAACTAGGTATACCCCTGCATACCCCAGTTTTTCTATATAAAAGTGGGGTATAAGGAGGTATACGTTACACAGACAAGTTTTCCTGATAAAAATACCAAATTTATGAAAGCTAAAGCAAAGGTGTAACCATGCAGATAAGCGTCAGTGATCACATACATGGTATAGGCATATCTAAAATTATCTGGTCAAAATGCCTCTGCAAGGCTAGGAAAATGCATTCAAAGATATGAATAAGCAAGTTCTTATATTTTATTTAGGTGGATTTCTCAATTATACTGAGAGGAACTAGAAACTTAAGTTTCAAACTTCCCATAGTTTGGTGGTTGGGCTCCGTAAAATCGATTTTAGAACTCTGGTAATTTCTTTCCTGGAATAAAAAGATGAGTCACAGCAGAATCGCCTTCAGACGGTCAGTAAAAGAATAACTGGAGGGTTCAAATCGATTCTTACGGGGTTTCAACCCAAAGTATAAAAATTAAAAAAACTTAAGTTTCTAGTTCCTCTCAGTATATTTACAATTAGTTTTTAGCACTTGTTACTTGTATGCATACAAGATCATTTATTTGTACGCATCAAGGATTATGTGTAGGAAATTATGTCCATGCTAAATTCATGCACAGTTTCTTGGCCATTTCAAAGCAGACAATCAGTCTTCAAATATAGCTGTATAACCATATGGGCTCCAGGTCTATACAACATATTAACAGTACCACATTTTCATCTTTGTCATAAAAGAGCTTTGTCAAAATCTTTATTACAAGAAATTTGTCAAGTACTAATAAAGACAAAATGACAAATCTCTTTAAGACTAGGTGCTTTACCATATACTCTTCTCGGTGCTATAAATATTAAAATCACTTTGTCAAATAAGGTTGCACAAACACATTACGAAAACATGTCCATGCAATATAGAGAGATTTTTAAAGTTGTAAAAAATGAAAATTTTCAGTAGAAAAATTTCAATATTTTTCTTATTTTTGCTCAAAACATAGGTTGTGGGTACACGTTAGAAACGCCTCGCCAAGGCCGTTCTAACGAGTACCCACAATCTATGTTTTGGAGCAAAAATAAGAAAAATAGGTATACCCCTGCATACCCCAGTTTTACTATATAAAAGTGGGGTTCAAGGGGGTATACATTACACCGACATGTTTTCGTGATGAGAGAGTTTGAGATGATGTTGAGCTTGTATCTGAGAATCAATATCTTAAACTAAATAATATACTTTTTTCACAACATTTTTAAATATTTAACACTGTCAATTTTTAACTATAAAACTGATTATTTTTCACTTAAACTTTCTACAAGCCTTGTGACAAGATAAACTGACCATAGGTTTATGGGTATACATTAGCACAAGTCAGTCAGAAGTTTGAAATTTCTGATTTCACTGTTGGTAGCGCGATACCGTGTTGAGTTTTTAGTTAACGGTGTATTTCCATCAAAGATGGCAGACACAAAAGGAAAGAATATGTTTTTGTTTTGCTTTCTTTTACATGTTGTCTGTTTCGAGTCCCGAACCAGTTTGCAGTCACAGGCTTATCAGTAAATGACCAGGACATTGTTTTTTGCATTCATTACAGAGTAGTTTACTCTGAATATCAAGAATTTAGCTAAAAATACAGATGGGACTGCTGTGATATTTTCTGTCATTTTACGTTTTTCACAACTAACCTGAGAAATTTCTGCTTAATTATCAAAGGTTTATGACATACTTTTCCCCATTTGGCCCTGAAAATCCCAAGAAAATATTTTGAAAACTGATATTTGAATGTTTATTTTTTATTTTTATTTTTTTTTTTGATTCAGTTTTACGTCCCTTTCAAGCTTTTTCACTCATATCGAGACGGATCAATCGGTAGGTGGGGCGAAAACCGGAGTACCCGGGGAAAAACCACCTGACACACCCGCAAGCAGAACTTGGCTTGTCCCACATGTGACTCGTGCCCCGAGCGAGGCGCGAACCCACATTGGTGAGATGATCGGATGATCAAGAGCACTGAAGTCAGCGACCTTAACCACTCGGCCACGGGGGCCGCCATTTGAATGTTTAAAAAAAATTGAATGGTTGATGGTGTAGACAAGGATGTTATTTGTCTTGTTACCATGTAGAACCATTTTATTTTTAATGATTTTGATACGGTGTATACACCATCATGTTTACGGTGTAGAACCTATTTTTGGTTCAAAAAGTATCGGAAAAAATTACATTAAAGATGGGGTTTTGAACTTTTGATGTTTTTTTTTTTCTTTTCAAAACAAAAATGATTCTCTATAAACTGCTCTATAATGAATGCAAAAACCAACGCATTGGTCATTTACTGATAAGCCTGTGACTGCAAACTGGTTCGGGACTTGAAATAGACAACATGTAAAAGAAACATAAAGGCACTCACATTTTCTTTACTTTTGTGTTCGCCATCTTTGATGGAAATACACCGTTAACTAAAAACTCTACACGTTATCATGCTACCGAAAGTGAATTTAGGAGATAAGAGTCATAGAATGATGGAACTATCAAAACTGGGACTTTGTTTCTGCCTTTGCGAAAAAGGCATTTTTAATTGTCGGCAATTGATAAAAATTGACTAACCTTCACTCCCATGGTCTCAGCAATATACTTCCTAGCCATGGGTATACAACGATCTGGTGCCCAACTTCTGATCAGCAACAGCTTCTTGAACGTATCCAGAGTCGTCGTGTACCCATCGGGAATTGTCGCCTCTTCAGGCTTATCCTCGTCGAACCACACCTTCCATGCCTTGTCATTCCTCGCGACCTGGGTCAGGATTTGGGAGAACTGGGGGAGTTTGGATAGCTCAACCAAATTGAGCCAGGTCATGTCAAGGATCCATTTCTTGGGCTTGGGCTCAACAGCATTCAGGTCCAGGGCAGCACCACCTAATGAGGATAGATAATTTTATCATTCTTGAAGAATACATGTACTTTCAGAATTCATATTTTGTGCACTGAATTATTGTACAAGCAAATTCTTGAATTTGTGAGCTAGCACTTTAAGCATGAAGTAAATAATTGTTAGGGAGAACTTTGAATCTGTGTGCCAAAGAATTCCCAAATGTCAACGAAAATTAAGTTCAGGCATACGAATCCAAATGATATCTAAACATAATTTTATCTTGTTCTATTCTTATAAGTCTAGATTTTCATAGTAATTGAACGTTTCATACATTTTAGGTAGTCTTCAGAGAAAATAAATGTCTAATCAGAATAAAGTTTAACATAATTCACATACAGGATAATCATAAAACTTCTTTTACCTTTGATGAAGCATTGGAATTCCTCCATTCTGATCCTAGCACTCTGTAGGTCAATCTTCAAGGTCATCAAGATGGCATAAAGGAACTTATCCTTCTCAAACAGCCCTCTTGATGTGTAGGCAAACACCTCGAATGTCAGATACTCTATGATGTTGTTAATTCTCTTTGCTGTGATAGGAGATTTTGTGGACTTGGACATAGAGTTGTCAAAGAGTCCGAGGAACTGACGTAGTGACGTTTGGTACATGACATTCACCATGGACATCTCGACGATCAAGAAGTAGAGGATACTGCCTCTTGTGGCGACTGGAATATAAGCATAGTATTAAAACAGATATGTTTTGTAATTTCTCCAAAGAAATACAATTTATGGGTTCTCCTTCGGCCATTATCCTTCAAATGAGTACCCATGACTTGTTTTATCATGAAGGAAGGAATTAAAATCAAATTATTTATGAAAGACCCTCTTTGTCAAGACCCTCTTTGAAAGTCAACAAATATTGGAAAAGAATACATCAATGCTCAAAAAAAAAAATGTCATGCAGATATTTTATATATTACTAAACTGGTCTATTCAAAGCATATCCATTTACATATTTATTAATGCATAGCATGAACTGCAGAAATATCGGGAGTAATGAGCAACCCACCTGGTCTGAATTCCTCTCTGGCGGAGTTAATCTTTATCTCTGTTTCTGCGGCAACCTTCAGTTTCTCACTGACATCCTCTGCAGTTGCCTTGGTAACTCTCAGCACTTCAATGAGTGACTCATCCTCTACGAGTGACCCCTCGGTGGAGGTAAGCCTATACAGGAGGTTATCTTCAAGTTCTTGCATCTTGCGCTTGTTTGCTGTGACCTCTTCCAGCAGGTGTGTGCGCTCTTGTTCAAGTTCCTGTTAAAAGGTTATAAAAAGATGTTGAGCTAAAAATGTTATCACATTTTGTTTATGCAGAGTAATCACATTTTGTTTATAAGGAAAGCGTGTTAACTGCAAACATTTTCAACAATGGTTTCACAAGTTATAAGGAAAAGTTTCAAATATGATAAAGCTTAAAAATAATTCAAGGACATTTTTGCTTCAGAGGCATTCAAGCAAATCTATAAAAATCAAGGGAAATATCTTTTCACATGCAATTAAGCAAAAGAAATAGAAAGTGGCACATTTTCTTTTATGCTTGCAGCTCGAAATCTTTGAACATTTATCATATGAGCCGCATCAGGAGAAAACCGGATTTTTGCATATGCGAAAACAATGCCACAGATCAGCTTCGCAGTAACTGTGAAGCTGATCAGCGCCTTTGTTTTCGCCACTCGGATAGTACAATTTCTCTTCTTCCTAAACCTGAAATTTCAAGCACCTAGCCATCTTCTGTAGCTTCACAGGCCGGTTTGTGTCAGACCATGTCGGAAACCCTGAAGACCGGTTTTCTCCTGTCGCGGCCTCAAATGTCACCAACCTGTTTTTCTGTAAGGATGACAACACCCAGCAGTTGGTCTTCCAGTCCCTTCATGGTGACGGTGAAGTCCACAATGGACGTCCTGGCCGAGATCTCGGGGGTGTAGGTCGGGTTACCCAACTTGGTGGTGATGTACAGGACAAATCCTTTCATGATGTCAACTTCCTTGTCTCCAACTTTCACCTATTGGAAAAACATATTCTTGCACACCAGATAGAGAAATCCAACGTTTTACCCCATGTGAGAAATTCTTATCTCACCCTCGTTATCTCACCCCGTCGCACGCTGCGTTCAAGTGTTCTTTTTTAACATTGGTTGTAAAGGACGTCATGTAATTTCGTCGCTAAGCGCAAACGTCACAATGACGTCAAAACGTTTTAAATCAAAATGGCGGACGCCGCGACTTTATCATTTTTCTAGGTAAAAAGTATAAAAATCAATCTTCACTGCATTACGGTGAGCAAGAAAAAGAATCCATCATGCGTGTCAGGTATGGATAGACAAATCTGTCCCTCGGGTCACAGTTTGGCATCACTCGGCGAGCCTCATGATGCCAAACTGTGACCCTCGGGACAGATTTGTCTATCCATACCTGACACTCATGTAAGATTCTTATAATGTTAACGCTATATTCTGTAACTCATTTAACTATATGGTCATAATTTGATCATCTTCATATTTACTGCCATAAATATACACATATTTTGGCACCATATGCAGCATAGGTTTCTCTGAAGCATGCTATTCATATTAATTTCATACAACTTTACCAAGTCAAGTTTGTCCTTTTCAACAACCTTTCAGACACAGTACATCACTGTTTGATTCTTAGTGCACATCTTTATAGTGCTGCCTCATTTAAGTTTCAGTTTAAACATTGTTTCTTTTACTTCAATTACACAGGAAGCTCACAGAACTACCCAGGCCCCACATTGTGGAATCATGTTCCAGACACTTTACTTGTCACAATTCCATGCACAAATATACTTAAACTGTGGCAACTAGTTCACTGGTCCTACCCCATAAGTCTGAGAGCCAACTTGAGAAATAGGACCATTACTCCACACAAACTTTTAGAAAATCATACCTTAAAGGTTGAACCAGTCTTGATAAAGTTCTTCTCAAGGACGTTGTCCAGGGCAGGGTCCAATTCCTCACCCACATCTTCTATCAGCAGGGGTCGGCCTAGAGACAAACTGTCCTCAAGATGGCTTCTGAAGTACTTGTGGTTCAGTGATGTCACCTACACAGTAAGAAAAAATAGGCTTATAAACAAATGTTTCAACTTGACCATCATCTAGTGAAACGCTTATTTGTATTTAACTAATTTACACTCCATTAAATGTGGATTTGCATGTTATTAGTGTTTCAAATCAGTCATCCTTTTGGGGAAAATCAGGTTTTCTATGGGGGTTCCAAAATATAAAGCCTAAACTTGATTTTGGGAAACATATACCAAAACCATAAAAATTGATCAAATTATGTATCAATTCAAATTAGCTTTCTCAACAAAACCAGGTTATAAGTTTATATTTGATTTCAAATTCAGATCTAAATATGTTTCATTTCAGTTACCTGTAGCTCATTCTTTGATTCTCTATTCTTGATCCAAATCTTGCCCTGTCCCTGGGGATCAATGAGTAAGGGGTAGCGGGCAGCCTTTGTCACAATGAGACCGTTCTGTATGGAGAGGTCGTCGTTAGGCAGACCTTCCAAGTTCCACTCACTGATTGTAGCATTGTCAACCAACATGCTCACTAAGTTCAAATCCTGAAAATTATAGTTATATTTGTAAATTAAATATTCACTCTCAATAAACATTTTTTGTTAACCAACTCAAATGTTACAGATATCAAATTTTGCATTTTTGACACCACAGACATTTCTGCAACAATCAATTGTCACAAGCTGCAGAACCGAACAATGAGTTTATGGCTTAATGGAAATTTTTGCAGGAATAAATTATAGCAAACTAATTTGCAAAAAAAACCAAATTGGGTTTCAGTAAAAAAGGTTTTGGCCTGGCAAGAACACATGACCACAACAAACCAATTGTTGGAATTTGAACATACAATAGCGCTAGCACAGGACAAACCTCATTCTAACTTGAGCATGAAAAGTGTTTCATAACTTCATTTTTTTTATTTCAATCAGACAAGTTACCTCTGTGAAGGGGATCTTCTGAGCTATCATTTCTTTCTTCCAAGCCTTGTTCATCAATGTTCTGTACTCCTGGTTAAATGGTCCGCTGTACGACAAGAATCCTGTGCACAACAACACATCTCCAACAAGTCTCTGAATCTGGGCCTCGAAACCTTTACTGGCAGCCGTCCATCTGACCTTCTCACCTCCGAGACCTTCGATCAGGGCTGTGGCATTGGTCATCTTACGGCGACAGGCTTCAGCATCATCCAATAGGGTCTAAAATAAAACATTAAATCATGAGCCAAATATACAAATCTACATGTATTTGGAGTGGATCAAGGTTCTTTTTTCTTGTTTAATCCTCTTTAACTGCATTATAGGTGTTTTATTATTTCTAAGAAAAATCAACCTGTAAGAAACCTCAGACACTTGTTTTCTCACTTTGAGGCTTATTGTATCTAAACAACAAATCAGAATTCTTTGAAAGATCATGATTTACCTGTTTCATGGCAACAGCCTATCACTATAAGGCATGTTGCAACTAAGCTACCAATCAGAATGTTTTAAAAGACCATGTGACCAACCTGTTTTTCTTTCATGGCAGCATCGTACATGGCCATGACTTCAGCCAGTTCTCTGTTTTTCTCATCAAGTTGAGCCTGGGCTTCATTCAAATCTTTCATGGCAACAGCCAATCTTGCTTCTTGTACAGCCAAGTTAGCCTGAATAATTTGGAAAGAGAAAAATTTATCCATTAGTACCTAGGATTTTCCCTGCTGGGAGCAATAAACAATATTTAGTCAGCTCTGTGGCTTTTTGGTGGCAGTGTATTATAATTTCGAACTAAGAATTTTCAGAAATATTTCTTTCTATTAGTTGTTTATAAAATCAGGAAAACACTTTATGACTTCAGTGTATCTGTCCATTTTCAAAATTGCCAATAAACATTTTCAAAGCTTACCAATCATGTAAAAGGTCACATGACTGCGTACTGAACAAAAGGACACATACCTTCAGAGGCAGCACTTCTTTGTTGATGCCGTAGAAGAAGCTCATAGCCTCTGTCCAGGACGCCAAACCAGCAACATCACCGCACACTTTCTTGGCGTTCTCCAAGTTGTAATCCTCCATAGACAGGTAAGGGGCGAGCAACTCTACTGTCTCGCCATTAATGGAGTCCTGAAGGTCAAATAGCGAGGTCATATGTTAGGGCATGTAGTCAATAGGGGTGAATAGATATTTTTTCTAAAATATTACAATGCAGTAGATACCTAGTATTCAACAAGTTTGTCCCTTATGAACAAGACATTACATACAGGGTGATCCAGAATATCTGATACCATTTTAAGCTTACCTAACTTTGTTCCACGAACTCATATCACAAAAATACTTTAATCACAATGGGCTGTAATAATTCAAATTTTGTTTGGTATATAATAATAAGTACTTTAACAAATGGCATGTTGAATAATAGAGATCAAACAATTTGATTGTTTTTTGCATAATTTGTTATTTTACGTCACATTAATGTTATTACAATGTCTTGTTCAATCCGCATGTGAATGTTTGCTACTACTGATGCATGAATGTGTGGCGTAAATTTTCAAAACATTTATTAATAAGAGCGTTTCAGATTTCAAAAAGTATTTGATTGAGGTGAATATGCATTTTCATTCCAGTGTCCTCGCAAGAAAAAGCGAGCTATCAAAACAGGCTTGACGCCATTGTAATCCAATATGGACGTCATAAAAGGCATATATGTAAATTTTATGAAATTGTTTGAACAGTTCTATTTTACATGTAAGTGGTGCATATATCTAATGTTGCATACCAAACGAAATTTGAATCTTTGTAAATTATTTTGATATAGATTTAAATAATGTATGTGCTGCTGAAACAAAAATATTAAAGGTTGTAATGGTTATCAGATATTCTGGATCACCCTGTAAGTAAGATTACTTCTAAAGAGGGATCTAATAAATTTGACATTTTTTATGGAAATTTTTATATTAAGCAACTGAAGCAGGTCTGAAAAGGCTTCCTTCAGAGTCTGACCCACATTTTCACCATTGTCTGTAAAACTGGCATCAAGCTATGAAGAATGTATCAATACTTTCCAACAGATTAAAAAAGGCAGGCTTGAGCTGGAAATGATTCCCGCAAAACAATCTATGGCATACATAAAAAGCAATGAAGCCACGATAAAACCAACATATCAAAACCCTTTCCCACTAATATAGCAAAATTGTCATATTAAGACATGTTAGGTGAATAATGGCAAATACATGGATTGTATGTGAGTTTTAGGTGGGCATTATTAAATGTGACAATCAAACAATACAATCATGTGTATTTATGTATATCTCAGATGCTTCTCTAAACACGCTGGTAAATCAACTTAATGATTGAAATGGTAGTTCCCAAAGAATGGACGCCAAAATTCAGCCAACTTAATAACAACCATATCATCTAAGTATCTAAACAAAAACAAAAGCAATGAAATATGATTTCTGTCTATAGGTGACAAGTTTTCATAATCACCCAACTCTATCACTGTGTACATCTATTAGGAAAACAGCAAACACATTGAACCTATGATAAAGAAAACCAACAATTTGGGTTCCGACCAGGTCTGACACAAACCGGCCTGTACAGTCACAGAAGCAGGCTAGAAGCTTGATATTTCGGATTTAAGAAGAAGAGGGATTGTGCTATCCTTGTAGCAAAAACAAGACACTGATCAGCTGTGCAGTTACTGCACAGCTGATCTGCGGCTTTGTTTTTGCCTATGCAAATTGTTGGTTTCCTCATGCGGTGGCTCAAAATGTGACTCAAGAAGCTAGCTGCTCATCACACTCCAAACCTACAGGATACAGAAGGTCAGCATCCCATTTCTGCATATAGGTGGTCATTTTATCAATTTTATCATAGGGAACATTAGTTAACAGCAAACACATTTAGCTACATATAACATGATTGGGAAGCTCACAACTCATTTCACTCCAAACCTATACCTTAGGGAAGGTCAGCAGCCCTTGTAAAAAGCCTCCGCCGGACATGAGTTTCAGGGCTTCACCCCAGGACGGCTTCACGCATGGCCGCTCTGGGTCCATACTGACTGAGTCAACAGGCTTTTGGAAGAGTAGCAGTACACAGTCCATGATTCTCATGATCAAGTGAGGTGGTTTACCCAACTTACGCACTGTAGGAAAGTAATTGTTATATGTATATACAGACTATATATGATTGATAGAAGAGGGAATGGAATGATAATCCTTCTAAGAATTTAAGTAACAACATACAAAATTAACGTTACTAGGCAAGATTAATGTGTCACCCATTGGACTCGATCATATTGCTAATTTGATAATGTCTAAACAGAATTTTTTTATGGAAATCAAAAAATTATTCAAAATTAATTGAATTAAAGGTAAATACTTAGAAGGATTATCATGACTGAAATCTCATATGACTTTTTCAAGTTGATCCTTATAGAATGCTTTTATGATCAAGAGGACCCTATATAAGACTGGAATTTCTGCATGGAAGAACATACATTGTATATCATTTGAGCAAAAAAAGGATCAGCACAGAAAAAGTCACATGGTTTCTATAACCAAGTACCAAAACTAAATACAGCTATTTCTACCTTCGGGAAATTCAGGAGTCCATTTAAGAAGCCACTTCCCGACATCAGCTTCAAGGCTTCACCCCATGACGGCTTTACACATGGTTTTTCAGGATCCATTTGAACTGGATCTACTTTCTTTTGGAAGAGTATTAATACGCAGTCCATAATTCTCATAATCAGGTGAGGTGGCTTAGCCAGTTTACGCACTAGTGAAATGTAACAAAGAAATAGTTATTTGAAATTACATGTAATGCAATGTTTTATGACAAACATTGTTTGTTTAAAATGATGTTTTTACAATAGACAACTCTTGTCATGTAGGCATGGGTAGTTAACCACACTGTTCCTACACATGCCTCCAAGAGGCAGTTAACCAGCATTGGGTGCCCATTAGCCAGTAACTGACATCTCACATTTCTTGAATCAGCACAAAAAAGATTATCGCAGATCCATAACTTGAAAGCAGACATGCAATCACACTGTTACACCTGGGTTTAACAAAAGTGTGGTATGTGGGGCTCGCTAAATTGGCCCATCAACAACTAAGCCTCTGCAACATCTGACCAGAGTCTCAAACTACACAGCTAGGGTCTGAAATTTCATCTGCAGATGACTAAATTTGATCTGACTTGGCAGACATTGAGTGCTTGGATACACTCTGTTTTTGTCAGACTGTGGAGACATCATAAATGTTTGTTATCCAGTTTTCCACTGAAAATTTTCATGTTAACAGCTGTACAATTACATCAATATCATTTGAATCACTGTACATTGCATAGGCATGATACAGAAATAGGAAACTATCGTACCAGTGGCAATATGTGCAGGTTTGATAGTCTGTAGGGCAGCCTCGGCAGCCTCCAGGGCGGGACGAGCCTTTTCTAGTTTTTCCTCAGCAACTGCTTTGTCAGCCTGTAAAAGAAAAGGGCAAGTCATTAAACCATGAAAATTGGTGGAGTAAAATTACAGCAAATCCAGTAAGACAAATTTCAATGAAAAAAAAAATTACTTTTTCAGACCAGCCTGCCAACTGGCCCAGACAACAAGCCCAAGCAACCTTTTGAGGAATTAGCAGGAATCCACTGCTAGCATATTTCCCACTAGGTGACAGATACCTCAACCATTTTTATCACAGTTCGCGGCCAAATATCACATTTTCAGTAAACAGCATATAGCTTACAGAAATGAAACCAACAATACTCACAGAGATGAAGTCGACAATAGCCTGAGCTTTGTCCTTTACTGTCTGCACTTGAGCTTTCACTTTCTCAGCAGCCGATGCTTTCTCCGTTACTTCTGCTAACACAGCATCAGCTTTCTTAGAGGCTACAGCCAATTCCTTCTCTTTGACAGCCAATTCTTTTGACAGTTCATTCACTGATTCTGAGGCCTCAACAAGTTTCTTCAAACCTAAAAATGAAGGAAAATATGACTAAAGTACAAGCTTTTTTCAGTTCCTTCTTTATGCCAATATAGCATCAGTCTTTTTAGAGTCCACAACCAATTCCTTCTCTTTTACTGCCAACTCTTTGGACAGTTCGTTGACAGATTCAGAGGCCTAAACAAGTTTTTTTAAACCTAAAAAAAAGTGAGAAATTCAGACTATTTTTAAAACAAGCAATCAGCCTTCTTAAAGGCTACAACCAATTCCTTCTCTTTGGTTGACAGTTCTTTAGGCATCTTGTAGACAAATTCTGAGGCCTCAATCCTTTTACCCTATATTTTGTGTGGAATTGATGTAATAAATTTTTCCCTTTGCTGCCATCTCTTTGGCAGATCAGAGGCCCCAACAAGATTTATGCAGGGGTGATAACAGGCAGATATTCCAAATCAGGAAAAGGCACAGGTCCAGGCCTTCAGAACACCTAAACCCCCTTCTATCCAAGTAATCTCCTTGGATTTGAGTTGTTTTCAAGTCTACAGTTAAAATTAAGACTAAAAAACCAGGAATTGGCACAATTAATTTAATAATCCCAACCAAGACACTAGGCAAGAACAGAGTCCTAAATCAGGAATTCCTGATAAATCAGGAACTTTATCACCCCTGTTTATGTTTACCTGTGTTCATTCTCTCAGCTAGTATGCCAATTTCACCCTTCTTTTGTCCATAGATGTCTTTATAACCTCCAATAAAGGAGAGGTATGATTTGGGTGTGACGTACGTCTGACGTCGGAATCTCTGGAAGTAGTCTACACACAGCTCCGCAACCAAATCCTGGGTGGAAAAAGAGAAGCAATTTAAATCTCTTATAAACATTTGCTAACAATGGCATCTTATTTGTAGGCTGATAAACAAAATCTCTGCAAATCTAAATGCAACACTTTAGATATTTCCTGGTATAACAGGTAAAATCTCTCATATCATAGATCTGACTAGCCCAAACCATCTACAACCTTAAGCTTGACATACCTGGAAGACACCCATAGTGTTGACGACAGCAGTCTTGACTGCCGGTGTAGCAGTGATGTCGTAACTGGCCAAGAAGTGATTTGATACGGCAATCAGAGCGTCTTTAGGCCATCTCTGGAACCAGTTCATGGTACAGCCAGAGATTAGTCCAGGGAACTTGAGAGATCTGTTGCGGAATTTCTCACCAACCTGGGAAAAAGTAAGTGATCAATTAACATTTTACATTTATATCATACATGTAAATGGAAAAGTTTATTATGAGATAAACCCTTAACTGCTTAATATTAATGCACCAATACCTTTGAATATGGTACAAAACAAGAATACCCAAGGACATCCAAGATATCCTTGGATATCCTAATGAGGACAATACTCATCAAATGAGCACATCACAGTTACTGCACAGCTTAAGCACCTTTGTTTTCATTACACAGATAGTACAATAACTCTTCTTCCTAAATCCGAAATTTCAATCTAGCTGCACAGACAGGTTTGTGTCGGACCTGGTCAGAAACTCTGATGACCAGTTTTCTCGCATCGCGACTCAAATCATAAGTGAAATAGGTTGTTCTACATGCATAATTATTGCTTGGTAAAATATAGCCATTTGTCCTTTGTATGCGATATGCTGAAAAACAAGGCTTCATTAGACAGAGCAAAACAACTCGAGAAAACAGGTCTTCCGGCTCTCCAACCAAATCCTGCATAAACCAGCCTGTACAGTCACAGAAGAAGGCTAGAACCTTGAAATTTTGAGCATATGTAGGGAAGGAATTGTACTATCCGTGTAGAGAAAACAAAGATGCTGATCAGCTCTGCAGTTACTGCATAGCTGATCTGCACCTTTGTCTTCGCAAAAGCAAAAATCCGGTTTTCTCAGGATGTGGCTCATGTTATTCTTGCCCAAAAGCTACTTTCCAGAAAATATTTGATATGAAATGACTATATCTCTGAAACTTCACTTACAGGTGAGAAGCAGAGACAGACGTGAAGATTCTGTCGACATCGGCTCAGGTAGTACTCATACAGGTTTTCATTGGTTGGTGGTCGGCGAGCAAACTCTTTCTTCATCGGAGCAATCAGTTCATTCAGGATTTCATCCATTTCATCACGGGCAAACAGACCGGACACCTGAGGAAAGTCAGAGAAATGCTTAAGAGTAAAAAATCAGAAATGCCTAATTTACAATGAAATTACATTAGATTAAAAAACTTTAGGTATACCATACACCTCCTATTCTGGTTCTTCTCTGTTTGCTGTAAACATTAAAGAAACATTAAGCTTGATAATTGGAGTGCTTACAGCAAAGTTACTGAGTGTCCTTGTTTTTATAATGTTTACAGTTTAAAGTACCTCTACTGAAGACAATGTTTATCAGATACATGTTTTTTTTTTTTTTTTTTTTTTTTTTTTAATTCAGTTTTACGTCCCTTTCAAGATTATTTCAGCTCATATGAGACGGGCCAATCAGTAGGTGGGGCGAAAACGGGAGAACCCCAAGAAAAACCACCTGACACACCCGCAAGCAGAACTTGGCTTGTCTCACATATGGCCAGAGCGTGGGTTTGAACCCACACCAGACACATCGGTGAGATGATCGAGTGATTAAGAAACAGCGCTCTTAACCGCTCGGCCACGGGGGCCGCCTCAGATACATGTATTCCAGGAAGGAGTTATTCTTGACCTTCTAATAATAGAAAGCTTTAAATCCACCAATGTGTTGATTTTGTGTCATCTGCAGATGACCTTTGAAGGTGGTCTAAGTAATGATCATGCAAACTAGGGCAAAACCATTTTTCCTTACCTCTCCTGAGGATAGGATGTTATTCAGATATTCCAGGAAAGATTCATCCTTAATCTCCTGATCAGTAAAGACAAATGTTATTCCCTGTCCCTGCTGACCGGCTGTACGATATAGGAACTTAAGGTCATCCAGCAAGTTGGAGACGTTGTAGGATCTGTGAATGAATGTAAAATAGCCAATTAAATACAAATTTGAATTTAACATCAATTCAAGCAAATTACAAACAGCAAGACTTTGTAAGTCTAACTGCTCTCACGAGATCTTCTCACATGTCTAATATAGAAATATTATGAACATTATTTTGAGTTTGAATGAGAAATCCTTGTTTCTACTGTCAACAAACTCTTGGTTATTTGAGGTAAAGCTATGTAAGAGCTTTTGCCCCCAATAAACTCTTCGGATGTCCGAAGGTTTCATTGGTATGAAACGAATTTCAGCATTCAACTCAAGCTGTCATAGAGGCTTTACATTGACAGAAAAAACAGTCCCAAGGGTAACTCTGTGGCACTGAAAAGCTTAGCCAATGATGCCTAAAAAGTACCAGAATGACGGATTTTTCTATCCACACCCCACAACTATGAAAGACAATATAAGACAATATAATTTTGACCCATACCTTGACAGAGTGATCTGGAATGTCTTGTATCCTGCTATGAATGAGGACAGTCTTGTCAAGCTCTGTTTACCAGAACCTCCCACACCCACCAGTAGGGCATGGCCACGGGGGGTGCGGATCACACGTGAAATCTTCACTAGATTGGTCATGGCATCCTGCAAAGACAAAATTTGCAAAGTCAGAAAAGTACAATGGCTTATGTCATGCCGTGAAATAACCCTATTTCACATTAGTGATCATAAAGACTGTTTGTTTACATTGTGCGAACTTAATTAATTGTTGAAGCAACAGAATAAACTTCTTTGGTACCATTCTTTGTGGTGTACCTATTCTTTATGGTGTTCCAACAACATAGTGTTCTTTCTTTACAGTGTTCTTTCTTTTATGGTGTTCCTTCATACTGGTGTTCGTGTTTTTTTGGTGTTTAGTCTTCTTTCTTTCATGGTGTTTCAACTTTAACAAGTTCTTTTTAGGGCTTTCTATTATTAGTATTACCTTAAAGAACACCAAGTCCATCTTTGCTCCTCTGATTGTTTCATTATACTGTTCCATGTAGCCGTTGAGTTTCTCTGCCAAAGCTTCTAAGCTGGGTATAGGCTCGTAAATCTTTGGAGCATCAAGGTCGGCATCTTCACCTTCCTCTCCTGGAATGGTGTCAGGAATCATCAAGCAATATGCAGGGTATTCATTACAAAAACACGCACATACCATATGCAGAGATTTTTTCATCTGTTAAAACTGTAAATTTTGTTGGAATTTTTTTATATAACTTTTTAATATTTTTGTTTAAGACATTGATTGTGGGTACATGTTAGAACCGCCTCAACAAGGCGTTTTAATATGTACCCACAATCTATGTTTAGGAGCAAAAATAAGAAAGCTAGGTGTACCCCTGAAAACCACAGTTTTACTATATAAATGTGGGGTTTCAGGGGGTATATATTACAAAGAGAAGTGATGTTTAGTTGACTTCCCAAACAATCTTAGTGCTGCTCATTATCATTTTTATTTGATAGCAATTTTCACATTTTTTGTGTCACATTTTATGACTTTTGGAATGCAAAAGGCTGACACTGTCATATTTTTTTCCGAGATGTTCCAGAAAAAAAATATTTTGAAAAAGGCAGTTTCTGAAAGATGTTTTTTTTTTTTGACAGTAGATCAGTTCAATTTTGGGTTTTTGGACGGTAGATTAGTTCTAAAGCTACAAAAGGTTCAATGTAATCCACACTTTTAGAATTTCTTAAAGAAAAAAATTCTCCACAGACCTTAAGTGGACATAACAGTATCACTATCATAATCGAAAGGTAACCAAAGATATATTTTACCCACATTAAGACATACAATATAGTTGATAGCATGCACAAACAATATGGGTATGTTGTACAACAAAGCCGAGAATCATTATTATACATTTCTGCGTTTTCTTGCAACTAATAAATTTCTGTTTTGGCTTACTTTTGCTTTAAGCGACTGATACATATGAACTATGTTAGCTACTAAAAGCATATGAAAATCTTTTCAGAAGAATGAGTGACACCCATGTATTTGTTGTTTTCAAAAGATCAAAGTATACAGTAATGTATCCAAATTTAAAAAAAAAAAAAAAAACAACAACAAAAAAACTTGACTAAACTAGCATGCAAATACATGACTTTGTATATGTTTTACTGACAACAACTTTACCTGAAGGTACTTGAAGTACCAGGTCAGCTTTTCAACAATAATAAACATAAGATGGTTATGGAATTAAGAAATGTGTAATGTGTTGTTTGGTGCTATGGCTGCTCAACATATTCTAGCCTAACAAAATGGGATGAATCTAATTGTACTATCTGTGCTGTCGTCCAAGTCATCTGCATACCATTACATGTGAAATCTTGCTGTCGTCAGAGTATATCGACGGGCATATCATGTCTCCGACAATAGCAAAATCACCATTAACATATTTACAACCGTCAACCATAAACTTTAAAGACACCGGGGTTTTGGATGTATTGGGTCACCAATGACTCGGACAACAGCACAGGTAGCAACATTTGAATCACCCCCATGAACAAGCATTCATGAACACTATAATATGAGCCACCCCATGAGAAAACCAGATTTTTGCCTTTGTGAAAACAAAGACGCAGATCAGCTATGCAGTAACTGCACATCTGAATAGCACCTTCGTTTTCACTACTCGCATAGTACAATTCCTCTTCTTCTTAAATCCAAATTCCAAGCTTCTAGCATTCTTCTGTGATTATACAGGCCTGTTTGTGTCAGACTTGGTAGACCAGTTTTATTGTGTCGAGGCTTGTGTTATGTTACTAGATGGCATCAAAGCTTAAAAAGTAACATGTGTCCTAGGTAAATACCCTAATAAAAGCAACTAAAACATTTATATAGATAATAAGCTAATTATATTATCTAAGAAACTAGATTAAAATAAGTATATTTTCTGCTTAATCTTAGCTACTACTAGTTATGTGTGTTTATTTGACCATACCTTAAAGTACTGTTCTATCAATAAAATATTTCAATATACATGTACTTTACATTACAAAATTTTCACACAGAAAAAAAAAAAATAAGTCTGAAAAAATCAATTAAAAGACTTGTATGTCTTTCAGACAATAGTTTTATTTATCAAAACATTTTCACCAGCCGAATTCTATTGAGCTTATAGGATATTTCTATATAACTACACAGCTCCCCAATTTTCAAATTATTTGAATTTCTTTTTTACTTCAAATATTCCTCAATGAATCACAGCCAGATTGTGCTACACCTTTCAATAAGTCAAGCACTTTTTGTGGCACTGAATTTCCTATCCATAAAGATTAAGCACACTTTCAACCCCACCCCTCCACCCCCTCAAAGGATTTTTTTTCGCAATCTGAATACATGAACATGTAATATTAAGCACAACTGTACCTGTGGCTTCTGGAGCCTCCCGCAGGAAGTCCACAAAGTATGGTTCCTGGTCCATGTCATTGGCAGCTGCTACACCACACTCCTCCTCTGCTACCTGTAGACAAATGAGCCGTCTCGTGAGAAAACCAACAATGTGGTGTCTGACCAGGTCCGACACAAATCAGGCTGTACAGTCACAGAAGCAGGCTAGAAGCTTGACATTTCGGATATAAAAAGAAGAGAAATTGTACTATCCATGTAGTGAAAACAAAGGTGCTGATCAGCTTCGCGGTTACCGCAAAGCTGATCTGCGCCTTTGTTTTTGCATATGCAGAATGCTGGTTTTCACATGAGGCGGCTCAAATACAGTAGAACCTGAGTTAAGAGACCACCCGGGGGAAGCAGTTTCTCTCAAGACAAGTGGTCTCTTAGCCCAGAGTAGCAAGATGGTCGCTAGGATAGTGGGAACTGTATAGCCAGAGTGAATTTTGAATAGGAGTTTCATCAGCCAGCAGACAATTTTAAGATTTTTGCTTTTTATTTGTTTGTACTGGTCTAAAAAAGTTATACAACTACATCATACAAATCATGATGATTTCCCTTCATCATCAGATGGCATGAAAACAATTACCTCCCATGTTATTAATTTCTAGAAATCCCAATTCAAATTGCTTGGGAGCATATATTATGTGTGTGTGTGTGTGTGTGTGTGTGTAGTGGGGGGGGGGTCAATATCATTCACTACCTACCTGTTTGATTGTCTTCTCAAACCAGTCTTTGTCTGTCATCTCTGTAAATCTGTCAGCTATCACACGGTAACACTCGTGTTTCCATAGTGACATCAGAAGACCGACATTAGTAACTATCTCATTGGTGGCGACCAACATACCCTGAAAAATGAACATATCACTTATTAGCCAGCAATTACAAAGATGTTATTTAAACATATCAGCCACCTCGTGGGAAAACCAACAATGTGGTTTCCGACAAAGTCCGATACAAACCAGCCTGTACAGCTACAGAAGCAGGCTAGAAGCTTGAAATTTTGGAGTTAAGTAGAGGAGGAATTGTACTATCCGAGTAGCGAAAACAAACATGCTGATCAGCCGATCTGCGTCTTTGTTTTCACCTATGCAGATCGTTGGTTTTCTCATGAGGCTGCTCATATCATTTTGAAATGTGACATATATGATTTCATACATAATGTACACATTATGTAATGTACACATTGCCATTGTAAGCATGAAATTCATCTTCTTTCTTTATGAAGAGGGGTGGGAGGGTAGGGTATTTCATATTATTTGAATTGCTAGATTCTTCTAACATACCTGCCAGATTCGACTGAGATCTCTCAAGTTAAAGACGTAGTGGAACTTGGCGGGTGTCGGCAACATCTTGATCTTGGTCTTCTGCCAGATTTTACGTGTGGCCAGTACTAGGTTGTTGATCATCTCTGTAACCTCCTCAGGGAAGCCTCGTTGCTGGAAAGAAAATAGCTTGATATGAGTAAGTTCGTATTTTTTTAATAGTTTGAGAGGGAATAAGTGCAACTTATATGTTAGACTAGTAAGTATGGATCAAATTTGCATATCAGCTTCACATCTTTGTTGCTATTACTAGCAAAAAAAATATTTTGTCATTGTGTGACTCATATTGAAGCAACAACATTGGCAACTCACAAAAGCACAACAAGTCAATCAGTTAACAAGCATTTGCATCTAAACATGGATCAGAGAAGAAGGCTGAAAGTGACAGTGATAAACATTCTATTCGATGTATTTATACTAAATTTCTGAGTTCTAATAATAATTAAGACATGCTCTGAGATAGCCATGTGTCTTGAAAAACACAGGCAGCATTGAGCCCTTGGTGGAAGAAATCTAGCAATATCAATTTCGTCACAAGGATGTTTATACCATTTCTCAATGAATTTCTGTGATACAAACCTTGATAAAGTATCCACAGCCAATAGTCCTGAAGACCTTGTCAATGGAGTTGTTTGATGGCAGCGTACAGTTGAAGATGTTGAAATGTCTCTTCAGACGCTGTGGGATGTCATTACGACCTCCACCGGGGTGGATCATGGCTGCCATCATCTGAATGTCGACAATGTTGGTGAACTCTCCTGGTTTCTCAAGGTTGTAGAAACCCTTGGCTTCAATCATCTGTCTGGTGATTTCATTGGTGATCTAAAAATAGAAATAAAAAATCCGAACAAATGTTATTGCTAGAGCTCCTACCACAGCATAATATATTGGTAATTTTATATCTTTTCAAACATTACAGAGTCATCTGCTGTTCATTCATCAGTGTATACCACATTTCTTTGTAATTCTTGCATTTGCCATTTACACAATTCCATACCTCTTCATATGAGGATATTATAACTCTACCACTAAGCAACATCCTCTGCTTACCTAAAATTACTTTGTAAGTTATTATCTGTAACTGAATACATTTCCGAATCATTTTTCCCCAACTTAATTACCTGATCTCCCCACTCATTGATAATTGGCATGTTGATGTCATCAACGAACACTGTCATCTTCTTGCCAGCTGGCGGACCATATGTCGTACCCATACGTTTGTCAACGAGACCCTCAATGGTCCTCTGGAACATCATGGGTGTGGTGGCGCTAGAGAAGTTGAAACTCTTGAACAGATGTTGCTCGGGGTCGTACTTGCTACAGAATCCCTGGATAATCACGGTCTTGGCTGTACCCTGAGGAACAAGAAATAAGAATTTTTTTAGAAAAGCAGTCTTCAAAAAATTTATTTTATTCCTGTATGTAAGACAAATGTTGTAACCGAGCAATACAGTCCATTTTTGCTTAATTTACCACCATCTTTTCCCATTTTCATCATGTACTGGCTGCTTACATAAGATATTTTAATTTCTCAGTTCCATAAAATGCTTTATACCCATGGACAATAGCTGGGGTCCTGTAGAGACAGTCCCAATTGTCTGTTTCTGGGCAAGTAGGCAGATTACCAGTACTAAGTGCCTGTTTCTTTTGCCATTCACTGACAAATGTTCTTTTTAAATCAGAGGAGGTATAATGGTTGTAGAAATGTTATTAAGACTAAATGTTTAAAAATCAACCTCAGAATTTGGAAATCATTATGAAAACATGCCCATGCAATATACAGAGACTTTTTAAAGATGTAAAAATGAAAATTTTCAGTAGGAAAATTTGGATATTTTTCTTATTTTTGCTCAAAACATAGATTGTGGGCAGACGTTAGAACTGCCACGGTGAGGCGGTTCTAACGAGTACCCACAATCTATGTTTTGAAGCAAAAATAAGAAAAATAGGTATACCTCTGCAAACCCCATTTTTCTATATAAAAAGTGGGGTTCAAGGGGGTATACTTTTCACGGACATGTTTTCCTGATGATTGTAACAATGGAAAATGAATCCATAATCTTACCTGTTCACCAATCAGCAGGACACATTTGGACTGTTTTGAGATTGTCTCTATCAAGAAGTCAGTTCTCACGTTGTCGACGTTGGGTACCAGGATACCAGTGTATTCTGGGATACTGTCAGTTGGGTACACATACTCGGGTACCTAAATTAGGAGAAATAAAAGTTGTATATGAATGTCTTAAAAGGAGCTAGATATATCACAGTCATGTCTTCAGTCTTTTCATCACTTCTGATCACTTATATGGTTTGTTTATTCAAAGTGATACTTAATGTCCCCGTCAATAATTTCAAGTCATGTCAGACACAGTCACACAATCTCATTAATTGCTTAAAGTAACATAGGCTGTCTTCCCTCATATTTTGGCAGACTTATTCTTAACTCTTAATTATCCCCCTTGAATCATGCCAACTGATAAGAGTTACATACTCTGTCTTCCCAATTTTCCTATTGGCCACTTTCCCTGAGAACATACATGTATTGAAATATTGTGTCCTCTCCCTCACATTTGGAACAGACTTATTCAAAACTCAAAATTAACCCCCTTGAGTCATCTTAATCAGAGTTACCTACCCTGTCTTCCCAGTGTTCCCATTGGCCAGATTCTCCGACAACATATTCAAATATTGTGTCTTCTCCCTCACATTTTGGCAGGCTCAAGGCAGTGTTGGTTCGGATGAGTTCCTCTACCTGTACGTAAATGATATATGAACAAATTTAAATGTTTGAAAATCACTGCCACATTCTGTATAGTTTGTACCAAAATTGCAGACCTCCCAATAATACATCTTAGGATAGCAAAACACAAAAAATTTTGTTTCTACATCAGAGGAGATAACTAAGGCCATTCCAATTTTCTTCTATGTTAAGCGTCCGTGGGCGGGTTGGTTTTGGGCTTAATTTAAAAAAAAAAATCAAAAAAATAAATAGATAAATATGCCGCCTCATTGAAAAATATGTATTGTCCTTTCCAATTTTTTATGTTTCTAAGTTCTGGACAAGTTTGATTTAATTTTGTCTAATCTGAGGTCATTATAATCCACAGTTTGTTCAAATACATGACTTTTTATTGTTTACCCTGTTATTAGTGTTTCTTTGTATGTTATTTAACCTTAGTTAAATAGGAAAATAGAAAATGTTATGTTTTTGCTTTCAAGCTATGTTTGTTTTTGATAGGTAGGTAGGTTTTGCTGGCAGGGGTGGAAACATAGAAAAAAATTTGAACGGCCTTATTGATTTTTCTTTTTCTACCAAGAATACTACCTCTACAGTACTGTAAGGTATCATATGGCTCTTACAGCTTTACGGAAATCTTAATGTGACATTGAAGAACTAAAAGAAAAAGAATGTGATTTTTCCAGTGCCTTTTCCCAACTACAATGCTTATCAAACCCAATACATGTATGGAGTATAGCTATTTCTGACACTAAATCCAGTATAAATAAATCTAAACTTTTCAGTGAACAGGTCTTGAATGCATGTACATGTGTGGATGTGTCAAAATTAGTGTAAAACTCTAAAGAAAATATATTCCTTATCAAGAAACAATAAAAAAAAACTACAATAACTAGACAACTTAAGCAGCAAATTTCTGGAAACAGAAGAAGAGGGAATATTACTATGCATGTAGTACAAACAAATGCTGCACAGTTATCACGCAGCTCATATGCACCTTCTTTGCAAATGCACTATTTCTATTGATGTGATTCACTTAGCATGAATAAAAGGCTGTATTTGAGCATTCCATGAATAAAACTTAAATTCTTTGCAAATTAGGGTAGGGGTAGGGGTGGGGGACATTAAGGGACAGTATGTGCTTATTATAACTGGTGACATGCAATAAACAAAATGTGCATTGAATAAAAGTGATAAACTGCATTAGCCTAAGAATTCTGATTACAATAGCCTAGGAATTCAGATTGATCATCTTAATTCAATAAAAACTTTAAGTTATGATGGTCTATCATAGAATTCTGTATGTTAACAGAAATGCAAACTGTGTAGGTCCTAATCAGACTTTCCCTTTGATAACAGTGTCTTGATCTGCTATGTATGCAAAGTCATTACGAAAACTTGCCAATTGCAAAGTACAGAGTTTTTTTGTTTTAGTTGTAAAAATTGAAAATTTTGTTGGAAATGTTTTGATATTTTTCATATTGTTGCTCAAAACATAGATTGTGGGTACACATTAGAAGCGCCTCACCAAGGTGGTTCTAACGAGTACCCACAATCTATGTTTTGGAGCAAAAATGAGAAAAATAGGTATACCCCCAGAAACCCCAGTTATTCTATATAAAAAAGGGGTTGAAGGGGGTAAAAATTTTACGGACAAGTTTTCATGATATGATTGTGTTGGTCAAAATTCTTAGGCTTATTACAGTAGTGTCTACAACATAACGATGTGCATCTTCCAACTAGTCTTACCACATTATGCATCTGAAAATAAGCATATTTATCATTTAGAAACAGTCATGTAGAGATGTTGTTTAAATTAACCTTGCATGTAATTTTAGGCTTGGTCCATCATGGGTATCTGAAGTTTCATTGAAGCCCGCCAAAATACTTGAAAAGTGAGATTGATGCTTAAAAAGTGTGAGCATTAGGATAGCCAGTATCATTTTGATTGTGGCAATCCCTGGGCCTTCCATACAACTATTCTGTGCCTACATGTTTTTATGGCGTTTAGTTGCTTTATAATGTTTTCGGACAGGCATCTATCCAAAGTGAAAAAAAAAATTGAAAATATTTTTCCCCTCACCTTCCTCCTATCAGCCTGTTCAAGCAGGGCCCCTAGGGACCACATTATGGCAAACACTATCAGTTTCTCCAGATGATCCTTGCTGATATCCTTATTGTCGTCCCTTTTAGGGATCAGTCCCTCTAGCAGGTCTATGGCTTGTCGGATATAGTTGCATTGAAGAACCTGGAAAATAATGTAATAATTTAATTTTAGTGTCATTGCTCAAGCAGGGCCCCTAGGGACCACATTATAGCAAACACAATCAGTTTCTTGAGGTGATCCTTGCTGATGTCCTTGTTGTCGTCTCTTTTAGGGATCAACCCCTCTAGCAGGTCAATGGCCTGACAGATATAGTAGCATTGAAGAACCTTGAAAATGAATGGAAGGACCATAAATAAGCCTGAAGAATACTTGATTTCTTGTCTACAGTGAACACCTTAGATGTGTGAGGATGGTCTGTAATCATTATCACCTTTTCAGGGTTCTCCTTAACTCCAATATTGGAGTTATAGACTCCAACTTTGTGATTCTGACTTCAACTTTTTGGAAAGCCCCAATAAAGAGTATAGGAAGAATCCAACATTTTAGTAAATAACTCATTTTTACTCCAATTTTCAAAATCCTAGTGAGAACTCTGCCTTTTTTACTCTTGATTTAAACCAATGAACCATTACTTGGTGCACATCCATTCACCAGTAACTGACTGGAAAGAATGTGTCATAATCCAAAACTGAGCCCGAGACATCCAAATCACAAGGTTCAATATGCTACCAGCTGCCATTTCTGGGCTAGCAAGTGGAGAATAAAGAAATTTTGTTCTGAATGTCTTTAGAGGACCGCCCCCTCCCCTCCCCAAAACAACTTACAATTTCATCTTGTAGACATTTTTTTTTGATATTCTGATAAGCAAAGTCTCACCTCCATCTTTGGTTCCATAAACTGTAGCAAGTTGTTGTATATGGTTGGGAACAGGCTCTCAAACACATTGAAGATACATTCCTGTTGCATTGGGGATCTGGTCAACAGCCAGCCTGTCCGGATGAAAATATAGGAATAAGTAACTAGAAATGCGTGTTTGTAAAACACTATGCCCCCAACTGTATGCTTGTCCCTAAACTGGCAGCCTGTATGATTCATTTATTTCATTTGAATGAAGTGAAATTTAAATTCCTGAAGAAGCTGTTCGGTTGCGTCTGTTTTGACCTCGATCCAGAAACAGAATGTAAGCTTTTTGCACACAAGTTAGAAAATGGAGTAAAAATTTCAAAATGGAGTAATTTTGTCAAAATTAAACGAAAAGTCTTCAAAAGTTAATCAGGTGATCTTCTTCTCAGCCCCAACCAGTATACCAAATATGAAGGCTCTAGCTCAAATACTTTTTGAGATATCTTGCACACAAAATTTTCAAATTTTGTTTTCAAAGGGACATAACTCAAAAAAGGGGCATAACTTGGACATGAAAAAAATATGGGTCAACTATTTTTTCATAAGGAATCTGTATATGAAATTTCAAAACCCTAGCATTAACCGTTAAAAAGTTTCAAATTTCACCGAAAAGTGGAAAAATCAATCAAAATTTCAAAATTCCATATTTTTGTCAAAATTTGACGGAAAGTTCTCAAAAGTTAATCAGGTCATCTACTCATCATCCCCAACCAGTATACCAAATATGAAGGCTCTAGCTTTAATACTTTTCGTGATATCTTGCACACAAGATTTTCAAATTTTGCTTTCAAAGGGAAATAACTCAGAAAAGGGGCATAACTCGGACAAGAAAAAAAATACGGGTCAACTATTTTTTTATGAGGAATGTGCATATGAAATTTCAAAACCCTAGGATTCACCGTTTAAAAGTTAACAGACGTACACACACACACACACACACACACACAGACAGACAAGCCGAAAGCAATATGCCCTTCCAACTTTTTCAAAGTTGGGGGCATAAAAACATCAATATATGCCAATAATCAAAAGCAATTCTATACATATTTGTTAACTTTGTTTGTAAAGAAGTTTAACGTCTCAGTCAACAATTTTTCAGTATGACGGGATGGAGCCACAGGTCCCTGTGTATTGGGGAGCTAACATCTTGCTCAAGGACACAACAAGGTGCCCCATGTGGGGATTGAACCCAGGACCTCTCAACTCTACCACCAGGCATCTGAGCTATACATTTTCTTGTTTTGTCAAAATATTAGCGTATTTATTCATGAATCAATCTGGCAAATCTTTAGATACCATTTACTTCCCCTGCAACTGATTTCAAACAATCAGCCACATGACTAGATGTGTAAAACTTACCTTTAAGTATAGGGTTCCAATCCAGGATGGAGCTACTCATGAACACCATGCCGTTTCTTGACACGGTAGCCGGCGAGGCATTGTCAATGTTGTGCACCTCAAAGATGATCTTACAGTTGGGAGCCATGGGGATACGGTCACCATTAGCCAAGGTCAAGGTCTTGTTGTCGTCAAGTACGGAGTTCAAGTTTTCAATCCAGATGGCGTCGACTGGGCCGTCCAGAATGAGCCAGACATGTTCACCCTAGATGAAAGATTGGATGTTTGAATTCTTATGAATGTAGTGATCTGGTTTTTGGTCATCAAAGCAAGTGAAAATTGATAAGAATGAAACAAATTATGGCCATAAGAATGCAAATATATAACGATTTGGTATCATGAAAGTAAAAACAAATGAGCCAAATGGCAGACAGAAAAAGTCACCCCTCTAAAGTATTTTGATGGCCAATTCTGTACCCCTAATTTGTTTCACTAAACTGTCTGAAAGAAAATATCAAATCTACCAATCGCAAGAAGCAACAAACCTTCTTTGTTTTGTGAGTCCTCCTCCACAGCGTAGAGAAGATACCATCCGTCCAGTCATTGGTGGCAACGTCCAGCCGCCCAAACATCTGAGGGGCCGTGATAGCCTTGGGGTTCATCCTCATCTCCTTGTGGGGCTCCCCGCACTCTGTCATAGCCTTCATCAGGGTGTGGATACACCGGGTCTTGCCAGCGCCGCTTGGGCCCAGGGTCATCATGCCGTGACGGACACGCTGGGTCTCGAACAGCTGGATCAGCTTCAGAATCCAAGGGTCGTGGAAGATGAGACCAGCTTCTTGGACCTAAAATGGACATAATATCAGTTTTGTATACAATTACTTTCTTTGCTAAAACTCCCATTAATTCATTGATCTTAACTTAGCTACAGTAAAGTATACATATGATGACTTTCAATTTTATAACAATAGTGAAAATAGTGTTAAAATTAAGATGGTAAAATGTGATTCAGATGATAAGATACAATAGAAACTTATAGTTTTGCTGTTTTTTAACTTCATTTTAAGATGAATCTCATTTTAGTAGATCAATGAACAAAAATGACAATGATAAGGATAAAAATTGAGCTATGTCAAAAGAAAACAACAAAAGCACAGATAAGCTACTGGATATCTGTGCAGCTGACCAATACTTCTGTTTTTGGTACATAGTGCAGAATCCCTTCTCAAATCTAAAATGTCAAGCTTTTGTCCATATTCTGCCATTGTATATGTTATTCAGACAATAGACCAGGGTCATGCTAGCCCTGAAATATAGGGAGAAGTCACTTCTCCCTGAAGAAAATTTAGGGAGAAGTTTACCTGGTTTAGGGAGAAGTGAAAATAAACAAAATGACCGGCCTTCTGGCAGTGATATTAGTTTGTTTGTATTTCAGTTGTATAAGTTGTCGTTTTATATCTCTTTCTACCCTTCTCAATGTCAGAAATTTAATGTCAGAGCCAGGTTTGTTAAATGCTCTTTGGCAGTCTAAGACTGAAGGAATTGGTAAGGCTGAGCTATGATTATATTTTTAACAGAAAATCAAAATTCCTCTTCCAACAGCTCAGTTCTATCAACATTATGTAATAAGAAAGCTGCATAGGCAAAAAGCTTTAAAATATCAATATGTGGATAACAATTATGGAAAAATGAGGTATGGAAATGTATTTAGGAAAATTCTGAAATATAACATGGAGGAAAGAATGACATAAAACAATCACAAATCTAGACATACACACAAAACTTTAAGCTCCTGTGCAATATTGTTTTTCTACTATGTGCAGGATGTATGGATATACATTTAAGCAATATAATTTTTCGAGAAATAAAGAAAATCATTGATTTCTTCCACCGTCTATGAACATCAATGTATGAAAAAACGGACACCAGGATTTTTGCTGCCATTACCATATATGCTAATTTATCCTTTTTTTTGTTTGTTTGTTTGCTTGTATTGAGGCTTAACGTCCCAGTCAAAAATTTTTCAGTCATGTCAGGACAAAGCCAACACTTCCTGGGTTTAACCAGTACTGTAGGGAGTTAATGTATCTTGCTCAAGGACAAAACATGTTGCCGCCTGTGGAGATCAAATCCAGTACCTCTCAATTCGAAGTCCGATGCTCTGCCACAGCGCCACTATGCTACAGATATCAGAACAAAATGGCAAACCATATAGGTCCTAATAAAGCTGCTCTTTTAATCTTAAAGCAGTCATCTGATCAGGGTCAGAAAAAATATGATTTTTATCTATAGGCTATGATATATTATGATAAAAGGAGAGAAAATTGCCACCAATATCACCACATGTGCAGGCTTGACTTGTACAGCTACACAATAATTATGTGGAAAGAGATAGGAAAATCGCTTGGAACCCCTCTGGTCTCAGCTATTGCCCAGGAAATGTCCTTGAAAAGTTAATGATTTCTCTGAACTTCTGGTTTCATTTAAATCTGCACCCTTTGACTGTGCCAATCTGTCAAAAGAGCTCAGGCAATAGATGGGCCAAAATCTTCGCAAAATCTACATTTAATTCTGTAATAATGTTTTCAAGAGCATTGTAATATTCGTGTAGCGAAAACAAAGGTGCTGATCAGCTGTGCAGTTACTGCACAGCTGATCTGCGCCTTTGTTTTCAAATAAGCCAAAACCCGGTTTTCTCATGACCCTGAGGCTTTTATTATCAAATGCAAAAATGATTTTTCAACTGCTACATGATCACTCCTCAAGGACATTTCGGAAGGAAAATCTTGATTTCTGTTTTCGTATTAAATTACCATGGTGTCATCTGACTGCCTAGTTTGTGTTTCAAGAATCTGAAATTTATTACAGTTATTGGTGATTCCGGAAAACATTCTCAGAAACTTTCCATTATGATTGTATTTTGAATAAGCTATGAATACATACAGTTGTAATTATCCAGAGGATAAAAACATAGACTTGTATGAAGTACATGTACTGTGCAATAGATGATCATTGTATTTTAATTATGGTACATGATACCGATCTCAAATAACTACAACATCATAAAGTATGGTTATACTTCACACACCAAAATGCTTTTAAATGGAAATGTAGCATGATATAAGATTAAATGTTTATTTTGGGTTTGAATGAATAAAATTGATAAAATGAATAACATGATGAATATAGTTTTATTGATAAAATGAATCTGAGCTACATCATGCGTAGATTAAATTCTTAGAGAGTTTTTAACTGCAGAACAAGAACTGCTTGTGATGCATTTTTGTTTTTCTAATTAGATACAATTTGAAATAAAAAAAACTCAACTGACAGATTTTCATTCATTTCCATTCACTGTTTGAACATTTTCAATGTCATCTGTCCTTTGTGGACCAACTGCTCCTATTCAACCGTATGGTCTGTAATCAGCAGAACTCATGATGTGGCTCATTTCTCTTTCTAGTTTGTCCCTTCTCTCTTACCTTCTTCTGAATGGCTGCCTCCATCTCAGGATATCCAGCCTTGTCTAGGACAATACCGGGGAACAGATCGTCAATCAGGGACATGAACAAGGGTTCATCTTCATCAACCTGAAGAAGAAATGTGTTTAATGTTTATGTCAAGAATTTTTAAGACGTCTGGATAAAGCCATTCCTTCCTGAGTACAGAACTAGTACTGTGCAAAGTAAATATGTCTTGCTACAAGGCACAAACTAATGGCTGAAAGTTTTAAACCCCAAACTTAAAAACATATTGCCAAAGAAAAGTTCAAAATATGTTTTTGTAGAAACAAATGTACCTTCATGACATCAAAAAACCCGCTACAATTTCTAAACAATTCCTAGCATCATACAAATGAAATAGTATTGTACCAACCAATTTTGAGAGGTTCATGTCTCTGAGAATTCTCATCACACACACAGGCTCAGGGTCCTCTGGGTTGGCACGCTTGAACGCCCCCAGGGTACGGAGTACAGACAGGATGTTTCTCAGACCAAAGTCATAGTGCACCTAAAATTACAAGAGATATATTCTATATTCTTGCATTACTTGCATTACTTTTTGAATGACCCCTGATTTTCATGAGTGTTCATGATCAAGGAGGTATCACATATATGCAATAAAATTTAATAAAATGATTGAATTCAAGACCGATGTTTCAACCAGACTATTTATACAATATTTTCAGGATTTTTTTTTTTTTTTTTTTGGGGGGGGGGTGGGGGGGGGGAGGGGGGGAGGTCTCTTCGATAAACAACAATGCTACGGGGTATAGAATATCACCTGTAAAAATATTCAGAATACACATACAATGAATGCAAAATTTTGTTTTACGAGTAAACGAGTTTGATTGTGTGATGTCATAACAACACCATACTACAGTTACAACAAATTTTGCTTACAATGAGTCCTGTATGGGAATCCTGATCACACACAAAACACAGGAAAAATATCATTTTTTATTCAGTCTTGAAACATGAAAAAAGCAAGTTAAATGTCACTGTCCAATCAATTTTTTAATTGTAAATTGTCATTGTCCAATAGAAATGAAAACTTGGTAAAATGTCGTCCTAAACAAGGCTGTTCAAACTGGCACCCACAATCTGTGTTTTGAAAAGAAGACAACACTATTCTCTATCTCAAATTATTTACATTTCTCCGCCCTAAAAACTACAGTCTGTAAGTGTTACTCCACTGTTATAAAACCTTCAATATTGTACCTGTTTTGTCAACTGTTCCTCACACAGTTTGTAGAGGGTGAAGAATTTCTTGGCCAGCACGACGTTCTGCATGAAACCACAACTGGCGAGTTTGACACGGATAATGATACCTCTGTCCGGCACCATCATAGCCACGGTACGGAAGTTGATCTTCAGATTCTCTGGCAGTTCCTGTCTACCAGCGTAACCAGGGTTCTACAACAGGAAGGGAAAGTAAAGAAAACAAATTCTTCTCAAAGATTTTCATGTACGCTGGATTTTTACCATTTATCTGTATTTTCAAATCTGACCAAGATATTGCTCATGCACTGTATAACAGATACTGCACTTATATTCTTATAGATGTTACGACATCATTGCTCAGCAATTGGGCATCATTACTACAGTTTTCTACTAATGTTCAACATCATTCTCTAAAAGCCTTTATAATTCAAAACTTTTCCAGTACCTACTTTGGAAAAACATGTATTTTATTTTATTATTATTATTTTTTTTGTAAGCTCAATAGCTTCCAACTCATAGGTTATATCATTATTCTTCATACTCAAGAAATGAAAGCTTAAACTCTCACATTGAAGAAAATGTTTGAAAAAGTTAATTTTGGAAAAATCTGCAGCCGTCAAAAATGCATGCTTCATAAATACCCATCAAGCAACACCTACCATGGTCAAGAAGATTCCAAATTCCATGTCCATGTCCACATTGTCACCGTCAGTAAAGATGAAGCTTGGTTTACGTTCTTTCTTACACTGCAGGACAATGGCAATCTGCTGGGCGGCCACAGACAACACGGGCAACTCGATACGGTTGAACTCGTCAAAGCAACCCCAAGAGCCAGACTGAGCCAAACCTGGATTTTGAAAGAAAATAATCATTTAAGGATAAATAACTATTACTATGGCAATGGAAATCAATCAATTGCATGTCATGCTATGAAAATTTGCTTTTTGCTTATGTAAGCTGAAAAAAATGGTGCAGATCAGCTACTTGGTAGACCCACAGCTGAGCACAGACAGTTTAAACCCCCAACTTCCTAAAGTCAATAATTCAAACCTTTAGCTGGCTTCTACATGTGTTGCCAAGTTTGTGTATAATCTGGAAAACATCAAAAACTGTTGGTTTTTTTTCTTGACATGCGGCTAATATTCCACAAATAGTCTGTAATTTAGGTTTCTATAAGTAATTAGGCTATATTTGTGGCAAAACAATCACTAACCTTTGTAGATACGTCCAAGACCTCTGAAGTCCATCTGATCTGAGCAGTTGAAGACAACCACATATTTCCCGAGACAACGTCCCATATCCTTGGTGGTCTCTGTCTTACCAGTACCAGCGGGACCAGCAGGGGCACCTCCCAGAGACATCCCCAGGGCCTGAGCTAGGGTGATGTAACATCTGTAAGGAAAAGGGACACCCTAAATTTTCCTTGTGTCCACTAATAAATTGATACAAATATTTGAATTTTGGGCTTTGTTATCACTCATACACAATTGTAAAACCATGTGGTAAAGTATGCAAAAACACAGATCATGACAAAAGACAAACAGTGTCTGCATTAGCTTAGACCTTTCTGTCCAGAAACTTAGGATCATTTTTACAAATTAAAAGAAACTCCATGACCAAAAGGTATGGACAAAGAAGGGACACTGTTTTACACCAAAAGGACTACATACTGTCTTGCCTTGCTTACACATTCAATTTCTATATTTTCTATATTAAGGACCTCAAGCCTCAAGTCACCTCCTTTAGATGAATAGACTGGTTTGTGTCTGAAGAGCAATACACCTTTACACACCTGTCAGTAAGTGGTGTAATGACAAGACGTTCTGTACAACCAAGGAACTCCATCTGGTAGATAAAGTCTACGTCGGTGATGGAGATAATGCACTGGTCGGTGTCTTCCTTGTAATAGAACCTGGACTGTTTCAGCCATTCAAAGTCTCCAGGGGTACGAATGTGCATCTTCACCTGAAAATTTAAATTACCATTTCTTCAAAATGTTTTCAAGGAGCAGAAAATATCCATTTCATGCATACTTTGGTGTTTTTTTACTACCAGTTCTCCATTAAAATGAAGTTCCGGACATTTCTTGCAACTGCTTTTCAAGCTTTCTCATAAAGCGACTCGGCATTTTAACAGTATTGTGATCTAAATTTAGTCTTATTTCAGGAACTAGCTACAAATTTCAACATTCCCTTTTTAAGCAAATCCTTCCATGTAAAATCTCTTTACTAAAACCAAAATTTACATAACTAAACCCCTATAATTTATAATTCTATATGTTTCATATTCTTGTCAGAACTTACCAAGTCATCAAAGATATCCTTTTGATGGACGTGAATGGTAATCAGTGTCTCATATTTGGTTCTCTCAATCTTCTTCAGCTCTTTGGTCGTCATGTCGATGAGCTCATTGAGCATGTCAAGGAACTTCTGGTTTGTGTTCTGCATCACTTTCTTGTCGGTACGAGCGTTGGTGAGCGCATCCTCGGCGTCACGAGTCCAGATCATCTGGATACCTAGCAACCCAACCTAGAATTCAACCAACAGTCATATGAGACACATTACAATTTTAATATATCTTTTCTTTTCATCTTGAAAGACTTTATTGCGCTGGCTCCCAAGCCAGTGCTATTTGTGGTTGGTTTGAGCAAGGGTTATGGGGCACAATTAATTGATTCTTCATTGCTATAAGCGGCTTTGATTTGAGCTGCTACTTCCATTTCTGGTTCAATACATGCGAAATCGTTTTGTCAAAACATGAACTATAGCTTAAACTGCATCTTAACATGTTTTTTTGTCTTAAAATGACTGACTTTAATTAAATTTGATAATAAAAATTGAGGAACTATTTTTTCATTAAGACTTTATCGAAAGGGTGGTCGGCTTCGAAAGAAATAAATAAAAAAAAACTTCTATAAAACTACGATACAAAAAGTTTGTTGCAAAATTTCATCTAAATTATTTTTATAAATATGACAGATATAAAGTTTTTTTTATGTAACTGCACCATTTTTACTTTCTTCCATTTTTTTCGCTGCGTGTGTAAAAACCCTCGCAGACAGTCCTTTCGATTTTTCAACGTTGCTTTAGAACTCTTCGAGTACTTATACATAATTATGACTTATCTGACCTAGATTCCGTAGCTTAATCGTCGACTATAATCTATAATTAGATGACCGTGTTAGAGTAAAACCTAGATTATCTATTATGGTTCGTCGAATTTCGTGGGCTATTTGCATGTAGATATCGATCATAGGTACATGAAACAAGCACATTCCAGATGTTTCGCGAACCCTTGGGAATTGGAATCCCGTTTTGTTTTTCAATGTTTACAGGACTTGGGTTCAGTCGCTAAAACATAGATTCCTTTTTTTTTGTGTATTTTTTGGGATCAAAGATCAGGTAAATCTACCACGGCTTAACATTAGTAGAACTACGGATACTTTCCCTTGTACAGACTGATAATTATACAAAATGCGTTTTGCAAAAAGCTAAGTTCGTTAACCCATATCAAATAAAACGTGGCGGGTTTTCAAGTGACAAACACGTTATGGGATACTTTATATTACTGATCGTTCCAGGCGAAACTTCTGTTGTGGTTCTAATTGTATTGTGTTTTGGAGTCGAATTTTTGTGCTGTTTGAGTCTTATGTTCATATTTTTAGTTTAGTTCGGGTAACTGAGTGGCCGCCTATTGGGGAATAGCTGCTCACTCGGCTTACGATATGTTTTTTTTTTTTTTTTTTTTTTTTTTTTTTTTTTTTTTTTTTTATAAGTACCTAAGTGTCATTTTACTTTTTTCGACCCCTCGGTTTATAGAGTGGGAATTTCTTTCTGATCGCGCCATTTCCTGATCATTGCCTACTTGTACTTTTTTAATCAAACCCAGAATGTATGATTTGCGCCTTGAACCCATCATATTTGTTTTACAAACGAAACCGACCTATTTCAATAACTTGCCCCCTTGTGCTATAATGTATAACCCTTTTTAAAAATTGCAACCAGGTACTGGGACACACTTAAAGTAAAAGTAAGCAATCGTCAGGGAACGAAAGTCACACTTTAAAAGTAAGTTCGATCCTCAAGATGAAAGACCGACTTACTTTGGGCAACTTTCGATCACCAAAGAGTAACGTCCCGACGTAAAAATGCGGAATTACGTCGATCAATTTCGACCGATACTACATGAAAAAATGGGTAACAAAACGCAATGTGTGCTTCGTCAATGTTTATTTCAGAGCATATATAGACCAGAAAGGTATCAAAATTTTATTTTGTTTTATTTATTATTCTTATTTTTAATCCACGTACAGGTCTTTCTGCAAACATGATAGTGACGCGTTGGAACATACTATGATAGAGAGGGTAGACAGGTTACACCGTTATATACCGTTATTAACGGTGAAGTAACGGAGACAACCTACGTGGCATTTAACTAGTAGTATAAAAATGCAAGCGATGTTGTCTACCCGTCATAGCTCAAATGGTAGAGGATACGACATACATAATGTTTATTCGGCGTTCAGGAAAATTATGATGAGGGTTCGAATCCCTGTATTTCATTTAATTTTTATCATCTTTGTTGCTTTTTTGTAATTTCATTGTTTGTCTGTTTGTTTTTGTTTTGGTTGTTTTTGATGTTGTTGTTTTACACCAGTGTTTTTTTTTTTTTTTTTTTTTTTTTTTTTTCAAATATGTCAATGTTCTTTTTTTTTCATCTTCATATTTTATTTATTTTTCGTACACATTTAAAATTCATTTATCAGTTTTCTGTATTTTTATTCAAATAACTGATTGGCAAACAAAAAGTAAAAATCAAAACGCAAAATAATGATAATAATAATAATGAATAAATAAATAAAATAAAAAAGATATTCGTTAAGCGGGATTCGATCCTGCGACAGCGACACTTCAGGGGAACATTATATACATGCATTGGGTCTAGCACTATACCACTGCGCTAATGTGATAACGACGAAAATTTAGGTTAAAATAGTTGAGTTAACAACAGTAGCAAAACTGGATTACCTATTTACACCAGTCGGCAATGCCCATTTACCGTTACATTCTCTGACGTCACTATCATGTTTATTGCCGAGACCTGTAGTGTGTATTTGCCTCATCCGCCAAACTAATGAATTTAATTATGCATAATTCGGGAAGAAATTATTTGTTTGCAACTTGTCATCAAAGTGTATGAATGTTGATTATAGCCACGATTCAAAATGTGTAGTGAGTATCATCATATCCATCTCTGATCATACATCTTGGTTTGCCAGCGCTTTCTCCTTTGCTCTGTCCCAGAGCAATTTTTACTTGTTCAACAAATCAATAATGTAAACTGGACAAAAATCCAGAAGAACTTTGTTTGTCCAAACTAGTCCATGCGGGGCTCAAATCCACAGTTTGTTGAATGATTAAGAATGCTAACAAAATCAGTGACCTAACTCAGCCATTTGGGCTGCCTAACTTGTCTTTGTTATTGTTACAATACTAGTGCATTCTAAATCCCGAAATTTTAGTCTTCAGTCAGCAAGTAGCTGTACAGTACAGATTCTGTCTGATCTGGTCAAAAACCTGACAGGTTTTCTTCTAATATGGTAAAAAAAAATCCATACCTGTGCTGGGTAGCTGTTTTCAAACTCAATCATGTTGAAGCTAGGGTCACCGATAGCAATGGATGCCATCCTAATCACACTGTGTACAGACTGTTTAGACATCTTCAGCAGGTCACCGAGCCATACCTCTACATTACCCTGAAGATGGAATGAAACATACAAGAATGAAAATATATATACAGAATGGCTGTTTGCTGACCTTTCTTTGTTCATAAATTAAATCATCTTCTGCTGGTGATTAGAAAATAACATTTTCTTCAATTCAAAAGTGTTAAATTCCCAAAATGCAAAAGCCGAGCTTGTTTATCTGCTCAAAACAACACAGAACTAGAAATTCAATCTTCCATGAGTACCTGTCATTTAGAGAAAGAAGCAGCCATACTAAGGAATCAAACAGGCAAACTCCCAGACCAACTATGCTAAATGGCGCATAGTTCAGAGGCCACATTGTAGTTAACACCATCACCTAAGGTCAAGGTCAATGTTAAGTAAACTCCATCCCCTACCTGTGCCATGACAGCACTATCCAGACTGATCGTCTCCCCTTCCTGTGAGTTGATAGCCAGAATCTTGTCATAGACCTTCTCATCGAAGGTAACCAGTCGGGTGTTGTCAAATACACTCAATAAGTGGTTCTGAAAGATGGAAGAAGCATGTCATTGAAAGAACAAAATTTAAGTGCACTATTGAAATTTTGAAACATTTTCCAAAACATTGGAACTTTGTATAACAGCTTGGTCTCGAACTACTATCATTGCAAAACTTTGTCTAGTTGGTCTTTGCTGTGATGCAATATTAAGAAAACTGTTCAATCAAAAATTTATTTTGGGATGTCTATGATATTGTTCAAAATTTTGCTTTTAATGATTATTCTTTAGGTAGGATTCTTTACAAGTATTTTCAACTGTGTGAGGGCTAACTAAGGAGTTCATTTTATGAAAAAGTCAAGTTTATCTTTTACCTGAATGGTGTGCGAGTCACTGGCCTGACCGAGGATTTCCAGCAGGGCGGGATCGGACACGAAGAAGAATCTGGGGAAGATGAGACGTTTCTTCTCCAGGTATCCTGTCAGTGATTTCTGACAGATCTCAAGCTGTTCCAGCAGGTGGGGTAGAAGCTGGATCATAGTGTCGTCGCCGACGCAGCAGTTTACCACGTTGGGTTGTTCGTGGGCACGCTGCATGATCTTCATCCAGGATTTGTCAATGTTACTGAAACGCTTGGCTTCCTGTAATGAGGCAATAAGATATGTGAGCATTATAAATGGTTCTTAGTTGTATATGAAGATGTAAAAAAAAAAAAGCTATCCATTCTGAAACTATACAATTATTTTTTATAACTTTCTAACAAGTAACTTTGATATCACCACTATTCCTCGGTTAAGGTTGTCTTTTAAAAAATCTTAAGACTTAAATTTACTTAACATTCATGATCTCCATTGCCAAGTCCATAATGATGCGATTCCAAATAAAATTTTGTCTATAAAAGATAACACCCATAAAATCGAAAATCTCAAAGTTTAACATCCATTCAGTTAAGATGAAATTTGCATCCTTTATAATAAATCTTAAATGACCAAACATTAAAATTAACAAAACTGTACATACCTGAGGCAGCTGTTTGGCAATGTCACCGCCAACAAATACAGCCTCCAGGTAGATCCAGAGATTCTGCACAATGAGCCAGTTCTCTATAATCTCAGTGGTACCAGTCAGTTTCTGGACCCATTCCTGGATCTTGGGCTTGAACGGGGCATTGTATCTGTAAGATAGATTACACCAAAATCAGTATGTGACAACAGTTTTGAGGGTAAATCCTAACTTTATCTTTGCAAATCACCAAACTTTAAGTCATGTAGAAAAAGAGTGCCCATTTTATACATGTATGTTCTTAAGACTTAATTGCGTACCTCTCACTCCAGAGTTCAGTGCTGTACCGATAGGGCACCATGATCTCCATTTTCATGCTGATTTTGCTACATATGAGCCACCTCATGGGAAAACCAACAATCTGCATCAGCGAAGACAAAGACGCAGATCAGCTTTGCGGTAAAGCGGTTACCGCCTTTGTTTTCGCTACTCGGATAGTACAATTCCTCTTCTACTTAAATCCGAAATTTCAAGCTTCTGGCTCTTTTCTGTGCTTGTACAGGCTGCTTTGTGTCGGACCTGTTCGGAAACCACATTGTTGGTTTTCCCACGAGGCAGCTCCTATGTATCTATTTACTAAAAGTGAAGTGTTAAGGCCTATTTCCATGGTATGCTTTAGCATATGTGCTAAAGCATATATGCTAAAAGAGCACATATGCTTTTCCGTTTACACAGTATGCTGAGAGCACATATGTTCTGATTTTCCCTCCATTTACCTGGATATTTATAATTGTCTGTGTTGCAAAACACAAGAATGGAGACTGAGGACATGTTCATGGTTCCAATTTGCATGTTGTTTATTGCACATGCTTATGAGCAGTTGCAGCGTTTATTTTTTATTTTAAATGTCTGTTCTTCTGTCAGTTTTAATTCTGGCTCATTATTTTTTCTATTAGAACTCATTATTGAACAAAGTAAACATACATGTACAAATGCAAAATTCCTTAAGACAGGTACACTAATTATACCTCTGTGGCATTATCAGGTCTTGCTGAGGTTGAAAAAGCAATTAACCCCATTGAACTCTCTGTTGATCGGCCAAAAGCGTATGCTTTTTAGCATAAGGATAGAGCAAGTTCTATTCCGTATGCTTAGCAGATGTGCTAAAGCATAGCAGTAAAAATCTCAATTTAGACGGTATGCTTAGCACATATGCACAAAAGCATATATGTAAAAGCACACCGTCTAAACTAGGCTTTAATCGACTTTCAGACGATAGCTGACTTCGAGAATTCAAAGTTTGAATCAAGAAGACTCACCTGTTGCTAAGCAACGATCCAAGAACCATCAAGCTGTCTTCCATAAAGGCCACTGTCTCACTGATAATGTCACCTATAACATAGACAACACGGAATTAGCATTATAAGTTGGATTTTTACTGGTGATCTTTATTTCACATTTTCCATTAGCAAAATTACATGAAAGTTTTTCCCCCGAGTATTTCCAAACTTTACATTCAAAAGCTCAAATGAATGTATTAGAATTGAGTTTCAAAGTTTTATGATTATCATATCCTCTAAGCACAGTTTCTAGGATAGATAGATCAATTACATCCAGGTTAGCTATTCCAATTACCTTTAAGCAGTAGCTCTCCTCTGGTCTTGAAGCTGCTGAACTGGAAGTTCTGGGAGCTCCAATCATTGACAACTTGCTTCAGTTTGGCTTCAATATCCTTCTCCTTTACTGCAGCAATACAGGTGTCCTGGAAGAATGTGGCATAAAAATAATGAAAGTGTCTACAAAAAGACAGTATTAAAACACTTATTTTCAGATATAAAAAATATTGCTACAATTCAAAACTCAAAAAGTTGCCAAAACTTGTTAAAAATGTGATAGTCAGTGCAATGGATAAAATATGTAAATTACCTAGATTATTTTTACTGCAATATGAGCTTGAAATTCATAAACAGAAATGAAAAATTGCCAATAAAAAGTTTTTGTTTTTTTTTTTATTCAGTTTTACGTCCCTTTCAAGCTTTTTCACTCATATCGAGACGAATCAATCGGTAGGTGGGGCGAAAACCGGAGTACCCGGGGAAAAACCACCTGACACACCCGCAAGCAGAACTTGGCTTGTCCCACATGTGACTCGTGCCCCGAGCGAGGCGCGAACCCACAGCGGTGAGATGATCGAATGATTACGAGCACTGAAGTCAGCGACCTTAACCACTCGGCCACGAGGGCCGCCCGCCAATAAAAAGTGCTTTAAACTGTGCTTCAAGTCATATTGTAAATAGAATAGTGCCTTTTCAAGTACAGCATTTCCTCAACAATTATCAGATGTTCAGCATAGCCTTGCATTTTATCCTTTTTCCAACTACATGTAATTCAGACACATTCTATTTTATATATTCACCTCAATGTCTTCCTTATTCTCCAACAGTGGCGCCTCCATAAGATTCCTGAGCAGGAAGTTGTCGGCCTCGACGTCAAACGTATGTCCCGTGATCTGAGAGAGTTTCTCCCAATGACGAGCCATCATGGCTTTGTTCGCCATCATCTCGAGGAGAGGACAAGTCTCGTTGAAGTCGTCAATGGTTTTCTTCAGCTCTTCATATGCTTTCCATTCTTTGAGAGCTTTAGGGAGTTTTCGGCATCTGCAGACATGACATTATTGAGTGATTGTTTGTTCACCTCCTTATGAAGTTTTTTTCTTCAGTTGCTTCATCAAAATTAGCCAAAGTTAATAAAAAAAATGTGTAAAATTACATCTTGTACAATTAGTTATTTACTCCTGATGGAAAATTATGTCTTACACAGGGTGAGACTGACATCATAGATTCAAGCTCTAGCATCAAAAGTATGCAAGAATAATAATGCAACATATGATATACAAAAGGATGGACAATCTGTCTCTCAACGACTGTTTTGCATCACTATATAGAGCCTTGCAATGCAACACATAGACTCTTGAGAGTATTATTTATTGCATTGAGGTAAAACATTTACATACTTGTTCTGGAAGTCAAGCAGCTCATTGTTGATCTTGTCAATATCGATATCGCTCCAGAGGATATCCTGGTACCCATTGACATTCTCCAACACCACGTTATACAACTGATAAAGTTTCTGCAGCAGGTTCAACTCCTTACGGATCCTCTGTAGGTCTGGGTACTGGGTGACAGGTAGGCCGAAGAGTTCCTCACCGCCAGAGTAGGTTTGGAACTTGCGCCAAAGTTCGTCAAAGCGGGCCTGGTAGATGTTGAGGCGGTCTGAGGCCTCGCGGGGCTCAATGCCTTCAACCATAGGTCCCCTGAAAACATGGTAATGATGACATAGTGACAGAATTATGCTAATATCATGTTCAATAAAGTCATGTGGTATAGACAATTAAAGATATTTTTCAGGAATTTAATCAGATTTTCAAACTGTTTGTTTGCAGATTTTTGCCGCCATGTTAAACATCCTAATCTGGGATCAAATACATTCAAAGAAAATATCAAGTTATCAGCACTGATGATAGTGAGGTAGAGTTGGGGGTAAAGAATCAAAGGGCAGTAACTCTTAACTTACTTGGTATCATAATCACTGACAAACTCGTTAGTGTCCTTGATAAATTTCTCGACACCCTCTAGTAGACTGGCTTTAAATTCAGGCTGGATCTTCAGTAGAGTATTCTGTACTTGGTGAGCCTAGTGAAAAGAACAAAAGTAAAAACAATGAGGCACTCTTCAATACTTAACAAAGCATGGCATTAATCCTGCTCAAAAATGCTAAACTGCCAGCATGCATTGTATTTTAGCAATTTAAAGATTTATATATTTCTATGTTGACACTTTAACAGTCAGAGCATGACTATTTCATGCAGCTGATCAGTCCCTTAGTCTCTGCACAGGTAGTGCAACCTGTCTACTTCTTATGTCTAATTTATTTATTTATTTTTATTTATTTATTAGAAATGTAATGAGTCTCATCCCAAACACAGGAGAAAACCGGTATCCTTTTCATGCATCTATGTGAAGGTGCTTGAGACAAAATATTTTATTTAATTTGATACTTCATGAAAATTGTGAAAGTTTGAGTACCTGAGTATTCAATTTGCTCCATCCATAAGACAGTGAGTCAACTCTCTCTGCATTCCCGTCATTGAAGAGTATATTATATCTGTTCAGCATAGCATAGCTCTCCTCAATAGGTCCAATGGTCATATCAATCCTGATCTCAGCAGAGCGGATCTCCGCAAGTGCGGACATGTGGGAGCGGATATCATCGAGATCTTTGACCGGTCGTGACAGTTTCTTCATCTGCTGGTCGATAAAGTCGAGAATCTCGTCCATGTCGTGAGCACATTTCTCGTTCAAGGCCTTGGAGTAGGCCATTTTCCAGGCTTTGGCCTCGGTATTGAGGGCAAGTTTGAGTGGGTCGGTCATAAACATCACAGAGCCGACGCGGAAACTTGGTTGGATCTCATCCACTTCAGCTTCCAAACGCTGAAAACAGAATCAAACTTTACTAAGAATTTTTTTACTTTAATCAGGGGTGCCTTTATTATTAATGATTGTCGGTAACAAAAATTTGTGTGAGCTAAATTTTGCATTTAACAGGAAGAAATGATATTGGTCTAAAGTTTTGCTATTTCATTACAATTACTGAAATTCTAAAACTGAATACAAAAAACTTTCCATTTACAGATCTTTACAATATATTGTATGCCAAATGATAATACTGGGTTAACTCCATGGCCCTGTCATTTACAAAACATGCTCAATATCCAAAATTTCAAATAGGTACCCAAGCTACCAGTCTACTTTGTTGCATTCATTTTGTAATTCAAATAACTTCATCTCACAGATGAGATATGCCTCCAAAAGATGCAAACAGAACAGCATTCACTACAGGTCCAGATCAAAATGTTCTTCTGTGACCTTGGTCTACACTGTTCACTTCACAAATTGTGGTTTATACCGGTAGTTCTAAATTACAGTATTCTTACCAGATAGTATTTGATCTTGGCCTCAATCTCAGTGAGTATTGGGTTCTCAGCCAGGAATTCCTTCACAGCCTCTTCAGGGTTCTGAAACACAGAAGGAAATATAATCCTGCATGCTGGGTAATAGTGCATGGTTTTCTTCATGACGTCTGCTATTTTTTTTTCAACACATCATGATTTGTAACAAAATCAGTTAAATTGCTGAAATCACAGATAAACTGACCAGGGACCTCCTGAATGTCACTCTTGAAGGTATGGACCTCCTGAATGTCACTCTTGAAGATACGGACCTCCTGAATGTCACTCTTGAAGGTACTGATTACGGTGTTGAGCTGCATCACAACCTTTGTTTGCTGATAATCTTGTGCACACATACTGCTTGTGTCAGAAAATACAACATTGGGATTTACCTTTTCCCAGAGATGTCCATACTGTGAGAACAAATCAAGGACCTCTTGAATGTCACTCTTGAAGGTACTAATGATAGAGTTGAGTTGGATCACTATCTTAAGGACGTCCTTATGTTCGCTGATGATCTTGTGCAGTGGTTTGATCACAGTCGCCGGCTTCATGATGGTGCCTTCTTCATCCTGGTTAGCAGCAGCTGCTTCCATCTCCTGGGGAAGAAGAAGCAAGTCAGATGATTACATGGAATTAATTACTTTCTCTTCCATTATTTTGTCACAGGCTGATAGAGTCAGTTACCTAACCACAATGTTCCTAAGAAAGCCTCTTGGAGACAGTTTATTTATTCCCTACCCCTATGTGTGCAATATAGCTGGTGCTCATTTGCACAAGCTTCTTGCACCCATAGCTGAAAATTTGCTCATCTTGAATTAGCCAAAGAGAGAAAAATATCCAGAAAAAAAATTCATGTGTACAGACAGGACTTATATTTGATGGAGCAGAATTGTCATCATCAATGACTATTAAATGTGCATCACCAAGAATCACCTGCCCCCCCCCCCCCCCCCCCCCAACCCTTATTGGTTAGACAAAATATCACTGGTGAGGATTTCATTTTTGGTTCTGATGAAATGATATAATGCCATTGAGACAACATATTTCTCTAACTGCAGATTCTGAATTTTTTATTTTCTCAGGTTACACAGTTCTATGTACTACATAAGATGAAGAACAATGCGTCTGCATAATGACATATATTATATTCTGTCAACATTTTTTTTCAAAATCGCTTACATGTACCAAGCAGAATGAATGCAACTGTTATCATTTTCTTTTTCTAAAAATTCTTTTCATATTTGAAAATACATGATACACTTATACACTGTGTGAGCAGCAAAATAAGTGTTAATGTATTAACCATGTCAATGAAATGAATTTTAGGCTGACAGTAACCATCTTAGTAGAAACATGTTAAGATAGTCCAGCATACATAACCCCTGGTAATATGAGCTGGTGAATAAAGCAGTCAAATACATAAGCCCTAGTCAAGTGTGATGAGACCTCCTAACATTAACCATAATTCAATGAATATAACTGAAACAGCAACACTCGTAAGGACAAATGTATTGACTATCAAAATACCCAGCTCAAAACTTAAACTCTAGAGGACTGAACACAAAAAACTAAAACTAACTAATTAATGACTACTTCAAAGGATGGGCACACTCAAGGTTGCTTACTACATAATTAAACTCATTCAAGCATTCCATGCAATGAAGGGGGTTGAAATGAGATGGAAATCAATGAAAACAAAGCTAAAACCCTTGGTTTCATTCTTTGTTTAAAAACCTTTTGACTTGGAGTCTTAAATTAACCCTATAAAATGTCTACTATATTCCCTCTCTCTCTCTCTCTCTCTGTATATCTTTCTGTCCATCTGTCTTTGTCTGTCTGTCATCTGTCTTTCCCCCCCTCTCTCTCTCTCTCTGTCTCTCTCTCTGTCTCTCTCTCGCTCTGTCTCTCTCTCTCTCCTCTCTCTTGTCTCTCTCTCTCTCTCTCTCTCTCTCTCAATTACAGATTGTCTTATGCTATAGATATCTCCCATATACTGTCTTATGCTATAGATATCTCCCATATACAAGTATTACCAGAGGTGAAAATAATTGAGAGTATTACATAAGCATAGATGAGACTGCAAAGTTACAGATAGTTATAAAATCTACAGCCAGTAGCATTATATGAGAATTTAATGAAAACATGTGTTTCTTTTTCAATCACCAGTCCAACAGTTGAACTGACCTTTGAAACCTAGGATGAGAGAAGAAAAATAAAGCATTTACAGTTTACGCAAACTTCTTGTACATTTCCCATGATTCATTTTCTATTCAAGAAATAGTTTTACTTTACAGTGAATTATCGTGATTAATGTGGGATGTTGGAGGACAGATTGCCATGTATTAATTCATGATGGTGCAGCCGGAGTGAAATAAATATCACATCTGCCCGAAAACATCACACATTAATCAAAGGTAATTCGCCGTACATGTAAAGTAAAATTATTTCAATTCTAACGTGACTAATAAATAACTATGTACATCTTAAAATGTTTTCCAGTGGACACATTCTCGGATGACATAAATGTTTATGGACAACGTCACAAATATGTCACAAAAACGCCACCTTACGCATGTAATTTTGTTTACAGTGAATTATTGTTAATTTGCAAACGGTGACGTTTCCATTAGGTTCAATGGGAAAGCCAATAACGTCGTGTTAGAATTGAAATTAAATACTGCTTGTTTGTTTTGTAGTTTATCAATTCAACAATTTTTCAGTGATCAGAGACACTGCATCCTGGGTTCCAATCCAAAATCTTGATTTATAGTCTGACACTCTACCATTAGGCTAATGTGCTCCCCAAATTAAATATTGAATTTACTCCAGCTAATAAGCTAATATCCTACAAAACAAAGCAATCTTTCCTGTTTTATCTATTCAAACAGAAAATGGCACATCTAGGAAAATGGAGGAAAATAATCTGACTACATCAAAAGAAAATCTTAAAAAACAGGACCCATTGTAAAACTTACAGTAAATAGATGTGGAAACATTTCCTGTGATGTAAATTTGGAAAACATTGTAACAACATCAATATCAGCGTCATAGAAAGAAATCATGCTATTTCAAAATTCAAACATTTACACACCAACAAACTTTACTGTCGTAAACCGACATCTACTAAAACAAAGTTTTCAAATAAACTGGCACTTTTAATATTCTGGTGTTGTCGAGTAAACATTCAACACATATTGTTTATTCAAGACTTTCTATAGAGGACAAGACAAGCATATATTTAATACTCACACAATGACTTGAGAAGTGGAAAAAAATGATTGTTAAACTGTAACATCTATTTATAGTAACAACACAACCAATGGCCTTGACCTACCTTCTGCTGCTGTTTCTGGTGCATGATCAGGTGTTCCCACTGGGGGATATCCATAGACGCCTTCAGAATCACCTGGACAGCCTTGTTCAGGGACGACTGGAGGTCGTCTAGGCTGGGTTTCATTACAACATTAGGGATCTGGAGGACAATGTCAGCGCAGAATAATGGTGGCTTCTGGTCTTCATCAAATTTGTCCTTGGTGTACTTGTTGGACGTCTGCAGACGACGCTTGATGGCATCCAGGGACAGACGGGTTCCTGAAGAGAAATTATGGTTTGGTTTCACCTTTACAGGTAAATGGCAAACCTCCAAATGTGTTACCATAAAGTCTTTTTCCGGGGGCAAAATAACTAAGCACAGGGAGAATGGCTGTAGAAATATCTTTATGGGCCATATTGCCATACAGGGCTATGCAAGGAGGTCTATTACTGGGTGCTTCATCTGAATGTCAAGTTAACAACTTGTGACCATATGCCAATAATAATATGGTGGTATCTAAATGCTTTTTCAGCTTATGTTTTGGAAGTCAAAGAACTGGTATACTAATGAGACATTATATAAACCATTCCTATATTAGATTTATGAATATTCTGAAGAAATAGCTCACCTTTGACCAGAGCCTCAGTATTCCTCTGGGTGAAATAGTTAAGCAGGGCATAGTAGGCACAGGCAATACACTCCTGGCACCTCTGCTTCTTGTTCTTATGGTCCGGCATATAGCAGGCATATCCTTCCTCTGCGGTGAGGTTCTTAGCATCTTTCTCACTAAGCCCTGCCTTCAGGGTATCGACAAGCTCGTAGACGGCCTTCTCCACTAGGTGGCTCTGACTGTTGAAACAGAATGCAGAAATAGGTAAAACATAGAACATTAACAAAATTTTATCTATATAATCCAAGTATCATACTTTCCAGTCCTTATTCTTTCTATCCATTTAAAATAAACAGCATGATCAGCATCTGTTAGGATCAGGGGGCTCAAAACTCACATTTATGAGTAACTTCAGCATTACTGCGCTTTCATGACATCCCTCCACCCCCACCCCCATCACACAAACAGTACCAACCCATTTTACATTAAATTCACAATGGAACAATCAGGCAACCAGGTCTTATCCTACCCTGAGGGTGGTACCATTGTATGTGACTTTTGCTGTTTCACTGGGTCAAACCCAGTAAATGAGACTTTTTTGTTCTGCATGACCCAAGGTCTTTGGTCCCAAACCCTTCAGCCTAACGTCCTGGGCCAGGTTTTCAAAACTTTGCTAGCTTAACGTCATCGCAATGCAATGGATTCTCACATTTTTTCAACAAAAAATAACAGTGTATTTGTAATATTGCCATTTGAAATTGTAATGAATCATTAACTAACAATATTGTTGGTTTTGAACAACTAGAAAAATTGTGACCTTGACCTACTTGGCAAGATACTTGGAAGCACTATCTATAACCTCATTGGTTATCTCCAGGAATTTCTCCATGGTAACGGGCTCCTCCTCCGGAAGTTCGCACAGAGCCGTCGTCGACATGTCCTCCAGGACGGCCTCAATACGACACTCAAGAATGTCCCCGACAGTTTTGGCTAGTTTGCCAAGCTCCTTCATGACCTTCAGGTTCTTCTCAATGACTGAAATATTGTTGAAAATAATAAAATCAGTTCATAGGGTTTAACTTAGGTGATAAATACTCTGAGTTTCAAAATTGCTGAGTTTCAAAATTGACTCTAAGTGTATAATTTCCTTAAAAGATTTAGGATGTCCTAATCAGACTTTTTGGACTTCATCAGTTGAATAACAGCAAGGTCTCCTTACATAGAAAGTGCAATTTTATCATAGCAATTTCAGCCATTAGTGAACTTGTATTTTTAAAATTCTGTTAACCTTAAATTTTGGCCTGAATATTCACTTACAAGTGTCAACATTGAGTGACATCCAAGTCAGGGAGGTCATTCCGGGATTGAGTTCATCTTCGACCTTGGCCCTGTATGGTTTCATCAGTGGCATCACGACAGGAGAAATACTGTCCAGGATAGATTTGTACTCCTGCAGCATCTCATGAAGGCTAGAAAAGAATGGAAAATTATCAGTGACTGTACGAGGTGCACTGCAACGACAACTGTCCGTGGCGGAGGGCAGTTATCGTTGCCATAATGCACATGATCAGAATTTGTGGATGTCCAAAACAACATCTCCCTAACCTGGCACACAGATACACGGATGTAATGATTTTTTTTTTTCTTCACTGGCAGTTTTAAGAAAACTCCTTTCTGCATAAATATTGCAAAAACAAAGCACTTCAATCACTGCGAAACACTTCAATTGAAGAACGATGACTTTACTTCCATAACACAAACTTGGACACTTCCAATCATCTTCTTTGATTAGACACACCAGTTTATGTGACACCCGGTCAGATTCCCAGAACACATGTTTCCTGGTTGTGTACCTCAGTTATCAATATAAAAATTACTCACTCCACTTGGTACTGTTTGATTTCTTCCTCCTTCACCATGAGAGCCTTCACAGTATCTGGCACGTCCAGGTTCAGGGCCTGGAGGCATTTTGCCTCCTGGATCAACTCGACCACCTGGGGGTCAAAGTTCACAAACAGCTCCTCCGTGTCGGGGTGTCGGATCAGTAGGGAGGCATTCAGGCCAGACTTGGCGGCCTCGACAGCTCGGATCCAACCTCTGTGGTACAGCAGCTAGAGAAAGGCAAATAATAATTTGTAACATGTGAGAGAATTTAAGGCATCTCATGAAAAACAGGACAGAATCAAATGGTTCTTTTCATTCTGCAAATTAAGTGATCAGAAGTCATGAACATTATCATTTTTATGTAACACTTCGGTGAGAATTTGGAAAGTTATGCATTTTCAAAATAAGGAAGATGAATCCAGCTTTAAACAGTCATATGATAAACATTATCAGATACTTGTGGTCCATTCAAATGTAATTTATAAAGATTAGAAACCTCCCCTACCTCATATTCCATGAGTACACCAGCCATCTTGTTGTAATTTCTCACAATCTTCTTAGCCTCTGCATGCTGGAAGGAAATATTATATTGCAGAATGAGGCACAAATATAAAGAAATTCAGAAAATGTCTGCTAAAGTGTAGGATAATATTATGTTAAAAGATAATTCTTTTTAGTCCCCCAGTGACTTTGACAGATGCTATCAACTTTTCAGAATGCTTTTCCTGCAAAATATCAGTGTTTTATGTGAGGTGCCTTACCTGACAATATAATGGTAGACTTGTTTTCTTGTATCTTAAAATTATCATCTATTAACTTCCAAGTAAATTTTTAATCTTCATAATTTTGGGCATTATTTTTTTAAAAGCACAAATTTGATTTTGTTTAACTTCATCACGAAAACGTATCCGTGTAATGTATACCCCTTTAAACCTCACTTTTATATAGCAAAACTGGGGTATGCAGGGGTATAACTATTTTTCTTATTTTTGCTCCAAAACATAGATTGTGGGTACTCGTTAGAACCGCCTCACCGAGGCGGTTCTAACGTGTACCCACAATCTGTTTTGAGCAAAAATAAGAAAATTATCTAAAATTTTCAGCTGAAATTTTCAATTTTTAAAGCTTAAAAAATCTCTGTTTATTACACGGGCAAGTTTACGTACTGTTATAGCTACATCAACACTAACCTTGAGTATTTCTGGCTTTGTCTTGAAGACTTTCATCGGTCCCTCAATCTTCCTGTACAGCTGCCGCGCCCAGGCGATCCTCCCCGCGACTGGTGGCAGATTTCTCGGAATGATCGGATCTTGCTTGGATTTCTGGTACAGTTTCCTAATGCCCTCAAGGTCACGGCTGTAGTTCATGAGGACTTTCATGTATTTCTCGTTCATGTCCAGGTTGGAGCCAGAGATAGCTTCGAACTTGCCAAGCAGTTCAACAGCCTTCTCAGTCTAGAAACAAAAGTAATGTAACAATATGTGCACAATTATTGAATAAGCCTATTTCTTTGATAAAAGAATATTATTGAATAAGCCTATTTCTAAATTGATAAAACTTTGAACATTATCTCAAATTTAAATTGACACAGAAAGAATACAGACTACCTTTTTGAAAGGGGCAATTATGTATATGGGGTGCTACTAGATTTTAAGTATAAAAATCTGATTTTCTTTCAAACAAGCCAAGAACAATATACAAATCTCTATGAATAAGAAAGTCAAATAATATTTTCATTTGGATATCATCGGCTGTTTTTCTTTTTTTTTATTATGAGTATGTAGAAGTAACTAAGCTTCCATTTGAAAGACATACTCTTCACATGAAATGTAATCAACATTTGAATCTTTGTAATTTTATTCTTCTTGAAAAAAAAATTGTGAAGAATTGCTCAGGTAACTATGCAAGTCAACTTACCGTGAGAGATTTGGCAAACCATGTGTCCATGAAGTTCTGTAGCATGCCTCGAAGATTCTCTATCTGGTTACGGAACTCAAGGTAGTCATTGTCAAACTGTAATGAAGAAAATTCCATAGATTAAGTACATATACATGTAATTTTTGTATACAAAAAATATATACATGTACATTAATTCAAGAATTTGAGTGACGAGGAAAATATATCAGGTGTCCTTGATATTCTATCACGCGTATCCCCTACGATAATTCTAATAATTTTGAATGGATAAATCAAGCAATTCAGCCTATCTGACAGACATTTTTTCCTTCTTTGTTCAATATGTGAAAAAACAAAGCTGAATATAAATTTCATATCTACCCATGCTGATCAGGGAGTTTTCTTAGCCTGAATAGTTTAACACCTTTCCCAAACCTTTCCTACTCACTCCCATAGCTGTGCAGCAACGTTTATGTCAGACATGCAAAAATCCTTTATGAATATAATAGACTTAAACCCTATTTTATCCAGTCAACAATCCCATACCTCAGCTTTCCTATGATCAAGAATATCATAATTCTTCTTCTTTGCCTGTTCTACAATGTTCTTGTACTTGACAGCCGTCACCTCAATCCCTTCAATCTTCACATTGGCCAGTCCGGAGAACATCTCAATCGTGTTCATCATGTCTGCAATTCTCTCCAGACGCTTGCAGAACGTGTCAAACTTCCCAAATATGTAGTTCTCACTAAAATAGGACATAGCTTTGTGGCTAATGTTTGATAATATGTCTAATGTTAATGGTTAATGGTTGTAACTAAATTTGGCAGAACTTGTAGCCAAATCCCTTAGATTGGCAATAAAATAAGTTTAAACAGGCAAATAGCAAAGATCTTGTCTGAGTGCTCCATTGTCATAACCACACATTTCAGGTTTGACATATGTAACCGGTTAACCAGTTCACAAATTGCTCATACTTTTACCAGCAGTTGGCAACAAGAAAAAATGTGCTGGACTGGGACATTGAATCAACTGCATTAACTTTGCTGGTAAAATCAGTTTGCCCTTAATGGTTCATTTTGATGTTTAATGTTTTAAGTTTAAGTTTTTCTCACCTGAATTCGAACTGTTTCTCATTTGGATTCTCCCGGAGTCTTTCCTTGGTTTTCTGGAACTGTTTCTGGTATTCCTCGTTCAGCTGGGTACACTCGTTGAGCCGCTTCAGAACTACTGACCTGGAAACCAAGAATTCTTTGTTCTTAAATGTAAAAATAAATTGAAAAAAATTTACTGCTTGAGTGCTCTTTTTCCATCAAGTATTTAACTACTTCACAGTTTAGTTTTCTCGAGCTGATACTAATGTCCATGGTAAATGGAGGAGGTCATGTCAGGATGGTCAGCTATTATAGCCAGTGTAGCCACAATGTTCCTAAGCAAGCCTCCAAATGGCAGATTACCAGCACTTAATAGAGATTTTTCACCATTAACTGACAAAGGTACTTCTTAAAACTGATGTTTGTAATCATTCAATGGTTCACTGACTCATTCATTTTAAAAATTTGCAGTATCTTTGTCATTTATATGTACTTAAATGCAGATAGTATCTTTTACCTTTCATGGTCCCAGATTTTACCCACATCATGCATGATGTATGATTTGCAGGTTGTGATCATCTGATTGGTCACTTTCACAAACAGTGATGTCATTCTCTCTGACGTGTTATAGTACTGGGAAATACTATAGATCATCCTGATAGCATTCATCAGGCTGGGGATATGCTCAATCATGGTGGCCTAAAACAAAACAATGCTCAATCACTGTCATGCATAGAACAAAATTAACTAGAAATGCGTGTTTGTAAAACACTATGCCCCCAACTGTATGCTTGTCCCTAAACTGACAGCTTGTATGATTCATTATTTCATTCGAATTAAGTGAAATTTAATTTCCTAAAAAAGCTGTTCGGTTGCCTTTTTTGCCTCCATCCAGAAACAGAATGTAAGCCTTTGCATACAAGTTAGAAATGGAGTAAAAATTTCAAAATGGAGTTATTTTGTCAAAATTTGATGGAAAGTCCTCAAAAAGTAATCGGGTGATCTTCTTCTCAGCCCCAACCAGTATACCAAATATGAAGGCTCTAACTTAAATACTTTTTCAGATATCTTGCACACAAGATTTTCAAATTTTATTTTAAAAGGGCCATAACTCCAAAAAAAATGCATACCTTGAACATGAAAAAAAAATGCCTGTCAACTATTTTTTCATGAGGAATTTGTATATGAAATTTCAAAACCCTAACATTCACTGTTCAAAAGTTTCAAATTTCACCGATAAGTGGAAAAATCAATCGAAATTTCAAAATTCTGTATTTTTGTAAAAATTTGACGGAAAATTCTCAAAAGTTAATCAGGTCATCTACTCCTCAGCCCCAACAACTGTACCAAATATGAAGGCTCTAGCTTAAATACTTTTTGAGATATCTTGCACACAAGATTTTCAAATTTTGTTTTCAAAGGGACATAACTCAAAAAAGGGGCATTACTTGGTCAAACAAAAAAAATCGGGTCAACTATTTTATCATGAGGAATGTGTATATGAAATTTCAAAACCCTAGCATTCACCGTTCAAACGTTTCAAATTTCACCAAAAAGTGGAAAAATCAATCAAAATTTCAAAATTCCGTATTTTTGTAAAAATTTGACAGAAAGTTCTCAAAAAATAATCAGGTCATCTACTTCTCAGCCCCAACAAGTGTGCCAAATATGAAGGCTCTAGCTCAAATACTTTTTGAGATATCTTGCACACAAGATTTTCAAATTTTGTTTTCAAAGGGACATTACTCAGAAAAGGGGCATAACTTGGCCATACAAAAAAATACGGGTCAACTATTTTATCATGAGGAATGTGTATATGAAATTTCAAAACCCTAGCATTCACCTTTCAAAAGTTTCAAATTTCACCGAAAAGTGGAAAAATCAATCAAAATTTCAAAATTCCGTATTTTTGTCAAAATTTGACGGAAAGTTCTCAAAAGTTAATCAGGTCATCTACTTTTCAGCCCCAACAAGTGTACCAAATATGAAGGCTCTAGCTCAAATACTTTTTGAGATATCTTGCACACAATATTTTCAAATTTTGTTTTCAAAGGGACATAACTCAGAAAAGGGGCATAACTTGGCCATACAAAAAAATACGGGTCAGCTATTTTATCATGAGGAATGTGTATATGAAATTTCAAAACCCTAGCATTCACCTTTCAAAAGTTTCAAATTTCACCGAAAAGTGGAAAAATCAATCAAAATTTCAAAATTCCGTATTTTTGTCAAAATTTGACGGAAAGTTCTCAAAAGTTGATCAGGTAATCTACTCATCATCCCCAACCAGTATACCAAATATGAAGGCTCTAGCTTAAATACTTTTGGAGATATCTTGCACACAAGATTTTCAAATTTTGTTTTCAAAGGGAAATAACTCAGAAAAGGGGCATAACTCGGACAAGAAAAAAAATACGGGTCAACTATTTTTTCATGAGGAATACACACATGAAATTTCAAATCCCTAACATTCACCATTCAAAAAAAAGGCGTTACACACGCACACACAGACAGACAGACAGACAAGCCCAAACCAATATGCCCTTCCAACTTTTTCAAAGTTGGGGGCATAAAAAGTCTTTAAACGTCTCTGCACTTATCATCCAAACAGCACTAAATGGAATATCCAATCAACATAAATCTAAATTTAAGAATCAAGTCTGGGGCTTAAATTTTCAAATCACGAAAACCAGGGGATCAAGACATTTTCAGACTGTGTGGATATGCATGCAAAAATGTTGTCTCGGATGACAAAGTAAGAAGAGAACTTACTGGGGTACACTTGACCAGGGGTCCAAAGAACTTGTCCAGGGTGTACAGGTACTTCACATTGTCTTTGGCTTCATTGGCATAGTCTGTGATGTAACCATCCTAAAAAAACACAAGAACATGTATCTGAATGCACAAAGGTAAGAAACATGAATTTCTAGGTTACTGTAAAAAGCAACTCCTAACATAGACTAAGACCAAGACAAGACTTGTTCACAATGTTAATGATGCAATTTCATTAATTTTTTTTTGCTTTATTTTATCTTTTTACAGTATCTGCTAAAGTCTTGGTACAATAAAATGAGAGGAACTTAACACTTTTTTCTGAAGCAAAGAGAATCTTGCTTTATTACAGAGAGTTTATAATATTGCAAAACAATAAGACTTAGAGGATTACAAGGATAGCAAGACTTCTTACCAGTTCTTTCCATCTTCTGAGTGACTTTGATTTGGCGACCTGTAGAACACCCAGAACAGCTTTCACTCTCGGGCTCTTCATCTGCTCCAGAAGGCTGAAATGTTGAGAACAAATGTCACTTTTTGCGAATATGTGAATAGCAAAATGAAATCTGCAAGATCTTCATGTAAAAATCTCCTGTCTCAATTTCTAAAATATAGATTTCTCATACCTCACTGCATGCATTTGCTCTGACATATGCCATTTCTACACATGCAAATGAAAACTAAACTGTTATTTCTTTTTCGGGTTTGCTTGCTTGCGTTGAGATTTAATGTCTTAGTCAACTATTCTTCAGTCATGTCAGGATGGAATAACCACTTCCGGGGTACTAAACCAGGACTATGGAGGGTAAATGTGTCTCATTCAACGATACACTACAAGAGGGCAAGGTCTCAAATCCCTGACTTATCTCTTTGGAGTCTGATGTTCTATCAATTTGTCCTACTCACTTGTTAAACTTGGCCATTCTAGACTTCCAGTACGAAAGTTCAGCAGTAGGTCCGATATCGTCAGCCTCCCGTCTCATCTGTTCACTCTCTGCTAAGACTTGTTCTATCTGTTTAGACCACTGGGCACACAGGCCTTCAAGCTTCTCTAGGGAGTCTGTGTTTCCAGCTGGGGAGACAAAATTTCACAAATAGTTTTGTTTACATCTCCAAACAGGGCAAAAATGAACAATACTCTAAGAACCAGAGGACCAATGGTCCTGTAAACGCTCACCTGAAACCTGAGATATATACCAATAAACTTGCATGACTAGAATTGTAATATTCATGTATACATATAACCCCAGGGCCGGGTAAGAGCAACCCCTGGAGTCAATTTCTTTTTCAAATCATAAAACTTCAGACCATTTGCCAATTAACTGCAAGTTTTGCCCTTCAAATGACATTTTAACAATTATCCCCATTCAAATGCATGGGGAACCTAAGTTGACCTTGCCGTAAAATAGGTCAAGGTCATCCAAGGGTCATGATTTATATAAACTTTGTAGAGTTTCATTGCCTGATGCTTCATGCCAAGTTTCAAAATCATAGGTCTTCTGGTTCTGGAGAAGAAGATTTTTAAAGGTTTTTTGCTATTTATAGCCATGGCAGCCATCTTGGTCATGTGACATTGACCATTTATATAAACTTTCATTCCCACCTCCTAACAATGCTCCTCATAAAGTTTGGCTTTGATTGGCCAAGCAGTTTCAGAGAAGAAGATCTTTGAATATCGCTGTAATGTACATGTATATTGCCCTGGGGTGGGGGCAGACAGACCCCTGGGGTCCAAATTTTTTCAGAATCATGAATCTTAAGTCCATTTACCCATTTCCTGCAAGTTTTTCCCTACAAATGAAATTTTAACACTTTTCCCCATTCAAATGCATGAGCGACCTATGTTGACCTTGCCGTAAAATGAGTCAAGGTCATCCCAGGGTCATGATTTATATAAACTTTGTAGAGCTCCAGTCACTGATGCTTCACACCAAGTTTCAAAACCATTGGCCTTCTGGTTCTGGAGAAGAAGATTTTTAAAGTTTTTTTCTATTTATAGCCATGGCAGCCATCTTGGTCATGCGACCTTGACCATTTATATAAACTTTCTTTCCCCCTTCCCAAGGATGCTCCATATGAAGTTTGGCTTTGATTGGCCAAGCGGTTTCAGGGGAGAAGATGTTTCATTATTATGGAAATATACATGTATATAGCCCCGGGGCAGGGGCAGACAACCCCCCAGGGGCTAAAATTTTCCATTAACATTAATCTTCTGTCCATTTGCCTATTCCCAGTAAGTTTTACCCATTAAATAGCATTTTACCATTTTTTCCCATTCAAATGCATTGGCGACCTAAGTTGACCTTGCCGTAAAATAGGTCAAGGTCATCCTAGGGTCATGATTTATATAAACTATGATGGACCCACATCCTCGATGCTGCATCCTAAGTTTCGTGGAAATCCGCCCACTGGATCTGGAAAAGAAGATTTTTAAAGGTTTTTGCTATTTATAGCCATGGCGGCCATCTTGGTCATGTGACCTGGACCATTTATATAAACTTTCGTTCCCCCTTCCTAAGGATGCTCCACATGAAGTTTGGCTTTGATTTGCCAAGCGGTTTCAGAGGAGAAGATCTTTGAAATTGTGGACGACGGACGGACGGACGACGGACGGACGCCTGAGCATGGGTATACTATAAGCTCACCTGTGAGCCTTCGGCTCAGGTGAGCTAAAAACCACAACAACTACAAGTAATCTAGTAATCTAAATTGGTGAATCAAAGGAAAAAACGCTTAAACATCCAAGCCCATAGAATGATAGAAGAGCAAACTTTGCCCATGAAGACAATCAATGAGGTACATGCCAGTAACTTTAAAATCAAATATATGATATCTATTTCATAAATTTCATACTTCCAAATGATTCTTCAGCAATTAAATTTGCCAGTAAGTAGTTTGTGCAGTATTTGTAGCTCATAAATCAGTTTTAGCAAGAGCTGTGCATTAATGAAAGTTTAAGAATTTCTTATGAGCTTGTGCCTGACAAATTTGCATTTTGCCCTTGAGTCACTCAGATTGGACTCCAACATTATGAAACACCTACCAACAGCCTGGTAGTCAGCCGGGGATTCCATGGTGTCTATGATGTGTCCCACCCCATTCTCCTCAAGAGTTATTTGCCCTTCCATGTTAGATAAGGCTGCCATCAAATTGTTGATGAACTTCTCCAGCTGTTCTAAGAAGTCATCAACCTGTGGGTTACCGCCATTGCCATTGGTGTCAATAGAGCCCCATTGCTGCAAGAGAATTACATAAAATTTGTAAAATCTGTTATGAAAGGGCACATAATATCAGAGTTATCTGCCCCTCCATGTTAGAAACAAAGTGCCACCATTAAGTTGTTGATAAAACTTCTCCAGTTGCTCTAAGAAGTCCTCTATTTGAGGGTTTCCGCCAATACCATTAGTATCAATGGAGCCCCATTGCTACAAGAGAAGTAGATTAAACTTGCAAAATCAGTTACGAAAAGGGCATATAGTTATCTGCTATAAAAAGTAGCCTTTCATGTAAGACAGTGTTGCCATCAAGTTGTTGATCAATCTAAGAAGTCTTAGTGTAGTATAGAGCCAACAATACAAAATAGTGGGTGTAGTACAATTGACAAAAAATCATAATCACTCACTCATATCTTACCTCTAGTGATTTGAGAGCAGGCAGTACTATTCTGGATAGGTACTTCTCTAGGCCGGAGAGCACACTCTTATCACTACAGTCCATCATGCCAAAGTTGACCTCACTGGCAATATTGGTGGGGGTGATAGGCTTGTTTGTCATGGTACGAAGGAAATACAGACATGTCCCAGTCAGACCCTGTAAACAGAGAATGTTCAGCCTTATTTTAAGTATGTTTCACATTAATTGTAATGCACTAGTCATTTGTAACCATGGCCCTCCAGCCCCAGGGAATAGCGGGGACTTTGACTTTTGGTCCAGCAAATCCCAGATAAAGCCCCACCCTACGGGGAATACTTGTTGGTTACTTTTTTTTTTGAAAACCACTTCTGTTTTCCCCCGCAGCCTGCTATTGTCATTTCACGGCCACGGCTATCCCCCGCCCTCCCCCAGGGGTGGTGGGGCCGTGGTTACAAATGACTAGTGCATAAATAGCAGCAGTCATAGCAGGAGGATCAACTATTGGAGCCACACAGCCTCCCACAGGTAGATTACCTGTACTTAGTGCTTATTTCTTTCACCAAGCTACTGTGCATAGAACAGCTGTTTGTTGAACTCTAGTGTGTCAGGAAAGGGGCTTTAGGCATAGTCAAATGATATTTCTGTGAATTTTAAATCACTGATTTTTTTTCTCTCTCTCAACTGCCAAAATACATTGTTAAATCAAAAACTTGGGCTTTAAAGATTTTAAGATTAGGACTGCATTACATTTATGCTTTTATAGTATAAGTTAGTACAATGACACCTATTAAATTTACATAAACCCCCCACATGATTATGAGATATTAAAGCCTTGAAATTAAGGTGTATATGTATTGTATGTAGTCTTGTAGAACAATAACCATGATCAGAATTAAACCAAATCAGATACTTTTTTCACAAAATCACTGCATACATGTACATGTATATATAAGTATGGCAAAAAGTATACAAGAATAGAAGGTAAAGGCATTGATACAATTAAATTTAAAATCCCAACCCAGACACCAGGTGGGAAAAAGAAGACAGCACAAAACTCACAAAACATCTTAACAACAAAACTGAAGAGCAAGATGACAAGCTCTTTCCCAACAAGGTGGCCTTCCAGCTAGCATCAATGAAATATAAAGGTGACAAGTATGACAGACAGGCAGATAGAATAGATATGAGCTGCACAGCTGATCAGCACCATTGTTTTCCCTACATGGATAGTACAATTCATCTTCTTCCTAAATCAGAAATTTTAGGCTTCTAGCCATCTTCTGTAGCTGCACAGGCCGATTTGTGTCAGACATGGTCTGAACTCCCAAAGACCGGTTTTCTCACGTCGCAGCCCATATAATACATGAAGATAAATCACAGCAGAACCATCTTGGAATGGTCAGTAAAGAGCTTACAGGAGGGCTTAAATAAAAAAATTCTTGCATGAAATGACTAACACAGTTTTTTTAAACACCCAGACTACAAAGTACATCTATGCGAAGTAGTTAACCTAGATATTTTCAAGCTCAGAGAATGGCAAACCTATCTATGACAGGCTTGTTTTTCATTCAAGCATTTATTCATTCAAGCATTTTTCTCAGGACGGGGATAAATGGCAACTAAAAGAACAAACAAATCATAGAATCACTAAGACTAAGCTAGATAAATACCAGTTCATTGTGGAAGAAGACAAAATCAATATGTAGGTCTGCTATAGGAGTTTAAATGGGATCAAAGTTAAGAAAAGATCAATTCATTCCATAGTTTGACAATTCGACAGGATATTTTCTAAAAAAGAATTTCTAAATTAGCCAATATGAAGTCAAAATGGTAGGAGGTACAAAAAGCATAGAATATGTAAACTACATAACAATTGTTAAATGATCCCCCTCTCAAGCGAACTAAACAATTTTTCTTAATGCTCTATAAATATTCATGGCCAATCGAAAGTGCTGTGCTGATCACCTTAAGTCAACTTTTAAAGTGGGTTTCATAAAAGTAGATGAAATGGTTTGTTCCAAAGGTGTAGTGGGAATGTCAAAAAGTGTAAGCCTTTTCAGAACGCTCCTCAAGGAATCGGTTGGCCTCTTGGACCAACAGCGGTGAAAATATTAAGCACTTTGGAGTCTTTGATTACATGAAAAGAAATGCTAAATATTGCACCTAGTGACAAGTCTGTTTAAATAGCAAGCATTTAAACTTAACCATGTGAATTAATAATTGATTTAACAATAAAGTAATAATTAGATTGCTAGTTAACACTTAATTGATTTACGCTTAAATTCACTTAGTTCAAAATCAATTTCAATTCATGCAGTTAGAAGCCTACTCAGTTTCCACTAAAATCGTATATATCATTTGATGGAGCCGTCAATGCATTTTTGGAAAGACACCATCAAAGAGGATAAATGCTGATCAAGAAAATTGGACGCAGGATGAATTTGTCAGGCTAGTGATTTGCAAGCAGGGAAGCGAGGTAGCCGAGTGGTTAGCGCACTGGCTTCTTGTGCTAGAGGTCCCGGGTTCGATCCCCGCCGGCGGCGAGGAAAATTTGTTGGTCCGAACTTGCTTCCCTTTGGTGTCATTTGCAGGAATGACATGATAAAGTGCGCCGTCCTTCGGATCGGGACGTTAACTGGAGGCCCCCTGTGCAGGGACAGTCATCCCCTGTGCAGGTTAAAGATCCCTACACAGGTTCTATCCTCATGCATGTAGGCTCATCCTGCAAACACACCGGAGTGTACAATGTACACCTCCCAAGAATAATCAGAAATTGATTGATGGGAGTAACAAGAAAACAAAACAAAGCAAATGTTGGCTTGTAAGTGTCCAAAAGATGGGCCGCAAAAGACATAGGTTTGTTTGTTTGATTGAGTACTAAATATGTCCCTGTCAACAGTTATGGTCATGTGACTCTTGTCAGGACGTTGCCTTCATTTTATGGGGATTCTACCAAACATTAGGATGTCATGACATCCAAAATGTGCTAAAAATATATTCATCCAAGTAAACAAGTGAGTTTTTATGTAATTATGGATGGTTGGTTTGACTAAACCACTTTTGGGTAGGCTCAGACCTTCGAAGCCATTAATTGACCAGTAGTCAAATGGTCGGTCAGTCAGTTATAAGGTTTGCCTGGAGGTACAAGCAGCTCACCTATTTCTCATGGCCCACATGTGCGGGGACCCATATTCCCACCCTCCCCCACTGCAAAGACATAATGTTATGTCAATGTGAAGAAGCTGGCAATTTTGATAAAGCACCAATGTTTGACTTCTCTTCCGCAGACTAAATACCCCTACCCCCAGCCCCAAGGTGTGAGTCAACAATTTTCTTACCTCATTGTCACCTGTTGTAATGAAAAGTTTCTTCTGTGGGTTGGCAGCATTTGTGTCTTTCTGGAAAATGAGAAAAAAATTTCAAATGAAGATTATTCTCTCTGTTATACTTTTGGTTGGTTGTATGGTTGGTTGGTTTGGGGTTTAACGTCCCATCATCAGCTAAGGTTATTATGGAGATTGGATTTCTGTTTAAAGTCTCATCGGACAGACTGGACAAGCCTTTGATCAAACCAGAGACCCCTGGTTTGCATGGCGAGTGACTTAACCACTGCACCTCGGAGGCTTCTGGATAAATTTATTCTTTTGGAGATAAAGTTTAATGAACATCACCTGCTCATTTGAACACTGGTAAGTCCAACTGTACATCTTTTCTACCAGGCATACCCAAACATTAATATAAAATATGTACATTGTCGTACATATGGTCATGGTACATGCATGTTGACTTTGTGCTTTTTGTTGCATCGGTGTAAGCTTTTCTCTTAGTGCCTGTGATCCAACTTAGACATTGTACCTATTTATCCTCAGGAGCATTGGAGGGCTTAACTGGTGCTTGATATGGGTTAAGTTTTATTGAGATCAAGGAAACTGAAAATCTGTAAAAGACTGTCCTATTTGTTGCACTATTTATTTTCATTACATTTCAAACAGATATTACATAAATGTACATACCACCTGATAGAAAAACATCATTTTTCTAGCACCATCAGCAGCAAAGAAATTTTCAAACATCTCAAACTGAAAAAAAGAATTTATACATTACATGTATGTTACAGACCAAATGTATTCTGAACACGAAAATATAAGATACTTGTACCATGAATGAAAACAGAAACTTTAAAGCCTTGAACTGATTTAAACATAAAATTGAGATATGGGAAAGCATCTAATCATCAGAACTGATGCAATTTTATATGGCCACTACCATATGAGCCACGACATGAGCCTCGGGGTTTCCGACCAGGTCTGACACAAACCAAGCTGTACAAGCACAGAAGATGACTAGAGAGTGTAAATTTTAGATTTAGAAAGTAGAGGAATTGTACTATCCGTGTAGCGAAAATAAAGGTGCTGATCAGCTGTGCAGTTACTGCACAGCTGATCTGCGCCTTTGTTTTCGCATAGGCAAAAATCCGATTTTCTCACAATGCTGCTCATATGAAATTGAAATTTCTCCCAATCCAGACTCAAGAGTATCTATGCAGCTATTCAGAACTTTGGCAAAAAGTTGTTAAGCAGTTCTGTGGGAAAGCATAGATCCAAAATTTGATCCTTATGCAGTCTTGAAAGGCAGGGCAAACCATTCAAAAATGAAATCTGTTTTTCACATACATATTATCATATGACGCTGCTGTTTTCCAGTGCTAAACGTCATGTCATAAAAATCATATGACCACACGTGTATTAACACTTTTGCTGGAATATGTAACGTCATTGTCAACGTCCGTAACAACAATGTAAATTTTCATTGAAAATATGTCCACTTCGAAGGCGATAAAATCCTATTTTAAAAGTCATATGATAAAACAAATCTTATAATCGTGGTCATTTCATATGAAATTTATGAAACTGGCCATTTAATAAATTTCATGAAATGACCACTCGTGTAAGATCCTCTATATATGAATATTAAAATTTCAAGATCCTTACCTTTTCATCAGCAAGAATGTGATCTTCAATGTTGTTCATTTCTAGTCCTAGAGCATCGGCCAGCTGTTGGAACATGTGCTGGTGACGGGCATCAACCTACAATGATACAATGATAAGCATGAAATCAGTCACAATTTATTTGATTAAATGGATGCTGGATGTCATTGTTAAACTTCTACAGTTGGATGGGCATTTATAATGCTTGGTTCAGAGGTTCTTTTTACATGGTTTGGAGGTTGAATTATATTATCAGGTTTGTTGAAAAAAAAAAAACTAAGTTGCCATCATCTAATAATGGAGTCTCAGGTTGATACTGCGAGCAATAACCAAATGTCCATGTGATAATCTCTAATTGTAATTCATGTAGCCTTGTTTTGGCACTGCTTTCCTGCCTGATGTCTGGGTTGGGATTCTCAATTTAATTAGATCAGTTCTTGGTCTTTCTATCCTTAATTTTCTCATAACACTTTTCATATGGAACTTGAAAATCTTGGGTCTTTAAACAATATTTGAATAGCTAAACTTGAAGATCATAGAAACCACTCCATTTTATAAGTCAAAGACTTAAGATCTCAGTCAAAGTTTGATAAATCTTTCCCAAAGTAGGATAACTTAAGCCGAGAGGCGAGAAAACCGGTCGGGTTTCCGACCTGGTCTGACATAAACCGGCCTGTACAGTCTCAGAATATGGTTAGGAGCTTGAAATTTCGGATTTAGGAAGAAGAGAAAATGCACTATCCGAGTGGTGAAAACAAAGGCGGCGATCAGCTGTACAGTTACTGCACAGCTGATCAGTGCCTTTGTTTTCACATAGGCAAAAATCCGGATTTCTCACTTCATTATGGCATTTTGTTTTATTTTCACAGAAATCTGTAGGAATATAAGCAATGTGGAAGACTTGACAAAAATTTAACGTAGTCTGTAAAGTTGTTTGAATTTGGATTTTTGAGATAGCTGAGGTCTTGTGTCCCGTACAGTGCATGCAATCGACTTTGATTTATTTTCTTATTGGAAGCTTTTTTTTTTTTCTTTAACCATAACATATAAAGTTTTGACAACAGCCTAAATCGAGAACAATTACATACATGTATGGTAATATGAATATTCCCCTATTACTAAACAATTTTCAAACTACATGTACAGTCAGAGATTATAAATCTCTAATCTTTTAAATTCAATGAGGCTTTCTTATCAAGCCAAATAAAAAATCTATTGAACTGTTTAAGTCAAAGGAAATCCGCCTTTGTCAACTGTTTTACATAAAATGTCTTTTATAAGCCTACAACGGGTTATCTCCATGTTATTAATATGAATGAGCGGCATAACAAGAAAACATGTCTGTGATTTTCACCCAAGTCTGACAAAAACAGTACCGTAAAAACAAACGTTCAGCTATTGGCTAGGAAATTTGAATGACATTCGAGGAATCGAATAATCAATGTTACAACACAGAAGTGCTGATTAAGCCCTTACAATCGCATGAGAAAAATGCAGCTTTTTTTAATTAGGCTACATACATCTTTGCCTAGACTCTTCAGAACAGTTTGAAAAAAAATATAATACATTCATATTAAAATCATGACAATGATATAATAGATCATGTATTCTAATCATATATGACATTTTTGTTTTTCAAAGTGACATACACACATGGGGTGTTGAGGCTCATAATACACCCTAAAACAATTCTAAAGCCCAATTCACATGCCCAGAATTTTGGGCTTAAGTCTTTATTTAAACATAAATTTTAAAGATCATGTGTGTTTCTTTGTAGATTTTGAATGAAGATATTAGTATATATTCAGGCTTTTCTTTCTGAAGAATAAGAAAAATTATCTGATGGGCTAAAGGCATATTTCGGCTGATATTCAAAACTCTATTTCCAAAAAACAACTCACTCATACGCGTATGCTCTTAAAAGTAAAAAAGATTATCTAAAACCAGTTAATTTTATATGTTCTTCGTTTTAAACAGACACACTGGCAGCATACACTATTCGTTCATCGAGCACAATAATTTTACTCAACTTTTCACATGTACACACATACTGACACACTTAATTGCTGAATGTGGTTAAAGAAATACTGTAACTGATATGTACATGATATATAGATTCATGTAAATAGCAAAACAGCAATTCAAACACATCAATTTCATCTCAAAAGCAACCTGCCAAGAAGCAGCACTTCCCACAGCAGTTCCCAGAAGAACAGCTAATGAAGGTATTATGCTGATGACTACAAGTACATGGAGTCAGAAGTTTAGCTATGATTACCAACAATCTGCATAGGCGAAAACAAAGGCGCAGATCAGCTTCGCGGTTACCCGCGAAGCTGATCAGCGCCATTGTTTTCGCTACTCGTATAGTACAATGCCTCCTCTACTTAACTCCAAAATTTCAAGCTTCTGGCCTGCTTCTGTAGCTGTACAGCCTGATTTGTGTCATACCTGTTCGGAAACCACATTGTTGGTTTTCAATTATGACATAGACCACCCAATACCAATATTGGATGGGACGTGGTAATCGCCATTCTGATGTGAAAACGAAATTGATTTATTTTTCACCAAAGATGAGCATCATCAGGCAGAGATAAGTGGTGTTACTGACAAGATGTCAGATTTCTGACATTATTCCACACAATGCTCAGTAACAAAATTAATTCAATCAGATGATGCGCTAGTCACAAATGCATAAGTGTCAATCTCACAGATCAGCGAATACCATCTTTACCTTTTCTTCTCCTGATTTCACAAATACCATCGCAAAGCATTATATGACATTTAAAAAACGTATGACAATAAACCTGAAAATCTGCAGCTGCTTTAGTAGCTTTACAAAAGTCAGCTAAAACCGCTTATCCCATATGCATTTTGGGACCATGTACAAGTACATTTTATTTGTATTATGTCAGTGAAAAGAATACTGAAGCTTTCAATCTTACATATAACTCAGTGGGCACATTTTCTGTCATTTCAGCTCGGAGATTGTGAATGATTTTAGTTAAAAATTTGGACAACACTCATATCACAATTCTTTATAAGTAGATACCAGTACAGTACATATTAAATAGGGAGACAAAATCATTACATGGTAAACATATACATGCATGTATTATGCAATCGCTATGCAAACTGTAGATAAAATTTTGACAGAATATGTGCCCTATATCACACACTCATAACATTAACAGACATGCTTACCATTAACTGATTCTATATAGTCATTAAATAAAATCATGAAAATATGTTTACAAATTTATAAATGAAAATATTTTCATTTTACAGCAATTTTCATCTTTTGGCACACTTTATGCACAAGCCATCATATCTCTCTAGATACCCATTATAATTTACACAAATTAAAGATGAAGATTGGATTTGTAAAAGAATCTGCATTGTTCGATCCAATGTACCTGTAAGTTCTGAACTTGTAATTAACAGACTAACGCATCAGGAAAACATGTCCGTGCAATGTATACCCCCTTGAACCCCAATTTTATATAGTAAAACTGGGGTATGCAGGGGTATACCTATTTTTCCTATTTTTGCTCCAAAACATAGATTGTGGGTACTCGTTAGAACCGCCTTGCCGAGGCGGTTCTAACGTGTACCCACAATCTATGTTTTGAGCAAAAATAAGAAAAATATCATAAGTTTTCCAGTGAAATTTTTCAATTTTTACAACTTAGGAAAAATCAATGTATTACATGGGCATGTTTTCGTAATGTAAACAATACTAAACAGCACATGCAAGATTTCAAATGCTTTAGCATGTTTAGTACAACCTCAGCTCAAACATCTGAATCCAGTCTGCTCTATTCTAAATTATATCAAACATTATGAGACTAGGAAAGCTATGCAAACGTCCCAGCAACCCTAGGAAAAAGCATTCACATAATGCGAGATGCAAGTCAAGTAATCTCTATTTCATGAAACCACTATGGCTACTACACGCACAGGTGTGACACATAGGTGGGTTTCAGTGGTCAATTAATTTTTAGCATTTTTGGAATTCATCTATTTCACTTTGCTATTGCTTTGTGCGATCTAGTGCATCATTTAAAGGCTATGAACAGCAAACAGCAATGAAGAAATCTTTTCTGAGTAATGGATGTTATACACAGTTCTACATGATTACATCCATCACTCATATTTCTGACAGTAAAGATTTTTAGATGTTGTTAAAAGATAATATTTACATTTCTGATGCAAAGTCATAATGAATCTACAGAACTGAAATGCGATTCATATACCGAGCCAAACATATAACGCAACACAGTTATTGCAGGTTTTTCGCATTCTAATGCAATGTATTACGTTCTACCCGACATATGATGGTCAGCTATCACCAATGAATGAATTGGTTACAAAAATTTTAGATTTCTGGGCATGGGTCACTGAGCTCGAATCTGATTGGTCAAAACGGTTATTTTGCTGGCATGCGCCCACTGAGAGATTCTGGAAATCAATTTGCACACAGATTGCTTCTTTATGGATCGCCCAGTGAGGTTCGATGAGGTAATTGCAATATGGACCCAAAATTTCAAATCAAACTTTGCACCATTGAAAATTGGACGTTTAATACTACGCATTCCATTGAACACAATAGAAAATGGAGTTAGTGAAAAATTCTAATAGGGAATGTTTTTAATGAAACCTTTGTGAAAACATGTGCATTCCTTCATTCAGCATTGTTAGAAAACACAACAGCGTCCAATTGTTGGGACAGGAACGTCTATAACAAATGTTAAAATGTGGGTAAACTAGAATGGTTGGGAGTAAAAATGAGTCTTCAACTCTGTTTAAAATCGAGCAAAATTGACCCTTTGACTGTAAAATTATTCATTGACTAAAATAGGGCAGTGGTAACCCTGAAAACCGACAGGGATTTCTAGGGTACGAATACATGTCACATGTCGCATTCTGGAAAATCAAAATGCATTTGATTTTTTTGCCAAGACCCTGCCTCTGAAAAATTATTAATTTCTTGAGACACATAACACAGAATGTTAAAAACAAGATCTTATGAGATGGTTCGATCGTCTGGCAATCTTATTCAGTGGAGGAAAAGTTTATTTGATACTGTTCTTGTGTATAACAATAAAAATAAACCAATGTTGCGTTATAAGTTTGGCTCAGTATAGTTCCATGAACAACATCTTGTCATGCAAAATCACATGATCAAACTTGACGTCATAAAAAAACATGGCTCTGATCAATATGATTGGACGTAAAGGTCATTGATGCCATTCCACTGTTTCAACACACACTGTGTGTAAATTTTCTATTTGCTTGTAAATGTGATCGCCTTGACAAATTTTTAACAAGCGATCGATAGAGAGAAATGAATGTAAATATAAGCAATGAGTTTAATTTTTCTGATGTTCATGGAGCTATGAACCGCAGTGGGCCGCTAGCAAAGCTTCAACCCCTTCGGTGTTCATTCACTTTGCACACGACCCACTGTGGTTCATAGCTCCATGAACATCAGAAAAATGAAATTCATTTATCAAATGAGGGTGAAATACAGCATCTACATCATGCTTCAGGCCAAATGCCCACAAAGCAAAAATGAAAAAAAAAAAAAAATGAAAAGTATACATGTAAACATATAAACACACAAAAAAATGACCACTAAACCCCACCTACAGTGCATCCCCTGACATTTAAAAAAAGCCATCAGTACACCATAGCTCACCTGAGCTCTGCGTTCCTCTCTGATCTGTTTAGCTTGTTTCTGCATCTCCTTCATTGCCTCCCCTGTCAAGATAACGGCCTTCTTCTGTGGACCCTGAAACAATGAAGTAGAAATGTTTTGTTTTTCATATTATTGCATGTTCTGAAATTTTGTTACTTTCATTCTGTGATTTATCTAATTCTGAATTGTCTGAATTATTAGCATGTTCTTAAATTTGCGAGTGAGTTCTCATGCAGTGCATTATATAAAGCTTATAGTAACTGTTTATTAAAAAGAATTTTGAATTTGCAAGGCAACATATTCACAAAATAATATTAGCAAAAATTAAGTTCTTACAAGCATTTCCGAATTTAGGATATCTATTTATCCATAGATCTATGGGAAATATACAATGCATGTACACATTCTTCTTACACAAATGAATGGCAGGAAAAGTATGTTTAATGCCAGCAACTTTCTAAAAAAGTAGCTCTGAGCGCCCAAGTCATGATACATTGTAAATTGGTCTCTAGGATTTTCTGCCAGTTTTAACAAAAGCTAAAAGTTTTAAATTTTAGAGCTATTGATTCAAACCACAGAATCTGATGATAGTTAGGTTTTAGATTAAGGATTTTTGGAAATTAAGATCAGTACAGAAAAACAAAGACACTGATCAGTTGCAACATTCGTTTTTGCATTGGCAAAATGCAGGTTTTCTCATGATATGATTCATTTGGGATTTTATGGTGATTTAATAAGAAGAAATAAAATTCTTAGACCAAGGAAACTGGCTATACTATCCATATTAAGCATCTTTGCCTTTATCTAGGCAGCAATATATATGAATAATTTATTGCGATCAGCACTGATTCTACTTAAAGTCAATCATTTGGTTGTGAATTTGGAGGATTTATGAAGGCATTTAAGGTACTGGGATCATTATCAAGTGAGTCATTGATTTCTAAGTGTTTATTTAATCAATCAAAATTTCATATCTTATTCCTTTAGAAAAATGAAATGAATCATAGAAAAATAAACAATGTCGCAGTGTTAAAGACCATTTTGGATACAATGGAATAGTGGAAAATGAAAACTTGTAACTTATCATTTGAGTCGCCTCATGAGAAAACCAACAATCTGCATATGTGAAAGCAAACCGCGAAGCTGATCACACCTTTGTTTGCCCTACATGGGCAGTTGAATTCCTCTTCTTCTTAAATCCGAAATTTCAAGCTTCTAGCCTGCTTCTGTGACTGTACAGCCTGATTTGTGTTAGACCTGTTTGGACACCACATTGTTGGTTTTCTCACAAGGCGGCTCATTTGTTTGTTTGATCAAAGTTAACATTGATCGAAGTTAACAATGTTTAGAAGAGTCCGTATGGAGCCCACATTTCCTTGGTATATAACCAACACTATATGAGCCACATCACGAGAAAAACAAGTCTTCAGGGTTTCCGACCAGGTCTGACACAAATTGGTAGGTCTGACACAAACTGGCCTGTACAATCACAGAAGAAGGCCAGAAGCTTGAAATTTCGGATTTAAGAAGCAGAGGGAATGGACTATCCACAAAGCGAAAACAATGAAGCTGCATCTTTGTTTTCGCATATCAATTTGCAATGATCCGCTGGTCTCGTTATGCGGCTCATAACATACACCTGGATCTCTTTATAAAATGGTTTGTTACAACACAGTTTATATATAGCACTGATCATTGCTGGACCCCATACACGGCTAACAAACCTTTAAATGCGTAACCGCGGTTAAGAAAAGAAATCCGATTCATGTCCTTCCGGTTTCGCATCAGATGACCAACAAAAGGTAAACAAACTTTTGCAGCTCGTGTTTCCGAGTAAAATATTTCGATTCGAAGACAAATATTATAACTCTCTCAATGCTATTTTATTAGTTAGACATTGCTATATTTGGACCCCAAAGGATTTCCAGAAATTTTTCTTTACAATCATGATTTTTATTCCCTACCCCAAAACACATGTTGGGATTGCATTGTACACGACGAAAATGTGGGTCAGTCGCAGGGATATTTTTAGATTTCCGCTCATTACGTCCATATTAACGGAAAGGAATACAGTGCGCAGATGATTTTAACATTGTGTGAGGTCTGGTGACAGTTTCGTTGCCTCTGGCCAATGCAGTCTATGCATATGTGGTTAAAAGCTGTGTCAACATTTCGGTTACGAATTTAATCATTAGAATGATAGCAATATAGTCATTATAGAACACATGTATTAAAGTTTTTGTTTTTGTTAATTGTTTTACGCTGAAGATTATTGTCACATTCTCTCGTCCTTTCTTAGTAGTTGCTTACTCAAATTTGGTGTGTTTGTGATATTTGCAGTGAAAATGTTTGATATAAAATAATACACACTATCTATGAAATACATGTAATACAATAGTTCACATGCATGATATTCCTGTTCATGAAGACGATTTTACAGCATTCTGTATACTTTAATTTGTTTTTTCTTGGTTTTATGTCTTTCAAAACGCTTTACAGGGAAATGAATACCATAACTTGAACAGGTTGAGGTTTTCAAACGTATCTTGAAATATATCCTTCATATTTTAATGATTAAATGCGTACCCATCTTTTCCTTCCCTTCAAATCGATAATGACGGGCACTAACACAACGAAATACTGGCACAGACATCAGATGCAATTTAGTTAATACATATCTGTAAATTTGTCGTGGAACAATCACTAAAATTTGATATTTACCTGCAAATTGTCCAATTTTTAGTTGTATTTCGCCGACTTTGGCCTTGTTGGAACACAATGTTCGAAGAAGGGAATAAATAACTCAAAGACCATCAAATTATTTTGCGAGCTACTTTGGTGCTGAGTTACAATAGTAAATAAGTGACAAAATAGCATTCATAGATAATCGATATATTTCTGTACTAAAATATAATCATCAATCGATCCTAGTAGTGTATGTTTTGTTTACCTTTTCTTGGTCTTCATATGCGGAACCGGAAGGGCGTGAATCGGATTTTCTTTCTTAACCGGCGGTTACGCATTTAAAGGTTTGTTAGCCGTGCCATATGGTTATTTTAAAATATTTTTGCTATATATCTCCTTATAATACAGATTAGATAGCTAACACAGAAATTGGCTTGGACCCCAATGATCGTATTATATAGAGGTTGTAGTGTAGAAGCAAAGGTATGATCAAACTTGAGATTCTCAGACTCTTTCTCGACCACTAGGCTAGTGTGCCTCCTAAATTTTGAAATATGAAATAGGGCATAACAGTAGTGCATCAGTCATTAACAGATGGGGCCAGGAAATAACAACTGGTTAAACCCACCTTAATGCCTGCAGCTCCAGCCATCTTAGTGGCAAGGCCAGGAACAACTGACTTTTTCCTCTCATCTGTAGTTGCTGAAAAAAGAAAAGAGAGGTGGTGAGAAAAGTGTTGAAAATATTTCCTTCCAGGGGTGGATCCAGAATTTATGAAGAGGGGGTTCGAAAAGGGAGTTTCGTTTGCCTAATTTCAGACAAAATTCTTGAAATTCCCCATGAGAATGAAGTAATTTGGGTTCAGAGGGGGGTTCGAGCGAACCCCTTTAACCCCTCTAAATCCGCCACTGCCTTCATCTTTCTGTAAAAGTATGTGTCAAGGCAGAGAATTGCTATAAAAGTTACTATTTATGGGACAAGCCTCTGTGGCCTAGTGGTTAAGCCACTCTTCTTGTAACAAGTGGTTGTGAGTTCGATCCTTGGCTTCTGAAGCTCCAGTCCTTCGAATGAGACTTTAAACCTATGTCTCATCTCTATAGAGCAGGATGGAACACACAAATTAACCAAACCTTTTATGGTGGTCAGTAAAATGTAAAGCAGCTCAAATTTAACTATACTGCCTGGACCCACCAAATTTTAGAACTAAAGAGGACTGCAGGGTATAGATATTACATGTAATAGGACAATAAAAATATTGTTGCACTAGGAATACCTTATTCATTCTAATTAGTGTACATGCTCCAATTAGCACACACCCTGCTAAATGTTTCCAAAAATTATGTGCATAAGCGCACACTGCTCACCTAGCATACTGGTATTTTACACTGTACTGGTTGCATTCAAACTTAACCTTAAATGTCTGAACACTATTTAGCAATGATTGTAACACTATGGCATCATCATTGATACATGTACTTTGACATTGCTATTTTGGCAGTTTTATGTGCTGCTTTCGTTTGTTAGTAATTTTGTAACCTTAAGTTACTTTCAAAAGTTACAGCTATAAAACAGTGTGCTAATTAGAACAAATATGGTATATGAACAAATACAAGAAATGGCTTTATTCAAATACAAAAATCAATTGTAGACTAAATCTGTATGTAAACTCTTACTATTTAGCTAAAAAAGTCCAAACAGCCCTTTAAACACAGATACATGTATATGAGCCGCCTCATGAGAAAACCAACAATCTGCATATGCGAAAACAAAGGCGCAGATCAGCGCGAAGCTGATCAGCGCCTTTGTTTTCGCTACTCAGATAGTACAGTTCCTCTTCTTCTTAAATCCGAAATTTCAAGCTTCTTGCCTGCTTCTGTGACTGTACAGCCTGATTTGTGTCAGACCTGTTCGGAAACCACATTGTTGGTTTTCCCACGAGGCCGCTCATATTTGAACAAGCATGTACTTCACACTTTAAACATATTAAAGATTAGAACTCTTGAAAACTGGACATACTGGGCCACCTAATCTTTGACAATAAATTTTGAACCATTTTTCTGTTACATGTTGCTGACCTCAGCTGACACCTTAGTATAGATTCCATGGCATTTTCGCTCAGAAATAGGGCAAAAACATGGTTCAAACCCCCACAGAATGTAAGGCATGTTTTGTGCCATGTCACAGACTAGCTTAGATCTATTGCATTTGGTTAATATTCACACTGGTCCGTCATTACGTACAGGAAACTAAAGCAACGTATATGTAACTAAAGCGCAACGTATAGTTTCTTAAAAAAAATGGCGGATTTTTGTGGACACGAATCGGTGAGTAAGATTTGTTTATTGATTCTGATGTTCATTTTTTGTTTATCTTAATCAAACACACCTTACGGACCAGCAAAACTATTGTGTTATTTGCCTCGATCGGTACATTCTGCAAGAAATCACCCATTTAAGTATAATGTTCGACACCCTTAGACAGCTGATTGCCAAATCGTGTGTTTTGAACTTCTCCGAGAAGAAAACCTTATATTGTGGTCAAAGTTCGATGGTAAATGGGTTGATTTTTGATGTCGAACATAGATACTGACCTAATAAGACGATCTGGCCAAAAAAAAATTTCAAATGTCCTTTGATAGCGAAATTATTAATGATTTTTCGTTACAACGCATTCGACACCTAAAACGGCACAACGAAAAAACAACTAAAACGTTCTAATTTGGGTAAAATAAACCTTATTACGATACTGTATGTAACATTCTTTGTTACTATAGCGTTTTATTTCATCCAAAGTTTTCATTTGTATACTTTTATCTCAAGATTTGCTGATATAGCTCACAGGTTGAACCATAAAACATTAAAATAGGCATCAAAACCATCATATGAAGCCAAACTCGAGTTTTATGGCGACTTAATGTTTAAATTTAAGAAAATTTTGGATGAGAGTAATGAAAAGACAAAATCTGATCATTTTGCTGTTAAATTTAAAAAAAAAAGATAGTCAATCGATATCGAAGAATCGGTTGAATTTAATGCAATATACTGCATGCTTAGTTTTTAATCCAGATACGGTAAAAAACTTTACTTTCCTCTTTAAGCCCCGTTTACACATTCACGATTTTCTCTACGATTCACCACGATTCACCCCGATTTCTCATGGTCAGAAAAATCGGGATGGATCGTGGTGAATCGTGGCGAAAAGTGGAAATATTCAGTATCTCTACGATTCTAGTAAGAATGTCCACGATCTTAGTACGGTGTCTGTAAGGTATCGCTACGAATCAATGACGATTCATGACGGCAACGCTACGGTCAATGAGGATTAACCACGATGGCACAACGAATGCTCACGGTGCTTGTACGGTTCGATAGGTATTAGTACGATTCACGGCGGTAGCCGTCGTGGCCAATCGTGGAGCTCCGTAGCGAAACCGTGGATGATTCGTAGGGCAACCGTACCCAATTCGTGGTGAATCGTGAGAGTTCGTGGTGTAAAAGATTCCACGGTTTCGCTACGGAGCTCCACGATTGGCTACGATCTCTCACGAATAGCCACGAATATAGCTACGGTGTCAGTACGAATAAGCAAGATTCCGCTACGGTTGCGCTACGAATTAGGCCACGCCCATTTACCACCACGATTCGCCACGGTGCGCCACGAATGTTTTAAACAGTTTAAAACTTCCGTAGCGCTGCCGTAGAGTTTCCCGAATCATCACGATTCATCAAGATTCACCACGATTCACTACGGTTCTACTACGAATGACCACGGTACACGACGATTTTACAAATCGAACCCCCTTTGTAAATTGGAACCCCCCTTCCAGAAATCCTGGATCGGCCCCTGTATAAACAGCATCTGGATTTTTTTCTGAAATATGAATGAAGCCATGAAACGTGAAATTGCAATTTGCAATTTTGCATGCATCAGTCATTTTCCAAAACACAATCCGAGATGCTGTCAGCAGTTAATATATGCCATGTATAGCCTCCACACCATTCACTAGGTCGCTCATTGCAACAGCAAAGTAAAACCTAAAATAACTCCAAAACACGGAAACAGAATCTAAATCCTTCGGGCAATATTACCTGTCTTGGGTTAACTAATCGTCAGGTCACCCTCGCCCAAGGGCAACAATTGTATATTGTTCATTATGAGCAGCATCATGAGTAAACCGTTTTTTTTTTTTTTTTTTTTTTTTTTTTTTTTTTTTTTTTTTTTTGTGTGTGTGTGTGTGTGTTATGCAAAGCTCAAAGGCGCAGATCAGTTGTAAGGTGCAATCAGAAAGAGATTCCCACTCCAAAAACCGAGGTGGGAAAAAACCAAACATGGCTCTTATACCATGAAACATATCCTAAGCCGAATGAGCAGCTATTTTCCCAATAGGTGGCCACTCAGTTACCTTAACTTAATTCAAAATATGAAAACATACATAAGGCGCCAACAGCACAAAAATTTTAAACACCAAGACATAAAACAAAAATAACCACCACAGAAGTATCGCCTTGGAACGATCAGTAACACAAAGTTACTGGCGGGCTTAAACCGGTTTTAGAAGCTGATCAGCTCCGTTTTTTTTTTTTTTTTTTTCAATTTATAGACAGAGGAATCCCTTATTTTCTCCAAATAAAATATGCGAGTACTCTAATTGTACAACACGTTTGTATTTGATCTGGTCGAGAACCCCGAAGACAGAATGTGGAAGTCAGTTTTGACCACCTCTTAAAGTGTTCTCTACATGCATGACCATATAAGGTAAACCACTAAGTCAATGACAAAAGACAATGTACAGGTAGTTATCTTATTCACATACATAAAAGGTATGCCATGTAGTGAACCAGAACATTCAGGGTCAATATCCATAAATTAAGGGGGATGGTCCGGTAGTTTCTGATTGAAAAAATGGGTCGAGCTGACATAGCCGAGACTTACTTGGACAAGAAAATTTGGATCGAGGTGACTCGGAACCCATGTATTATTATTATTATTATTATTATTATTATTATTATTATTATTATTATTCATGCCTATGCAATTGTAAAGTTTTTTTCTCACCTGTAAAACAATGATTTTCAGTTATAATTCTGATTTTTTTTTTAATTTTGCACAAGAAATAGATTGTGGGCAGACATTAAGAGGATCTAACTGAGTCCATAGTATCGTAATAAGGTTTATTTTACCCAAATTAGAACGTTTTAGTTGTTTTTTCGTTGTACCGTTTTAGGTGTCGAATGCGTTGTAACGAAAAATCATTAATAATTTCGCTATCAAAGGACATTTGAATTTTTTTTTTGGCCAGATCGTCTTATTAGGTCAGTATCTATGTTCGACATCAAAAATCAACCCATTTACCATCGAACTTTGACCACAATATAAGGTTTTCTTCTCGGTGAAGTTCAAAACACACGATTTGGCAATCAGCTGTCTAAGGGTGTCGAACATTATACTTAAATGGGTGATTTCCTGCAGAATGTACCGATCGAGGCAAATAACACAATAGTTTTGCTGGTCCGTGAGGTGTGTTTGATTAAGATAAACAAAAAAGGGACATCAGAATCAATAAACAAATCTTACTCACCGATTCGTGTCCACAAAAATCCGCCATTTTTTTAAGAAACTATACGTTGCGCTTTAGTTACATATACGTTGCTTTAATTTCCTGTACGTAATGACGGACCAGGGTGATATTGGTCAATATTGACACTGGTGATACAAATACCCTTTAGTCAATAAATGTTAACACTCTAGACAAAATGTTCAAACACTACTATCAGCTATAACTGCCGTTTAATGAGAAGCTTTCAGACCAAAGTCAAATAAAAGAAAATAAAATTTTGTAGTCTTGAAATAGTCTAGCCTTTGACTGCATGACATAAAAGAAAAAATATACCCAGTAATGGTGTATTTTATCAGTTTAAAAAAAAAACTTAAACTTAAAAACCTATAATACTTATAGTGTATTTATCAAAATGTTACATTTTATTCAATATTAACCAGTTTTAAGGTGTGCATTTTTAACAACCAACTAGGCCTGGTAGCACAGCTTAGCAACACCTGTGGGTGTACATCATGTAGGTTAGTTAGTCCCCAAGAATCCAAACCGTACATGTGGCTCCTTTGGCTCTGGACTGTGCCTGGTTTGTATTTTACTTGGTTCAGCGAAAAGTCTCGGCATATGTTTGTATGATGTATTATAAAGCAGTGTTCCAATGGCATGTAGCTGAGACTTTAAAACCAAGTTTACAGCTTCTTATGACCTTTGCTGTTGGTTGGATGTAAATGTTTAAATAACATACAGATCATATTATTATAAATGGAGAAACAATGATTGAGCAATCAAGAACACATTGAACAAATACATTTTCTAGTATTATGTATAGCACCTCGTATGATTATTATTAATTTTAATTATTTATTTCATTTTTATTTTTTTTTTGAAAAAGTTATTACTTACTTTTGTTAGTTACAGAAACCAATGGTGGTGCAACTTCCCCTTGTTCTGTGTCCGGTTTGGGGCTCGGTGGCTTGTTAGCCTCCTTTTCCCCGGGCCCGGGATCTTGCTCCGTGTCGGCCATCGTAACTCCTCCTTTTGAAGATAAAAATCTACCAGATTTCTACTTTTTCTACACTACTTTCTACTCATGAATGAGTGTCACCAGGCTAGACCTGGAAGTGTCAACTTCAGTAAACAAAAGTAGTTCCGACAGGTACCATTACAGGTGACAAAAGTAGTTCCCTAATTGGTCCAAAACTAATTAACGGAATCGTACTTGGCAATTAGCGTTGTTTGAACTTACAAGATTGTTTTTTTTATCATAAAAAGGGTCAGTATTGTCTGAAATTTCCATCAAACGCTGAAACGATAGAAATTATGTGCGGAGTGATATAAATGTCAAATGTCCAAAATGCCCCGAAAGTTCGTCTCCATGGCTACAGGTACACAATCTTAATTGTCTCACCTGTGGATTAAAGAGACTGTTTTGTATTTTTTAATCAATATAACGCAATCGATCCAATCCGATAAATAATGAAAGAACGGATTTTAGCTGATTAATTCTTCCACAGACCTACAGATAGCTCATAAAGATCAAATCCTGATAAAGCGTTAAAGTATACCTGATACAGGTGCATGCCAAAAGTATTACATGTGTATGGGTGTAAAAGACTTTTTTTTTTTTATTATTTAGAACAGAAGATACAGATGATATATTACATTGCTCTTATCAAGTTCAGTTCGATTAACGAGAAAGAAGATGGCAGACATTTCATTTTTTCCCACAGCATGCACAAGTTGCAGAAGAAAAATGATAAAATAAATAAATAAAAAGAAAAAAAAAGTATTTACATTTTGGATATTAATCATTCAAACTGGGTCTGCCTAAATACAGTAAAGTAGCGCAAAGTGGCGTAAAGAGGCGTAAAGTAGCGCAAAGGGGCGCAAAGTGGCGTAAAGTTGGCGCAAAGTAATGTAGACTGACATAAAACCGTATTATTTATCAAACATGAGGTAAATGATACACTTTCAGTCAAATGCATGCATGCAATTCGCATGTAGGGGTGAGGAGGGGGCGGTGATGGGCGCAACATATAGTCTGATGAACAGAAACTTATTTTTTTTTTTTTTTTTTTTTTTTTTTTTGATTATTTTCGGCAATGTTTTGAAATGCAGAAAAACTATTTGTGATTGTGTATCATGATGGGTTTGACGGAAGGTACGGGGCATTTATTTTATGATGGTAGGCTTTTTCTTATGTTCATAATTTTGATACATGTATGTTAGAGATAGGCAATGTCTCTGTTACTAAGTACAAAGTAAAGTGTCGCAAACGTGGTGAAATGCGTCAAATATTGATTGGAAATTGTGGTCGTTTTATTTTTTGCTCTCAGAATTTTAAAAGAAAGAAGAGAGAAATAATTTTGTGTATTCAAAATCCTTTGTGTATTAAGATCATGTGTCTTTAACTCAATAAAAGGTGTGAAAACGTGTGTCCGGTTACCGTGCGGTAATCGAATTATCAGTCACGCGTCTGTTTGTAAGGTTGTAAAACAATCGGCTACTGTTGTTTAGCGCGTGTCATTAATTAGTGATAATCATATCAGGTTTATTTAATTTGAAATGTTTGTAATTTTGAATTACGGAATGTTTTTACACTGGCCTTAGTAGTCCAATGGATAGCGCATCAGAATAACATGTCCATGAAGGAATATATCATTTTATATAGTAAAACTGGAGGTGTTTTTTTTTTTTTTTTTTTTTTATCCGAAACAAAATGTACTGGCTAAAACCGCCTCGCCGAGGCGGCTCTAACGTGTGTCTACAATCAATGTTTTGAGCAAAAAATCCCAGACTTCCGGTTTTGATGATGGCGTATACACAGTGTTTGAAAACAATCGAATAGTATATCGAGTATGTAGCTCCTGTAGGGGATTTTGATATAATATCCAATTAACGTTATAGACATAAAACTTATGAACTGAAAAGGAAAACTGTCATTAGATATCAGACTGTCTATAGAAAGGAGCCAGATACTGCTTGACTATCTAAAACAAACTTTGATTTTCATGCTTACTTGCATGTAATTGCTTATGTAATTACTTATTCGCGATTTGTAAAATCACAATCCTAACAATTTATCAGCCATGCCAAATTAAAATGTTAAACCCAAAGCGTACGGGTACGCGACCCATTTCCGTGAAATACCATTTTACGTACATGACGGCATCAGCTTTACCTGACGTTATGTTTGATCTATAGAAGAATCGGACGTAAGCTGCCATTTTAAAAAAAAAAATCTGTTTTTGGTCGCAGTGCACTGTACATAATGGTCTAAAATGTTCTTTTTCCTAAAACATGCTAGTTTGGTGGTGGGGTGTCATGTGCGCATGTTTCCGTCATTCATATTTTTGATATTCGTACTCAGTTGTATAAGGAATAATTAATGTACACAAAGGCACAGCCGAATATTCACCTGAAACGAAATCGTGACTCGCAAGGTTTTCCGAAGAAGCGAAAATATAAATGAAAATGAAACATGCGCTAAACATGCGACCATGCAGTTGAGCGCTATTAACACAGTCTGTTCGTCTATTGTGCGTCCTCTCGTATATAATGGTAATGCCGGAAAACGTAGGATAATCTTTTTTTTTTTTCTACTCCAAATGTTAATGCCGGTATACCAGAAGACTAATGAATGTTTAGTCCAAATGCCTGTGAATGACGCTTTAGTGCAAACTAACTTTGGATGGGGGAAAAAAGTAATTGCTCAAGGATTGAACGTATCATAGTCGCGCAATCGTAAAAGCTAGATTAATCTCGGAACCAAAATATGTAATAGATTCGAGAATTAATGAAATTTAACATCGCGCAAACATTCGTGTTGCAAAAATAGTGCTGCACCGATCAAATAAAATTGTAACACCATGCATGTCTCCGTTTTGGGAATAAAAGTATTTCTGGCGAAAAGAAATATTAAACCCTATGGGCGGTTTGCCTTTATTACGTAGGCATGTACCAGCCGGGTATCGAACCAGCAACCTCTTGATTGCAAAGATAATACTCTATCCATTAGACCACCACGGCCGGTATGAAACGTTCTTATTTCAAATTAGGAAATATTTCCTTATAAATGTATAATAAATGACACGCGCTATCAGAGATTAATTCAACAAAAGTAGCCGATTGTTTTAACACCTTACAAACAGACACGTGGCTGATAATTCGATTACCGCCCGGTAACCTGACACACGTTTTCACACCTTTTATTGAGTTAAAGACACATGATCTTAATATACAAACGATTTTCAATACACGTAATTATTTTTTCTTCTTTCTCTCCATTAACAAATATACCCCTTTATAATTATAAGAGCAAGATATAAAAACGACCACAATTTCCAATCTATATTTGACATACATACATATATTTCACCTTGTGTGTGACATTTTGTAGTTTGTAAGAGAGTCATTGCCTATCAGAGTATCTCTAACATATCAATATTATGTACATAAGAAAAGGCATACCATCATAAAATAAATGCCCCGTACCTTCCGTCAAACCCATCATGATACATTTATTCTGCACTTTAAAACATTGACCAAAATTAATGCAAAAATAAGTTTCTGTTCATCAGGCTATGTTAGCGTTGCGCCCAACCCCCTCTCCTAACCCCTACATGCGGATTGCATGCATGTATATGACTAAAAGTGTATCATTTACTTCATGTTTGATAAATAATACGGTTTAATGTCATCCTACATCACTTTGCGCCAACTTTACGCCACTTTGCGCCCCTTTGCGCCCCTTTACGCTTCTTTACGCCACTTTACGCTACTTTACTGTATTTAGTGACATCGATTCAAACTATCTATTTGAATTATGCTTAGGTAGCAATCCACAGTTTTTAGAGCATTTTTCAGTTAATTTAGCTAGATCCGCCAAAATTGGTAATAGCTCTGTCCAATCTGGTGAACAATCCGATTTCTCCCATAAAATCATTAAATCGAATGTCTAACAACAAAATAACATCATTTAAATCGCCTAGCAATGACTATCACCCTACCTGTGTTGGGGATATTTTCCCCTACCCCCTCTTTCAGACCAGTGAATTTTCGTAAAATATGCCTAAAGTCTGGGCCCCCGTGCATGTTCTGTGCAAAAGGACGCCCCATAAATCGCATGCACATACTTAGAGAATCTACCCAGGATCATAATGAGCAGTGCACAAATATGTGCCATCCAGCTACTTTTTTCGCTATTTGTGAACAAAGATAACCCCTACAAAGTCGACAGTGAAGAGCGTCACCGGCTATGACTGGCGAGCGATCCGGGATCCTTATATAATCCCGGTTTTTACCAGTCTAAAAATAGAAAATAAGTATTTTTCACATGTTTGAGGCATAATTGATCCGATTTGGGGAAAGATGTCGGCAGATTATTGAAAGAGGATAATTTACAGCCCAATTTCATGCCCTACCCCTTAATATTGAAATTTTTGGCCCACCTCAAAAGTACGAAACTGTGAATGGAACCTTAAAGAAATACTTTTTGCACTAGTTTCTGGCAATTTTCGTCTCAAACTATTCTTTAACATAATTCTAATTAAATTCAGGCAAAGAAAGTGGATTTGCATTAAAACTGGCCTTTCAGGAGGAGTCAGAACGAGTCATATGGTTTCGAGTCATTTTTAGGTCAATTTTTGAGGAATAGAGCCCCAACTAACCGCATCCAGCTTTACTCACTCTGTGGTCGTGCGAGTGACCAACAGATCACGAAACAGTTATGTCCATACATTGGGCCACCTGATCAAAGGCAACTGAGACCTTGAAATGGAAATTTAAAAAAATCGGTTATTGCTTTAAGGTAGCAATCCACAGTTTTTAGAGCATTTTTCAGTTAATTTAGCTAGATCCGCCAAAATTGGTAATAGCTCTGTCCAATCTGGTGAACAATCCGATTTCTCCCATAAAATCATTAAATCGAATGTCTAACAACAAAATAACATCATTTAAATCGCCTAGCAATGACTATCACCCTACCTGTGTTGGGGATATTTTCCCCTACCCCCTCTTTCAGACCAGTGAATTTTCGTAAAATATGCCTAAAGTCTGGGCCCCCGTGCATGTTCTGTGCAAAAGGACGCCCCATAAATCGCATGCACATACTTAGAGAATCTACCCAGGATCATAATGAGCAGTGCACAAATATGTGCCATCCAGCTACTTTTTTCGCTATTTGTGAACAAAGATAACCCCTACAAAGTCGACAGTGAAGAGCGTCACCGGCTATGACTGGCGAGCGATCCGGGATCCTTATATAATCCCGGTTTTTACCAGTCTAAAAATAGAAAATAAGTATTTTTCACATGTTTGAGGCATAATTGATCCGATTTGGGGAAAGATGTCGGCAGATTATTGAAAGAGGATAATTTACAGCCCAATTTCATGCCCTACCCCTTAATATTGAAATTTTTGGCCCACCTCAAAAGTACGAAACTGTGAATGGAACCTTAAAGAAATACTTTTTGCACTAGTTTCTGGCAATTTTCGTCTCAAACTATTCTTTAACATAATTCTAATTAAATTCAGGCAAAGAAAGTGGATTTGCATTAAAACTGGCCTTTCAGGAGGAGTCAGAACGAGTCATATGGTTTCGAGTCATTTTTAGGTCAATTTTTGAGGAATAGAGCCCCAACTAACCGCATCCAGCTTTACTCACTCTGTGGTCGTGCGAGTGACCAACAGATCACGAAACAGTTATGTCCATACATTGGGCCACCTGATCAAAGGCAACTGAGACCTTGAAATGGAAATTTAAAAAAATCGGTTATTGCTTTAAGGTAGCAATCCACAGTTTTTAGAGCATTTTTCAGTTAATTTAGCTAGATCCGCCAAAATTGGTAATAGCTCTGTCCAATCTGGTGAACAATCCGATTTCTCCCATAAAATCATTAAATCGAATGTCTAACAACAAAATAACATCATTTAAATCGCCTAGCAATGACTATCACCCTACCTGTGTTGGGGATATTTTCCCCTACCCCCTCTTTCAGACCAGTGAATTTTCGTAAAATATGCCTAAAGTCTGGGCCCCCGTGCATGTTCTGTGCAAAAGGACGCCCCATAAATCGCATGCACATACTTAGAGAATCTACCCAGGATCATAATGAGCAGTGCACAAATATGTGCCATCCAGCTACTTTTTTCGCTATTTGTGAACAAAGATAACCCCTACAAAGTCGACAGTGAAGAGCGTCACCGGCTATGACTGGCGAGCGATCCGGGATCCTTATATAATCCCGGTTTTTACCAGTCTAAAAATAGAAAATAAGTATTTTTCACATGTTTGAGGCATAATTGATCCGATTTGGGGAAAGATGTCGGCAGATTATTGAAAGAGGATAATTTACAGCCCAATTTCATGCCCTACCCCTTAATATTGAAATTTTTGGCCCACCTCAAAAGTACGAAACTGTGAATGGAACCTTAAAGAAATACTTTTTGCACTAGTTTCTGGCAATTTTCGTCTCAAACTATTCTTTAACATAATTCTAATTAAATTCAGGCAAAGAAAGTGGATTTGCATTAAAACTGGCCTTTCAGGAGGAGTCAGAACGAGTCATATGGTTTCGAGTCATTTTTAGGTCAATTTTTGAGGAATAGAGCCCCAACTAACCGCATCCAGCTTTACTCACTCTGTGGTCGTGCGAGTGACCAACAGATCACGAAACAGTTATGTCCATACATTGGGCCACCTGATCAAAGGCAACTGAGACCTTGAAATGGAAATTTAAAAAAATCGGTTATTGCTTTAAGGTAGCAATCCACAGTTTTTAGAGCATTTTTCAGTTAATTTAGCTAGATCCGCCAAAATTGGTAATAGCTCTGTCCAATCTGGTGAACAATCCGATTTCTCCCATAAAATCATTAAATCGAATGTCTAACAACAAAATAACATCATTTAAATCGCCTAGCAATGACTATCACCCTACCTGTGTTGGGGATATTTTCCCCTACCCCCTCTTTCAGACCAGTGAATTTTCGTAAAATATGCCTAAAGTCTGGGCCCCCGTGCATGTTCTGTGCAAAAGGACGCCCCATAAATCGCATGCACATACTTAGAGAATCTACCCAGGATCATAATGAGCAGTGCACAAATATGTGCCATCCAGCTACTTTTTTCGCTATTTGTGAACAAAGATAACCCCTACAAAGTCGACAGTGAAGAGCGTCACCGGCTATGACTGGCGAGCGATCCGGGATCCTTATATAATCCCGGTTTTTACCAGTCTAAAAATAGAAAATAAGTATTTTTCACATGTTTGAGGCATAATTGATCCGATTTGGGGAAAGATGTCGGCAGATTATTGAAAGAGGATAATTTACAGCCCAATTTCATGCCCTACCCCTTAATATTGAAATTTTTGGCCCACCTCAAAAGTACGAAACTGTGAATGGAACCTTAAAGAAATACTTTTTGCACTAGTTTCTGGCAATTTTCGTCTCAAACTATTCTTTAACATAATTCTAATTAAATTCAGGCAAAGAAAGTGGATTTGCATTAAAACTGGCCTTTCAGGAGGAGTCAGAACGAGTCATATGGTTTCGAGTCATTTTTAGGTCAATTTTTGAGGAATAGAGCCCCAACTAACCGCATCCAGCTTTACTCACTCTGTGGTCGTGCGAGTGACCAACAGATCACGAAACAGTTATGTCCATACATTGGGCCACCTGATCAAAGGCAACTGAGACCTTGAAATGGAAATTTAAAAAAATCGGTTATTGCTTTAAGGTAGCAATCCACAGTTTTTAGAGCATTTTTCAGTTAATTTAGCTAGATCCGCCAAAATTGGTAATAGCTCTGTCCAATCTGGTGAACAATCCGATTTCTCCCATAAAATCATTAAATCGAATGTCTAACAACAAAATAACATCATTTAAATCGCCTAGCAATGACTATCACCCTACCTGTGTTGGGGATATTTTCCCCTACCCCCTCTTTCAGACCAGTGAATTTTCGTAAAATATGCCTAAAGTCTGGGCCCCCGTGCATGTTCTGTGCAAAAGGACGCCCCATAAATCGCATGCACATACTTAGAGAATCTACCCAGGATCATAATGAGCAGTGCACAAATATGTGCCATCCAGCTACTTTTTTCGCTATTTGTGAACAAAGATAACCCCTACAAAGTCGACAGTGAAGAGCGTCACCGGCTATGACTGGCGAGCGATCCGGGATCCTTATATAATCCCGGTTTTTACCAGTCTAAAAATAGAAAATAAGTATTTTTCACATGTTTGAGGCATAATTGATCCGATTTGGGGAAAGATGTCGGCAGATTATTGAAAGAGGATAATTTACAGCCCAATTTCATGCCCTACCCCTTAATATTGAAATTTTTGGCCCACCTCAAAAGTACGAAACTGTGAATGGAACCTTAAAGAAATACTTTTTGCACTAGTTTCTGGCAATTTTCGTCTCAAACTATTCTTTAACATAATTCTAATTAAATTCAGGCAAAGAAAGTGGATTTGCATTAAAACTGGCCTTTCAGGAGGAGTCAGAACGAGTCATATGGTTTCGAGTCATTTTTAGGTCAATTTTTGAGGAATAGAGCCCCAACTAACCGCATCCAGCTTTACTCACTCTGTGGTCGTGCGAGTGACCAACAGATCACGAAACAGTTATGTCCATACATTGGGCCACCTGATCAAAGGCAACTGAGACCTTGAAATGGAAATTTAAAAAAATCGGTTATTGCTTTAAGGTAGCAATCCACAGTTTTTAGAGCATTTTTCAGTTAATTTAGCTAGATCCGCCAAAATTGGTAATAGCTCTGTCCAATCTGGTGAACAATCCGATTTCTCCCATAAAATCATTAAATCGAATGTCTAACAACAAAATAACATCATTTAAATCGCCTAGCAATGACTATCACCCTACCTGTGTTGGGGATATTTTCCCCTACCCCCTCTTTCAGACCAGTGAATTTTCGTAAAATATGCCTAAAGTCTGGGCCCCCGTGCATGTTCTGTGCAAAAGGACGCCCCATAAATCGCATGCACATACTTAGAGAATCTACCCAGGATCATAATGAGCAGTGCACAAATATGTGCCATCCAGCTACTTTTTTCGCTATTTGTGAACAAAGATAACCCCTACAAAGTCGACAGTGAAGAGCGTCACCGGCTATGACTGGCGAGCGATCCGGGATCCTTATATAATCCCGGTTTTTACCAGTCTAAAAATAGAAAATAAGTATTTTTCACATGTTTGAGGCATAATTGATCCGATTTGGGGAAAGATGTCGGCAGATTATTGAAAGAGGATAATTTACAGCCCAATTTCATGCCCTACCCCTTAATATTGAAATTTTTGGCCCACCTCAAAAGTACGAAACTGTGAATGGAACCTTAAAGAAATACTTTTTGCACTAGTTTCTGGCAATTTTCGTCTCAAACTATTCTTTAACATAATTCTAATTAAATTCAGGCAAAGAAAGTGGATTTGCATTAAAACTGGCCTTTCAGGAGGAGTCAGAACGAGTCATATGGTTTCGAGTCATTTTTAGGTCAATTTTTGAGGAATAGAGCCCCAACTAACCGCATCCAGCTTTACTCACTCTGTGGTCGTGCGAGTGACCAACAGATCACGAAACAGTTATGTCCATACATTGGGCCACCTGATCAAAGGCAACTGAGACCTTGAAATGGAAATTTAAAAAAATCGGTTATTGCTTTAAGGTAGCAATCCACAGTTTTTAGAGCATTTTTCAGTTAATTTAGCTAGATCCGCCAAAATTGGTAATAGCTCTGTCCAATCTGGTGAACAATCCGATTTCTCCCATAAAATCATTAAATCGAATGTCTAACAACAAAATAACATCATTTAAATCGCCTAGCAATGACTATCACCCTACCTGTGTTGGGGATATTTTCCCCTACCCCCTCTTTCAGACCAGTGAATTTTCGTAAAATATGCCTAAAGTCTGGGCCCCCGTGCATGTTCTGTGCAAAAGGACGCCCCATAAATCGCATGCACATACTTAGAGAATCTACCCAGGATCATAATGAGCAGTGCACAAATATGTGCCATCCAGCTACTTTTTTCGCTATTTGTGAACAAAGATAACCCCTACAAAGTCGACAGTGAAGAGCGTCACCGGCTATGACTGGCGAGCGATCCGGGATCCTTATATAATCCCGGTTTTTACCAGTCTAAAAATAGAAAATAAGTATTTTTCACATGTTTGAGGCATAATTGATCCGATTTGGGGAAAGATGTCGGCAGATTATTGAAAGAGGATAATTTACAGCCCAATTTCATGCCCTACCCCTTAATATTGAAATTTTTGGCCCACCTCAAAAGTACGAAACTGTGAATGGAACCTTAAAGAAATACTTTTTGCACTAGTTTCTGGCAATTTTCGTCTCAAACTATTCTTTAACATAATTCTAATTAAATTCAGGCAAAGAAAGTGGATTTGCATTAAAACTGGCCTTTCAGGAGGAGTCAGAACGAGTCATATGGTTTCGAGTCATTTTTAGGTCAATTTTTGAGGAATAGAGCCCCAACTAACCGCATCCAGCTTTACTCACTCTGTGGTCGTGCGAGTGACCAACAGATCACGAAACAGTTATGTCCATACATTGGGCCACCTGATCAAAGGCAACTGAGACCTTGAAATGGAAATTTAAAAAAATCGGTTATTGCTTTAAGGTAGCAATCCACAGTTTTTAGAGCATTTTTCAGTTAATTTAGCTAGATCCGCCAAAATTGGTAATAGCTCTGTCCAATCTGGTGAACAATCCGATTTCTCCCATAAAATCATTAAATCGAATGTCTAACAACAAAATAACATCATTTAAATCGCCTAGCAATGACTATCACCCTACCTGTGTTGGGGATATTTTCCCCTACCCCCTCTTTCAGACCAGTGAATTTTCGTAAAATATGCCTAAAGTCTGGGCCCCCGTGCATGTTCTGTGCAAAAGGACGCCCCATAAATCGCATGCACATACTTAGAGAATCTACCCAGGATCATAATGAGCAGTGCACAAATATGTGCCATCCAGCTACTTTTTTCGCTATTTGTGAACAAAGATAACCCCTACAAAGTCGACAGTGAAGAGCGTCACCGGCTATGACTGGCGAGCGATCCGGGATCCTTATATAATCCCGGTTTTTACCAGTCTAAAAATAGAAAATAAGTATTTTTCACATGTTTGAGGCATAATTGATCCGATTTGGGGAAAGATGTCGGCAGATTATTGAAAGAGGATAATTTACAGCCCAATTTCATGCCCTACCCCTTAATATTGAAATTTTTGGCCCACCTCAAAAGTACGAAACTGTGAATGGAACCTTAAAGAAATACTTTTTGCACTAGTTTCTGGCAATTTTCGTCTCAAACTATTCTTTAACATAATTCTAATTAAATTCAGGCAAAGAAAGTGGATTTGCATTAAAACTGGCCTTTCAGGAGGAGTCAGAACGAGTCATATGGTTTCGAGTCATTTTTAGGTCAATTTTTGAGGAATAGAGCCCCAACTAACCGCATCCAGCTTTACTCACTCTGTGGTCGTGCGAGTGACCAACAGATCACGAAACAGTTATGTCCATACATTGGGCCACCTGATCAAAGGCAACTGAGACCTTGAAATGGAAATTTAAAAAAATCGGTTATTGCTTTAAGGTAGCAATCCACAGTTTTTAGAGCATTTTTCAGTTAATTTAGCTAGATCCGCCAAAATTGGTAATAGCTCTGTCCAATCTGGTGAACAATCCGATTTCTCCCATAAAATCATTAAATCGAATGTCTAACAACAAAATAACATCATTTAAATCGCCTAGCAATGACTATCACCCTACCTGTGTTGGGGATATTTTCCCCTACCCCCTCTTTCAGACCAGTGAATTTTCGTAAAATATGCCTAAAGTCTGGGCCCCCGTGCATGTTCTGTGCAAAAGGACGCCCCATAAATCGCATGCACATACTTAGAGAATCTACCCAGGATCATAATGAGCAGTGCACAAATATGTGCCATCCAGCTACTTTTTTCGCTATTTGTGAACAAAGATAACCCCTACAAAGTCGACAGTGAAGAGCGTCACCGGCTATGACTGGCGAGCGATCCGGGATCCTTATATAATCCCGGTTTTTACCAGTCTAAAAATAGAAAATAAGTATTTTTCACATGTTTGAGGCATAATTGATCCGATTTGGGGAAAGATGTCGGCAGATTATTGAAAGAGGATAATTTACAGCCCAATTTCATGCCCTACCCCTTAATATTGAAATTTTTGGCCCACCTCAAAAGTACGAAACTGTGAATGGAACCTTAAAGAAATACTTTTTGCACTAGTTTCTGGCAATTTTCGTCTCAAACTATTCTTTAACATAATTCTAATTAAATTCAGGCAAAGAAAGTGGATTTGCATTAAAACTGGCCTTTCAGGAGGAGTCAGAACGAGTCATATGGTTTCGAGTCATTTTTAGGTCAATTTTTGAGGAATAGAGCCCCAACTAACCGCATCCAGCTTTACTCACTCTGTGGTCGTGCGAGTGACCAACAGATCACGAAACAGTTATGTCCATACATTGGGCCACCTGATCAAAGGCAACTGAGACCTTGAAATGGAAATTTAAAAAAATCGGTTATTGCTTTAAGGTAGCAATCCACAGTTTTTAGAGCATTTTTCAGTTAATTTAGCTAGATCCGCCAAAATTGGTAATAGCTCTGTCCAATCTGGTGAACAATCCGATTTCTCCCATAAAATCATTAAATCGAATGTCTAACAACAAAATAACATCATTTAAATCGCCTAGCAATGACTATCACCCTACCTGTGTTGGGGATATTTTCCCCTACCCCCTCTTTCAGACCAGTGAATTTTCGTAAAATATGCCTAAAGTCTGGGCCCCCGTGCATGTTCTGTGCAAAAGGACGCCCCATAAATCGCATGCACATACTTAGAGAATCTACCCAGGATCATAATGAGCAGTGCACAAATATGTGCCATCCAGCTACTTTTTTCGCTATTTGTGAACAAAGATAACCCCTACAAAGTCGACAGTGAAGAGCGTCACCGGCTATGACTGGCGAGCGATCCGGGATCCTTATATAATCCCGGTTTTTACCAGTCTAAAAATAGAAAATAAGTATTTTTCACATGTTTGAGGCATAATTGATCCGATTTGGGGAAAGATGTCGGCAGATTATTGAAAGAGGATAATTTACAGCCCAATTTCATGCCCTACCCCTTAATATTGAAATTTTTGGCCCACCTCAAAAGTACGAAACTGTGAATGGAACCTTAAAGAAATACTTTTTGCACTAGTTTCTGGCAATTTTCGTCTCAAACTATTCTTTAACATAATTCTAATTAAATTCAGGCAAAGAAAGTGGATTTGCATTAAAACTGGCCTTTCAGGAGGAGTCAGAACGAGTCATATGGTTTCGAGTCATTTTTAGGTCAATTTTTGAGGAATAGAGCCCCAACTAACCGCATCCAGCTTTACTCACTCTGTGGTCGTGCGAGTGACCAACAGATCACGAAACAGTTATGTCCATACATTGGGCCACCTGATCAAAGGCAACTGAGACCTTGAAATGGAAATTTAAAAAAATCGGTTATTGCTTTAAGGTAGCAATCCACAGTTTTTAGAGCATTTTTCAGTTAATTTAGCTAGATCCGCCAAAATTGGTAATAGCTCTGTCCAATCTGGTGAACAATCCGATTTCTCCCATAAAATCATTAAATCGAATGTCTAACAACAAAATAACATCATTTAAATCGCCTAGCAATGACTATCACCCTACCTGTGTTGGGGATATTTTCCCCTACCCCCTCTTTCAGACCAGTGAATTTTCGTAAAATATGCCTAAAGTCTGGGCCCCCGTGCATGTTCTGTGCAAAAGGACGCCCCATAAATCGCATGCACATACTTAGAGAATCTACCCAGGATCATAATGAGCAGTGCACAAATATGTGCCATCCAGCTACTTTTTTCGCTATTTGTGAACAAAGATAACCCCTACAAAGTCGACAGTGAAGAGCGTCACCGGCTATGACTGGCGAGCGATCCGGGATCCTTATATAATCCCGGTTTTTACCAGTCTAAAAATAGAAAATAAGTATTTTTCACATGTTTGAGGCATAATTGATCCGATTTGGGGAAAGATGTCGGCAGATTATTGAAAGAGGATAATTTACAGCCCAATTTCATGCCCTACCCCTTAATATTGAAATTTTTGGCCCACCTCAAAAGTACGAAACTGTGAATGGAACCTTAAAGAAATACTTTTTGCACTAGTTTCTGGCAATTTTCGTCTCAAACTATTCTTTAACATAATTCTAATTAAATTCAGGCAAAGAAAGTGGATTTGCATTAAAACTGGCCTTTCAGGAGGAGTCAGAACGAGTCATATGGTTTCGAGTCATTTTTAGGTCAATTTTTGAGGAATAGAGCCCCAACTAACCGCATCCAGCTTTACTCACTCTGTGGTCGTGCGAGTGACCAACAGATCACGAAACAGTTATGTCCATACATTGGGCCACCTGATCAAAGGCAACTGAGACCTTGAAATGGAAATTTAAAAAAATCGGTTATTGCTTTAAGGTAGCAATCCACAGTTTTTAGAGCATTTTTCAGTTAATTTAGCTAGATCCGCCAAAATTGGTAATAGCTCTGTCCAATCTGGTGAACAATCCGATTTCTCCCATAAAATCATTAAATCGAATGTCTAACAACAAAATAACATCATTTAAATCGCCTAGCAATGACTATCACCCTACCTGTGTTGGGGATATTTTCCCCTACCCCCTCTTTCAGACCAGTGAATTTTCGTAAAATATGCCTAAAGTCTGGGCCCCCGTGCATGTTCTGTGCAAAAGGACGCCCCATAAATCGCATGCACATACTTAGAGAATCTACCCAGGATCATAATGAGCAGTGCACAAATATGTGCCATCCAGCTACTTTTTTCGCTATTTGTGAACAAAGATAACCCCTACAAAGTCGACAGTGAAGAGCGTCACCGGCTATGACTGGCGAGCGATCCGGGATCCTTATATAATCCCGGTTTTTACCAGTCTAAAAATAGAAAATAAGTATTTTTCACATGTTTGAGGCATAATTGATCCGATTTGGGGAAAGATGTCGGCAGATTATTGAAAGAGGATAATTTACAGCCCAATTTCATGCCCTACCCCTTAATATTGAAATTTTTGGCCCACCTCAAAAGTACGAAACTGTGAATGGAACCTTAAAGAAATACTTTTTGCACTAGTTTCTGGCAATTTTCGTCTCAAACTATTCTTTAACATAATTCTAATTAAATTCAGGCAAAGAAAGTGGATTTGCATTAAAACTGGCCTTTCAGGAGGAGTCAGAACGAGTCATATGGTTTCGAGTCATTTTTAGGTCAATTTTTGAGGAATAGAGCCCCAACTAACCGCATCCAGCTTTACTCACTCTGTGGTCGTGCGAGTGACCAACAGATCACGAAACAGTTATGTCCATACATTGGGCCACCTGATCAAAGGCAACTGAGACCTTGAAATGGAAATTTAAAAAAATCGGTTATTGCTTTAAGGTAGCAATCCACAGTTTTTAGAGCATTTTTCAGTTAATTTAGCTAGATCCGCCAAAATTGGTAATAGCTCTGTCCAATCTGGTGAACAATCCGATTTCTCCCATAAAATCATTAAATCGAATGTCTAACAACAAAATAACATCATTTAAATCGCCTAGCAATGACTATCACCCTACCTGTGTTGGGGATATTTTCCCCTACCCCCTCTTTCAGACCAGTGAATTTTCGTAAAATATGCCTAAAGTCTGGGCCCCCGTGCATGTTCTGTGCAAAAGGACGCCCCATAAATCGCATGCACATACTTAGAGAATCTACCCAGGATCATAATGAGCAGTGCACAAATATGTGCCATCCAGCTACTTTTTTCGCTATTTGTGAACAAAGATAACCCCTACAAAGTCGACAGTGAAGAGCGTCACCGGCTATGACTGGCGAGCGATCCGGGATCCTTATATAATCCCGGTTTTTACCAGTCTAAAAATAGAAAATAAGTATTTTTCACATGTTTGAGGCATAATTGATCCGATTTGGGGAAAGATGTCGGCAGATTATTGAAAGAGGATAATTTACAGCCCAATTTCATGCCCTACCCCTTAATATTGAAATTTTTGGCCCACCTCAAAAGTACGAAACTGTGAATGGAACCTTAAAGAAATACTTTTTGCACTAGTTTCTGGCAATTTTCGTCTCAAACTATTCTTTAACATAATTCTAATTAAATTCAGGCAAAGAAAGTGGATTTGCATTAAAACTGGCCTTTCAGGAGGAGTCAGAACGAGTCATATGGTTTCGAGTCATTTTTAGGTCAATTTTTGAGGAATAGAGCCCCAACTAACCGCATCCAGCTTTACTCACTCTGTGGTCGTGCGAGTGACCAACAGATCACGAAACAGTTATGTCCATACATTGGGCCACCTGATCAAAGGCAACTGAGACCTTGAAATGGAAATTTAAAAAAATCGGTTATTGCTTTAAGGTAGCAATCCACAGTTTTTAGAGCATTTTTCAGTTAATTTAGCTAGATCCGCCAAAATTGGTAATAGCTCTGTCCAATCTGGTGAACAATCCGATTTCTCCCATAAAATCATTAAATCGAATGTCTAACAACAAAATAACATCATTTAAATCGCCTAGCAATGACTATCACCCTACCTGTGTTGGGGATATTTTCCCCTACCCCCTCTTTCAGACCAGTGAATTTTCGTAAAATATGCCTAAAGTCTGGGCCCCCGTGCATGTTCTGTGCAAAAGGACGCCCCATAAATCGCATGCACATACTTAGAGAATCTACCCAGGATCATAATGAGCAGTGCACAAATATGTGCCATCCAGCTACTTTTTTCGCTATTTGTGAACAAAGATAACCCCTACAAAGTCGACAGTGAAGAGCGTCACCGGCTATGACTGGCGAGCGATCCGGGATCCTTATATAATCCCGGTTTTTACCAGTCTAAAAATAGAAAATAAGTATTTTTCACATGTTTGAGGCATAATTGATCCGATTTGGGGAAAGATGTCGGCAGATTATTGAAAGAGGATAATTTACAGCCCAATTTCATGCCCTACCCCTTAATATTGAAATTTTTGGCCCACCTCAAAAGTACGAAACTGTGAATGGAACCTTAAAGAAATACTTTTTGCACTAGTTTCTGGCAATTTTCGTCTCAAACTATTCTTTAACATAATTCTAATTAAATTCAGGCAAAGAAAGTGGATTTGCATTAAAACTGGCCTTTCAGGAGGAGTCAGAACGAGTCATATGGTTTCGAGTCATTTTTAGGTCAATTTTTGAGGAATAGAGCCCCAACTAACCGCATCCAGCTTTACTCACTCTGTGGTCGTGCGAGTGACCAACAGATCACGAAACAGTTATGTCCATACATTGGGCCACCTGATCAAAGGCAACTGAGACCTTGAAATGGAAATTTAAAAAAATCGGTTATTGCTTTAAGGTAGCAATCCACAGTTTTTAGAGCATTTTTCAGTTAATTTAGCTAGATCCGCCAAAATTGGTAATAGCTCTGTCCAATCTGGTGAACAATCCGATTTCTCCCATAAAATCATTAAATCGAATGTCTAACAACAAAATAACATCATTTAAATCGCCTAGCAATGACTATCACCCTACCTGTGTTGGGGATATTTTCCCCTACCCCCTCTTTCAGACCAGTGAATTTTCGTAAAATATGCCTAAAGTCTGGGCCCCCGTGCATGTTCTGTGCAAAAGGACGCCCCATAAATCGCATGCACATACTTAGAGAATCTACCCAGGATCATAATGAGCAGTGCACAAATATGTGCCATCCAGCTACTTTTTTCGCTATTTGTGAACAAAGATAACCCCTACAAAGTCGACAGTGAAGAGCGTCACCGGCTATGACTGGCGAGCGATCCGGGATCCTTATATAATCCCGGTTTTTACCAGTCTAAAAATAGAAAATAAGTATTTTTCACATGTTTGAGGCATAATTGATCCGATTTGGGGAAAGATGTCGGCAGATTATTGAAAGAGGATAATTTACAGCCCAATTTCATGCCCTACCCCTTAATATTGAAATTTTTGGCCCACCTCAAAAGTACGAAACTGTGAATGGAACCTTAAAGAAATACTTTTTGCACTAGTTTCTGGCAATTTTCGTCTCAAACTATTCTTTAACATAATTCTAATTAAATTCAGGCAAAGAAAGTGGATTTGCATTAAAACTGGCCTTTCAGGAGGAGTCAGAACGAGTCATATGGTTTCGAGTCATTTTTAGGTCAATTTTTGAGGAATAGAGCCCCAACTAACCGCATCCAGCTTTACTCACTCTGTGGTCGTGCGAGTGACCAACAGATCACGAAACAGTTATGTCCATACATTGGGCCACCTGATCAAAGGCAACTGAGACCTTGAAATGGAAATTTAAAAAAATCGGTTATTGCTTTAAGGTAGCAATCCACAGTTTTTAGAGCATTTTTCAGTTAATTTAGCTAGATCCGCCAAAATTGGTAATAGCTCTGTCCAATCTGGTGAACAATCCGATTTCTCCCATAAAATCATTAAATCGAATGTCTAACAACAAAATAACATCATTTAAATCGCCTAGCAATGACTATCACCCTACCTGTGTTGGGGATATTTTCCCCTACCCCCTCTTTCAGACCAGTGAATTTTCGTAAAATATGCCTAAAGTCTGGGCCCCCGTGCATGTTCTGTGCAAAAGGACGCCCCATAAATCGCATGCACATACTTAGAGAATCTACCCAGGATCATAATGAGCAGTGCACAAATATGTGCCATCCAGCTACTTTTTTCGCTATTTGTGAACAAAGATAACCCCTACAAAGTCGACAGTGAAGAGCGTCACCGGCTATGACTGGCGAGCGATCCGGGATCCTTATATAATCCCGGTTTTTACCAGTCTAAAAATAGAAAATAAGTATTTTTCACATGTTTGAGGCATAATTGATCCGATTTGGGGAAAGATGTCGGCAGATTATTGAAAGAGGATAATTTACAGCCCAATTTCATGCCCTACCCCTTAATATTGAAATTTTTGGCCCACCTCAAAAGTACGAAACTGTGAATGGAACCTTATCCAAAATGTGATTTTTTTTTTTTTGATTTTTTTTTTCTTACATCTACTTTGAGATATTTGGTTATCCATAATTTGATTTTTGGATATCAAAAAAAAAAAAAAAAAAAAATAATCAAATTTTGGATATCAATTCGGCTGAGGCTATCCGCACGACGGTCGTGCCGATAAGCTGCGTTATCCGCACGACGGTCGTGCCGATAAGCGGCGTTATCGGCCCGACTGTCGTGCGGATAGCCAATGCTACAGGTATTGGCTATCGGCACGACGGGAGTATAAGATTTTCTAATAAGCCTACGTATGCATTAAACTTTTAATTTGTCATTAAATAAAATAATTATGTGTTTAGCTATTGAAATACATTCAAAATTAACATTTTTGTTAATTATGAATAAGAAAACTAGTTTGACTTGATTAATCCAGCTGATGTAATCACAATAGATTTGTAACAGCGGATAAAAATATAATCATTGTATTTTTTTTTTTACTGTGTTACTGAAATGTTTCCATACTCGATTGTTAAAATCAAAGGCTGTTAAGTCTTTTGGATTACCGCATTATTTTATTATTTAGGTAACGATAATATTTTACTTTCTCATTTACGCATAAGCATTACTGATTTTTACAGGTAAATTTACAGGTAAGCCAATTTCAGCAAAATTACACTTTTGTTAATTAAAAGGCAAAAAATCCTGCATGTGTAATATACTGTTTCAGTTTTAAAGCCAGTGTAATATATTTTTCAACTTAAAATGTATCAATTTCTAAACATACTTAACATTTGGATATCGATTTCCCTGTCGTGCGGATAACGCCGCTTATCCGCACGACGGTCGTGCCGATAAGCGGCGTTATCGGCACGACCGTCGTGCGGATAGCCAGTGTCTATCAATTCATCAAATTATAGATCTTATGCACCAGTCATTTGAAACCACTGCTCCCCCACCTATGGGAAAGGGCGGGGATTATGCAGAGTTCTCACTAGGATTTTGAAAATTGGAGTAAAAATGAGTTATTTCCTAAAATGTTGGATTCTTCCTAGTATACTTTACTATACTTTTTACTAATAAGGCTTTCTAAAAAGTTTTAGTCAGAATAAAAAAATTGGAGTTTAAAACTCCAATATTGTAGTTAAGGAGAACTCTGATTATGACTTTTCAGCTTTCACTCATGGGGCAACTGGAGATCACAGTCAAAACTTTGCTCTTTGCCCAACCCTTCCCAATAGAAAATCTCCCTGGGGTAAGAATCCTAATGTCACAACCCCATCATTTCCCCTGCACTGAGAGGACACTTGAAAAGTAATTGCCGTGCACTTTAGCTAGTAGAGGGGGGGAGGGGGGATACAGTGGTTACAAATGACTGTTGCATAATTATGGATATGATAAAAACTGAATTTTGGATATCCAAAATATTAAATAATTAATAAAATGGCACCCTATTCTGCCTGACAGACTTTACCTATTATTCTTGATATCAATAATTTGAACTTATGATTGACAAAAAAAAAAATAGCTTATAATTGAAACTTATAAAATGTAGGGAGATTTTATGTCCAGGCCTTTTCAGATTTCCCATTTTTAATTTAAAAAAAAAAGAAGTCACATTTATCAATCAATAAGCAAATCTCATAGAACTGTTTTGAGATCATGTTGGCCTACCAGTAGAGTTACAGGAGTATATTTGTGAGTCATGAGTTTGACTCTACTTATGCCAAATTGTGTGAATGAGTAAGACATACATTCGTATTTGCATGTAAAAAAACTATTTGCTTTATAAACAAGCTCCATATCCAATGCTTGGGGGCGAGGGGGGGGGGGGGGGGGGCGGAGGGGAGGGGCAAGTAAGGGCAAAAAGGCAAACAAGGTTCTACCAGGATACAGACCCATGATCCATATAGCCTTAAATTGAAATGGGAGAGTCCATAGCAATAACAATCCCACATCACAGTAGGCATACATGTAGTGTAGATGAAAAAAAATGTAAATTCAAAGGAGATTCATTAATATGCCCTCCAGCAAATTTTTTTACTTACTGTTTCAAGACGGTTCTGCTGCAATTTATCTTTGTTTTCTGTTTATTTTGTGTGCCTCTCTGTTGCACTCATCATCTTTAATCTTGGTTGATGCTAGCCTAATGTCCACCTTGTTGGGAAAGAGCTTGTCATCTTGCTCTTTATGCATGATGTTTTGTAAATGAGGTATTGTGCTGTCCTTTCTCTATCACATCGGCCACCAGGGCTACTGTAGAAAGAAATATTGTGTTCTTGCAGGAGGGGTGCCTATAGTGGGGCCATGTTATGGCTTCAAAACTTATTATTTTTATATGCATGTAGCGTCATAATAACATGGTTTCACCTATAACATAGTCTGTTTCTGTATCGACCCAAAGATGGCACCATTATGAGGCTGAATTGACGCTAGGAAATGCATTCATGTTGATTTAAGAGTTTAACATCACACAAACAGCTAAGGTCGTATCAAGATGGGATCTTGGTTTAAAGTCTCATCCAAAAGACTGGAGAAGATAAGGATCAAACTCATGGTGGCTCTTAAAACCACTTCACCACTGAGGCTTCTGGATGGTGTGCACTATCATGTTTGCTTAAGACAAGGGCTGCCTGAAGACTGCATTTGAATAACTTGAACTTGATAGCTGATTGTGTAATTATAAGAAGTATCGTAGACATTATTTAAGGATTGAAATTCAGATTTTAGCTTTCACTGGATGATGAAAAACATTAGGCTGTTTTAATGTCTGTGAAGCCCAAAGGGCTTCTCGAAGACATTAAAACAGCTAATGTTTTTCATCATCCAGTGAAAGCTAAAATCTGAATTTCAATACTTATATTTACATTTTATATTATCAATCAAGTATAAAATTTTTAATTGCGCATATCACCGTTCATTTTCATGTTATTTGACATTAAATCCGACTTAACGTAATTTTGGAACAGCCAAAACGTCAAATTTTCGCGCCTAACGTCATGGCGATACGCGACCAACGTCACGACAACAAGAGTAAACAAACAACGTCACTGGATGGGTTTTGACGTCGTTCCGCCCATAGGCGTGACCTCTAGATCACGTGACTTAATGTTTTTCATTGGGAAATGAAGAACATCAAGAAAGATACTTTCATCTAGGGCGATTGCAATAAAAATGTAAATATAGTGTGTTGTGGTTTCCAAACAAGTCTGACAGAAGGTATGCAGACGATGATGGTTATAGCCTTCAAATTCTGATTGATCAGAATCTAGGAAGTACAGGTATTTTATCATGACATCGCTGTTTTCCAGTGGATAACGTCATGTAATAAAAGTGTTATGACCACACGTTTTAACACTTTTGCGGGAATATGTAACGTCACTGACAACGTCTGTAACAACGTTAACTTTCATTGTTAACTTCTAACACCACACCCCTAAAAATGAAAGTGGACTCACCCAATTGATAATGATGGGAAAATCCATTCGTCAAATATGGGTTAATATCTGTGCTTTTGATTTACCATATTCTGCTTAAGTCAGGGTTTTACTCATGACGCTGCATAATTAATTGTTGGATTAAATTGTCCCTCTAAAATGTACTGTTATGTGTGCATAAAGCCAACTGACTAGCAGCCAAATCAGTCCATCAGCACATGGCTGTTTTCAATTTGAAAGAGAATTGGCATGATCTTTTGAAGATAACTCATTTCTATTGCCAGTATTTTTAACATGTACCACATTTGATTTTAGCCATGTCATGAGAGGACCCGTTTTTTTTTGAAGTGCGAAAACAAAGGCACTTGTCAGTTATACTTTACAAAGAGCAGGGACCAGTTGTTCAAAACTTCGTTAGCTTAACGTCATCATTAAGACCCCAACTTGTTAAGTAAATGAGTAAAGTAAATAAGTGTAAATAAGCAAATACACTTATTTTTTGTTGATAAAATGTGAGAATCCTTTGCATTGCAAATGATTCTCACATTTTATCAACAAAAAATAACAGTGTATTTGTAATATTCATGTTTGAAATTTTAACAAATTGTTAACTAAAGACGTCATTAATTTTGAACAACTGGGCCCAGGTCATTTTCAGCCTATGCATGACATAGGAGAGTGCTAGAGCCTAGTGGTTAGAGTGCCAGACTCCAAATCGAGAGGTAGATAGTTTGATTCTCTCTGGCACCTGCTTGTGACTTTGAGCAAGACATTATTCCCCATAAAGCTGTTAAGTGTAAACACCCAGCAATAAATTGGCTCCATCCCTACATGATTGAAACATTCTTGACAAGGAAGTTAAAACATGAAATAAAATTTTCAATCTTTGTTTCTTTCCTATATATACCTTTCGTGTCATAAAATGGATCTTATATTTATTTCCAGCATTTAACCATGAAAGATATTTAATCAGTAAGGACGTAAAAGAAAATAACACGTTTTAATAACAATATAAAATTTTCTTATAAAAATTTTTATCCTGCATTATTTGTAAATGCAGTAACAAAGGTACAGTAAATGAAGAGAAAATCTGCAGAACATAGCAACTTTCATTCCAGACAATGACTTGAGAAAACATGTTTTTGGGGATTTCTGACCTGGCCCCCGAGGTTATAAAACTTTTTTCATGCTCAATTGAGACTAAAATTTAAACTGCTCCTAAATACCCAAATAGCCCAAGTATATTGAAATTGAAGGTTTAGAATGCCAAAGACTGTAATTTATCCTGCTTATAAATGTTAAAATGCCAACATTGTTGGCATTTTAATATTTATGAGCAGGATAAATGTTAGTCTCAGCTCAGCTGAGCATGAAATTCTTTTATAACCTTGGGGCCAGGTCTGACACAAACCAGCCTATACAGCCACAGAAGATGGTAAGAGGCTAGAAATTTCTGATTTAGAAGGTAGATGGACTGCTCTATGTAGCAAAGACAAAGGCACTGATCAGCTGCACAGTTACAGGCCAGCTGATCTGCACCATAATTTTCCCATATGAAAAAGGCAGGTTTTCTAACAATACTAGGCTGATCAGAATCTTCCCAATAAGCATCAGTGATGTCCAACTGGAAGGTACACAATTTGAAATTTGTGTAAGTTGAATTCTTTGGACAAATAGATTGCATATTTCAACGCACAGTTTGGATTGGTCTCTTATACTTAGAGCCTGTCATATAATTCTTGGCCATCAATATTCTAGGAATGAAAGCTGCCAAAGGTGGTAAACATATGATAAAAATGTTTTAAATGCCATACTTAGATTGTCTGCATAGGAAAAAAAATTGAAGCAACGAGAAAGAAAAAATGGAGCATTTAAATCACACTTTCAAAGTATAAATAATCATCTAAGTATGTAAAAATACTGTATTAGCAATATGCAATTTGGTGCCAAACTTTGAAATTTATATGAGCCGAAACATGAGAAAACCGGATTTTTGCCTATGCGAAAACAAAAGCGCAGATCAGCTTCACAGTAACTGCGAAGCTGATCAGTGCCTTTGTTTTTGTAACTCAGATTGTACTATTTCTCTTCTATTTCAATCTAAAATTTCAAGCATCTAGCTTTCTTCTGAGAATGTACAGGCCAGTTTGTGTCGGACCTTGTCGGAAACCCGGAAGACCGGTTTTCTCGCGTCGCGGCTCATATAGTCGAGGGTCTTTACAATCCATGTAGTGAAAACAAAGACTCTGATTGGCTGCAGCTTTTTCATACAGCTTGTCTGTGTTTTTGTTTTGCATATGCAAAATCCATGTTTTACATTAATGCCGTTCATTTGCAAGTGTTAAAAGGACATCTGATTTATTTTTAAGTTTCTTTTTGGTTTGAGTCATATGGCCATGTAAACAATAGGCATAAATATGTAAGTTGATATAAAAACTGCAGTTGTAAATTTCTGCAATCAAGTAACGAAAAAGAGGGGGAACTAAATGTGAACCTGTATCTGAGTACACAGACAATATGAGCCACGTCATGAAAAAACCAACATTTTGCATCTGCAAAAACAAAGGCGCAGATCAGCTTTGCAGTTTCTCTACTTTCTAAATCCAAAATTCAAGCCTCTAATCATATGCATTTGTACAGCTTGGTTTGTGTCAGACCTGTTCGGAAAACACACTATTGGTTTACTCATGACACGGCTCATATGATTTTCGAACTCAAAATGAAGTGGTTAGTGCAAGAACATTTCTAAGTCCACTTTTGTCAAAAGTTGAGTTTTTGCTGTCACTGCGTTCTACATACAAAAAGCTTAATTCTGATATGTAGTTTGTGATCTGTTTTACATTTTGTTCCTGTGAAATTTGTATTTTAAAGTTTTTCAAAGGGTGCTAAGTCCAAGAAAATGCCTAAGTCCACACATTGCACAGTGTTGAAAGCAAGAACATACGAGCCACCTCGTGAGAAAACCAACAATCTGCATATGCGAAAACAAAGACGCAGATCAGCTTCGCGGTAACCGCAAAGCTGATCAGCGCCTTTGTTTTCGCTACACGGATATTACACTTCCTCTTCTTCTTAAATCCGAAATTTCAAGCTTCTACCTATTTTCTGTGCTTGTACAGGTTGGTTTGTGTCGAACCTGTTCGGAAACCACATTGTTGGTTTTCCCACGAGGCGGCTCATACCTAAGTCCAAAGAGCATGTTACTATCTGCTGGTGTAAAAATAATTTGTTTTGATATGGTTTTAGGAGCTCAACACATCCATGTTCAGCAAATGAGCAATTACATCACTGTAAAATGACATATGAGCCGCCTCGTGGGAAAACCAACAATGTGGTTTCCGAACAGGTCCAACACAAACCGACCTGTACAAGCACAGACAAGAGCTAGAAGCTTGAAATTTCAGATTTAAGAAGAAGAGGAAGTGTAATATCCGTGTAGCGAAAACAAAGGCGCTGATCAGCTTCGCGGTTACCGCGAAGCTGATTTCGCGATCTGCGTCTTTGTTTTCGCCTATGCAGATTGTTGGTTTTCCCACGAGGCGGCTCATATTTTAACAATAGTCCAGCCAAAACAGGTATGCGAAAAATGTTGGACTTAGACACATTCTTGCATTAACACATTACATAAATATTTGAATTTCTTAATTTTCTTCCGCATCTTTCAGTGAAATTTCATGACATTTTAGCTTTTTACTCTATTGATAAGACCAATAAGTTGGTACTATTTTCAAATGGTTGCCAAACCTTTGTCAAATTTTTATGTTTTTCTTGAAACTCACAAAAATGGACTTAGACACGTTCTTCAAATGTCTTTTTTCTTCATCTTTTATTTTGTTCATTTGATCGACTGACCATTCAAATAGATCTTCTAAAATTATAAGATTTATCTGAAACTTTGTTTTTTTGTTTTGTTTTTTTCTGTCTCAATAATTGCTTCTTCACATATTGCTTGTATTTTGTTGTTTCTGTTTTTCTTTTTGTTTTATTTTGAAAATGATTCAACAGTTTATTCATTTGTGTTTGTTTTGACTAATAAATAAATAGAGATCAAATATAAAGCAAAGAAACTCCAATGAGAGTAGAAAAACAGGTCCAATCTACTTCCAAAGTGCTCTGGCTTTTGCAGTGGCCTTCCGTACTCTTCCACGACTACTCACAGAATGAAGACCATTGGCACTACTAGAATTATTGTCATGACTAACTGTGGCACTATCCGAGTTCAAATGATTTTCCAAGAAATTTTCATCGTCTGTTGACTCTTTGTAATTGCGTTTTCCCTGATTTCTGGTTTTCCTTTTCCGTAACTTTGTTGTAGCTGAGGTAGAGATACTATCCGTCTCCAGACTTTCTGTTCCTGAGCTAGCCTGAGATACTGATTCACCAAGTTCTGATTCGGACTCCCAGTCTGACTTTGTATTGGAATCGGAACTGTCGGAATTCTGACTGGAAGACTGCTGCCCCTGCACATGATTTTGGTTCACGTTAAGCGTCAGTGCAAGTCTATGGACCGGTTTTTGAGCACGAGTGGATTTTCTCGGAAGACTTATTTCCTCCTCTTCTGTTTCACTATCACTAACAATTTTATAATTCCTTTCCGCATTCCTCTGAGAGAATTTACGCGTATGATAACGTTTTGATGTTTCCTCTTCTGTTTCTTCACTTTCACTTTCTGATGTGCGGGTCTTTCTGTGTGCAGGACTCTGAGAGGAGCCCTGCAGCGGACGTCTGGACGGTCTAGTGGAAGTGTGAGCAAGTTCCGAGTCAACTTCAGTGTCACTATCACTATCATGGTTCACCTGAGATTTAATTTTATTATTACGTATCTGTTTCCAATGCCGCCGACGTCCGCGACGTCTTGACGGTTTATCCTCCTCCTCACCATCTTCAATATCTGTGTACACGCCATCGTTGTTGTAACGACGGGGTTTCACCGAGCCTGTTCTAGTCCGTGTTGAGTACCTTAACCTCATTTCACCATTGGTGATAGTACTTGACCTTGACATTCCTGAACCTGAATGGCCACCTGCAGAATAAAAGCTGTCAGTTTAGAGACATCATACAAACACAACCATGTAAAACCAATTTTAAACAATACATGTATAACAAGGTTGAGAATATAATTTGTTGGTACATGTTCTTAGAACTACCTCACAAAAATCGTTAAAACAAAATGCTACAATCTTGATCCGCTGTTAAAAGTTAGTTTTGACTTTATCTGATAATTTATATCTATAACTGGCTTGGCAGACAGAGGCAGTATGTCTTAATCTATTAATAAGTTGGGTGGTTGATTCTGTGCAATATATCCAACACAAAATGCTATGGTCATATGGTGACGGGACCTCAGTATAAAGTCTCATCCGAAGCCCATAATCAAACTCATGACTCCTGGCTTACAAGGCAAGTGGCTTTAACCAATACACCAATTTGTTAACAATATTTTGAAACTTTACATGGGCCATCATGTGAGACCAGAGGACCATTGGTCCTGAGAACGCTCACCTGAAGCCTGATCTTTGAGTATTAAGTCATAATGAAATGACCTTGACCTTGAATACTCACACACCTTTATTGTCTTCATAAGTTGTCTGCATCTGCAAAGTTTCAGGTCTCAGGCTGCAATAGTTTCCAAACCCAGTGATATCTGAGAAAACCATAATTTTAATTTTGATATTTAAATGACCTTGGACCAAGGTCAAGACATGACCTTGGCCTTCATTAATTACTTACCTTCATTGACTCTATTAGTTGTCTGCATCTAGCAACTTTCAGGTCTCAGGCTGCAACAGTTTATTTTCGCCTTTTCCCATGTGAAAGCCTATGTTTCCAAAATTGACCTTGTCGTAAAATAGGTCAAGGTCATCATAGGGTCATCATTTCAACAAACTATGATGGGCTGGAGTCCCAAATGCTACATACCAAGTTTCATGAAAATTGGCCTGCCGGTTCTGGAGAAGAAGATTTTTGAAAGGTTTTTACCATATATGGGCGTGGCGGCCATCTTGGTCATGTGACCTGGATTTCACGATCAAACTTTTGTCTCCCCTACCCATGGATGCTCCACATAAAATTTCACTTTGATTTGCCAAGCAGTTTCAGAAGAAGATCTTCGAAAAGTGTGTATGGACAACAGACTGGCCAAGGTCAAAAGATGACCCTGACCTATATTAATCACATACCTTCATCTACTCCATTAGTTGTTTGCATCTACCACTTTTCAGGCCTCAGGCTGCAATAGTTTTCAAAAAATCCATAGTTTTCACTTTTTCCTATGTAAAAGCCTATGTTTCCAAATTTGACCTTGCCGTAAAATAGGTCAAGGTCATCCAAGGGTCATCATTTTATCAAACTATGATGGGCTGAAGTCCCCGATGCTACATACCAAGTTTCGTGGAAATCGGCCCACCGGTTCTGGAGAAGAAGATTTTTGAAGGGTTTTTACCATATATGGGCGTGGCGGCCATCTTGGTCATGTGACCTGGATTTCGTGATCAAACTTGAAATGCCACTACCCAAGGAGGCTCCACATAAAATTTCAATTAGATCGGCCAAGCGATTTCAGAGAAGAAGATCTTTGAAATTGTGGACGACGGACGGACGGACGACGGACAGACGGACGCCGGATCATGGCCATCCTATAAGCTCACCTTGTGAGCCTTCGGCTCAGGTGAGCTAAAAACCAACAATTTGGGTTTCCGACAAGGTCCAACAGAAACCAGCCTGTACAGTCACAGAAGCAGGCTAGAAACTTGAGAATTTGGATTTAAGAAAGAAGAGGGATTGCACTATCTGTGTAGAGAAAACAAAGGCACTGATCAGCTTTGCGGTAACTGCGAAGCTGGTCTGTGCTTTTGTTTTCGCATATGCAAATTGTTTGTTTTCTGATGCGATGGCTCATACAAAAAGTTCATACCTCTTCTCCCTTTCATGGGACTTTTCTTGGGTGACTTTCTTGGACCCAGCTCGAAGTCATCGTCAGAGTAGTCAGGTTTGGGCTCGGGGAAATTTTCATCCTCAAGATCACTGTAGCCACTGACCCTCCGAACTGCTCTCCTCTCTGAAACAATTTAGAATGCAATTATGTAACAACAAAAGCAGACAAAACAATTTTTTTTTTGTGAGACCTTTGTTTAATACTTTTGGCATACATATGGATGGCTTTGACTTCTTTAAGAAATAATTTCATTTTACTGTGAATTATTGCAAACTTCTTTTAAGAAATAATTTCATTTTACTGTAAATTATTGCAATTAACGCAGGACGGTAACATAGTGATGTATCAATTACAATGGCATTTGCCCATGATCATCACATTAGTCGAACAATTCACGGTAAATAAAAACAATTTCTCTTGTAACATAACCAATGCAGAAAAATTGTATATTCATGGCAGCATGAATATTACTGTGCAATGTCTCAAAATTACTTTGAAACCTGATATGTGACTGTCATTCTAATGTGAACCGCTGCATGAGAAAACCAAAAATCTACATCTGCAAAAACAAAGATAGTAACTGCGAAGCTGATCAGCGCCTTTGTTTTTGCTACATGGATAGTGCAATTCCTACTTTTCTGAAATCCAAAATTTCAAGCTTCTAGCGATTTTCTGTGACTGTTCAGGTCAATTTGTGTCAGACAGGGTCGGAACTCCAAATTGTTGGTTTGCTCAAGCAAAGGCTCATGTGATTTCGTTTACAATGAATAGTAGCTAATTTACACAAAGTGACATTTCCATTAGTTTCAATAGGGAGCATGGGTAAACAATTATATCCTATTAGAATTTTAACAAAACGCAGCTTCTCACCTCTCTTTGGTCTATTTCTGGAGTATCTTGACCTAGAAGTGCCTGGTTTTTCATCATCTGATGAGTGGATTCTCCCGTTGGCTATGTTTGATTTGCATTTCCTTGGACTGAACGTGGACTTCCATGAACCACCTTGTCTGGCACGGGTGATTCTCAAAGTTGCTCTGAAAAAAGGGTATAGTAATTTCATTAGAGTTGTCAAAGACAGGTCCTGTTGCAAGCTGTGAAAACTCTAATCAGACTGCTCCTGTAGAGCTAAAACCCTTTCAGATTCCACTTCTCCAACTACAAGCCTACAACATTTTTCTTTTTCTAGTTATGGTAAATTTTCCACACTTTTATGCAGGCAAATCAAACAATATAACAGTGATCGAAATTAGCACTAGCCCAACACTAGCCAAAGGGTTGTCCGGCTAATAATTTTTATCAGTTAAACCCATTACCTATATAGGTCAGGCTATTGGAAAATTTTGGCAAATGATTAAAAATATAAGGGTTCGGGCTAGTGAGAAAAAATCCTAATTTCGACCACTGATATATGGCGCATGTAATCGTAAAATGTAATTTGATCAAAAGGTGATTTAAACATTTCTTTAGCTACCAACAACTCACCAGCCTTTCAATAAAAATTTACCTGTTTGGACGTCTCTTCCTGTGCTGTTTCAAAGCAGTCTTCCAGGTTGTTAACACATCTTTTATTCTCTCGGAAAACATGGCCGACAGCCGCAGCGTCATTGCATAGATCCTTGATCGTTTGTTGGTATTATAGCTCTTGGAGTTGTTGAACATGAGCCTCATTTCTTTGGTAAAGTCTGTTGGGTCTTTGTACAAGCCGTTGTCAAGGTTCTGGCGTATATTGCTCAGATCAACAGGATGCTCTATAACCTCATAATAGTTCTGGAAAAATGAAGATACATGTTAATCATACATAGTCTTCAGCTTCAAAGTGAAATATCTGTCTGGGGTTTGTGACCAGGTTCAACATAAATCAAACTGTACAACCACAAAATATATGGATAGAAACTTGAAAACCAATTGTGCTTAATCAGCTGTGCGATTACAGCATAGCTAATTACACCAAAAGAAAATATTCCCTTTACTTTGCTATGCGAGTCACATCAACCTAACTCGATCGATCAATGTTTATTTTTAGCTATCGGATTGTAGTAAAATATTTGGCTGTTTATTTTTAGACTTTACTCGTTCAGCCTTTCGATACCTGGTGTGTATTATGCATATAATTATGTGTCGTGACAACATTAATTGTCATGGGAAACGGATGAATTGTCACGTTACCTTGGTGTAAATAAGATTAATTTCGACTTATACCCGGCCACAGTGAACTTTGAAATTAAATTATGACCAGGCAGGATAATGGTGCAGATAGATTTGTGCTGAGAGGTCGCTTACAGTGACGCAACACCGATTTCAATCCAATCATCTGACATATTATAAATGTTTCGTCATATTTCAAGTGGTAATCATTAGGTAAATTAATGGTGTCTGTTTATGACTGTTATCCTTGCATTGTTTATTGTCGTCTTCCCGTTGACACACAGGTGTATAGTGGTTGTTATGTCTGACTACGCAAAACAAAGGTACAGGTCAGCTCGCTTGTACGATGAAAGCCAGATTCGTGTGCCCTGGTACCATGAACAGCTTCTCAAGTTGTGTAGCAGTTTTTGCAACGGAATTTCTTGATAGATCTCTTCACCACTCGCATTTTTTTCTGGATCCACTCATGGTGTCTGTGTTCCCATGCCATCGGTGTTTTCCTCTACGAAGTACCTAAGTGTAAATAGGTCGTATGCTGACCTGACAGCCACCTTACCACTGCCATAGTGTGAGGTAAAAAGATTACAATTATTTGTTTATTTATACTTATATAAGTGCATAAACGTTTAGGCTTGATTCGGGGCAAGAAACATGTAAAGCGATAATTTAGATTTAGATTGAAATCGTAATTGAAAGCAGCAGAGGTATAAATTAATTTATTTCACCCTTCAGATATTCTTCCTATAACAAGTCGATCGATCATACAAATACTATTCTTTGTAACAGATGTGAAGCTCCGCCCAGTGTTAACAATATAGTGTCCTATGAACTAGATATATGCTAGAGGTCATAAGGCCTTTCCTGTTATAAAATACTTCTGAAAGCTAGCACAGCAATGCGGGCTCATCAGTGCTTTTATAGCTGACATTTTAGCTTTTTTTCCCACAACGAAGATTGGTGGTGTCTATCGAGTGCGTTTTTCACCTGCTTCAAAACGCATGGTACGGGGTTACACAGTGGTTGAGGAGCGTGCTTCTATTGTATGAAGCTGAAATATAAAAAACGCCAACGCTTTTCTTCGTTTAAGAAAAAAAAAAAAAAAAAAAAAAAAAAAAAAAAAAAAAAAAACGTTTTTCTTCGTGGTAGGTCATAGGTTTCTCATCCGTGTATCTTTAAGGTTTTTCCCACCATCATCAGATTGGATAGTCTCGACGAGAACAACAATGGCTGATCACACATGTTCAATATCTGATCATGATAAACGTGACAAAATTATACAAACATTTCGTAATATGCGACAACAAAGGCGCAGATCAGCTTCGCAGTAGATCGCCCTTGTTTTCGCTACGCGAAAATACAATTGCTCTACTTTCTAAACCTTTAGCCATAGTCTGTGCTTGTATAGCTCGATTTGTGTCGGAACCGTTTGAAAACCATATTGTTTGATTTCTCATGATGCGGCTCATTTGTTTTCACACACTCTTGACAATACTGTGTGAGAGAATTCCGACGAAAAATTTCGAAGTAGGAAACTGTTTTATTATTATAAATGAGACTTAACGTCCTAGTAGTCAAAACATTTTCAGTCATGTCGGGACGTAGCCAACGCTTTCTGGAAGCAGTATGGAGTTAATGTGTCTTTCTCAAGGACACAACACGGTGACGCCTGTGGGGATCGAACTGGGGACCTCTCGATTCGGATTCCGACGCTCTATAAAGCAAATATATTGTTTAGGCAAGAAAATTATTAATTGTTTAGTTTTGAAATTCTTTGATGAAAGACACGGTGGCTGCATAGAACGATCATAAACTAGCGAACCCAAAGATTTATCGGCGGTTCTAACGTGTACCCACAATCAATGTATTGAGCATAAGCATTTGAAGTATCACATTTTTAATTAAAATTTTCAATTTTTATAGCTGAAAATTTTCAGTATTTTGCATAGGTATGTTTTCGCAATGTTCTGATCGCTTCAAAGAGGTATGCGCACCAGGCTGAACTCTTGCTTGCGAACGTTCTTTCTATTCAGTTTAATGATATTCATGTAACAATAGAACCTATTATTTTGTTTGACCATAAGTGTTTACATAAGAGCTTGACAAAGTCAAATTGGCATTTCAAGGTCATCAATCATTCTTGAACTTTTAATAGAGTGTGTTGTGATCCAGATTTGTGAATCATTTTAAAGAAGAAGGATTTGACGTGACAACCTTGACGGCATACTTAATCTGATATATTTGTTTGTTTGATTTGATGCTCCTTGTCAACGACTGACGTCATGATGAGACGTTGTCCCTATTTTATAGGTCTTGAACTTCTACCCAACAAAGGGATGTCCTGACGCCAGAAATGTTCTAAAATATAACCACCAAGTAATTGGATGGTTTGACGAGAACAACGATGGCTGATCACAAACTTGAGAAAAAATCACATCTTATTCACTCAATGTCATCGATTTGAAAATACTGCGCTGTCACTCGTCCTCCTCTGGGCGGAGTCAAATAGCTAAAAATAACCATGTATAAAATATCAAGGTAAATTTAAGGTTGATCGATAGTTTAATGATGATATCGACGGTGTATTGAAAGTAAAGGGTTTTATTTCTACAGTCTTAGTATATTTGTTTTCTTTATATTTGTAAGCAAAATGTAGATTTTATCATGAAAATGTTCACTAAATTTACCATATAGCTGTTTGTTAATAGTCACCTGTTTGAGAAGTAGAACCATGTTCAGCAGTCATCAAGTATTTGCAACATTTTTAAGAAACTTTGCTCCTATGTTTAGTAAGTTCATGGCTAGGTTCAAGCCACTCTACACAGTCTCCAAGCCTGAAAAAATTTGATGCAACCTAAAACCGTTAAATGGTGGTTAAACCTAAAACCGTTAAATGGTCGTTAAAATCGTAGTTTTCACTCACCGGATAAGCATTGATATCCACTGGTTCCCTGAATGGCTCTGAGTCTTCACACTGTGCGATGGTATCCAGCAATGCCCGGCACTCAGACTTCCAGGCATCAGGATTCAGCTTTGGACCCGACAACTTTCTTCGCTTTTTGGCTTTCCCTCTAGTACTTTCACCCTAAAAACATGACATTTATTCATTACAAGTTTACATTCACCCTAAAAACATGGCATTTATTCATTACAAGTTTACATTCACCCTAAAAACATGGCATTTATTCATTACAAATTTTATGACATACACATGAGCCAACAATCTGCATAATTATGCTTAACTGCACAGCTGATCAGCGCCTTTGTTTTCGCTACACGGATAGTACAATCTCTCTTTTTCTTAAATCTGAAATTTCAAGCTTCTAGCCTGCTTCTGTGACTGTACAGCCTGGTTTGTGTCAGACTTGGTCGGAAACCCAAACTGTTGGTTTTCTCATGCACAGGCATGACACGGTAACATTCTGCAATGATATCCAGCAATGCTTGACATTCAGACTTCCATGCATCAGGATTCAGTTTAAAATCTAACCGTTTTCTCCACTTTTTGGCTTAACCTCTGTTTCTTTCACCCTAAAAACAAACCACTTATTCATTACCAGTTTTATTAAATGAGCCAATACACAAGAAAACCAACAGCATGCATAGGCAAAAACAAAGACACAGATCAGGATCAGCTGTGCAGTAACTGCACAGCTATCAGCGTCTTTGTTTTCGCTGCACCGATAGTACAATCCCTCTTCTTCCTAAATCTGAAAATTCAAGCTTCTAGCCTTCTTCTGTGATTGTACAGACCGGTTTGTGTCAGACCTGGTCAGAACCTTGCATACATTCTACCCTCTTAAAGTCACATTAAAGCAAAACAACAAATTCAAAATTCAAAATTTTGTTATCATTACAGACAGAAATCCGGGTTAAATTCACATAAGTTTTTGGCTTGATATTTTTGGAACCGCCATTTGCGCACGCACTCCATGTAATACTCTTTTAGAGGTGTTTGGAGTATCTGGCAGATTCAGATTCAGAACCTAAATTGTTGGCTTTCTCACGCACAGGCTCAAATTATATGTACACAGTGTGAGAAAACTTGTTCGTTAGATTGGCTTAAGCATTCACCATCAAAATCAAATCTTGTTTCGTTTATAATAGTATCATTTAACCTAACTAGTCTAACAATGAATGTTATGCAACATGAAGACCATACTACCATACTTGGAAAATAATTTAATAGAACTAATAGCGTACCTTCTTTCTCTTATTTCCATGAGATTCATAGTCTTCTGTAGTTTCACCACTATCCGAGGAACTTGAAGTCGTCCACATAAAGTGCTGACCATCACTCAGTTTATTAATCAATGGCACTGGACTCTCACTCGTTATATCACTGTAGTAGAGAATACCAGAGGACCAATGGTCCTGTAAACGCTCACCTGAGATCTGCTGCATATACCAATAAACATGTTTGAAAAGTATGGTATTTAACCCCAGTGCAGGGGCAGATGATGCCCTTGGGCCATTTTCTTTTTCCAGAATACTGTAAATTCGGAAATTTTCGCGAGACTTTTATTTCGCGAATTTTCGATTTCTGAATTATTAGCGAGTTCTTGAATTCGCGAGCGAGTACTCGTGCAGTCTATAAAGCTTATAGTAATTCTTTATTAGCGAGAACTTTATTTTCGCGAAGCAACGACTTCGCGAATATTAGCGAAAATTAAGTTCTCGCGAAAATTTCCGGATTTACAGTAATCAATATTCTGTCCATTTGCCAATTTCCTGCTGGCTTTTCCCTTCAAATGACATTTTAACAGTTTTCCCCATTCAAATGCATAGGCAACCCATGTTGACCTTGCCATACACTTGGTCAAGGTCATCACAGGGTCATGATTTATATACATTGGAGTACTTTAGCCATCGATGCTTCAAGCCAAGTTTCCTTGAAATCAGTCTATTGGTTTCAGAGAAGATGATTTTTGAAGGGTTTTTACCATATATGGGCATGACGGCCATCTTGGTCATGTGACCTAAATTATTAATATACACATTGGTTCTCCCATCCTATGGATGCTTCACTTTGGCTTTAATTGGCCAAGCAGTTTCAGAGGAGAAGATGTTTGAATATTATGGTAATATACATGTATATTGCCCCGGGGTGGGGCCATATATGCCCTTGGGTTCAATTTTTTTCAGAATCATTAATATTCAGTCCTACTAATTATTTCCTGCAAGATTTTCACCTCAAATGACTTTATAAAAGTTTTCCCCATTCAAATGCATAGGCGACCTATATGCTGACCTTGTCATAAAATAGGTCAAGGTCACCACAGGGTCATGATTTATATATACATTGTAGTACTTTAGCCATCGATGCTTCATGCCAAGTTTCTTTGAAACAGTCCACCAGTTCTGAAGAAGAAGATTTTTGAAGGGTTTTTACCGTATATGGGCATGGCGGCCATCTTGGTCATGTGACCTAGATTATTTATATACACATTGATTTCCCCATTCTATATATGCTTCAAATAAAATTTGGCTTTGATTGGCCAAGCGGTTTCAGAGGAGAAGATGTTTGAATATTACGGAGATTGTTACGTGCCAGGCGTAACTAGAAGATTAAGGAAACCAACAAGTTGGTTAGCCAGCAACAAGCTTTGTTTAAAATTTAACAAATCTATTTAGAAGTGATTTAACCAGTAATTACATGTGAAACAATCAAAAGCATATATACAATCAAACAAAAATGAATGTACAATACCTTTCAAGATGTTAATTCCCTTAAAGAATGTCTGAATGTCCCTCAGAATATTTTAACACAAGTCTGTATCAGTTTCTGATCCCAAGAATTAAAGTTTGTTTCAAAATAGCACTATGTCCCAATCCAGAATCGAATATCACAAAGTAATCCAAAAATAAGTTTAAATTCCAGTAAGATAGATTTTGACTTCTTAATAGTAACAGTACCCAAAGATTGTCCTTATGAAAATTTGTAGCCCTTATATAGCACTGAGGAACATTCAGGATTCTTCCAGCAAATTCTATGATATCATATACTAAAAATAACAAGTTGTTTACCAAAATTTAATGTTCTGGAATATTCTAGAGAGGCCATTATCCTTCCAGAAAATTCCACAATATTCTTTTGACATAAAAAAAGATTTTTCTAGAAGATTCTACATCTTTGGTTCTTCCAGATTTTTCCGGACTTTTCTGTCAAAGAACAATTTGAAATTTCTAGAAAATTCTGAAGTAAACAACCTGTTTATGTCCAATATCTGGGACACTAAAAGTAAATAATTGCTAAGGACAACAAGTAAACATCATATGTATAACATCATACTTTCCTGGGCATACTCCCTTGGGAAGTTTACCAGTACTGAATGCACATCTTTCAACAAGTAACTGTCATACATAACAAGATATACATGTATATTGCCCCGGGGAGGGGGCACATGAGCCCCTGGGGTCCAATTTTTTTTCAGAATCATTAATATTCAGTCCTACTGCCCATTTCCGGCAAGACTTTCACTTTAAATGACATTTTAAAAATTTTCCCCATTCAAATGCATTGGCAACCTATGTTGACCTTGCCGTAAAATGAGTCAAGGTCATCACAGGGTCATGATTTATATACACATTGTAGTGCTTGAGCCATCAATGCTTCATGCCAAGTTTTGTTGAAATCGGTCCACCGGTTCCAGAGAAGAAAATTTTTGAAGGGTTTTTACCATATATGGGCATGGGGGCCATCTTGGTCATGTGACCTGGATTTGTTATATACACATTGGTTCCCCCTGCCTACAGATGCTTCATATAAAATTTGGCTTTGATTGGCCAAGCGGTTTCAGAGAAGAAGATCTTTGAAAATGGTGGACGACGGACTGACGGACGGACGACGACGACGGACGGACGCCGGAGCATGGGTATACTATAAGCTCACCTGTGAGCCTTCGGCTCAGGTGAGCTAATGATTAAAGTAAAAAGAGCCTTTGCATGAAAAAACCAACAATTTGGGTTTTCAACCAGGTCCGACACAAACCAACATGTGCAGCCACAGAAGCAGGCTAGAAGCTTGAGTCTTTGGATATAAGTACTATCTGTAAAGGGAAAACATCACAAAACAATAACACTGATCTGACAGTAATGCACAGCTGATCTACATCTTTGTTTTGGCATATGCAAATTGTTGGTTTTCTGGTGCAGCTGCTCAATTCAGAGTCATCCATGCAAAGAAAATCACAATGGTGGCAGAATTTCCCATTGGAATCTCTTTGGCACACCATACAGTACAAAAACATTCTTTTAACTTTGAGTTATTATCTTAAATACCATAAACTTGTTTGTTTGTTTTGTGGTTTAATATCCCAGTCAACAATGTCCTAGTCATGTTGGGATAGAACCACTGCATACTGGGTTTTAAACAGTACTATGGGAAGTAAATGTGTCATGCTCAAAGACACAACCTGGCCATAATGGGGTTTGAACCCGTGTCCAATGTACTAAACACTTGGCTATCATGCTCCCCAACCTTGATAGTCAAATGCAATAAAAGAGGAAAAATTGTAATCTGAATAATTATTTGAGCCACATTATGACAAAACCAACAATGTGGTTTCTGAACAGGAACAGCACAAACCGAGCTGTACAAGCACAGAAGATGGCTACAGTCTGGAAATTTTGGATATAAGTAGAAGAGGGATTGTACTATTTGTGTAGCGAAAACAAAGGCGCTGAACAGCTTCACAGCCTCTGTGAAGCTGATCTGCGCCTTTGGTTTCGCAAATGCAAATTGTTGGTTTTCTCATGAGAAAACGTTGCGCGCTAAAGCATATGACGTCAAAATCTTAAATGACGTCATTGCGTCACGTCATTACATCGCTATTGTGTGTGAACGTTCATTGCGTCAACAATAGCATAGATTATAAAATTTAGTTATGTATAAATTAGAAATGAAACGGTGGAATCGTAATTTGCGTATTCCCAAATCTTATATTTTCACATGTGAAAATATAACTTTTTTATATTTTCACATGTGAAAATATAACTTTTTCAAATATTGGTTATATTTAATACATATTTCTCTATATTTCATCACTTGCCATATAATAAAACAATTTTTTTTCTCATGATAAGGCTCATATCCCCTTGTCCTTACCTTACAAATTGCAGTAATGCATCAGTGATGATTTTGGCACTGCGACATATCTGAGAGCGGGGCTCGTTGAATTTGTTGGCATTGACCTCCAGATAGCGTATATCAAACTGTAGGGAAGTGACTCGCCTGAAATTACAAACAGTAAATAATTACAAACAGTAAATCAAATGAAACCAACTGAATTGTCACTTTTGTCAAAGTTGGTTGCTAACTTGCTACCCAGAGGTTTCATTTTATTGCAAATCCCATATAGATCTGATGCTGGTAAAAAGCCAAATAGAATTTTGCAGTTTTGCTCAAAAACTACATTTATTAATCTTCCCAAGACATCTTTCCGAGACAATATGAGCCGCATCGTGAGAAAACGGGGTTACTGCCTATGCGAAAACAAAGGCGCAGATCAGCTTCGCAGTAACTGCGAAGCTGATCAGCGCCTTTGTTTTCGCTTCTCAGATAGTACAATCCTTCTTCTTTATAAATCCGAAAATTAAAGCTTCTAGCCTGCTTCTGTGACTATACAGGCCTTTTTGTGTCAGACCTGGTCGGAAACCCCTAAGACCGGTTTTCTCGCACTGCGGCTCATATGATCTCATGCATAGCTTCGCACCTCTTTCTTTTTCCTCAACTTGTCTAATTTATTCAGAAATTCATGAGCACACATAGATCAACTATAAAATTAAAGAGCACAAAGTCTTGCATGATGAAGCCAGCGCAAAATTGATGTCCACTTTCAAGGCAAAATAGGATTCTCTATTTGTCTAGCTAATAGCTCTTTTTATGAAATAGACAAAAACAAATGGGAATCACTACCTGTAGAATCTGTTATCTAGCCGCCGTTTCATGGTGCTGAGATCAATAGGATACTCCACCGTCCAGGAGTATGAGGGAAACACGTTGAGATCCACGGGTGTGAGGAATGGCTCAGCTATAGAGTGCTGCATAATCTGTTCCCAGCCCCGAGACAGTCTGTCGCACTCAGCGTCCCGCCCACACTCGGGCCAGTCGGTGGGTTTGGGCACGTACAGGAGGGATTTAAGCTCCTGCTGTGTGACATGGACCCCACCGCCCAGAATAGATGGTGCTCCTGTAATGTAGAACAGGTATGTTGAAGAGAATGTTCTGCTGTGTTCAATAAACATTTGAGCCGCTTCGTGGGAAAACCAACCAGAGGACCAATGGTCCTGTAAACGCTCACCTGAGATCAGCTGCATATACCAATAAACATGTTTGAATATTATGGTATTTAACTCCAGTGCAGGGGCAGATAAGCCCTTGGGCCATTTTCTTTTTTCAGAATCTTCAATATTCTGTCCATTTGCCAATTTCCTGTTGGCTTTTTCCTTCAAATGACATTTTAACAGTTTTCCCAATTCAGATGCACAGGCAACCCATGTTGACCTTGCCATAAACTTGGTCAAGGTCATCACAGGGTCATGATTTATATATACATTGGAGTACTTTAGCCATCGATGCCTCATGCCAAGTTTCCTTGAAATCAGTCTATTGGTTTCAGAGAAGATGATTTTTGATGGGTTTTTACCATATATGGGCATGACGGCCATCTTGGTCATGTGACCTAGATTATTTATATACACATTGATTCCCCCATTCTATAGATGCTTCACTTAAAATTTGGCTTTGTTTGGCCAAGCGGTTTCAGAGGAGAAGACGTTTGAATATTATGGAAATATACATGTATATTGCCCCGGGGTGGGGGCACATGAGCCCCTGGGGTCCAATTTTTTTCAGAATCATTAATATCCAGTCCTACTGCCCATTTCCTGCAAGACTTTCACTTTAAATGACATTTTAAAAGTTTTCCCCATTCAAATGCATTGGTGACCTATGTTGACCTTCCCGTAAAATAGGTCAAGGTCATCACAGGGTCATGATTTATATACATTGTAGTGCTTGAGCCATCGATGCTTCGTGCCAAGTTTCGTTGAAATCGGTCAACCGGTTCTGGACAAGAAGATTTTTGAACGGTTTTTACCATATATGGGCATGGCGGCCATCTTGGTCATGTGACCTGGATTTTTTATATACATATTTGTTACCCCTTCCTATTGATGCTTCACATAAAATTTCGCTTTGATTGGCCAAGCGGTTTCAGAGGAGAAGATGTTTGAATATTATGGAGATATACATGTATATTGTCCCGGGGTGGGGGCGGATGAGCCCCTGGTGCCCAATTTTTTTCAGAATCATTAATATTCAGTCCTACTGCTCATTTTCTGCAAGATTTTTCCTTTAAATGACAATTTAACAATTTTTCCCATTCAAATGCATTCGCGACCTATGTTGACCTTGCCGTAAAATAGGTCAAGGTCATCATAGGGTCATGATTTATATATACATTGTAGTGCTTGAGCCATTAATGCTTCATGCCAGGTTTGGTTGAAATCGGTCCAGTGGTTCCGGAGAAGAAGATTTTTGAAGGGTTTTTACCATATATGGGCATGGCGGCCATCTTGGTCATGTGACCTGGATTATTTATATACACATTGGTTCCCCCTTCCCATAGATGCTTCATGTAAAATTTGGCTTTGATTGGCCAAGCGGTTTCAGAGGAGAAGATCTTTGAAAATGGTGGACGACGGACGGACGGACGACGGAGCATAGGTATACTATAAGCTCACCTTGTGAGCCTGACGGCTCAGGTGAGCTAACAAAGTGGTTTCCGAACAGTTCCGACACAAACCCAGCTGTACAAGCAAAGAAGATGGCTAGACTGGCTGGATATTTTGGATTTAGAAAGTAGAGGAATTGTACTATCCGTGTAGCGAATATAAAGGTGTGATCAGCTTCGTGGTTACCGTGAAGCTGATCTGCATCTTTGTTTTCGCATTTGCAGATTGTTGGTTTTCTCATAATGTGGTTCATTTATTGATCTACAAGTATATTCAACACAGCATACCTTAGAACACATACAGAAACAACACAAACAAGGTAATGGGAAGGACCAAAAGTTTTAAATTATGGTGGATGCTTCACAAACATTTTCTGAAGCTTATTCATAGAAATAATGCTTGAGACTGTCTGCATTCTTCGATCTTAAATATTATTGTTTGCAAAATACAACTACAGAACTTTCAGGAATTCGAAAAACTGAGGAGAGTGTTAGAGTCACCAATGAGGTATCACGTTTTTTCACTTTGTTTAAGACAGTAAAACAACATTCAAAACAAAATAAAATTAACAGAAATAAATAACAAGAAAAAATGCCTGAAACAAATTCATGAAGGATGATGGATTGCAAAATATTATTAGGCATTTAAGATTATGCATAATTTAACAAATGCATGTACACAATTTAAGTATTATGACAGCTAGTAAGAAAGTTAATCTTATCTTATACATGTTTTTCTAATACTGATTAGCTCATTAATTTTAATATGCAATTTTACTGTTTGTTCAGATTTATTTTTGAAATCAAAAATCAATTGCTAAGGTTGTTTTTTTAGGCTGAATCAGCATTAGAGAACATTTTGGAATTTCAAGCATTCAGTTAGCTCTTAGGATGATAATGATAGATGAATGATTTTTCAACAGTAAAGGGGACAAAGAAGGATCTTGACAAAGTCCTTCATGCTGGACTTGCACCATGGTCCTCTGATGGCCAAATCTGCCAGTCCTACAATCAATGTCCCCCTCTAACTTGTTACATGCTTATTTGAACAAAAATGGTAACACAAATACTTCCTGTGTTTTCTAGCATTTCTTTTTTCTTCTTTTTTTAAATGCAGTGGCATGCTTTATTTTACATTTTGGAATTTTTATCTCAAAAATATTTTTGTTTCTTTCAACAATTTTAACATTCTAAACTGAAATAATTCTTTTTTTCTAGTCTTAAGATTTTCATATTCTTTTGATTTTTTAAAACTCAGCAATATTCTTTACTTAAAAAACCAGCATTTTTATCTCTTAAATTCATTTCTTAAGACAATTCAGCTGATTATTTAACCTTTGGTTTTTCTATCTTGTGTATGATTGAAAAGCCTAGCACATTCTTCAGTAAAGTATCTAATTCTGCCATGCATTGTATCTGGAGATGGGGTAAGCCCTAGAAATATTGTACACAAAATTATTTTATCATCGAGAATACGGTCGTTTGGTGGGAGCCATTTGAAAGAAAGATATCGGGGCACATCTTGGATTATGATAAACAATTCTTTGCTAATTAACTGATTTGTATGAGATAGCTTCTTTTCCAGATAAAAAAAACACATTTGAGCTGCCTCGTGGGACAACCAATGCAGATTTAGAAAGTACAGGAATTGTACTATCTGTGTAGCGAAAACAAAGACCCTGATCAGCTTCACGGTTACCGTGAAGCTGATCTGCGCCTTTGTTTTCGCATATGCAGATTGTTGGTTTTCTCATGAGGCGGCTCGTTTGTCATAATTCACATGCTGGCGATAATATAACATAAACATGAATTCAGCTCAAACAAAAACTTGCACACACAGAAGGTGGTAAACAAACTGTTAAGTTTCATTCAAGTCGGACTAATTTCAAAATTCAGCTACACAGTAAAAAAATCTTTCGAGGCATATATTAGTTCAACGGGGGTAAAGCTACAGTGTTAGGAATCACATCAATGATCATGGAGTTTATTTGTGATTCTTTTTTAAGGAGTACTTACTCGTTTCATCAACTGGTTCAAGGTCCCACGGACTCAACAATTCTCTCTCTGAGTTGTCCCATCTGAAAAGTATTAACAATCATGTATTGTCATAATAATGAGGCACAATGCGAGAAAATCAGGCTTCAGGGTTGTCAATCAGGTCTGACAAATACCGGCCTATGCAGACACAGAAGATGGCTAGAAGCTTGAAATATCGGATTTAAGAAGAGAGAAATTGTATTATCTGAGTAGCAAGGCAGTTACTGAACTAACCTTTCCTTGGGCTTGACTCCAAAAAGGTGAGAATTAATGATTGAGAGTGCTGATAAAATTAGCAACAATTACCAACCTGACTTTGAAACACTGCCAGAAACTATCAGGAAATTCTTCGTGGAATGGAATGTGAGCTTCTATAATACCTATCCACCAGGAATCTTCTATAAGGGACCGGAACCTGTCACCTGCAAGAAAGAAATATGAGCCAGTACATGAGAAAAGCAACAATTTGGGGTTCCGACCAGGTCTGACACAAACTGGCCTGTACAGTTACAGAAGAAGGCTAGACGCTTGAAATTTCGGATTTAAGAAGAAGAGGAATTGCACTATCTGTGTAGCGAATACAAAGGCGCTGATCAGTTGTGCAGTTACTGCACAGCTGATCTGCGCCTTTGTTTTCGCCTATGCAGATTGTTGGTTTTCTCATGCGGTGGCTCATATAGCTGAATTCACTTGTTTGTATAAGGATCCTAGGAGGTATATAATTGCACTGTCAGAAATTTTATTTTGCCACAAAAATTTAGTAGAGCTGTAAAACATACTTTTCATCCTGAGGTTTTACCTACCCAAATGAAAATTTTGAAGATAAAATTTACGGTTTGAATGTATTTTGAAACTTTAATTCAACAACACAGTACTTTTTACCAAACACGAACATGTTCAGTGACATAAAACTTCCATATTGAAACTTACTTAACTGGTATAAAATGAGCCGCGACGCGAGAAAACCGGTCTTTGGGGTTTCCGACCAGGTCCAACACAAACCGGCCTGTACAAGCTCAGAAAAGAGCTAGAAGCTTGAAATTTCGGATTTAAGTAGAAGAGGAATTGTACTATCCGAGTAGCGAAAACAAAGGCGCTGATCAGCTTCGCAGTTACTGCGAAGCTGATCTGCGCCTTTGTTTTCGCATAGGCTATAATCCCGTTTTCTCACGATGCGGCTCAAATACAATCTGATCTACTTGGCGCCCAGTGTGTGCTTAAACACAACTTGTTTGGAAAAGACTTGGGTGTGTGCTTATTTTAAATAGCATGTGTGCTTATAAGATGAAAATAGTAATATGAGCCGAGACGCGAGAAAACCGGTCTTCGGGATTTCCGACCTGGTCCGACACAAACCAACATGTACAGTCACAGAAACAGGCTAGAAGCTTGAAATTTCGGATTTAAGAAGAAGAGAAATTGTACTATCCGTGTAGTGAAAACAAAGGCGCTGATCAGCTTCGCGGTTACCGCGAAGCTGATCTGCGCCTTTGTTTTCGCCTAGGCAAAAATCCGGTTTTCTCACGATGCGGCTCATATTTTAGCATGTGCGCTAATAACTTGAATATAGTAAATCAGAAAGAGCACATTTGCATGAAAAGCCTAGTGTAAGTATACCTGGTTTCCAGTTTCTGCTCATGGCTATATCATAGTGCTGCCTCAGGACCATGAAGTCTACCACATTGGCCTTGTCATGGTATCTGGAATACACAAAGACAAACATGTACTTGTCAGAATATGTCATGAGAAAACCAAAAATGTGGTTTCCGAATAGGTCAGACACAAACCGAGCTGTACACCCACAGAAGATGGCTAGAGACTGGAAATTTTGGATTTAGAAAGTAGAGGAATTGTACTATTCGTGTAGCAAAAACAAAGGCGCTGATCAGTTACTGCGAAGCCGATCTGCACCTTTGCTTTTGCATTTGCAAAATGTTGGTTTTCTCATGACGCGGCTCAATTTTTTTTCTTTTTTTTTTTTTTGCACTGCCAATATGAAAAGCAAAAGGGCATGACTGCTGCACTTCCAAACAAACTGATCAAACCCTTTTTTTTGGCTGACAAAATCTCAGGTGTTTTTCTTGCATAGCCAAAATATGAGGGCTGAGGCCAATGAACATAAATCTCATTGAAAATGCCCTAGAAAACCAAAACACCATAATATGCCAGAGAAAACCAAAATACCATAATAAATAGCACTGTCACAAAAATAAGTGAATTTACGGTACATCATAGTTCTAAAAGATAACATGAGTACTTACTTTACAGTGAAACTGCCCCCTGAAGGTTTTCCTGTTACTGGGTCCATGAAGCCAAGTTTCAGACAGCATAATCTTATACCACAACTCAGTAGCTCTATCCTGTGACCAATAACTCTCACTAGTTCTTGCTCCTGAAGTAATTAATGATGATAAAATGAGCCACTTCATTTTACTGCTTCCAAAGGATCAAACCATTATATGAGCCGCCTCGTGGGAAAACCAACAATGTGGTTTCCGAACAGGTCTGACACAAACCGACCTGTACAAGCACAGAAAAGAGCTAGAAGCTTGAAATTTCGGATTTAAGTAGGAGAGGAATTGTACTATCCGAGTAGCGAAAACAAAGGCGCTGATCAGCTTCGCAGTTACTGCGAAGCTGATCTGCGCCTTTGTTTTCGCCTATGCAGACTGTTGGTTTTCCCATGAGGCGGCTCAATTAATGATGATAAAATGAGCCACTTCATTTTACTGCTTCCAAAGGATCAAACCATTATATTTTATTCATTAGAAACATGTTTAAGGTCCCAGTCACTTTTTCACGTCATACTGGGACAAAGATATCATTGCATGAGCATCTGACCACTGCTCTGTGGAGCTTGATAATGATATGTCTTGCTCAAGGACATAACACAGCACTAGCGGTGTTTTAACCCATGATTACTTTCTTCTAAGTCTGATGTCCTATCACTAGGACACCATGCTCCCCAAAAGCTTTTGGGATAAATGGTGGACTGGTGGTTGAGCAGAAAACTCCAAACCAAGAGATTCTGATGCTGTCCCTGAATAGTGATACATGTAATAAATTCAAACTATTTCTAGATTTAATTCATGTAAAAAATGGAACATATTTTTTTTCCATGAAAACTTTAATGCCTACCCTGAGATTTGGATTTTTATGCCATGGTTGATTCTTGTTTGGATCTATGGGATATGATTTATGTTTCTCAACGGCGTTGACATACAGCTCATGCCCCTGCCTGAAGTACAGAATCTCGTCCCCCATCTGTGGGAAGTAGGGGGCCTTCCTGGGTACAGTGTCTGTGAGCCAGTCGGGAGGTCTATGGGTCTCCAGCTTTCTCTTCACCTCTTCATCACTCATTCGAGGAACTATCAGTTTTCTCTAGAAAAACGAATCCAAAGAATATGCATTACAATTTGTATAAATGAACCTGATATTTTTGCAGACACAAAAATTCGCTGGAACCGGTTCCAACAAACTTTAGGGTTATTCAAATGAATACAAGAAGTACTTTTACTTTACAAATGATACTGTAAATTTGCACTTGCAAACATAAGTTCCAATCATTCTTCATCTTTCTATCTATATTCATCAATACAGAAACATACCCTCTTCTTTTTCTTTTTGCCTAGTTCTTTCTGTTTGTTCACCAAAGCCTTGCCTCTTGTGGTTGGACTGCCCTCTGCACCGCTACTCAACATCTCTTCTAGCTCTGTATCCTCCTCTTCCGAGGAAGAGGATGTGTACTTCTTCTTCTTCCGAGCTCTCATGGAACGTCTCTTTGGTGGTGAGAGGTTGTAACCAGTCTCTTGCATCCAGTCAGAGTAGTAGTCACTGGAATCACTGGAAAAGAAAATACCCATAATGCATTAATAAATGCAACAAACGGCAGACTACATCTAAAGTTCTTAATATCTGAACATCTAGGTATATTGCTACATGTATACAGCTTGTAATTAATTCTTTCCAAAAAGTCTTAGTGCAGACTGATCAGGGTTTTCATATTCCATTGGTATTAGTCAGAAGTGTCACACTATGATACAACTGCTGAATGTTGCAATTTTACAACTACGTGTAAATCAATGGGTGCCAAAAAAATCTTGGAAAAGCACCTACCCATTTCCAGCCAATAAGCCATCATCTAACAGGTCATCTGAATCTTCATCTTCAAGCTGGAAAACACAAAATCAGTAAAATAAAGTGAGCATCAAAATTGAAAGAACTAAAGCACTAGCCATTGTTTTCAGCAGCATTTTCAGTTCAGTCTCGTCATTGAAGAACAATCATTATCTTTTATGCCTGAATTTCTGTTGTTTTAACAAATTTAGCCCAAAATATCCACAGAAAGGACAGCTTCCAATTAAAGCTTCAGCATACATTTGTTTTCGCCACTTGGTACTCAATGTTTAAAGAATAATTTATAGGAGTAAATGGTTGTTGAGAGGCAAACTTGCAAAGTAAAGTATATAACCAAAATACACCTTTTTTTGAAAGTTACACTTTAACAACATGCTACTTATAATAGTCTATGTAAACAATCCACCTTAGATTATTGAAATTCACTCAATGGGTACATCAAGATAACATGTCCGAGTATATGTACCCCTCAAAACCCCACTTTTATATAGTAAAACTGGGGTATGCGGGGGTATACCTATTTTTCTTATTTTTGCTCCAAAACACAGATTGTGGGTACACGATAGGTTCTAACATGTACCCACAATCTGTGTTTTGAGCAAAAATAAGAAAAACATCAAAATATTTCTATTGAAATTTTTCAATTTTTACGACTGAAGAAAAAGCTGTATATTAAATGGGCATGTTTTAGTATTTGAAACCATGACCCATTTACCTCCTCTTCATCCTCCGTGTCATATAGTGCCTTTGTCGTCAGTCGGTTTGTTGCAGTGTCTTCTTCATCCGCTACGCCACGGGTCGAGTAACCATGTTTCGTCTTCTTTTTCTTCTTACGAGTAGTTACTCCCATTTCTATGTCATCCTCCTATTGGGATTTAAAATCTTATAAGTAAAACAACATCTGATTTTTAGAATAATTTGAGCCGCCTCGTGAGAAAACCAACAATCTGCATATGCGAAAACAAAGCCGCAGATCAGCTTCGCGGTAACCGCGAAGCTGATCAGCGCCTTTATTTTCGCTACACGGATAGTACACTTCCTCTTCTTCTTAAATCCGAAATTTCGAGCTTCTAGCTTGTTTCTGTGCATGTACAGGTCGGTTTGTGTCTGACCTGTTCGGAAACCACATTGTTGGTTTTCCCACGAGGTGGCTCATTTGTTGTTTCTAAAGATGAGGAAAACTTACTACATGTATATAAAATGTTTATTCAATAAGTACATAAAGAACACTACAAACTGAAATATTGTTGTAAACAGCTGAGAGATTTTAATATAAATCCTGAAATCGTGTTGCTTAATAACTGAACATGTTAAATTAAAGGTAGAAAATGTCGCCTAATTTCAAGGTAAGAAGCTTCTGGAAATGCAAGGTTGAACATTTAACAGAAGAAAACACAACATTTTCTTACTTTCATGATGAGAAGCTTTAGGAAGAAATATGAAAGTGACATAATGACAAAACATGATTTTTTAAAAGATCATTGTATCACAATATCATCTGAATTGGTTTTGTTATTGCTTATTGTCTCAGTCAACAATTTTATAGTCATGTCGGGACAGAGCATATTAACAAGTACTATGGGATGCTTAAAGTGTCTTGCTCAAGGATACTACCCAGGGGAGGTAGGTAATGAACCAAGGACCTCTTGATCTGGAGTCCTGTACACTACCACCAGGGCCCGAGGTTATTCATGCTCAGCTCAGCTGAGACTATAATTTATCCTGCTCAAAAATGTTAGAATGCCAACAATCGTATGCATTTTAACATTTATGAGCAGGATAAATTACGGGCTTTTGGTGATCTAAACCAAAATTTCAACTTATTTGGGCTATTTCAGTATTTATGAGATGTTTAAATTTCATGCCCAGCAGAGTTGAGCATGAAAAAAGTTTTATAACCATGGGGTCTGGCCACAGTGCTGCCTTCAGATGATATCCATAGGCCTAAACGAATCATTTTAGGATATTTGAAACAATCATATGATAGCTATTCTAATGACAGCGCTTATTTAACCACTACACAGGGGAGGTAGGTACTGAACGAAGGATCTCTTGGTCTGAGTCCTGTACACAACCATCAGGCCATCATGCTACCCTCAGATGATATCCATGGGTCTAAACAAATGATTTCAGGATATTTGAAACAATCATATGATAGATATTCTAATGACCATACTTATTTAACCACTTCATCTGAAGAAAACTAACACAAAAACACTTTTATATACACAAAGATAAAGAAACATAACAATAAAATAAAAATAAAAAAAACATGCATGTGCTGACATAATGAAAGAAAGTGCTTTAATACAATAAAGCAATGTCTAGGTTAATTTCCTCTAGATTAAAAGAATCTATGATGGATTTTAGGCCGAGACAAGGAAATCTCAGGCTAGTTCTCAGATTATTCAGGTCTCATTCGAAGCTCTACCGAGGATGAGAGAGGAATTATCTGAAATGAGCCCGAGATTTCAGTGTTGAGGTCTCAACACCATCATTGATAATTTTTCTCACCCATCCCTTAAAACGTTTTGACTCTGAATTGGGTTCAAGGGCTGTTCAGGCAGCCAAATGTTTTGTTTGCACATGGAACAATATGCAAATTGACCATTTCCCAGAAGTGAGCAAATAAAAATTCTTTTGTACTTGCACTCACCTTGCGAAAATATTATATCAGCATTTTGGTTTGTACAAAGAATTCTCAGCAAAATAAATTTTGAGATTTTTATCAAAGCAGCAGACTACAGTTACTCTTGATTTCTTCCTAAAATTGACACCTGCATGGGTATTTTTGTCTTCTGGCAGTTGGCACTCAGCTTATCACTTCCTTATATGGAAGTAAACATGAGGAGTACATTTCTATTAGCTTAATACAGAAATGATTTACATTTTGAGATATGACAGGCACACAAAGGGATATATGCTTATCTGATAGGTGAGAAAACATATTCTGTTTAATATAGATAAATGGATGTCATGCAAATATAAAGTTAAAATACAGATCACAAGAAGTGAGAAGAAAAAAAGCTGCAGTTTACACAGTATTCTATTCTACACATACAAAGTTAGATACACATCTACGCTAAAATGGTTAGTATAGAGAGCTAATCTACAGCCACTACCACAATAAGCCAAAGAACATATTATGCAGACTAGTGCTACTGAAAGCATCTAAACACACAATGATGTAGCAATATACAGCAAGATGGTGCTCTGAATCATCTCTGGCATTCTTCTTACATTTCGTTTCATTCAACACATAATGAGAAATCTTCTTTCAAATGATTTCGTTCGACACATGATGTGAAATCATGAGTAAGCCATTTCACTACAAAATCTTATAAAAGCTAGACGTGTTAAATACATTTAAAATGGAAAAAGGTGATTTGACATGTAGAGCCATGGAAATCAAAGTATGAAAATATGAAATCATGGATTCAATTTTTATCTGACATGATAAAGTTTTTCATTTTTGAAATATGCAACGTTTTTATTTTTTGAAGTAATAATCATTATTTCTGTTGGTAACAAAAAATCTTTTAGAAATGTTTCTTCTAATTGATGGAAATTCACAGATGATTGTACTATGTTCCACAAAAAATATTTTCAACTTTCAAAATTTATCAAAAGCTGACCAATGAACTTGCATGATTTTTGCAATAATGACCAATGAGAAGCCAGGAAGTTGAGATGACCGGTCCTACTGTACTCACATCACTGCTGCTGGGCAGTACCACTTGTTTGTTCCGACGCTCAATATTATAGTGACGGGTCTCCATTTCTGCCATGGCTTGATGATCTAGCAATTTTTTCCTGTAAATACAATACTTTTTAACTTCTGACAATAAAGTCTGATATAAAGTCTGACTGATATACTGCGGCAGCAAAGTATAGTAAATAGTTCCTCCAAAATGTGCCACTCTTGACTGTCAGAACCAACCCTAAACAACTATCTGGCACTCTTGTTAGGCTATTTCTGTATGCCACAGAGATAAAGCGATTTCTTAATGCCATTGTAAGGGTGAATTCGCATTAGACATTCTAATCCAAATCAGACTGACATGTACTAAAATGTCTAGTTTGAATGTGCCCTAATATGGCTTCCTCATAGCTTAATGTTGAGCCTCTAAATATGTTGATTAATTTATTCGAACCATACCATGTAGCATAAGAAAACCTTCAAATGAGTTACATATCCATTCTGTAGGTTGTGGGTTCGTGTCCACATGTTTGTGAAATTTTATTTACATGTACAGTGCTTCATACAGAAAAAAAGAACTCACTGAAGTGCAGCAGGGTCCATTGGTCTGACCACAATACGTCTGCTGAGAGCCACCATATCTGTCTGTGTGGAGGCAGGCTGCTGTATGTTGCCTAGCGACTGTCTCACACCCTCGGTCTCACCAACACGTCTCATACCAACCATGTGGGCCCCTCCAACCACTGAACAATCACAAAAGAATATCAGTTTATAATAGTTACACTAGTTAAATTCTAAGGCTACCATACTTGAAACAGTACAGGTGAGCGTTTATGTAGCTGTAAGTTAACTTAATTGTTATCCTGAAAAGGAGTTCTGTATGACTCAGAAATTCCTCTTGATGACCCTCTTTAGTTGTTGTCACCCCGAATAACATTAAAAAAAAAAAAAAAAAAAAAAAAAAAAAAAAAAAAAAAACACTCATGACACTAATGACAAGCTTCTGAAGCTATATTCCTTGGAATAAAATTTATCTAAGTATATCTTGAGAACCCCTTGGTGACCCCAGATATGGTGGTGGTGACCCCAATGGAGCCTCTCAACTCATAGCCATTTATGATACTGTTGGTGCTGCATCTAGCAAAATTGGAGGGAAGGGAATAACCGAAAACACACATGAATACCTGAATTTGATCTTGAAATTCCCCTTGGTGACCCCAGATTAGGCGGTGGGGACCCCAATGGAGCCTCTCCACTCTCAGCCATCCTCTGATCCTGTTGCCGCTGCAACTCCTCGATCATATGATCTATACTGGGACGGTGTGACACCACATGCTCGCCGTCCTGCTCCGCCGGGGCTTCTGGCACCCTGTCTCCCAATACCTCTTGCTCTCCTGGAAAATATTGATACAAGGTAAAGAAGTACAAAAAGCTGTCACACGCTATGTAAATGTTGGATACCAGCGTTGTTTTGGATAACGCCGCTCATGACGTTACCATTGGTTTCTAATGTAGCGGCTCCATTTGTTTTAAGCAATTTTTCAGAAATGACACTACTTCATCGGTGCTAACCCCATCATCTCGATCCCAGTCAATTTGTTAAATTGGTACCACAAGAAGCATCTGATTGTATATAGCCAGTAAAAGAAAGGATTTGATGCCAATAAAATTAAGATAAAAAAAAACATGGTCAAACAATTACCTTCTTCATTCACTGCTAGCTGGGGTACCAGGTGCTCATCCTTCAAATGTTCTCTGCCGGGCACCAGTCTCTGCATGGCTGGGGGGTAGGGATTGCCATCAATGTCTACCAGGAAGGGTGGGGGCATCAAATGGGGTGCCTGCTGAGTCTGCTCGTCGAGAACATAGCCGTTGATGTCTCTCACCAGGGGACGATAGTCCGTGTGGAAAAATACTGCGTTTGGAATCTGGATGGGAAAAGTTTGGCATTTAAGTAGAACAAATCACAAGCATGAGCCATTTATTTGTGCTTAACTCATCTACAGTAAATAATTACTCCAAACATTACAAATGAGCCGCCTCATGAGAAAACCAACAATCTGCATATGCCAAAACATGTATAGTACAATCTCTCTCCTTCTTAAATCCGAAATTTCAAGCTTCTAGACTGTACAGGCCAGTTTGTGTCGGATCTGGTCGGAACCCCAAATTGTTGGTTTTCCCATGTGGTGGCTCAAATCATAAACCAGAGGACCAATGGTCCTGTAAACGCTCACCTGAGATCTGCTGCATATACCCATAAACATGTTTGAATATTATCGTATTAAACTCCAGTGCAGGGGCAGATGAAGCCCTTGGGGCATTTTCTTTTTTTAGAATCTTCAATATTCTGTCCATTTGCCAATTTCCTGCTGGCCTTTCCCTTCAAATGACATTTTAACAGTTTTCCCAATTCAAATGCATAGGCTACCCATGTTGGCCTTGCCATAAACTTGGTCAAGGTCATCACAGGGTCGTGATTTATATATACATTGGAGTACTTTAGCCATCGATGCTTCACGCCAAGTTTCCTTGAAATCAGTCTATTGGTTTCAGAGAAGAAGATTTTTGATGGGTTTTTACCATATATGGGCATGGTGGCCATCTTTGTCATGTGACCTAGATTATTTATATATACATTGATTCCCCCACTCTATAGATGCTTCACATAAAATTTGGCTTTGATTGGCCAAGCGGTTTCAGAGGAGAAGACGTTTGAATATTATGGCAATATACATGTATATTGCCCCGGGGTGGGGGCACATGAGCCCCTGGGGTCCATTTGTTTTTCAGAATCATTAATATTCAGTCCTACTTCCCATTTCCTGCAATACTTTCACTTTAAATGACATTTTGAAGTTTTCCCTATTCAAATGCATTGGTGACCTATGTTGACCTTGCCGTAAAATAGGTCAAGGTCATCACAGGGTCAGGATTTATATACACATTGTAGTGCTTGAGCCATCGATGCTTCATGCCAAGTTTTGTTGAAATCGGTCCATCGGTTCTGGAGAAGAAGATTTTTGAAGGGTTTTTACCATGTATGGGCATGGCGGCCATCTTGGTCATGTGACCTGGATTTCTTATATACACATTGGTTCCCCCTTCCTATTGATGCTTCACATAAAATTTGGCTTTGATTGGCCAAGCAGTTTCAGAGGAGATGATGTTTGAATATTAAGGTAATGTACAGGTATATTGCCCCGGGGTGGGGGCACATGAGCCCCTGGGGTCAAATTTTTTTCAGAATCATCAATATTCAGTCCTACTACCCATTTCCTGCAAGATTTTCACTTGAAATGACATTTTAAAATTTTTCCCCATTCAAACGCATTGGCGACCTATGTTGACCTTGCCTTTAAATAGGTCAAGACCATCACAGGGTCACGATTTATATACACATTGTAGTGCTTGAGCCATCGATGCTTCATGCCAAGTTTGGTTGAAATCGGTCCACTGGTTCTGGAGAAGATTTTTGAAGGGTTTTTACCATATATGGGCATGGCGGCCATCTTGGTCATGTGACCTGGATTTCTTATATACACATTGGTTCCCCCTTCCTATTGATGCTTCACATAAAATTTGGCTTTGATTGGCCAAGCGGTTTCAGAGGAGATGATGTTTGAATATTATGGTAATGTACAGGTATATTGCCCCGGGGTGGGGGCACATGAGCCCCTGGGGTCAAATTTTTTTCAGAATCATCAATATTCAGTCCTACTGCCCATTTCCTGCAAGATTTTCACTTGAAATGACATTTTAAAATTTTTCCCCATTCAAACGCATTGGCGACCTATGTTGACCTTGCCGTAAAATAGGTCAAGGTCATCACAGGGTCACGATTTATATACACATTGTAGTGCTTGAGCCATCGATGCTTCATGCCAAGTTTCGTTGAAATCGGTCCACTGGTTCTGGAGAAGAAGATTTTTAAAGGATTTTACCATATATGGGCATGGCGGCCATCTTGGTCATGTGACCTGGATCATTTATATATACATTGGTTCCCTCTTCCTATAGATGCTTCATATAAAATTTGGCCTTGATTGGCCAAGCCGTTTCAGAGAAGAAGATCTTTGAAAATGGTGGACGACGGACGGACGGACGACGGACGGACGACGGACGGACGGACGATGGAGCATGGGTATACTATAAGCTCACCTTGTGAGCCTGCAGCTCAGGTGAGCTAATTAAACCTGATTTTTGAACCAATGATTAATGACTAAATGTAAACTTACCAACTTTTTAGCCATTGTACTAAAAATCCTCCAAAAAATTGAATGTTCTGTAAAGTATACTTCAGTTTACTTTTTAAAACTGTTTTGTCTTTTGTGCAAATTAAAAATGCTCTGTAAATGTTTACCTATTATAATCCTTTTGTCTGTTGAGCAAATAAGTGGTACCTACATAAAAACTGACTTTGTTGCATTTAGATAGGAATGGTGTATTTGATTGAGTAACCTAAATTTCCTGTATTTAGTCTCACTATATTTAGCTAATAAATCAAATCCTGCCCACCTTTTTGTGTTTTTCATTGGAGCCAAAGCCATAGATCATGAGATGTCCATGTGAGTCTGTAGCGGCGAAACTTGTACCATCTGGAGAGAACTTGCAGTCAAACACAGCCCCATGACCTTGACCTTCAATCTAAAAATATAGGTCACACAATCAGATCTTTCATGCTTTTCATTTCAGACAAAGCCATACCAGCCGCAACATGAGAAACTCAGTCCAAGGTTTCTGACCAGGTCAGACACAAATCGACCTGTACAGTAACAGAAAAAGGGTAGAAGCTTGAAATTTTGGATTTATGAAGAAGAGGGATTGTACTATCCATGTGGTGAAAACAAAGGCGCTGATCACTCAGCTGTGCAGTAACTGCACAGCTGATCTGCACCTTTGATTTCATACAAGCAAAAATCTGGTTTTCTCATGACGCGGCTCATATCATGAGATGTTCATGTGAGTCTGTGGCAGCAAAGCTGGTACCATGTTAACATACTCAGTTATAACTGTTAAGCTGAACATAAAACAGTTCTATAATGTAGGTGCATGGAACAAATCAACTCACCATATTAAAGAAGCTCTTTATCTTCATGCCCTTCATGATATCCCAAATGAACAGGTTCCCATCATGCCCTGCACTGATCAAGATCCTTCTGTCTATAGGGCTGGGCTCCAACACAAATACTTCATCTTCGTGAGCCTAAAACAACCAATCAACCAACAGTTATAAAGGGTGCAGAAGTTTAATATTTAAAGTGTCTTTGTTAACATACTTTTGTTTGATTTCTTGCAGAACCCCCATGGTTAATAATTCGGTCATGCAGTCTTTGCAAAATCTTTTTTCAGCTGCAGGACAGCTGTCTGGCAGACTGCAATTTATGCAGGAAAAAACTCCAATTTTGTAGGACACTTCTATTGTTATCATTGTAATTTTGGTATTTTTTGCCAAACATTTGTCTGACAGAATAAAATATTTTGTCAGCCAGTGTTTTAACCAAAAGACTGGCACTTTTCTTGAAGACTGGTCATGTCAAAATGGTTAGTTCCTCTAATAACACCTTTCCAAGCAGGCTTGGCCTAACCAGTTAACCAGTAATTAATGTATATATTTTAACCAGAAACTCAAAAACAATGAAATACAGCTGAAATCTTCCAAATCCGGACACTTACCTGACAAACTCACAAATGCAAATGGAGACACCCTATCGGTTGAGCTAAATGGGCCGGCCATTCAACAAATACCTTGATACTTTTTGGAAACACTTCTACTTTAAATATGTAGCACATGCATGTAAAATAGTGAAATCCAAATCAACTGAGCCTTACCAGGAGTGTATGCTGCAGTTTTCCAGTATAGCCACACCAAACTTTCAGGGAGTAATCACTGACTGCCGTGACAACTAGGGAGTCATCAATATTCCAACAAACCATGGTGACCTTCAGCTTCACTCGCGTTCTCTCTTCTTCCTCTCGGAAACTTCTGTCTTCTGAAGGCTTTGTACTATATAAAATTTAAGAAAACAAACATCAATACCAAAATCTGTATTCTTTTTCTAGCTGTTGTTTCTATTAAACAACTACATGTACATGTATCAATTATTACATGGTTGGTTGTCAAAAGAGCTCTTTTGGAGAGACTATGTGCCTTCAAAAGTGTCTGATCATATTAACAAGTCTGTAAAGTTTCAATGAAAACCTTAGAAATTTAATGCATAAATTCAAGACTTGCTCATTCAAATAAAACCAATCTGGTAAAAGGTTTGGAAAAATTCATGAAATATATTTTGATATCATGTCTGTAAAACCAACCACATCATTTTTGTGACTTTTTAAATCTACCTACCCAGGTTTGACTTCCTCGTTCATTTTGAGCGGTATACTCCTCCACTCACTTCTCTCAAACCTCCAGATCCGTGCCACTCCGTCACGGCTACCACTCAGGAACCTGTTGGCACAGTGGGAGTAACTCATACTGTCAACCCTATCCTGGATGTAGAAAACAACAACAAGGGTAAAACACAACTCCAAAGTCACAGTGCTTTTAAGTTTAAAATCTAAACCAAACATATTGAAGTGAAACTTTAGGCAACTCCAAGCTACACAAGTTGAAATAAAAGCGCTGCAGGCATGCAAGATACCCCGCCACGCAAATTTGATTTAGCAAAAATGTTTGTCAATAAATTCTCAAGATAAAGAGCAGAACAAAATTTTGTCATAAATGAAGGACCATAACTCTGTATACATTGATAAAATTTATCCATCTTCAATCCCAAACCACTACTTCCTGATTTGAACTTTTATACAAAGTTTGAAGAAAATTGGTTGATAAATGCACAAAACACAGGCAGGAAACGAAATTTTAATGTAAATAATGGGCCATAACTCTGTACTTGTATAACGAAATTTATTCATTTTCAATCCCAAACCACTCCTTCCTGATATGAACTCCTATACAAAGTTTGAAGAAAATCGGTCAATAAATGCTCAAGATGGAGCCTGGCAACAAAATTTTAACGTAAATAAAGGGCCATAACTCTGTACTTATTTGACGAAATTTACCCATCTTCAATCCCAAACCACTCCTTCTTAGTATGAACTCCTATACAAAGTTTGAAGAAAATCGGTCAATAAATGCTCAAGAGAGAGCCCGGAAACAAAATTTCAACGTAAATCAAGGGCTATAACTCTGTACATATTTGACGAAATTTACCCATCTTCATTCCCAGACCACTCCTCTTTGATACGAACTCTTATACAAAGTTTGAAGAAAATCGGTCAATAAATGCTCAAGATAGAGCCCGGAAACAAAATTTTAGGGTAAATCAAGGGCCATAACTCTGTATTTATTTGACGAAATTTACCCATCTTCAATCCCAGACCACTCCTTAATAGTATGAACTCCTATACAAAGTTTGAAGAAAATCGGTCAATAAATACTCAAGATAGAGCCCGGAAACGAAATTTTAACGTAAATCAAGGGCCATAACTCTGTACTTATTTGACGAAATTTACCCATCTTCAATCCCAAACCACTCCTTCCTGATATAAACTCCTATACAAAGTTTGAAGAAAATCGGTTGATAAATGCTCAAGATAGAGCCCTGAAACGAAACGCTGACGGATGGACAGACAGACGGACGGACGGACAGACGGACGGACGGACGGACGGACACTCGAACGCAATTTTTTTTGGAGGGTATAACATAATACCCCCGCACTTTTTAAGTGGCGGGGTATAAAAAGGCTTGAAAATGAAGAGGGGTTGTATAATGAAGTGAAAACAAAGAAGCAATAAAGGAGTACAAAAAATCTCATGAAAAGGATCAATAAATGGAATTCGCTTCTATGAGTATCAATAACTGCTTTGATTGGGATTTGGCAAAAAAACTTTTTCAACTATATATACATAGCAAGTTTTCGGTTCTTCTAAATGAAATCATCAGGTGAAAAAGATCATAATAAATATTTAGACTTCAGGAATTCTTACATTATGTTTTTCCAATTCCCCAATTTTCTCCGGCAGACCCGACGGTAGATGATACATTCGGATCACATGATCAGTGCTGCCGGCGGCATAGAACACCCCACCGGGACTGAATGAGGAACACAACATCTGGGCTCCGGCACGAGACCTCTCCACAAACTTGATTGGTTTGGAACTGAAAACAATATAGATTTACCAATAAAACATTTGTCACTTTGTACTCATTTGAAAAATAGGTACTGGTTTATATAAAGGTGGTTGCAAATCTATTGATCAGATTAAGATTAAATGCCAAACTCTTCTTTCAGCATTTGAAACTGCACAAAGTAACAGGTACATGTATCTCAAACTACACATCTAGAGCTCCATTAATTGAGCTGTGACGCCAGAAAACCGGTCTTCGTGGTTTCCAACCAGGTCTGTGCAGCGAAAACAAAGGTGCTGATCTGCGGCTATGTTTTCGCATAGGCGAAACTCCGGTTTATTCATGCAGCAGCTCAATTTATGTTGAAGTAACATCTGCTCTGTAAAAAGGAATGCAATTTTTGAGAATTCTGATGGCTAAAATAGTCAGCTAAAATCCATATAATTTTTACAATGAACTTACTCAAATTTATTGTCTTTGACATTCCATTCCCAGAAACAAACATTGCCGTCTGCTCCTGTAGAAGCTAGAAGTCTTGTATCACCTCGAGCAAATGGAGAAAACTGAAACAGAAAGCAAACATTTTACTGTTAGCTAATTTACAGGTATACAAGTTTGATAAACAGTTGAGGTAATGTTCGGATAATTTGTAATCCTAGCCCAAATCCTCCCTGAAGTTTACTAGTACTAAGTGCATATTTCTTTCACCATTTGAGCCGCCTCATGAGAAACCCAACAATCTCCATATGCGAAAACAAAGACGCAGATCAGCTTCGCGGTAACCGCGAAGCTGATCAGCGCCTTTGTTTTCGCTACACGGATAGTACAATTCCTCTACTTTCTAAATCCAACATTTCAAGCTTCTATCAATCTCCTGTGCTTGTACAGCTTGGATTGTGTCGAACCTGTTCGAAAACCACATTGTTGGTTTTCCCACGAGACGGCTCATTTACTGGCTACAACTGCTCTTCTTGAATCAGCAGAAGAGAATGATCATAAAAATTTATGTAAATTCATGATCAAAATTGTCACAAAAGAAATGTGGCTTGAGGGTAGAAAATGGGTCCGCCTCGAGTCTTTAACCTAGCTACCATAAACATATATTCTGCCACACTTACCTAGGATCATTTTGTGATTAAACATAGAATTATTGAGAATGGACTTTTGTAAAGAGTCAAATATGGGACATACAGAACATATTCATTTCCAAGCCAAATAAAAGAAAACATGGTTGCATACCTGTAAAGAAGTGACCATGCCGGTGTGGCCGGTCAGTATCACAATGGGGGCCTTAGTCCTCAGACACCAGACCCGGATCACTTTATCACAGCTTCCGGAGGCCAGCATAGTGTTCTCTTGATTAACGTCAAGATCTGTGATTTCTGCTGAGTGTCCGCGCAGAGTGGCTTTCAGTCTGCCGTCAGAAGCTTGCCATATTTTCACTAACTGATCATCTGCTCCCTGGTTACAAAGACAGAAGACATTTGAGCTGCCGCATGGGAAAACCAATAATCTGCATAGGCGAAAACAAAGGCGCAGATCAGCTGTGCAGTAACTTCACAGCTGATCTGCGCCTTTGTTTTCGCTACTCGGATAGTACAATTCATCTTCTACTTAAAACCAAAAATTTCAAGCTTCTGTGACTGTACAGGCTGGTTTGTGTGGGACCTGGTCGAAAACTAAATTGTTGGTTTTGTCACACAAAGCAGTTGCTATGGCAACAGCTAAATGATATAAGTATATAAGGACAAATAAAGTATCAAATGTGAAATTACGGACAGAAAATTTTGAAGAAAAAAATAATAATATTAATAATCAAAACTTATCTTTTTGGTGGCCCCATGCTTTAAGCTTGAAAATATGACCAGTGTTATTTCTTAAGTACCTATTATATTTTCTTTCCCGATATAAGTGAAAAATTGTTGACTGGGAAGTTAAGCTATAACCAAACTAAACCCAACATAAAGCATGATATTCTGGAGTTTTCTTGCAATGCAGTTGTGTGTGAAAGTGGCTGCTATAATCCTTGCATTGTTTTTTGTCGCCTCCCCGTGACTGACTAAATCCTGTTTGTTTAGTTAACTGAACACGGAACCAATATGACCTTTGCCACAACATGTTTACAAAATGGCATTATGAAGGGATTTTTACCGTAAATATTGCTGATCCAGTTCTGTCATACAGGACACAGTAGACCGCCGACAGATGTCCGAGTTTACGACTGTGTAGTTTTATATTCTCGTACATTTCATCTGGAATGATGTGCTTGAAGACAGCCTGTCCTGTCATCTCTTTGCCTCTGTGAACATGCACTGTAATAAGAAATGGATCTATTGCTGCCAGAAATGTTCTAAGTTTCTTGTTACATAATATTTAGAATAGTACTGATCAGAAATGCAAACATTTTTCTGCGCCACCAAGGGAAATTTTGATTTCTTGAGAAAACAAAACAAAAAAAGATTCAATTCCTCATTTTAAGCCTTTGTGGCTTCTACAAATTTCTTGAAGTCTATTGCTTGTCAATTTGGTAATAAATAGAGGATCTTACATGAGTGGTCATTTCATATGAAATTTATTAAATGAGACTTCAGGGTGTTTAATAAATTTCATATGAAATGACCAAGAGTGTAAGATTCCTTTTCGGACATATTTTCAATGAAAATTTACATTGTTGTTACGGACGTTGGCAATGGCGTTACATAGTCCCGCAAAAGTTTTTATACTTGTGTGGTCATAACACTTTTTATTATATACAGTGTAGCTATATAAATATCAAATGATTAAAACTTAGTAACAATTAAGGGTGCAGATATCAGACGATATCTGCACACTTAAGTCCAATTCACGTGCGCAAAAAATACACGCGTGTAAATATACTCCGGTGTGTATTTATACACCGGTGTGCAAATCAACCTGAGAGTAGATTTAAATTGCGTTCGCATGGGTTTTATCGCCAGGAGTATTTTTGTAGGTAAATTTATCATTTCTGGATTAAAACCTGTTCATTTAAGTTTTCTGTATTTGCAAAACAAGAAGAGGCTGCTTCAAGGTGTTCATGTAGAGGGAATCATGTAATGGTCAGGCATAACCATAGCAGTCATACAGTTCCCTTTTTTCATCATTTCACAAGGAATTACTGTTAAAATGCCCCAAGAATCCTAACCAAGAATGATGAAGAAAAAGTGTGGCTGTTTGCACTCCATATGATCTAAAATGTGATGTATGGCAATAAACTCTTATTTAGCAACAATGTCCACAGTTTCAGCAACTGTCATATAATCAGTTAGGAACAAAAAATATGAAAATTGGTTATCTAAAAGCAGACTATTGACTTGAAATAAAAATACTCATGGGTAAATTTTACTTTGCGTTCGCATGAGACATAATAGTAAATTTACATGTGTGTATTTGTAAAAATAAAATTTGCATCTGGTCAGACCCAGTAGTAAATTTACCCATATGTAAATATACTCCAGTGTGTATTTGCGTTTGCATGCGCCATTTACTTACCCCGAGTAAAATTTGCACACCGGAGTATATTTACACATGTGTATTTTTGGCGCATGCGAATTGGACTTTACTTGATATTGCATACTTTGTTAAAAGTGAAAATTCTTTTTATAATACAATGCCAAATTCTTGACTTGAGGGTCATCGTGCAAAATTGTAAAATGGGGACGTCAACTCTAATGACGTCATCTTCATCTGACGTCGCGTGGAAAATGATGTCATACTGGGCCGAAACATCAGCTGAAGTTTGTCACTATTTAAGCCGAAAAACGAAAATAAAATGTCAGCAATATTGATTCAATTGCAAAATGTGCTTCCGAAAAGTAACAGTGCAAAAATGATATCATCTGATATTGCACTAGTGCAAAAATGATATCACTTAAGGATCTTATCGTGGCCGTCGTGTAGATATTTCAATTTTGTAAGGCTAACTCTCAACAAAACATTTAATAAGAGAAGCAGATATTTATAGCTATATAATAAAATGGTTATCGCACTGATATCAATGAATATTGTCCCTCGTTGGGATATCTACGGACGCTCGCAAGCTTGCGTCCTTCGATATCACAACTCGGGACAATATTCATCGATATCAGTGCAATAACCCTATATTATTAGTTTATTACATGAGGTTATCCACTGGAAAACAGCGATGTCATATGATAAATGTCTGTATAATGAAGTTTATTATATAACTATAAATAGACAGTATTTCAGACAATGCTTTCAGTCCATTGCATATTTTGTCATATTCTATCATATTCTATAACCTGGGGTTTTTCCCATTGAATATTTGTTACTAAATTTAGAACTCTCTCTGTCATTGGAAATGTACACTGATTGCTGTCAAGCAGTAATGCCAATGAAGTACAAATGGTGTTTATTTGAATTAAGACTTTAATAATGTCCCAATAAACATTTTTCAGTCATGCTGGGACTATAAGTAAACTATATGTATACACTAATTCATTTACAGATAAAAAATAGTTATTTTAAAATTATTTTTATCATGTTTGTATAAAAAGAGTGTTATATAATAAAACAATTGTTGACTATTGAGTCATCGAATATGATGTGATATCCAACAGAGACTACCAATATTGACCTCGGCTTCGCCTCGGTCAATATTGGTAGTCTCTGTTGGATATCACATCATATTCGATGACTCAATAGTCAATAATTGTATAATATTGGTACTGAATTAAGTTTATATTCTGCTCACCCTGCTTGATTAGTGTGATGACCTAATGGTAGATAACTCTCCATTTTACTGGTTAAACACAAAGTGGTGCCTCTGTCCCAACATGACTGAAGTACTTTTGACTGGGATGTAAGAATTAAATCAAACATTTACTTACACCACTTTGGAGTAACCAAGTTGACTGGCGGCAACATAGGACGGCCATGCTGCAGAACTAGGTGTGCTTCTGGCTGCCAATGTTGTTTTCGCATCTCTAGAGGAAAATGACATAGAAAAACATGACACAGAAAAACATAGCAGTAGTTAGATATAAAAACTGCTGAATGTTATTATTCTATGAATAAACAAATGCACTCATCAGTTATGTAGTGAAATTACTTGCAGCTAGTCTGTGTTTTCACGGTTAATGTGCTGAACAGGCAGGACACACACACACACACAAAAAAAAAAAAAAAAAATCTGTATGTTTTATCAGTTTTATTTAAAACGAAAATCAAAATAATCTTTTAATTCTAATCAAATTTCATGCAGTTGCCCCATGGATCATGATAATGGAGGTATAAAACTGCTTTCATACCATTTGCACTTTAAAGTAATAATTATTAAGTGTAGATTTAAGCTTTTATGAAGACCTTGATGACTAACGCAGGGTCCGAATTACAAGGATTTGTTGCATACATACGCTCTGCAGTTCTGAGCAGTGACTGGCTCCCGGCTCCCAACAATGATCCTACACCCATCACATATGGTTTGACGCTGGCGTCCAGCAGAGGACCCAGCCTCTGACAAATATTGAGTAAATGATTGCATCCTATATGCCTGTTTAATTCCAGCTGCAAAAAAAAAAAAAACATAATTGAGCTGTACCAGGTCCAACACAGCAATAGGTGGCTAGAGCTTGAAATTGTAGATCGAGAGTAGAGATTTTGAACTAATCATGTGGCAAAACCATTTTAAACCAAGGTGCTGATCAGGTGCCAAAGTATAGATAATCTTAATTTTGAATTTTTTCAGAATGCAAGTACTAAGACGCTTTAGTGCAGGTTTTCTCATAAGGGTGTATTACTTCAAACAGATACATTTTTTTCTGGGTTAACTTATTTGCTTATAAGTCTGCCAGTCTACAGGACACCTGCCTGACTGACTTCAATTTCTAAGAAATAAGAAAAAAGCTATTAAAGTCATGTAATCATTTTCAGTGGTGGATTTAGAGGGGGTTCAAGGGGTGCGCTTGAACCCCACTCTGGTGCCAAATTATTTTGTTTTCATGGGGAATTTCAAGAATTTTTTTGTGAAATTAGGCAAACGAACCCCCGATTTTTACATTTGGACCCTCTCTTGAGAAATTCTGGTTCCTCCCCTGCTTTTTGCCATCTGTTACATTTGCCTGACAGAAAAGTAATTTGTTTCCAGACGCTGCCAAATTCAATCTAATTTTGCCAAATTCAGTCTAATCACAATGCCATAACAATTCTGAGATAAGGTGTAAGAACAGACTATAACTGAGCCACATATTGTGAGAAAACCTGTTCTATTGTCTCTACTGCTAGGTCTGAAAACTTGCAAGTCTGAAGGCACAGATTACAGGCATTAGTTATTATATCAATACATTTTTAAAAGGTAAACCATATACAGAAGCTTTAGATAATAATTTCAAAGCAGTCCCTGATTGAATGTTTCAGAGCAACAAAAACATCCTATGTTATATTAATGGTGAAAAAGACTATAATGATATTGGTTTCCAATGAAGTGACACATTGCACTGTGAAGCGGACAACCAGCTACTAATTGTTACACGCCTTAACTCTAATCCAATCAGAATAGGCGATGTCACTACACACAGCTAAATTTAGAATGACCTTTGGTCTAGTTAATATTGGATTTTCATTGGCAGACAAGCGAAGAAGAATGACGTCATCAATCAAAGTCACCTTGCCAATCCAAGACACAAAATTATAATTTTCTAATCAAATTTCTGCACAAAACAAATTAAGACAAAAAAGAAAAAGTTGAATCATTAGTTTAACACACACCTTCTTTATCATAATCTGACATAAAAATATTCTACTTTACAGCATAAAATAGTTTAAAATTAAAAATTCTTTTGTTGCACCAGAATTTGGGCTACTTTCACTTCTTACCAAACTTTCAAAACCCCTTTCATGCTCCTGTCCCTGCCAGTCCAGCCTCTTTGGTAAAAGCTGCAAAATATTGAAAAAAATAAAAATCATGAAAATTTTAATTTTGTCAGTCAAATTTGACAATTTTGCATGGAATCCATCATCAAAGTCTCAAATACGCACATCCGTAAAGTTCACATGCGAAAACCTCTCTAAAACCGCGTAATTTGGATTGTAAACGTGAAACTTGCAGAGGATTTTTACTCACCCCATAATCGGATAATTCTCGCTTCAGAACCTGAAAAGAAAGGATAAAATTTAGCAAAAGAATCATAGAAACACAATGGAATTGACAGACAATCGAAATGATACTCACCCTTGCAGCATCTTTGCAAGGTCCAGCGGATAAAAATCTCTCGATCAAAAAGTACAGTTCTGAAACGAAACAGAAATCTGGTTGAGGAACAAAGACAATAAATTTTTGATAAACCATACAATAATTTGAAAATCGACATACCTGATTCTAATGTAGGGGTATTTCTCGACACTGTCTGATTGGTAGACATGTCGACAAGTGTTTCAGTGACGAGTAATTAGCCTGCCATTCACGGAATATTTTTCAAAAGGACGATAGTCGCCATTATTTCTCTGTGTTCTTCATTGATCAACAACACAGCCGGCATACACAAAGGTCAGCGTATGAATATCCCAATAAAATTCGTTTTTGCTCGAAGATTCTGACAAATAAATATTTTTGTTTTATAAAGAATAATTTTCTAAGGATTTTGGTTGAAATTTTATCAGGAATTCTTCAAGAATTACTAATTTCATTTGTCCAGTAGGAACTACTTTTTATGCATTTTCTTTTAACACGACGGTGATCAAGTCCAAACTGATAATGGTGACGTCATCAATCAGGAAAACCCAACATAGATGTACACGTACACATTCTGTAACGGGGAAAGGTGCATGTCGTTTTTGAACCAGGTGGCCTTCATTTGAACAGAAAAAGTAAGAAACTTTTACAATATCTCATAACGGACTACATTATATTTTTCACACTGGGGAATATTTAATCCAAAACATAATTTATTTGTCACAAAGTAATCAAATAAAATACAATTACTTTGTCCTATATTTGTAATTTAATTACAAATGGAATTGAATTGCACATTTTATTTTCCACAATGGATTATATACATGTATTTAGTTAATGTCAGATCCTGAGATTCCTTATGACTTGCAACCTCAAGCAGAGTTTGTCACGCTGTTCAGTATTGAAGTGTGAATTCCAGGAAAAAATAAATAAATAAATTTTTTGGATGAATTATAATTACATGTATTATAATACTGTTTACTGAGTAATTCGATTCTGACCATTACTTGTAACTTTGGAGCTGTGGGTAAGTGATTTACTCATGGCCACTGTGGATCACTGTGAATGACACCTCACTGAGGCTCTAAAAGTGAACCCATTGGTCCAGACTGCTTTAGCACAGTGTCAATGCATTTGACATGGATTTTATTACAGTTCTGAACCAACATAGATCACATTAACTTCAGAAATCTTATTAGCCACATTACCTCAATTCCAGACATAAGATGTCATGGTTTCCAGAGAAGCGGACTCAGCCACCATGGTATCATCGAATGTGTACCAGAATCTTAAAATCAGGTCCAGTTCCCAAACACATTGCTATCATCATGGATGGTAACAGAAGATTTGCTCAGAAAAACAGCATGGACAGAGCAGAGGGGCATCTCAAAGGCTTTGACAAATTAGCAGAGGTAATAAACCGCCATGAAAAGAGCAGTTTTAGAAAGAAAAAAAAGAGCATTTTAGTATTTTTGACCAAGTCTGACACAAACCAGGCTGTACTAAGGCTTGAAACTTTGGATTCAGAAAGAAGTGATGCTGTACTGTCTATGAAGCAAAAATGAAACAATGATCTCTTACTGACTTGCATATGCAACTGGTTTTCTCATGACACCGCTTAGATGATGTTAAATTAATGAAGATCTTTATCAGAGTGTTTGTGTATTTCTAATGAGTTTATTAAACTCTAAATATAATTCTGACAGCTAAGTTACAAGCTGTTTCTGCTTTGGCAGAAAGTTTCAAAGTTTCAGACACTATAGGTGTCTCCACAGAGAAATCCTGAAAGTGACACCAGCTGGACGTGGTATATCGCCTTCAGCATCAATCTTGTACTTCAAAATATCTAAGGACCAGGTAGACTATTCCGTTACTTTATATCTGTCAGATTCACCATTTTCATATTTTTCAGACACTGGAGTGGTGTCTGGACCTAGGAATAATGGAGGTGACGGTGTACGCATTTAGCATAGAGAACTTCAAGAGATCCAAGGATGAGGTGGACTGTCTCATGGAACTGGCTCACCAGAAATTCACCAGACTAATAGAGGAAAGGTAAAACTACTTGTATACTGTATTGGTTGTATATTATGCTTAACAGTGATCTTTGCTCTTAAATTTTTAAGATCATTTTGACTTTAGTTAATAATATTACCATGATATCAGCTAACAATCATGGTTAAATGCAGTAATGTTTTACTACACAGAAATCAGTTGTTATTTACATGTATCTACTTACTTTGTTGATCAATGAAAAAACAAAAATGTCATGCTTCCCCACATAGATCATGCTTAGCATTCCGTTAAGTGTACATAAAACCAAGCAAATTCCTAAAACTGTAGGTTGAAAATATGTTGGGGATTGTGACGAAATAAAAACATAAGTTTTGAATGATTTGTACATGTATTTGTAATATGTTTGAACGAAAAACCACATTTACAATGCTTTCAATTTTTGTACTGATATTTTCAGAGAGCTGATAGAAAAGCATGGTGTATGTATCCGAGTGCTGGGAAACCTGAGTCTCTTACCTCACAATATACAGAAACTTATTGCTGAGGCCGTAAACCTGTCCAAACACAACAATAGGTGAGAAAACATCATTTTAAAATGGAGCATTTTGACAAGATGGACCAAAATGGCCTTTTTATGTAGTATAAAATGAGCTGTTGCATGAGAAAACCAACACTGTGGTTTTTGAACAGGTCCGACATAAACCGGTCTGTGCAGTCACAGAAGATGGCTAGAAGCTTGAAATTTTGGATTTAGGAAGAAGAGGAATTGTACTATTCCTGTAGCGAAAACAAAGGCACTGATCAGCTTTGTTGTTACCGCGAAGCTGATCAGCGCCTTTGTTTTCGCATATGCAGATTGTTGGTTTTCTCATCATGCAGCTCAAATCATTTTTGTCACAAAACAGCTGTACCAACCATCGATGATAACTACTGGGGTTAAAATTAGCCATTTAGGAAGTCCAGTGGATAAGGATTGTACTACATTAATCTTCGCAAGAAAACCGGTCTTCTGGGTTTCCGACCAGGTCTGACACAAACAAAGCTGTACAGTTACAGAAACATGCTAGAAGCTTGAAAATTTGGATAAATTTAGGAAGAAGAGGGATTGTACTATCCGAATAGCGAAAACAAAGGCGCTGAATCCCCCGCTGATCAGCTGTGCAGTTACTGCACAGGGTAACTGCGCAGCTGATCTGTGCCTTTGTTTTCGCATCTATAGGCAAAAATCCGGTTTCCTTATAAGGCGGCCCCTATGTACATTGTACCATAAACGATCTGTACATAATGTCAACATCCAGATAACCGCTACTGGTCCAATGAAAATTCACAAATATATTTGCTCTCTGTTTACTGCACAGGCTTCTTAACATTGCCTAAATTGTCTGCCATATCAGTGCAAAAATGGTAAAAAGGGTCTCTGCAATACATGCAAAAAATGTTTATCAGTACCAAAAACTTGAGTTTCAATGTTTGTTCAATGACAAAATTGAACCTTTGCAGGACAAAACCAACATTCTGGGTTTCCAACCAAATGTGACACAAATCAGGCTGTTCAGCCACAGAAAATAGCTAAAGGTTTGAAATTTCGGATTTAAGAAGAAGAAGGATTGTACTATCTGTGTAGCGAATACAAAGGCACTGATCAGCTGATCTGTGTCTTTGTTTTTGCATTTGCAGATTGTTGGTTCTCTGGTGTGGCGGCTGAGATGATGAAGAATTATTGGATCACTTATGGTCAGTTACAAACCAAATTTGCATAAAGGGCAGTGCAACCCTCAGACATAAAAAACATGTCTTTTGGAAAAGGCCTTGGTGTGCATTTAATTTAATATTCATAGGCCTGACTTTTGTGTGTTATTTAGAATATATACATGTAAATAAGGTATAGTATTACTTAATAATTTATTTCAGAGCTATACTGAATGTATGTTTTTCCTACACATCTCGAGACGAGATTAGCACTGCTATGAAAGAACTTGCGGAAGGTGTCGATAGAGGAGAACTAAGACCGAGGTAATGTAGCTTTGAGCCATAAGTTTCATCCATTTTCATAATTGAGCCGCCTCGTGGGAAAACCAACAATGTGGTTTCCGAACATGTCTGACACAAACCGGCCTGTACAAGCACAGAAAAGAGCTAGAAGCTTGAAATTTTGTAGTTAAGCAGAGGAGGGATTGTACTATCCGTCTAGCGAAAACAAAGGCGCTGATCAGCTTCGTGGTTACTGCAAAGCTGATCTGCGTCTTTGTTTTCGCCTATGCAGATTGTTGGTTTTCCCACGAGGCGGCTCATATGTAAGCATCTTTACTCTGGCAAGTATTCCTAACTGTTAACCAGTGCACAGTTGCACGCGGAGGCAATTTACAGTCCATCAGTTTCTCTGCCCATCAGTTTTTCTGATCCCATGGTGAAGGCTAGAGGTGTACCTGTACACATTTTCATCTATTAAAAACAGATTTAGAATATCTTTTCTTTATTTGAATGGAATGAACTGCCTCATTAGAAAACCAGCAATCTGCATATGCGAAAACAAAGACGCAGATCAGCTTCGCGGTAACCCCGAAGCTGATCTGCGTCTTTGTTTTCGCATATGCAGATTGCCTTTGTTTTAGCTACACGGATAGTACACTTCCTCTTCTTCTTAAATCAGAAATTTTAAGCTTCTAGCCTGCTTCTGTGACTGTACAGCCTGATTTGTGTTGGACCTGTTTGGAAACCACATTGTTGGTTTTCTCACGAGACGGCTGAAATATAGAATTTGACTCAATACTGTCTGCTGAAATTGCATAATTTGACTTAAGTTAATGAATTATTGGATCAGTGCAGTTCTTTTAGAAATGTACTGTTCGTAATTAACAGGGTTTCTCAGTGATATGGGCCACAACGTGAGAAAATGTACCTTCGGACAATTTTTTGAGTATTAGAAAAACAATGTGACTTTGAATGTATGATGTTTCTAGGGTATGTTAGTCTTTATTTGACCAGATTATTTCAGTTATTTTGTGAGTTATGACCAATATACTATATGAACCCTACAGACGTCATTGTCCTGAAAAATGATGTCGAAGTTGCTAATGCATTTCTGCTTGTTAGCAGACCTTACAAAACTCGATGCATTTGCTTAAAACTGTTTAAGCACTGATCAGAATCTGTTCTGCAGATAGAAGCATACCATCCTCACAAGCAATCTGTCATAATTATTTTGTCTATTTTTATCATGATGCGGTTGCTATGGTTACCGCTTAACGATATATATAGGAAAATTATGTGTATTTTGGGCTAAAGCAAGGGCATATAACTCAAAATATTAAAAATAAATATGTTTTAAAACTCGTTCATTTGGTAGCCCAGTGTTCAAGGATTACAAATACAGTGTAATTCCTAAAACGTATATTACATCATTTTCCCGCTTTTTGCTGCTTTCTATTAGTAATGCCAGAATGTCCGAAGGTACATTTTGTCGCGTTGAGGTTCATATGTGAATGTGATATGTAAATATGCTCTCAGTTTACACCTGTTTCTTCTATTCTCAGTGATATATCAGAGGAACTGCTTGAGAAATGTTTATACACGCACAGGTCACCTGACCCGGACCTGCTCATCAGAACGTCAGGGGAGGTCAGACTTAGCGATTTTCTTCTCTGGCAGGTATGGTACTGTTAATACAAGTTTAAGTCTTTCCTCTATCTCTGATTTCATTGTAAAGTGAGGCAGGAATGGTATTGTTAATACAAGTTTAAGTCTTTCCTCTATCTCTGATTTCATTGTAAAGTGAGGCAGGAATGGTATTGTTAATACAAGTTTCAGTCTTTCCTCTATCTCTGATTTTATTGTAAAGTGAGGCAGGAATGGTATTGTTAATACAAGTTTCAGTCTTTCCTCTATCTCTGATTTTATTGTAAAGTGAGGCAGGAATGGTATTGTTAATACAAGTTTCAGTCTTTCCTCTATCTCTGATTTCATTGTAAAGTGAGGCAGGAATGGTATTGTTAATACAAGTTTCAGTCTTTCCTCTATCTCTGATTTCATTGTAAAGTGAGCTGCTGCACAAGAAAACCAACAATCTGCATATGCGAAAGCAAAGACGCAGATCAGCTTCGCAGTAACTGCGAAGCTGATCAGCGCCTTTGTTTTCGCCACTTTTATAGTACAATTCCTCTTCTTAAATCTGAAATTTCAATCGTCTAACCATCTATTGTGATTGTACAGCCCGGTTTGTGTCAGAACTGATCAGAAACCCTGAAGACCGGTTTTCTCACGTCGCGGCTCAAATGTTTTCACTCCATTGTGTTGGTGGGGAGTGCAGCTCTTACCCTAAAGGGGGGGGCCTGATGGTAGAGCATCTGACTCCGAATCGAGAGGTCCTGGGTTTGATCTGCACATGGGGCACAGTGTTGTGTCCTTGAGCAAGTCATATTAACTCCCCAGAGTGCTAGCTAATATACAGGAAGAGGTGGCTCCGTCCCAACATGACTGAAAAATTGTTGACTGGGATGTAAAACCTCAATACAAACAAAACTTGCCCTAAAGGTGTATCATTAGACCTGAATCGAGAGGTCCTAGGTTAAAACCACACTTGTGCTGAGTTATGTCCTTGAGTGAGACATATTAACTCTCTGGTGGCTTTGTCCTACCATGAATGTCATTGGCAATTGATGTGTTAAACCAAACTAGAAAAGAAAGAGAAAATATGTCAGTGATATTAAGTCACAGTTCTTCATAACTTCATTGAATTTGATTAATGCATTACTAGTTCTATCAAGTAGTGATGCCAAAACATTGTGCTAGCTTAATTCTTGCTTTTTCATGTTGTCATTGAAGATCCCAAAAATCTGGATTTCTCATATTCCCAAAACTTTAAAAAGTTCATGCTTCGAGTTACATTGATGTTTCCTCCTTTTTCAGAGTTCATTCAGTGTGTTATCATTCATGAAAGTATTATGGCCAGACTTCAGTGTGTGGCATCTCTATGGTGCTGTACTACAATACCAGAAAAACTATGCAGCCATCCAGGTAGGTTCTTATCTCAGTTCTGGCCCCGAGGTTATAAAACTTTTTTCAATCTCAGCTCAGCTGAGCATGAAATTTCAACTGCTCATTAATGTTGAAATAATCAAAATTAGTGGAACATTCAGGTTCAAAACTCAGAAACTAGTAATTTATCCTGCTAATAAATGTTAAAATGCCAACAATTGTTGGCATTTTAACATTTATGAGCAGGATAAATTTTAGTCTCAGCTGAGCTAAGCATGAAAAAAGTTTTATAACCTCGGGGCCAGGAGTCATGATCAGCTTTTAAAGTTTTTTTTTTTTTTTACTTAGTTGATAAAATTTTTCGGTTAATTTGAAGAAATAGTACAGAAAATTAGTAAAGGTTTGAATGACCGCTAGCCTATGTATGACAGGTAATAAAGCTGTACAAATTTGTCTTTGAACCAATCTGTTTGTTATCATTGAGCAGAGCTGCCATAATTTTCTGAATTTTGAGATTGCAGCTTTTGATTCATCTGTTGAAAATTGGAACAAACATTTAAAGTAGATTTTTGCTATAGGACCAAATACTGATTACTGAAGAGCTTTGCCTTAGGTCCAGATGATTGAACTGAATTTTTTGGTGGACTCTTACTAATAATGATGATAAATAAAATAGTGTTTCTTATATTTCTAGAATGCAAAAGAAAACAATAATTCAGACAGAGAAAGACATCAGAGGGAGTCGGACTATCAGTGTGTTCTAGAAGCTTTCAGCTGTGATAAGCAGGATATTAATACGCAGGAAAAAGTAGATCCAGTTAACATTCAGGAAAAAGTTCGAGAATATTCTGAAGAGAGACAAAAAAGGATAAAAGTGTTTTTAAACCAGTTATATAGTAGAAGAGAGAAATTTTTTGAGGATTTAGATGACAAGAAATTGACTCAAGGAAATATCAAATGTGTTTCATAGTGAAAATTATTGTCATTTTGCTAAAATGCGAAATTTAAGTTTATACAAATTTCAGCCAAAGCATTTTCGAAATCAAAATCCAACTTGCTTGATCTTCTTGCCATTCTGTTAAAACTGGAAAACTGATCAAATGTTGGTGGTCATAGGTTTTAAATAATGAAGAGTTTCTTGAGCTATGGTCATACAAGATATTTTATAGGCCATTCTTTCCATTCTGCTCATTCAAAAAGAGTACTTGTCAATTTAATTTTGGCATATCAATGGGAAGCTTAATACTTAAAACATAGTAGAATGATTGAATTAATTAGGTCGAACATAAAATGCAAATCAGATATATTTTGTATTCAGAATAGTTGATGCTTGCTACTACTGTTCATACACCATGTGTCAGAAATTGCTTTTTCAAAATCTCACTCTCTGAAACACATCAATGAAATATATGATTTAGATTATATCACCATTTTGCATTCCAAAAGTATTTAAAAGTGCTGCAAAAATTTTGAAAATCGATTGACAAATAAGAACGTATGCCAGAATAGAATTTTGAATAGGGCTTTTTTCCATTGTAAAAATGGTAGCAAGGGAAATTACTAATTTCCCAGAAAAAAATCTTAATTGATCATTATTCATTTGAAATGCACTTAACCAAAACAAAACTATATAGTATACATACATGTAGCTGAGCTCCATACTCTAGATGCTTGGATTACCTCCCTTGCACATGTAAAATGCCTATTCAAATTAATTTTTGAGCATAAAATGTTCATTAGTGAGCAGATTTTCAAATTTAAGACCTTTTGGATAAAAAGAGATGACGGGGTCATAATTTTCTGCAGCTGTTGCAGAAAAAGGGTGAATATGAAAAAGGCTGTTTCTGAAAGATGGCGTAAGGACAGTAATTTCTATTTATAGGCTTATACACATATATCAAGAAAACATTCCCAACAGTAGCTTATTTGAGTCCAAGCATTTGCTTTTACATGTAAGGGATTCCATGTCAAAAACACACACAAGACATTTCAAACTAGCTACAGCTAGATTGTTTAATGCTTGAACCAGGTCATGTCATAAACCTAGGAGTAAAACTTAACAAATGTGAAGACAAGATCAGCCTGTGTGTCCCTAGGGTTGAGTGTCCTTTGAGATAACCTGACCAATCTGTGTTTTGCTTGTTGCACAGATTTTCCACAATTTTGTCACCAAGCTGTATAAATAGTCCGGTAGAAAAGAGCTGAATTCAGAGAGGACCTGGAATTGAGTTCTAAAGTTTTTTTCTTTACTGAATCTTGTTTAGCAGACCTTGCCATTGAAGAATCCAATTGATGCCACTTTGGCATCATTGAGCATTTTGATATATTCAAGATGGTATCCTAGATGGAAGCCAGATATAGCAAAAATCAATATTTTACATCTGAGAGGACCTGGAATTAAGTTCTAAAGTAATTTTCTTTACTGAATCTTGTTAAGCAGACCTAGCCCTTGAAGAATCGAAGTGATGCCACCTTGGCATCACTGAGCATTTTGATATAGTCAAGATGGTATCCAAGATGAAAGCCAAAAATAGCAAAAATCAATATTTTACATCTGAGAGGACTAGAAGTAAGTTCTAAAGTGTTTTTCTTTACTGAATCTTGTTGAGCAGACCTAGCCCTTGAAGAATCCAAGTGATGCCACTTTTGCATCAGTTTGAGCATGTTTGATATATTCAAGATAGTATCCAAAATGGAAGCCAGAAATAGAAATAATCAATACTTTTACATATATGGGACAAATCTATGCTGCGATTTATTGGTTTGCTTTTGAGTAAGACATGGATAAAGAAGTTCTGAAACATAACATGTCATAACAAGTCATAACATTTGTAGCTTTAAGAAACTAAGATGGCATCCAAGATGGCGGCCATGATACGAAGCACAAAAACACAAGTTTACCTGTTCACATTTGAGATGTTGTGCTAATGGAAACATTTTGTGTAAGGCAAAGCATTTTAAGAAATGGATGCAATTAAAATATGCAGGATGGCATACAAGATGGTAGTCACTCAAAACATCAAAACTGTATTTTATGTATTTTTACGCTTGTATTCCCTGTGCAATACTTCATTTCTTTGGCAACCTGCATAATAATATACTTGTCATCCATTTGTGTAATATGTCAGTCCAGTCTTATTTTGGCCATAATCCATCAGTGCTAAGAGCTTAGATGTTTTGGTAAATTTTGCCAAGTAGTAGCTCATATATATGAGCGCGGATCAGACAAAAGGGGTCTGGGTAGTAAAGTACACTGTATGCTATTAAAATTTAAAAACTAAGTAAATTTGAATCATTTGGCATGCTCTGATATTTATGTCAATTTGAAACTGCTTTAATATGGTAACACAATCCAAGACACATATAATATCTTATGAAACAAAGATATTAGTATCATGCAAGCAGCATATTGCCAAGGCAACCGTTGCGCCATAATGAAAACCCTCATTTAAAAAAAATGGTATGCTCTTTGTTGTACTTATTTTTATCAAACCGTGTGTAAATGTGTGCCTATTTCATAATCTGAACAGTGGTATAGGTGTTGAACTTCAAGGAACACATAGAAGTTTGGGAATTTCAGTCATAGGTTCTTTTCAGTACAATGATATAAAGGCGTTAACATCATCAATGTGAAAACGCCATCAATATTTTTCAAGGCGTCATGTTTAGAGATAATCTCTTCAAACTTTCAGGAAATACTCAGGGAAACCTGGTCTTTCACATTGTTATTTATACATATTAGTTTAGAATTTTTAGGACATAAGACCCATCTTGTCAGATCTTGGCCCATATATATTAAGCTACGCAAGAATCACAAAGGTTTGTAAGACAACACAGTAGCCTATGGTAGAGTGTCATACTCTGAATTGAGATGTTGGTGTCTGAGCCCGCCACCACAGAGATGTGCATGACATGGTAACCTTTCCATGGTGCTAGTTATAATAGTACTGGTTCATACCAAAGAAATATCAGCTATATCTCAACATGACTGATCGTTTATTTAATGGATTGTTAAACCACAATACAAGCAAACCAAACAAATATGTATCATACCAAATACAATTTTACACAATGTAAAGCACTATTGTGTGTCTTCCAGTCATGAAGAAGACAAGCCATTATACCAATATAATGGTATGAAAGATAAATGTTCAAATCGCATAACAGTACCAATGCATATGTGACATCTATAGTGGCTGAAATCCTTTTCTGATTTTCAAGTGCTGCCAACACCATTTGCTGCATAGGGATGTCCCCTTCATCATGAGTGCTTTTCATATCACTTTTTTCAATGACAATACCCTTGCAAACTTCCGAAAGTACATGTCATCTTATCCATTTTAGAATATCAACTTAGAATTCTGATTGTCTGCTACACTAATTTACTAATAAGTTTAATCAGCTACTGTTGGTTTTCTATTACTGTCTGTACAACACTTTGTGGGAATAATAATTGAATGTCTTGAGACATGTTTGTGCTGAAATTTTTATCTACCAAATACCAGGTAAACATAATTCACTTTTGGGTTAGTATGGAAATAAATTTTCCACATTGTACTTTTGCGGATCATTTGTAGACCAGAATATAAAATGACAGATCGAGTCATCTGATATAGAACAAATGATTTTCTTTTTATTTGACCCCCATATACTTTTGTTTGTGATATTTTCAAATATCACATGTATATGTATCTGCAAATATGGAGGTTGTCACTGGTGCAAACTCATGTGCTAATGTGTTTATGCCTATGTCATATGACCTTGCCTGTTGTCCAATCATTCTAGTGATAATTAAAATGGTAGCTATCGCTTCATTATTACCAACTGTAAGATCATTTATACTGCTGTTTGAGTTTCTACATCTTAAAAGTTTCCTCATTAAAGCTTGCATGCTATTAGCTTTCAAACTGTTTCATTGTTTTTGTACCTAGTCTGAGATCTTTATCAGCAATCACCATCTTTCCACCCATTCTTCAACCATCTTGAAATACACAATATTGATATAAAAACTTGCTCTATTATCCTTTATCTTGATACGGAAAAATGTCTAGAGTAATGACTTTTAAGTGCTAAGTGTATTCAGTGCGGGAAAATGTTAAAACTCAATTCTAGGTCAAATTCGTTTTGCGCAAGAAATGGCTGCCTTCTTGAATGCCATCTTGAATATGATAATCACTGCCTCTTGATCAGGCAAACTAGCTTGAGCAATGGTTCTGAAAGTTTAAGTGCTAATTGTAGAATCAAAACGTGAATGTAAAACCAAAAACATGAAAAACCTTGACTTATTTCCTCTATACAGTGTTATATAAGAACGCTAACAGCCATCTTGTATCCTATCTTGAAAAACTGTAATATAATGTACATAATTACACAAAACTGATTCCTATTCATCATTTGGCACTGAAATAACCACAGTTTTGCTAGATAAAAACCATCAGAGACCCGTATTAAAGATTATTTTATATTCTGGCTGCCATCTTAAACGCCATCTTGAAAATACAAAAATGCTCAATGATGCCAAGGTGGCATCACCCAGATTCTTCAAAGGCAATGTCTACTGAACATGATTCAGTAAAGAAAAAAACTTTAGAACTCAATTCCAGGTCAAATTTGTTTTCTGCCGGACTAAAATGAAGAGGATGAATTCACAGGAGCCAATTATTTCTGGTCTAGTGCTGCAAATAAATTTATTTATATCGTAATATAGTCATATGAAGGATACTTAGGATAGACATGTAGTTGTTAAGTTTTCTATAATAAAGTATTATGTTCATTGAATGTTTCAGTCATATTGTCTCAAGATCCTTATTACTTCAGAGCATCTTAAATCAATGGTTTTATTTCTGTGAAGTATAATAACATTTTGTAAACATGGCTCGTCAAACATGAATTAACAGGTATAGCTCAATTTTGACCTCAGATGCGTCAAAAGATTGACAAGTCCACTTCGTAAAGGTAAATCAGTACGAAATGCCACAGGTTTTCCGTTACTCTTCGGTTGTACTGTTACAATCTGAATATCCTTTTATTTGTGAATGCTAGCCAGGTAGATGCCTAGCTGGGAAAAAGCTAGTCATGTTGCTCTTGGTGTGTGTTTATGACTTGTATTGTCATTTCTTTCCCATCTGGTGTCTGGGCTGGGATTTAAAATTTAATTGTATGAATTCAGGGTCCGAGGTTATAAAACTTTTTTTATGCTCAACTCAGCTTAGACTAAAATTGATCCTGCTCATAAATGTTGAAATGCCAACAATTGTTGGCATTTTAACATTTATTAGCTGGATAAATTACTAGTTTTAAGTTTTGAACCTGAATTTTCCACTAATTTTGACTTTCTCTGAGCAGTTGAAATTTCAAGCTCACCTGAGTTGATTTCAAGCTCAGCTGAGTTGAGCTTGAAAGAAGTTTTATAACCTCATGGCCTGTTCTCTCTATTCTTTAATTTTTGACAGAAGAAAGTGGATCACAAGCTCTGATAGAAATTTCTGACCATTACCAAACATTGCATTTCAAATCTTGCAAGAAAAATTGAATACATAGTCTTTTACTACCATATACAAATGTACTACCAGTGAGGACAGGCCCATCATTACAATGGAGCGAAAAAATGTTGAAACAATGTGAGTTTAGCATTTTATTGTAAAAATATCCATATATACACAGTTTGAACTGCCTTGAAATAGTTATATTCAAGTCACAGAATTACAAAGATATCAACAAACAGATGCGCCGATTCATGACAAAAACGTAATTTTGCCAATGTGAAAACAAAGGTGCTGATCACAGCTGATCAGCACCTTTGTTTTCGCTACACTAAAAGTACAATTCCTCTTCTTCCTTAATCGGAAATTTCAAGCTTCTATCCATCTTCTGTAGGTGCACAAGACCGGTTTATGTCGGACCTCATCAGAAACCCCAAAGACTTATTTTTTCTTGATGCGGCTCAGAAAATATGGAGTGTGATGGCTTAGTGATAGAGTATAGAATAAGTTTCCTTGAGCAAGACACTTCAAGCACTCCTACCCTATCAAATGAGCCTTTGTGTGACAAAACCAACAAGAGGACCAATGGTCCTGTAAACGCTCACCTGAGATCTGCTGCATATACCAATAAACATGTTTGAATATTATGGTATTTAACCCCAGTGCAGGGGCGGATGAAGCCATTGAGCTATTTTCTTCTTTTTTTAGAAATAATCAATATTCTGTCCATTTGCCAATTTCCTGCTGGCTTTTCCCTTGAAAAGACATTTTAACAGTTTTCCCCATTTAAATGCATGGTCAACGGACAACCCATGTTGACCTTGCCATAAACTAGGTCAAGGTCATCACAGGATCATGATTTATATATACATTGTAGTACTTAAGCCATAGATGCTTCACACCAAGTTTCTTTGAAATCGGTCCCCGGAGTAGAAGATTTTTGAAGGGTTTTTACCATATATGGGCATGGCGGCCATCTTGGTCATGTGACCTTGATTATTTATATATACATTGATTCCCCCATTCTATAGATGCTTCACATGAAATTTGGCTTTGATTGGCCAAGCGGTTTCAGAGAAGATGTTTGAATAGTATGGTAATATACATGTACAATGCCCCGGGGTTGGGGCAAATATGCCCCTGGGGTCCAATTTTTTTTCAGAATCATTAATATTCAGTCTTTCTGCCCATTTCCTTCAAGACTTTCACTTTAAATGACATTTTAAAGGTTTTCCCCATTCAAATGCATTGGCGACCTATGTTGACCTTGCCATAAAATAGGTCAAGGTCATCCAAAGGTCATAATTTATAAACACATTTTAGTACTTCAGTCCCCGATGCTTCATGCCAAGTTTCGTTGAAATCGGTCCATTGGTTCAGGAGAAGAGGATTTTTGAAGGGTTTTTACCATATATGGGAATGGCAGCCATCTTGATCATGTGACCTGGATTATTTATAAACACATTGATTCCCCCTTCCCATAGATGCTTCCTTTAAAATTTGGCTTTTGTTGGCCAAGTGGATTCAGAGAAGATCTTTGAATATTTTTTGTAATATACATGTATATTGCCCCGGGGTGGGGCAGACCAACTCCTGGGGTCCTATTTTTTTCAGAATTACCTACCTTCAGTCCATTTGCCCATTTCCTGCAAGTTTTGCCTTTCAACTGATATTTTAACAATTTTCCCCATTCAAATGCATCGGCGACCTATGTTGACCTCGCCGTAAAATAGGTCAAGGTCATCCAAAGGTCATAATTTATAAACACATTGTAGTACTCCAGTCCCAAATGCTTCATGCCAAGTTTCATTTAAATCGGTCCAGTGGTTCTGGAGAAGAATTTTGAAGGGTTTTTACCATATATGGGCATGGCGGCCATCTTGGTCATGTGACCTGGATTATTTATAAACACATTGATTCCCCCTTCCGATAGATGCTTCATATAAAATTTGGCTTTAATTGGCCAAGCGGTTTCAGAGAAGAAGATCTTTGAAAATGGTGGACGACGACGGTCGCCGGATCATGGCTATCCTATAAGCTCACCTTGTGAGCCTAACGGCTCAGGTGAGCTATCTGGGTTTCCAATTAGGTCAGACACAAGCTGTTCTGTGCTGTCACAGAAATTAGCTAGAAGCTTGAAATTTCAGATTTAAGAAGAAAATGGATTGTACTATCTGTATGGCGATAACAAAGATGCTGATCAGCTGTGCAGTTACTGCACAGCTGATCTGCATCTTTGTTTTCGCATATGCAGATTGTTGGTTTTGCCTTGTGAAGGTGTAAATCAAATTGTGAGTTATTTCAACTAACTGTTACCCTTTCTCATAACATCATGCAATACATATGACCACCTGTAGGAAGTGAAATATAAAAGATAATTTAATTGAGTGACTTCTTTGTGCATGGAGTACTTTTTTTCTTGCACACCAGAATCTATCATGCATGAAAGGTATGGATAGACAAATCTGTCCCTCGGGTCACAGTTTGGCATCACTCGGCTGAGCCTCGTGATGCCAAACTGTGACCCGAGGGACAGATTTGTCTATCCATCCTTGACACTCAAGTAAGATTCTTATATTCTCACTATTCAGACACGCAAATCCCATTATGTGCCTGTCCTAGATTTTTCTGTCTCAGTACTAGTAGATTTTAGTTGTCTCAAAATGCCAATCATTTCTGTATTTAGCCAATAGAAATGTACATCTTTATGTTAACTACCATATAAGGAAGTGATAAGCTGGGTGTCAACTGTCAGTGACAAAAATAAACTTCTAGGTGTTAATTTCTTAAAATTTGCAGGAGTAACTGTACGTGGGATTATCAAAAATTATGTGGACTTTTCTTATAACTTATGATTATATGACTAGATTCCACTCAAACTTTTAATCCACATGGACCCATGTAATATGCATCAGTGTGCAAAATTTCAGCACAATCCCTTCATCTGTTACAAAATTATTGTGAAATGAAAACACCCACTTTCGCCTTCATGGAGCACTCCGATGACGTCAGTGACGTCGACTCAAAAACACTGATTTTGAACCACAAAAGGTGCTTTTTAGGGTTACTTATTTTTACAGTTTTACTGTTCAAAGTATTTTAAAAAATTGTTTAACTATTGGAGCATGGTTTAAATCACCAATCTGTTTAAAATTTTTAATGTATTGCCTTGATTTGAGGATAAATTTGGACTGGGCAAAAGGATGCTGACTTTTAACATAATGATTTAGAAAGGTTTTCGGAAGATTTCATAGGTTTCCCGCCCAAAGTTTGAGTGTTTCTGGCAGCTTCTGTGCAATTTCTATAGAAAATATGTTGCATTCTCCGTAAAATTCTACATTTGATCAATGCAACAACATGGTGGAAACCTCTTGATGTTACATACATGCAGCATAAATCTATGTTAAGGGGGGGGGGGGGGTCAGATTTTTTTCAAAAAATATTTTGTCAGAAAACATATTTTTTGCAATTGATAATCAAGGAAATTCTACAATATGCTTATTGCAACCCAAAATTTTGGGTAGAAACTATTTATCCATGAATAATAGGTACATCTTTATTAGATTTATAACTGTAAACAGCACTGTCCATCACTTATGCAAAAACCTGTACCTTAAATATACTATGCAAAATAAATTAATCAACTTTTACATTGAATAGTGATTCCATATGTTTTGTAGACATTAAGGAAGTTCTCTTGACATTGGCTTGCATGTATCAAATTATGGTAGAACCAGTCTTTGTGTGATGCTGAAGTGACATTTGATTTTAAGTCCAGAGAGGCATATCTCAAGAATAACATAAACCATCAGATATTGATATACATATTTTGCATAGTATATCTATATGCATTATAAGTGTACACTTTGTGTGTACCTGTTAAAATAGGACAGTTAGTCTGTTCATTCAGGTAGAACATACATATACAGTATATTTCCATAGCCTTGGTGAATTACAAATATTGGACATGAGCCCATTTATCAATTTTGGGGCTTTTTGACAGCCTTCCCCCCTTGCCCAAACATGGCATTTGGATATAATATGTCATTTACACAATAACAGTTGTGTTCAAAATATTTTGGTTGGGCAAGGGGGGGGGGGGGGACATGGTCTTATAAAAGGTTTCCTATTTCCTATATGATGCTATATTAAATTCAAAGATTTTGTCCAATTTTTTAAAGAAGTCACTGCTTGAGTGACACAAAATATTACATGCCTCAATACAATAGAAACTAATTTTTTGACTGCAATAAACGTCATTTCAGTGCCTGGAACGTGAAATTTTGAAAATTACTTGACATTTCACAAAAGAAATCTTCCGAAAACCTTAGAACATTTTGAATGTCGGATATGAATTTCGATATTTATTTGGGTCCTATTTGTTCAAACGTGCACGCAATGTTTCATTTGTAATGCTTTATCGAAGGACCTTGAAGTTTTGCCAGCAAATAAGAAATTAGGATTAGTTTCAAATGGGAATTGTACAATATTGCCGATTGATCTGTGTTGCATGAAATTCAGACATCGCATAAACATTATGAACAAGCAAACATGTATGCCCTAAGCAAAACAACATAGGTGCAAAACCGGTCCACCGTAATATTTGAGCAAGTATAAATTGTTTTGTTATGGATTCAATAAAGCACATGGCATGTTTGGCTGTGATCTGCAAAACCATTTTGAAGAAAATGCAAAAGAAATGCGATACTGCAGTGCCAAACTTAACGTCATTTCTGCCGTGCTCCGGGGTGGGGAGGGTGGGGTAAGTAAAACTAACACCAACTGCTAATAAAACATTTTAAATTAACCAAACTTTCAGAAACTAGTGGAGTTAAGCAAGTTTATCATCAGCTGAAATTTGAATGTTTGCCTGAACCGTTGTCTTGTTATGGGAAAAGCCCACATAATTTTTGATAACCCCTCGTAGTCTGCAGCTTTGATAAAAATCTCAAAATGTAATTTTACTGAGCATTTTATGTACAAAACAAAATGCTGATTAAATATTTTTGTAAGGTTAGTATTATTATTATTTTTTTCATTGGTTAGTTTGTATATTGTTTCATGTAAAAACAAAATGGCTGCCTGAACTGCACTTGAAGCCTTTTAGAGTCAAAATGGTGTAAGTTATGCGTGAGAAAAATAACCATTGATAATGCTGAGGCCTCTTCAAGGAAATCACAGGCTCGTTTTCAGATTATTTGAGTCTCATCCTCGGCAGAGCCTCGGATGAGACCAGAGCCTTGGACGAGACTCGAATAATCTGAAAACTTGACTGAGATTTCCTTGTCTCGGCCTCAGCCCCATCATAGATTCTTTTAATCTCAACTCATATGGAATGATATGAATTCGGAATGCATGTTATTTGAATGAGACTCTATTTTTACATTTGATGCTGTGCTTAGTTTATCAAACTTGAAATTGCAACAATCCCGCTCTAACGAGTTTCTGTATTTTCCGTTTGAAATCATCATCACCATTATGCACTAGCCTGAAATGAGAGAAATAAAACAAGATTCAACTTAAGTTCAGTGAGAAAACTTGATTAATGCCAAAGCCAACACCACAGGTGCAGATAAATCAGTCTGTACAATGATGCAGCTTTTCTTACTAGCAACTTTAGAAAGCAATTAATGTTAAAAAGTCAATAATAATTGTTTTAATAATAATTCAGGAGCATCTTTTGTTACTGGCAACTTTAAAAAGCAAATATACTCAGCATCAATGAAAAGTTACCACCACTAAAATTTCGATATTTTGAAAAATAGATAATTTCTTTCAAACATTTTACTTAAATTCATGATTCTGGTCAACAGTAAATTGATTTAATGACATCAAACAGTTCCACTAACCCTGGAACTATGCTGCACTTGATGCATGCGTATTTTTTTGATTCATTACGAAAACATGTCCATGCAATATACAGAGATTTTTTAAGTTGTAAAAAATGAAAATTTTCAGCAGAAATTCTTTGATATTTTTCTTATTTTTGCTCAAAACATAGATTGTGGGTACACATTAGAACCGCCTCGACGAGGCGGTTCTAATGAGTACCCACAATCTATGTTTTGAAGCAAAAATAAGCTTCGATGAGGCGGTTCTAATGAGTACCCACAATCTATGTTTTGAAGCAAAAATAAGAAAAATAGGTATACCCCTGCATTCCCCAGTTTTTATATATAAAAGTGGGGTTTAAGGGGGTATTCATTGCACGGACATGTTTTCCTAATGTATGAAATTTTTGAGATGTAGAAATCCCTATTTTCATATGCCGTCATGCCTCTAACACCCTCATTGAAAACGCCACCAAATTGGTTTAAATTTTTCCATCGGCTGGCGGAATAGAGGACCTATTTTTCAGGTTGTACCCAAATTTTGCATTTCTCCATACATTGCAATTGAAGCTTTTGACATTTGTATAGGAGTGTGTATAATTTATTGGGCTATGATGAGAATCGTTTTAAATAGCAATGATGGATGACACTCTATGCCATGAAAATGAATGCTGAAGTATTGGCAGTTGTCTATTCAGAATGAATCAATTATTGTTATGTGTTAATTGAACCTGATTTACTGGTAACTTTTCATTGACGCTAAGTATACATGTTAAAAAGTAAACATTAATTGTGTTAATAATAATTTATTAAAAAGAATGTTTAAAAATCAATTTAAAAGAATGTTTGAAAATCAACATAAACTGTTAATTTATCAATTTACATAAAATTTGTGGTTATTATGTGTTATGTGGTAATAGAAACAGACTATGTTATAGGAATTATAATATGAACCGCGATGCGAGGAAACTGGTCTTCGGGATTTCCGACCGGGTCCGACACAAACTGGCCTCTACACCCACAGAAGAATGCTAGACTCTTAAAACTGTAAGTATAAGTAGGGGAGGAAATGTACTATTCATGTAGCGAAAACAAAGGTGCTGATCGGCTGTGCAGTTACTGCACAGCTGATCTGCGCCTTTGTTTTCGCATAGGCAAAAATCCGGTTTTCTCATGACGTGGCTCATATATTTTTTACTGTGAAACAACATTATTCATGATGCGTAAGGAGGTTAAGGTTATAAGGAAATATGCTAAAGGAAGACTATGAAGAAACGGAAATGACCCACTGCATAAGAAAACCAACAACGTACATAAGCGAAAACAAAGGCGCAGATCTGCTGTGCAGTAACTGCACAGCTGATTAGCACCTTTGTTTTCGCTACATGGAAAGTACAATTCCTCTTCTACTTCTACAATGAGCTGTAATTATGCTGAAGTCAAATAAAAGCATTCTGTATATCCAAAATTTCAAGCTTCTAGTCTGCTTCTGTGACTGTTCAGGCCGGTTTGTGTCGGACCTGATTGGAAATCCAAATTGTTGGTTTACTCATGCATAGGCTCAAATGATTTCCTCCAGTTGCAAAATTAAGTGTGAATACTGTTAGTATAAATTCGACAATTTCCCATTGCCACTTGCATAAGACATGTTAATCTGTACGGGCACAGTACGGTCAGTATAAATTTGACAATCTTTTCAAAAATCAACAATCAGAACTCTGGCTTACAAACTATACCTTTGAGCAGCCTCAGGACTTTTTCTTGCTACTTCAAACAACTGGGCAATCTTAGGGTCATTTAATACTGTTCTAATCTCTGGGTCCGACAAGATCTCTTGCATCTTTCTCTCATCCTCAGCAGTAGGCTGGTGGGGATTCGTACTGCTGCGCACACTCATCTGGGCGGACTCAGACTCGGGGACGACTGATATTTTGGCGCTTTGTGAGGTGTTACCACTCACCTGCTCAGAGGACTGAGCCTGTTCTGTGGAGCCCAGTCCAGTAAAATGGTTCCCTGAGAAAAGATGAAAACAACTAGAATTGTCAGAGAATCTGACTATAGCCTCACTTCTGAGCTATTTTTCAGGGTGAGAAAAACAATGACTGCTAACAATCCAAAGCTAGATCTTTTCAATGTTGATGTGCATACAAAAGTTGGTCTGATTCTGTCAATTAGTTCTCAAGATATTGAGTGAAAATGAAATTCTGAAGTAAATTAAGGGCCATAACTCCATCAAAACTTTGCGCAAAAATGTTGGGTAACAATTTCAAGCTAGATCTTGTCAATGTTGATGTGCATATAAAATTTGGTCAGATTCTGTCGATTCGTTCTGAAGATATTGAGTGGAAACAAAATATTCTGACGTCAATCAAGGGCCGTAACTCTGTCAAAGTTTTGCCAAAAATGATTAATAACAATCCCAAGCTAGATCTTGTCAATGTCAATGTGCATACAAAATTTGATTAGATTCTGTCAATTCGTTCTTAAGATTGCAAAAAATGACAGGTAACAATCCCAAGCTAGATCTTGTCAATGTTGATGTGCATACAAATTTTGGTCAGATTCTGTTGAATCGTTCTCAAGATATTCAGTGGAAATGAAATTTTGAGGTAAATCAAGCGCCATAACTCTGTCAAAATTTTGCAAAAAACAATGGGTAACAATCCCAAGCTAGGTCTTGTCAATGTTGATGTGCATACAAAATTTGGTCAGATTCTGTCTTTTCATTCACAAGATATTGAGCGGAAAAGAAATTCTGACGTAAATCAAAGGCCATAGCTCTGTCAAAATTTTTCAAAAAAAGATGGATAATATTACCAAGCTAGGTCTTGTCAATATTGATAAGTATACAAAATATGCACAAAATTTGGTCAGATTCTGTCAAATTGTTCTCAAGATATTGAGCAGAAACGAAATTTTGACGTAAATCAAGGGCCATAACTCTGTCAAAATTTTGCAAAAAAACAACGGGTAACAATTCTAAGCTACGTATTGTCAACGTTGATGTGTATAAAAAATTTGGTCAGATTCTGTCATGCCATTCTCAAGATATTGAGCGGAAACGAAATTCTGACATAAATCAACGGCCATAACTTCGTCAAAATTTTGCAAAAAATGATGGGTAACAATCCCAAGCTAGGTCTTGTCAATGTTGATAAGTATACAAAATTTAATCCGATTCTGTCAAACCATTCTCAAGATAATGAACATAAAGAAATGACAAAAGGACGGAATTACAGAATAACGGAAGGACAGAACTACGGAAGGACAGGGTGAATCCAGTATAAAAAATAACGGAAGGATAGAACTACAGAAGGACAGGGTGAATCCAGTGTAGCCCCGTTTTTTCAATACAGGGCTGTAATGATTTTTTTTAATACTCAAAAGCAATATTTTAGAGTGCAGGAGTACATTTATACCCTATAAACTAAAAATTTTGGAGTCTGGAATTTGAATCTTGCTATGTCCCTGTTGTGTCTTTACTGATAGTACTAGCTAAGCACCCATAAACATATTTTTTTATTCAGCTTTACATCCTTTCAAGATTATTTCACCTCATATGAAATAAGCCAATCGGTAGGTTGAGCGAAAATGGGAGAACCCCTGGCAGAAAAAAACAACTGGCACACCCGCAAGCAGAACTTGGCTTGTCTCACATGTGCCCTAGGTGGGGCTCAAATCCACACCAGAAACAGCGGTCAGGGCTGGGGTAATTGTAATCAGTAATTGTGAGACAGTGGTGAGATGAATGAATGATTAAGCACGGTTATATCAGCACTCTTAACCCTCGGCCATGGGAGCCGCCCCATATGTATTGGATTTATCCTGACATGACTGAAATATTGTGGACTGGGACATTCAGCCTACACTCAAACCAACTAAACTGCTGGTAGTTGAAAGCTTAATAATTTACATCATGTGTGTCAATCTTACCCATGAGTTTACAGAACTCTCTAAAGAATTCCTGGAAATTCTCATGATCTTTGTACTTTTCCATGGCACCTTGTGGATCTCTTTGGAATTGTCCTATGATGCGTATGTACTCTGGATTCTAGAAATAAGATAATAAAATTAATTTTGACATCAATGACATGAACAATTCTATTCAAACATGTCTGAGAATAGTTCCTGAAATAGAATATCAAAATAGTCAAAATTAACATGGTCAAAGGTATTATGCTATTAAATCAAGAGCAGCTATTTGTCTTTCTTAGTCATGCCAAAATAACTGCTGTTGGCATTTTAACATCTGAAAAATTGGTCCTCTGGATAACATTTATACTTAGCGTCAATGAAAAAAATTTAGTTAAGCTATAATGAAAAACTTGTATACAAAAATATTTTATTTTAACTAGAAAATGTGTTTATAAAACACTATGCCCCCAACCGGTAAGTCACTTTCAGGATGTGAAAATGTCCGAAATATGACTAAGTTCAAATTGCTCAAAAAGTGACAAAAATTAATCTGAGGAGTATATCCCAACCACATGCACATCTTCAAAGCATGGTCATAATGTCTGTAAAGTTTCAAAAGTATCTGTATTAAACTGTAGGAGGAGTTGCGCACACAAGGTACCCACTGTCCATTCACTTTCACTGTCAAAATGTCCGAAAAATGGCTAAGTTCAACTTCAAATTGCGAAAAAAAGTAACAAAAATTAATCGGAGGATTATATCCAAACCATATGCATATCTTCAAAGCATGGTCATGATGTCTGTAAAGTTTCAAAAGTATTGGAGGTGTTGCGCACACAATGTACCCTCTACCCATTCACTAAAATGCCTGAAAAAATGACTAAGTTCGAATTGTGAAAAAAAAAAAAAAATCAGAGGATTATATCCAAACCACATGCATATTTTCATACTGAACCATGCCCATAACACATGTAAAGTTTTAAAGCAAGTGGCATGAAACTGTAGGAGGAGTTGCGCACACAAGGTACCCACTGTCCATTCACTTTCATTGTCAAAATGCCCGAAAAATGCCTAAGTTTGAATTGTGAAAAAAGTGACAAAAATTAATCTGAGGATTATATCCAAACCACATGCATATTTTCAATCTATGGTCACAATGTCTGTCAAGTTTCAAGAGAATCGGTATTAAACTGTAGGAGGAGTTGCGCACACAAGGTACCCACTATCTATTCACTTTATCAAGAATTAAAAAGGGAAATAACTCTCACAGAATGGGCCCCTAGCCCCTTGAATTACATGAAAGAAAAAATATGGGTCCTCTTAATTTTCATATACAAACTACATACCAAATTTCAAGATCCTAGCTCTAACGGTTCCTGACCGAGTGCTAAGCGTTACTCACGCACTTCACAGACTGACTGCACAGCACTGCACTGGACGGACAGACCCAAACCAATATGCCCCCTCAACTTCTTCCGAAGTTAGGGGCATAATAAAACCTTGGCTACTGGTCAAAAACAATTTTTCCATACCTGGAATCCTTTGAATACAGTCTGGTTGTTTTCCAAAGTACCCATTAGATCATCTGTAATCCAGTCTGTAAAACAAAATAGTGAGCAGAAAAAAAAATCTGATTGAGCTAAAATTATATTGAATAATGGGTATTACTATTAGAATATCAGAGTACATTTCTACAGCTATTGCTTCTGAAAATTATAGAATTACAGGGAATAAGCTACAAGACGCTAAGAGAGAAATAACAAACTTCTCCCTATGTTCAGATGAGGAGGAAGTGAAAATGTCTTTCTGGGTGTGGTGGTTTCACAGGGTATTTCCCAACTGAACATCGAGAACTGCTCTGGCTTTCCCTCACCACTAGACCATCTGCATCTAAGAAGAAGCAGAATTAATTAGTTAATAAAGCAGAATGGCTTAGCCTGAATTCTATTTCCTGTAAGTTTAAGATTATAGAATATATAACCAAACATAAAATGAAAGTCCAAAATTTCGTGGAATTTTCCTGGGGAGAGAAGAAACTTCTTCCAAAATTTCTTGGCTAGCTTGAACCTTAGTATTAGTACAAAAATTTATTGTGTCACTTCTTTCATGTGAAAAGTTTGGTTGATCAAGCACAGGTCTCTTTTTTCAGGCTTAAATGTATACCGTAGATTATGTCAAAATTAAAGTTGCAGATTTAGTCCTTACCAATTTCATTTACCTACCTTGCTTTTTCAATAAATTTTCACTCGTTTTATTCATAGTCTCTTGAACTTCCTCTAATTTTAAAGTTTCACTTTTATCCTTTTTCTGTACAAATGGAATATCTTCCAATGTAGTTTTTTTCTTTTCCCCACTGGCAAACACCTTACTCCTGGCTCCTGTGTCTTGTTTTACAGGAATATCTTCCAATGTAGCTTTTTTCTTTTCCCCACTGGCAAACACCTTACTCCTAGCCCCTGTATCTTGTTTTACAGGGGCAGGCTTGCTTGACCCAAACAAGAATCCCTTTTTCATTCCTCCAAAACCACCACCATCTTTAGTCTTTTCTGTTTGCACTGTTTCACTTTTGGCTTTATCTGCACTTACTGTTTTTTGAGTATTTGCTGCTGAACTGTCCGCAACATTTTTCTTGCGGTTATAAATTTCATGGCATGTGTCATTTGTAGTGCTTGGTTTAGACTGTCCTCTTGTCCGTTCTTCCTGTAAAGGCACAATGAAACCCTTTATGTATATATACATATAATTAAATCATAAGCGAAACTAGATCTATGACTATATATATATTATTGCTACACATAACTACCACTTAACTTGCTAGATCCTGAATTCAAAATATTTCCAGTATATCTACATCAGGAAAACATGTCCGTAAAATGTATACCCTCTTAAACCCCACTTTTGTATAGAAAAACTGGGGTATGGATGGGTAATTGGGTATACCAATTTTTCTTATTTTTTGCTCCAAAACATAGATTGTGGGTACTCGATAGAACCGCCTCGCCTCTGTGTTTTGAGCAAAAATAAGAAAATTATCAAAATTTTTCTAATAAAAATTTTTATTATTATTATTTTTTTTTTTTAATTAAAAAATCTCTGTATATTGCATGGACATGTTTTCATAATGAGACTCTAGCAATCTTCTGTGGCTTAAAAATGGAGTGTCTGTCATGTCACAATCATTGGAAATCCCAAAGGCAAGGTTTTTTAGGGTAGTGTTTATATATGAGCCGTCTCGTGGGAAAACCAACAATGTGGTTTCCGAACAGGTCTGACACAAACCGGCCTGTACAGCTACAGAAGCAGGCTAGAAGCATGAAATTTTGGAGTTAAGTAGAAGAGGAATTGTACTATCCGAGTAGCGAAAACAAAGACGCTGATCAGCTTCGCGGTTACCGCGAAGCTGATCTGCGTCTTTGTTTTCGCCTATGCAGATTGTTGGTTTTCCCATGAGGCGGCTCATATAAAGTCTTGACAATTTAGCCAAACTAGCTTGCTGCTCTACGGAAAAATATACAAATGTACCTTTTTCATGAAAAAAAAAAAATCTTCATCTGCTATGTTAAGTAGAATTTTTGGTAGCACATCTCAAATGCACACACAATATGAAATATCACATTTAAATGAAAAATAGCAAAGTTTATATGTGATTATACTGATTTATTCTACTAGTGACTGAAAATTTCTAAAATGCACATTTTAAGAAATCTCTGAAGTTGACACATCTAATTAAAACTAACAGTCACACCTGTATTTCTTTCATGGCCTTGACATGCTCCAACACATCATACATATCCTCAAGAGGTGGTATATCTAAATAGAAAACAAGAGGGTTCAAAATATGACTATCATAAATGGGTGCAGGACATTTCATTTAAACCCATTTCATCAAATGCTATTTGGTGGTTCTTTTTGTTTCGTGTCTTGGTGTTTAATATTTTTGTGCTGTTGTCGCTTTTAGTTAAGGTAACTGATTGGCCACCTATTGGGAAAATAGCTGCTCATTCGGCTTACGAAATGTTTTCATGGTATACGTACCTGATTGTTAGTTTGGTTTTTTTCCCACCTCAGGTTTTTGGAGTGGGAATCTTTTGCTGCTGATTGCGCCTTTTCCTGATCTTTGCCTACTTGTACCTTTTTCCATAAAGGACATTATATCCAACATCTTTAGCTTGTGCCTAGTGCACTAGTCATTTGTAACCATGCCCCGGGGGAGTGCGGGGGATAGCCGTGGAAATGAGCGGGGCTTTATTTTGCCACGGCAGTACGGGGAAAATACCCGGGGTTTGCTTTATACAGGCAAAAAGGGCCGTGAAATAAAAAGATAGCAGGCTGCAGGGGAAAACAGCGATGGTTTTACCAACGAGCAGTCCCCGCAGGGTGGGGGGGGGGGGGATGTGGACTAGTTGGATCAGTTTTCACACTATCATAAGTTAATTTGTGATTCAGTTTTGGACAGGTGTTTTGTACAAAAGTATTTCCAGATGTCTAGAAACTTTCAGATTTTACTTTACTTTATCTGTTTGGGGACGCAAGTTGATCAACTTATATATTCCCTTCTCGATTGAATACCCAGGGATTTTCCAGAAATACTGTGTACTTCTTATCTTCGATGAATTTGTCTAAAGGTGTTTAAGGTAGGTGCAGTAACAACTTGGTCAGGCAATCCATTCCATGAAGAAATTCTTGTGGATATCCTTCTTACAAGATTTTTTCTTTAGCTTGTAGGCATGACCTCTTGTAGGATTTTAATTTAAAAAAAATGAAAAAATCATCAAATGACCAAAAGACATTTTCAAACTGCTTCAAATTCCTGGCAAAGGACTGTTAATTGGGTGCGTTCCTTTACCGGAATGGACCGGAATGGACATAATTACCGGAATGGACTACCGGAATGGACATTATGCTATGGCCTTGGGTGCTTTAAATGTATTTTATCTACATAAAATACACTTCTGTAGTCATATGAATAGTTTGCATAAGATAAAATGCATCCCAGTCTAGCAAAACTGACTTCCCAGGGTGGTTAGGGTAACTCAGTGGTGGGGTACGGGGTAGGGTCACTGTTTAGAGGTTTCTTTGACTGAAATGTATAGAGATCACCAGTGGTTGTTCTATAGCAAACACAGGGATGAATCGAGGTAAAAATAAGTAAAATGTGCTGGCACTGTGACAGGGACAAGTATATATGAGCACTGACCCAGACTATATGACCGTATGGAACACAATTTAACTGTACTTAAACAACGTGATTCTCGAATTAATCATGTTATGAGTATATTCTAGGCCAATCGGTCCTAAACACCAAATAAAAAGTACCCAAGGACACATATAAATGTCCATTCCGGTAGTCCATTCTGGTAATCAGGCCCATTCCGGTCCATTCCGGTAAAGGAACGCACCGCTGTTAATTGCATCATTAGCTCTACACATGTCTCAACTTGATACATGCATCAAATATGTTGTTTCAAAACATTACATCTCAAAAAACACATCAGATTTACTTCTACATAGACTAACCCTCTAAACAATAGGACAATAAGAGGTGTGTTATGATGTTTCTGTGAGAAACAGTTTTAAGTTTTGCGTGATGCATGTAAATGAAAAATCATTAAAATGGGTTTTTTCTACTTTCGTTTTCGTTCTTGAACTAAATCTTGATTTCCACCGGTTTGTCAAGAAGTAGGGACATATTGATAGATATAACAGAAATAGATACACGCAAGAATCATTTGTGTACGAAAATATAGGCTATAAATAAACCGATTTAACAAATTCGTAGAAAAAATAAATAATGCGTCATTGACAACCTTCGTTCGACGCCATATTTTCCGTTTCGGTATAAAATCCAACATTCAGTGTAACGGATAACCGGAAAAATACTGACGATGCCAAACTCCAAGCCGCGGTGTTCCACTTCCGGACGAAAGTCCTCTCAGAAAACAATACAGGTGAAGCTACTGCAGCTATCTTCATATATCTGAAAGGAGCCTATGACACAATATGGACAGAGGGCTTAGTATATAAACTACACGAATCTGGAGTGCAAGGCAAGCTATTACATTGGATTGACAGCTTCCTCCAAAACAGGAGGGCAATGTGTATCCTAGACCAGACAACAGGACCTGCCTTTACTACATCAATAGGATTACCCCAAAGCAGTGTACTCTCACCGATCCTATTCAACACCTTCATCATTGACATGTACAAGGCGGTATTAAAGAATGTCAAGTTTGCGGATGATGGAACCGTATGGTTCTCGGATATATCCCTATGCACAGCTGTCCAAGTAGCATGTTCAGAGACACAGATAATAAAAACTGGTGCAGACAATGGAGACTCCTGGTTAGCTTGAACAAGACAGAAGGGTCACTCTTAAGCAAAAGCACAGTACTAGTGAAGCCAAAGTTCGAATTAGATGGAACAACACTGCCATACAACCCCACACCAAAGATCCTCGGAATAACCTTGGATGAACATCTCACATTTGAAGAGCACATTCACCATTTTTGCATTATCGGCTGGTGTCCAGCTTTCAAAAATCAATATTGGAAATACAGGTAACCAAAACCACCCTGACCTCAAGGTCAGGGTGGTTTTGGTTACCTGCATTTCCAATATTGATTTTTTCTAAGATGGGAACCAGCAAATAATGCAAAAATGGTGCATAAAGGTGGTGATGAAGAAGGCAGCAGGCTCACTCATAGTGATTCGTGAGGTCAAAGGGATAGCCAAGGTGTCTACAACAAAGCTTCTACAGCTGTACACTACCCTTGTCAGAGCAATAATTGACTATGGAGCTGTTATCTGGCAGGGCAGCAAACATACCACCAAGTTAGCAACTATACAGCGTAAAGCACTATGTCTGTGCTTGGGACTACCTACAACAGCAGGGACAGAGGTTGCAGAGGTAGCCGCTGGTATACCACCAATTGACCTTCACCTTACTGAAACTGCCATCAAAGAACTGGCAAAAATACAGGCAAAACCATGTACCAGGCCAATAAAGATGCTCCTGAGCAATATGGCAGAGACAGAAACAACAAACAATACAACCAAGATGCTGATCTCACCATTCAGGATAGCACTGACACAGGCGAAAGAGATGGAGAAGGTCACGGGGATAGACATACAGATGATAGAGCCAGAGCCAGAATATGAAGAAGGAAATATTGTGATGACCTCAAGTGCACCAAAATAATGGAACAGGCTAGGATCATCCAAATCCCGGACAGCAGAACAACAAGAGATGGGGAAGGAGCTGGTTATGGATATGATGATGGAAGCACCAGAAGGAAAAGTATTCGCCTTCACGGATGGTAGCAGTCTCACCAATCTAGGTTCATGCGGGGCAGGGGCAGCTTCATCAACCAGTGCACCTTAAAATACCAGTTACAAGAAGAGGTTCTATTCTCCTCGGCGAACTCGTGGCGATCCTCATCACCTTAGAGTACATGCTGAAAAATCTTACCACCATCCCATGCCGACTTCTCAAAATATTCAGTGACAGCCAGTCAACAGTTGGTATACTCACCTTGAATTGGAAGGACACCAGCTATAGAGAGGTCACAAAGGATATCCGAAAGTTCATGAGTCATCTACAACAAAGAAATATAGCCGTAGAGATTGATTGGACACCCGGACATAGCTCTATAGCTGGAAATGAGATGACTGACCAGCTGGCTAAAGAGGCTGCGATGGAGGCAAGCAAGTTTCCAGAGGATAAAACAATTACGACCCACCCTGAGATCAAGCTTGCATATACCAAATACATCACAACTCAGTGGCAAAGAAGATGGGAACAATCTGACACAGGGAGATACTAATACAACTATTTCCCAACAGTGGAATTCAAGAGACTCATCGACCAACCTAATAAAGAAGCCTTGAGCTGGTTATTACAACTACAGTCAGACTATTCTCGGCTGAACAGCTACATACACAAGTTGGGTCAAGTACCTTCCGACAAATGTGGGTGCGGACAGACAGAGACAGTGGAACATTTCCTTCTGCAGTGTCCCCTACATGAGCCAGCTCGCAACATCTTGGAGTTGAACCTTAGCCGGAGTATTGGTCTATACCACCTGGATCTACACACTCTACTTGGCAATGAAGATGACGACAATATCCCCAACTACAGAGAGACCATCATGAAGGAGCTGACAGAGTTCATCAGGGCCACAGGAAGATTCCAACCCATTCCTAGTGTGCCTCAGAATCCGTGATCCGCTATTCTATCATTTTGTCCGAGTACATTAGAGATCAGTTACAAATGAGAAGATCAAGTACAGAAGAGTGAGGCAGACATGAGAGAACACACTGCCAACTAGGCTATGAATAGCGGATAGCGAATAGACTGGCCTGTATAGCGTAGTGGATTTATAACGCTACACTTTGCGTTATTTGCTTTAACCTTGGTTTTATCGCCAAGCGAAATGTTTTTCAACCAGTCGAAAAGAGGACATAATTTCACAAAAAGTTGATCAAATGGTCGAATTTCAAAATTCGCAAAACGATTCTCGTTCGAAATCCCATTGAAACTACGTTTTCTGGAACTCAATTATATATCACACAGGTCAACCTATACGCTGATTTTGTGGGTTTTACGCAAGTTTGGTGGTGCTTTTAAAACGTGGAAGTGGTTATTCCTTGTCTATACTTGCCTAGATACTACATGTATATGGAAAAGTATGTCATATGCCAAAGGGACTGTAGAAATACTGTATCATCAATGTATATCATTTTTGCCCTGCAGCGGACGATTTATGTAGGCATTGAAAACTATATTCGAGTACCGGTCTATGGGAGTAGATAGTTTGAGGAAAGTTCCTAAAACACCTTCACAAAATCTTGGATTAATATGTTTCAAAATCGAAGTATCATAAACAAGTTTCACTTTCAAACTGTTACAATATTTCCATGCTACAAGACCAGGCAATGAATTGTGCACGGATGAAGAGACCATCAGGTAACTCCCGGGGGGGGGGGGGGTACTCTGAAATTTTCTGTATACATAGGCGAGGCTGACTTTTTTGGGGTCAAAATTTTGAATTTCCGTATTTTTTTGGGTTTTCAGAAAAACTGGTTATTTTTTAGGGTAGTGAGCTTTTTATGGATATTTTTTTGGGGTCATGCCTTTTCTGAATTATTTTTTTGGGGTCATCTATAATTCTAAGTAATTTTTTGGGTTTTGCACATTTCTTGGGAAATCTCTTTATTTCTATAAAGATAAGAGTGGCTTACACTTATGTCTTACAAGGCCTTAAGATTCAATTTTGTTTGCGACCATGCCTTATGACTAGTCTCGGTGAAATTTTGGTAGCTTGATCATGCTGATGTTGTTTGGATTGCAAATCAAATGGAATCAAAATCATCATAAGACTTACACTTTGAGAATAAATAAAATCTTTAAATTTTATCCAACTTAGTATTTACTTCCTAGTTCCTACATATACTAACTGTATTGTGACGTGTTCTGTTGGTTGGTTGATTTGGGATTTAACGTCCCACCAACAGCTTAGGTCATATGGATGTGATAAAATTTCATCAATAGGCATAAAAAAGATGAATACATGTAATTTTTTGGGGTAAGCTAAAAGTTCAAGTATTTTTTTGGGTATGCCTGATAGGACTGGTATTTTTTTGGGGTGGTCAGCAAATCTCAGTAATTTTTTGGGTTTGGGGGTAGAAGCTGGGGCCTCGCCTATGTATCCACAAAAAATGAGAGTACCCCCCCCCCCCCCACCCCTGGGAGGTAACTGTGCACGGATGAAGAGACCATCAGGTAACCCACATTAAAATTTAATCTACGAGAAATTAACAAAAACGACCTAACATTTAAGTCGGTACTAGAAATCATCCCTAAAATGCTTACTTCAATCGCTAGCTGCATGTCGTTTTTTTTTTAAAAGCTAACATAATTTCATAATCCCTTTGACATGTCGTATGCTTTTCTATACCGCATCAACAGGTTGACCTGTGTGTATATATGATTTTCTGACGAGCATGTATACAAGGACCATACTCAAACAACTTCACAGAAATACACGTACTTAATCATTTCTACAGAAAATGTGACTAGAAACGTTGAAAATCGGCATCAACCGTATTTTTTTTTCTATTATTTGTCATGCTTTTTATTTAAAGTAAATTTGTATCAGATATCTGAAATAGTAAATTAGATATCTTATATAAATGCGCATATAAGATATCTTATATACTTTATAAGATATCTGAATCATTATATGAGATATCTTATATAGCATATAAGATATCTTAATTATTATATTAGATATCTAATACACAGCCGCGGTGGATAGCGTGTTCGCTTAGCAATCAGGAGGTTGTGGGTTCGAAACCCGGCTGGTACATATGCCTGTCATGTTGGTGACAAATGTTCACCCTGACGTAATAAAGGCAAACCGCCCATAGGGTGTAACATTTTTTTTAATATGATAAATCAGATATCGTATATGCTGTAATAATTTAGATATCTTATATAGCAATTTAGATATCTTATATACATATAATTCCAACTTTACTTATTTCATACATTCTAATTGGTTGTTTGGAAGACTTTATACTTCGATAAAAGCAATGCGTAAGAATACTTTGTTTTCACCTTAAAAACGGCGCGACTTTGCCTGATTACGTGACGTTTCTTTGACGTCACTAAATCAAAACGTCATAAAAACAATGAATGAACGCGTTTTGAAGGCGGCGAAATGAATATTTGGAATTTTTATTAACATGGACGCTTTTTCTTTTAACAGAACAACGTACGGTAAGTATTTTTTATCTTCTTGTGTGTTGAACTTTGACGTTTGAATTTCTAATGTTCCGAGCCCCAGTTCAAAATCGACATGTCGTTCTATCGGTCCCGACGGCGATATTTTCTCCCAAAAGAAAATTTTTGAATGAAGGGGAGATGTTTTAAAGCTCCCGCTTTTACAGCTTGTCTATGGGAAGGTAGTTTTAGCTTCTATTTATAGCGATCAGTGAGTTCTATGCTTTGGAAATTTTCAAGATGGCTGCCTCATGAAGATCCATTTTGCTCTATTTTCCTTCCGCTGGCTATAAGAAATTAAATCAAGGTAGACAAATGCAATGTAACGAGACAAAGTTGGAATTATAAGGAATAAATTATTATTTTTGTTGATTTTATCGATGTGTAAACTCAGGCGAATCGCTCACAAACTTTTTCATAAAGCCCTTCGGGTAGTGTTGGGTATCGGAAGGAAAAATCACTATCGATTATCGGACAGCTAATATCGATTGATTATCGATTAATCGGAGAAAATTCCAGTATTCTGAAAAGGTGGATTTACATGGAGAAGAACTGGACAAATTCCTGTTATTGAATCACAGTGAACTAATGGTGAGGTTTGGATCCAGTAAAACATATAAATAGGCCTCTAATAAACCTGCAGCAAATTCTTTACTGACATTTCCAAGGTGGTTCTGCTGTGATTCTTTATGTTGTATGTTTTATATTGGTTTAAATGAAGCTAGTGATGGCTACTTACTTGAGCTAGTCATCTTTCTTATCATATGCATTGTCATACTTCATGTTTTATCTGTCTTGTTATGTCAGTTTCTTTCCATCTTGGTGTCTGGGTTGGGATTTTAAATTAAATTGTGTCTATTCCTATGCTTTCTGTTCTTACATAGGACTAGATTCTTTTTTGTGCATAGTTATTTTGGTTTCAGATGCCACACTTTCTGTAGCGTTCTGGAATGGTTCTAGAAGTTCTACTAGCTTTTCAGAGATAACCAGAAAAAAAAAATCGTCGGCAAAAAAAAAAATTGTCGGCAAAAAAAAAAAAAAAAAAAAAAAAGCTTCGTAAGCTCGTTGTTTCCCACGAATGAGCAAAATAATTCGTACGCTTATTCTCCTTTTCGAGAGTACCAAAATCTGCCTTACATTTACTCATGTTGCCTTAATGATTGAATGAAGATCGAATTTCATTGCAGAGATTATATATGCTTTCGATTGGCACTTCAAAAACATACAATAAAATTTGAGTTGCAGAAATAAATTAATTTCTTTACATCCATCGCTTTTGTTTTTAAAGTCAGTAATTTTAATTACACACAAACTGACAAGAAGATCAAAGAGGTGTTGAAATGAAGTATTCAATGTGTAATTAAAGTCGGCGAAAACAAATATTACTAACCGCTTTTGATAGCGAAATCCTATGATTAAAGACATTGTTTGCGAGTCAAATCAATTAATGTTGTCCATGTTTTTGTGTTGAACCTTGACCCAGCATAATTGTTCACGTGTTTCAATGATGGGTAAATTTCCGTGACGTCAACCGAAGCGATTCTCAATACTGGTCTCCGTTGGTAGCTAGCGATCACGTGTAATGAATATTTAATAGAAAGGCTGGACCAAATGACCATGTGGGCGGTACTATCGTGCAAGATAGACAGCGCGCGTCATATATTTGTTTTCGGCTACCGTCTTTTGATATCGACCTCGACCATTAGACAAGCATGCATCTCAACAAACTGCAGAAAACAATCGGAACAAAGTTGATTTATTTTATCATTCGTCGCTGAAAAGGCGAGATGACAATTTTATAGTATGAACTGGCCGCAAATAAACCGAATGTTACGAGAGCGGTAACGGGTCGTTTCAGCCCAAAACTATTACCGACAATCGATTGTGAAAATTTCCAATCGATAGTCGCCGATTTTTAGCTTTGGCGACAAGTTTTCGATAGCTGGCGACTATCGGCACAACACTACCTTCGGGCTTTATTTAGTTTGTGAGTGATTCGCCTGAGTTTACACATCGATAAAATCAACAAAAATAAAATTCATTCCTATAGTAATACACATGAATATATCAGATATCTAAATTAATACATTAGATATCTGATATTTATTTTATACTTTACAGTGAAACCCAATGTATATCGAAACTTGATAAAATTGGTATTTTCATTGATATGAAATTTCACTGATATCAAATCTCACTGATATCAAAAGTCACTAGTGACTGATATCAGCCTATATCGTCACTGTAATGACGTCAGATTTTTTTGGATTACTTCTGACGTTTCCATTTACTTGACGTTATTAAATGTGTCTCACTTCACAAATTAAAACGCCTATAACTCCGTTATTTATGAACGAAAACATAAAGTGTGTGTATTCATTTTCTTAGTTAGAACGTAAGGAACAATGTGGTACCAAAATTACTGGTGTTTTCAAAAATTTTTGGTTTTCGCATTTTCACCGCCTGCTTTGTGAATAGGAAAATGCCCGTGTATTGTATAAAATAAAAAGAAAATTTGCTTTTTTTCGGTGAATACCAAATATATTTCATCTCGTGAGTTGAAAACATCAAAATTTTCACTCGTGCTGCGCACTCGTGAAAATTCTGATATTTTCAACTCACTCGATGAAATATATTTGGTATTCACATCAAACAAGCAAATATCCTCTATATATAAGATATCTTATTTAATATATGAGATATCTTATTTAATATATAAGATATCTTATATACAAATAAGATATCTTCATACCACCAATAAATAGTAAAACAGCTTGCCATAGTACATTTACCCAAAAACGTACCGGTCAATCTAAGCAAGCATGCCATACATGTATAATAGTCTTCAGCACAATCATAAAAGGTTCGGTTATTCAAAACGATTATGTAGGGTTTGGGTTTTATAAACTGTCGGAATGGGTTTCTTATAAACCTTCAGTACTTTCTTCATGGCCGTTGTAAGGCGTTAATTATGTGGTGGGTGGTCATGATGTCACTTTCATTAATGAAATGAGCCGCCTCATGGGAAAACCAACAATCTGCATAGGCGAAAACAAAGACGCAGATCAGCTTCGCGGTAACCGCGACGCTGATCAGCGCCTTTGCTTTCGCTACTCGGATAGTACAATTCCTCTCTACTTAACTCCAAAATTTCAAGCTTCTAGCCTGCTTCTGTAGCTGTACAGGCTGGTCTAGTGTCAAACCTGTTCGGAAACCACATTGTTGGTTTTCCCACGAGGCGGCTCAAATCTTGTTATGTGTCCTCCTGTTATACCTCGTTTTATTTGCTGGTATAATTCTTCTCATTTAAGCCTGGCGTCCCTTTTGTGGGATTTTATCGAAAATTTGAACAAAATTTGAAAATCACCACTGATTCACCTAAAATGAAAGTGGACTCATCCAAATGATAATGATGGGCGAATCCATTCGTCAAAAATGGGTTAATTTGTTTATGGTTGTGTCAGTTTCTGTTCGTTGCTTTTTTTTTATTTATTTATTTTTTTTTTTTTATTCATAACTGTTCTTACATCTATGTATTAATTAAACGATCATGATATTAAGGCAAGTCTCAAAGTCTACTTTTCTTCTCAGTCTGTCCCTTTCTTTCTTTCATACTGGGTCATTTTAATCGCAAATAATGCGATTGCACTTACTTCTTGTCAAGAAAATGTTAACCCTGCTGCATTCTCTATGGCCTTTCCCTGTTTTACTGTGAAGTCAATTAACAGATGGATTTTCGATAGATGATATTGTTGTTTTGTGTTGTGCAGTTCCCGTAGGAACGTTCATAAATTGCGCACGCCGCCCATATTTCAGGGCGTCGGCGCGGGGTATTGGGTATAGTTTTCAACTAGCAATAACCACGCCTCAGATAAACTTCACTGGCTATGGTACCGCCACTGCGCAAAGCTGCTGACTATACCGTAAATTAGTTAATGTATTTCAATTAATTTCAAGTCAATAAGGTGTAGAATATAATCATCCATCGCAGTGATATATCGCAAAACACATCGATAAAGAGAAACAAATCACTCTGATGGTTAAACCAATGGGAAAAATTTATATGTCAAAATCTTAACATGAATTTTAATGATACAAAACAGATTATAGTACGGTTTAAATCGGGAAATACACTTGTGGTTTCTATGTCTTCATTTTCGTACTTGAGTGGCCACCCTTGAAAATGCATTACAAGTATTAGTTTTAGTAAAAGTTTGGTTGCCTTACGCAGTGTTCTGAAAATCTGAGTTTCTTTTCATGTTTTCCACATTTCTGGATTGATTGATCTGCTGATTCAGTTGAATGACACTTTCAAACTAAATGACCTTTAAAACGGCAAACTCAAGTGAAATTTTATCTTTCTACGTGGCCGAATTTTGGTCATGTAGATACTGATAGGTAACTGCTAAAAAAGATAAAATTCAGCTTTTGTCCCTATCCCATTTTAAATGTGTGTTCGTAATATGCATTGTATATGTTGAGCAAAGAATTTTGAAATAAATATGTCCTTTCCCAAAGAATTACAATGTTTTATCAGAAGAAGTGACATCATTACCTGAAGATAAAAAAAAAAGGTACAAGTAGGCAACGATCAGGAAAAGGCGCAATCAGAAAAAGATCCCCACTCCAAAAACAAAGGTGGCAAAAAACTAAATTAACAATCAGGTACTTGCTGAATTGATTTGAAGAACACCTGACACCTGGTACATTGTTTCAGTTCTAAAATAGAATAAAATTTACCTGATTTACACAAAAACTTGATTGACCTAAATGCTGAAACGGCAAACTTGAGTGAAAGGGGGTGTATGTTTTCACGTTTTTTTGTGTTTTTTTTTTTTTTTTTAGATTTCGGGATCTTTTATTGTGTTATGTGTGGTTTTTCTGAAACATTTAAGCTGTCAGTAGAATTTAATGAGTAGGGTACTTTTAACTTGAACATTAATACACATGTTGAGATTTAATGTATTGATTCAAGGTTTCAGACTTCTGGCTGAAAAAGGTCCTGCTCACCCCCCTCCCCACCCCCGGGGAATTTTGCAGACATAGTCTATCTTAAAGAGCAGTCCTTTCTGATTCAAATGAGAGATGTTTGCACTTTGTACGCCGGGGCGTAATGGTGTAACAGCTATTTAAAAATATAACAACTGTTACCAGCTTATTATATTTGCAGTATTCTTTGACTGGGAATGAAAAATAGGTTGTTTTACCATAATTCTATCATTTTTCTGCAAGATTCTTCGAGGAAAATATGTGGGATACATAATTTTATCAAGTTGATATAGAAGTTCTCAATGTGTGTAACATATGTAACAAAAATATGTGAATTTACATATATAAACAAATAAGGGTTTCTGTAATAGTTTCTGTGGAGTACAAAGCTAAGCTGCAAACATCAATGTGAAAGGTAAGAATGACATGCTTGTGTTATTTCCATTTGCTAGATGTGTCTCAGTTGTAACAGTGTAACGCCAAGTTGTTTATATTTATATTTCATGTAATGTTACAATGTTACCAATACCACATGGGTTTAATTTGACCTACAAAATTGATCATATTTTCGTTATGACTTATCATAGACCATTGAGCTTGGTTTCATTTAAAAGCTTCTTCACTATAGCCGTTTCATCTCAAGGTAAGTTATGCAAATTATCTTATTTGCATATTTGTGAATTTTAATTTAAATATTAAATTGGCCGAAAAATCATTAAAAAACGTCTTTTAGACCCAAGCTATCATCATAGCAGATAGTTTATACACCAGTGATACCATTTGACAATTTTACAGATGTATTGGGTCTATTTGAAAATTATCTCATTTGCATATTTATCAATATTAATATAATAAACTATGAAAAGTTTGGAAAATCACTGAAAAATCAGATGTATACTTACATAATTACTAGTGTCTGGCATGTCAACAGACCTAGAATGATAAAAGTGGTAGCAGCTTGATGCTTTAAGCTATTCACTTTGTCTTCTAGTCTGATAAATGAATAAACTTATTATAAGTTTAATGAATATTAATGCAATCTTTACAGACTGGAGAAGAATCACGGCAAATAAGAGGGTATACCTTACAAAGTGGCTTGTGTCTAGGTTACTGATAGCACTGCTGTACTGAACCTGGTATCAAATGATTGCTATGACAATGTATTATAACCATGTAACCTGATATATAAACCTTCATATCTGATAAAGGTCACTAATATTAAAATTAAAACTTCATAAGTAAGAGAAAATAAGAGAAAAATGAAGAGATATACCAACAAAATCACTTATATCTCGGCTGCTCATTGTCTTAGAGGGCTAAATTGGTATCAGATAATTGCTTGGACAATACACAATTTCCCAGTGCTCTTATTTACAAAGCTTATCAGATTTACTTTCGTGGATATTCATAAAACGTCGATAAAAATGGTAACTAGCAAAACATTAAGGGTGTCCAGCAACAGAGACGCATGTACCTTTGCTTCAACATCATATACTGAAAGGAAATAAAAACTTAAGTCTTGTCTTTTGGGAGTTCCTGCGTTTAACCAATAAAAACATTTTGTTTCTTGCTATAAATTTTCCGTAGAGTAACGTGTCTGCTGCAAAATTGGTGCGTCAAAAATGAAGAAATTTGCTTAGGGGACTGTCTACGGTCATTTTTTTATGCAATGGTCAAAATCAGAGTGTTCAAGTTTATTCATCAAATCTAAGCATTTGGTGTATGATGCATCAACGAACCATAAATCTGTATGATTTGTCTCAGTCCACTGCACTAGAAAAAAGCTGTTTACAGATAACCTTATGCGTCGACAAATCACACTTAAGATTCCTCCGGCGTTTTTTTAAAAACTGACGTCATTAACGTAGCCCATTTGTTTTGCTTCTTTTACGGTTTTTGTAGAATTCTTCTTGGATTTGGTTTTAAAAGTGATGATACTGTATCGAGTTTTGTATTGCAAGCAGTTTTTCATAAACGTAAACGTCCACTCAGCTGTGTGTGACGTGACGCTGACATTTTAAATAAAGGCGATTCATACTTTCTGATGAAAAGGAACACACCGTTCATCCAGATACAACAAACGCGGATTGGTCTTCCAAACGCGGATATAAACAATAGTATTTTGAACGGCAGGGAAAAAAGAGTGAGTATTTATCATCTTTGATTATAATGAATATCGGCTGAGTTGATTTTTGTTTGATATACAGTGAAAAAGTACATAACTTTGCAAATGTTTACCTAAAATCCTGTCTCATAAATTCTATTAGTTCGAGAAATATAGGCTTTTAAAGCTGACTTGGATGAACGAAAAGAGAAAAATCTTGATAAGAATGTCTGTAAATCATTATTAAAGCACGATAATATGACCAAATTGATGTTTTTCGGAGGATTGGGGATCGCTTCAAGTGTTGCCATTACAAGAACCCACACAAAATTATAGAAACAGAATAGGAACTATATGAAATTGGGTACTCTCATTTAATATGGTGCAACATACCACGGTTCAAATTTTCAAGCAGGTGAAACAAACTCGGACCATTCGGTGCAACGAACACCGATAATAAAAACAAGTTCTCGCCTTATTTTAAGGAAAACTGGATGCAGTCATTCTTAAAGCCAATTTTGTACGGTTTAGAGTCCATAGATGGTTGGTTGAAGACCAATTATGGCTTATTATGGCATGATAAAACCACAAGGAACGTGGGTTCATGAGCACTTTCACTACGCTTTGGCCACGGCATTTGGAAACCATGTCAACATGTTTTATAGAGCGAAAGGTCCATATCAGGTGCATGTTAACCGAGAAACTGTCCGTGCGTTTGTTTCGACAATCAAAAGCCTTAGCTGCATGTAGCTTTATGAAGTTTGATAGTGTCAGATATAGGTAGAGCTCTAAATGCTTTCACCTTTCATATTCAAACACCAACTAAATTACGCATGTTTGTAGATTATTACATACATGTAAAGCATATGGTGTAATGTATGGATGCATTTCTTTCATGAATATATAGCCAAGAATTGTCTCTCTCACTCTCAAGTGTGGCGAAGTGATATCCTTTGTAAAAGGTCCTCTATGACAACAAGTAAAACAGATTATGAATACAAACGTACATAGACTACGTAGATTCAAGAAGAGCATTTATTAGTGGTGAAAGAAATGTGCACAGCGAACTCGTTACCATGCCTCTGAGAGGCTTTTGGTGTGAAAATGATAATGACTGACCGTCTTGCAGAAGCTGAGGGTGAGGTTAGGATCCTGTAAAACCGGTTTAAGCCCGCCAGTAACTTTGTGTTACTGATCGTTCCAAGGCGATACTTCTTTTTGTTTTATGTCTTGGTGTTTAAAATTTTTTGTGCTGTTGGCGCCTTATGTATGTTTTCATATTTTTAATTAAGTTAAGGTAACAGAGTGGCCACCTATTGGGAAAATAGCTGCTCATTCGGCTTACGATATGTTTCATGGTATAAGTGCCTGATTGTTAGTTTGGTTTTTTCCCACCTCGTTTTTTGGAGTGGGAATCTCTTTCTGGTTGCGCCTTTTCCTGATCTTTGCCTACTTGTACCTTTCTATATGACCTTGGCTGTTGATCCTGTAGTTTTAATTTGAACATTTTTATCCAGATTCACAAAAACATATCTACATACATTGGCTAAAGGTACATGACGAAAATGATTAGAACAAAAGCAGAGCTTATAGAGTTCTTCTCTATGCAAACGTTGATCCTGTACGTAATGAAAGAACAACTAGAGGACCAATGGTCCTGTAAACGCTCACCTGAGAATTGGGATATATACCAATAAACTTGTTTGACAATTATGGTCATTGGTCAGTGTTTTGTCTTTGAGCAAGACATTTTAATTCCCGTAGAAATGGATAGTACCCAGGAAGCGGCGGCTCCTTCCTGACACGGCTGAAGAGTTGTTAACTGCCCAGGATGTTTATTCACAACACAAACATACAAACAAATACCTTTACGGGTGTATATATCATTTCTTTGATTCTACGAAATAATCGTCCATAGAAAAAAAGCTGTTAGCAGTTATGTTATAATATGGTGTAATATGTTATATGCCACCCCCGAATTCGACAGATATCAAGTGAATAGCCGACTAAAAAGCCAACAAGATGCATTTATTGCACGTTTACTTTATAAAAATCTAGATTCTTCGTTGTATTTCAATTAGAAAACGTTCTGTCAGTGTTTTGCACGTTAAAACCAGATTTTCGAATCCGTGTTTGTTTCACCCAAATTATGTGGGTCATCCGCGTTGTGTAGTATCAACGTCCGTGGTAAGTTGTACCTTGAAGTAAACAAGGCTGATTTTTGAACATGGATATCGACACCCAAAAAACTTTTCCAGTGTGATGCATGGTATTAATATATCCCATATATGTCGAAAATAAGTTTTGAAGAGATATTTGCACGAAACCAAACAGATAAATTCTACAAATATGAAAAGAATCGGGAAGTAGGCGAGAAAATCATGATAAAATAAATTCGCTTGTATCTACAGTTTACACAAATCTTTTGTTATGATGTTGTACCATTCTCAAAATAAACCATTTTGCATCATCTCAGCATAAACACATTTTATATAAAAACAATTTTAATGCTGTTTGTTTATGTTTTCTTACCTTGTGTATTCCCGCGATACAGTTGTTTATATCCGCGTTCGGAAGACCTTTCCGCGTTTGTTGTATCTGGATGAACGGTGTGAGGAAAAGAATTCAAATGATCATTTAATTAATGGGTATATCATTTGTTATCTAATGAAAAGTCTGTATGCAAAAATTGGGACCTCATTTTCCGACGCTGACGTGACGCTCTCAATAAAAAGATAAACAGTTAAAACACCGGAAACAGATTTAGAATCTCAATGTCGATAAAACAAATGCTTCTTTTGAGTTATCATAAACATGAACTTTAGTGAAAACCTTTTCCCAGCGTTAGAAAACGTCGAAAATGCACTTGCGTGTTTGACGGTAAAAACTAAACGTTACGTTTTTCAGGATAAAATCTCAAATTATCAATGTTTTGAGGGTATTCTAACAACTTTGATCACAAACGCTTATGCTCAGCAGCTTACGTCAGCGAAACCGGCTTTAATCGTATTGCATGCGAATTGGTGTGAAAACGTCTGAATGACGTAACTCTATTTCGTTTGACGAAATGAATTTTTTAAAATGCAACATGTGAAACAAAAATTACACACTGTCACAATCAGAATATACCAACTGGTTATATTTTAAATTGATTTAAAAATAAGTAAACAATAAGTAATGATGAAAACTTAAGTTTCTAATTCCTCTCAGTATATGTTTTGTGATATGTATACATGACAACATGACAATAATTCATATATATTGTGATAACATGACAATAATTCATCATTAAAGTGACCAAATAGTAACATTTGGTGCCATTTTGACTACTCGACAGCTATTGACAGTGGAGATACAAGCGATTTTGTTGGTATACCCCTTCACGTTTCTGCAAATTTTGTCTTTTTTTCTGAAGTTCTTGTTGCAATTCATGAAACAAACATTCACATGATTTTTATGATTTATTCATATCATCATGTGGTTAAAGAAGCAACAGGTAGATAGCAATTATAGCTGTCTATGTCTTCTAGTAGCCAAGATTAATCTTGTTTAATACGGGCACCGCCTCAATTCTTTGGTGGTTAATCGCCAACATCTAATTTAACCATTATATTTTATTAATGCTCATCAAATGACTTTTTATTATAGTAGGGTGATAGAAAATTGCCCTTGCCATTTTCAGCACATTCAGACTTTGGCTTGCTGAAAAACATAATCATTTTGTCGGTATACCTGCCTATTTGTTATGTATTTTCTCTAATTTCTAAAGTTTTCATTAACTAGTACATTTTACCCGTCTCGACGTAGCAGTAAGATGATTGCAGCGATGAAGATAAATAAGACACATCAGGGATCAACCTGTATACACTCACCAAGTTTCATCCAAATCGGACGAAGGACTGCCGAGATACAGAAATTTGACCTTTGACCTCGATGACCTTGACCTTTAAAAAATGAACCCCTCGAGCTAATATCTGGGGCCGCCCTTCACCTTCCAACCAAGTTTGGTGAAGATCGGCCCAAGGACCTGGGAGAAGTAGGGGAACAAACAGAAAAAACAAACATAAATTTGACCTTTGACCTCGATGACCTTGACCTTTCAGAAAATGAACCCCTCAAGCTAATATCCGGGGCCGCCCTCCACCTTCCCTCCAAGTTTGGTGAAGATCGGCCCAAGGACCTGGGACGAACAAACAGAAAAAAAAACATAAATTTGACCTTTGACCTCGATGACCTTTGACCCAATTGGAGCATAAATCTTAATCAGGGATCAACCTGTATACACTCACCAAGTTTCATGCAAATCGGATCAAGGGCTGCCGAGATACAGAAATTTAACCTTTGACCTCGATGACCTTGACCTTTAAAAAATGAACCCCTCGAGCTAATATCCGGGGCCGCCCTCAACCTCCCCACCAAGTTTGGTGAAGATCGGCCCAAGGACCTGGGAGGAACAAACAGAAAAAAACAAATTTGACCTTTGACCTCGATGACCTTTGACCAAATTGGACCCATAAATCTTAATCGGGGATCAACCTGTATACACTCACCAAGTTTCATGCAAATCGGACCCAGGACTGCCGCGATACAGAAATTTGACCTTTGACCTCGATGACCTTGACCTTTAAAAAATGAACCCCTCGAGCTAATATCCGGGGCCGCCCTCAACCTTCCCACCAAGTTTGGTGAAGATCGGCCCAAGGACCTGGGAGAAGTAGGGGAACAAACAGAAAAAACACATAAATTTGACCTTTGACCTCGATGACCTTGACCTTTCAAAAAATGAACCCCTCAAGCTAATATCCTTCCCTCCAAGTTTGGTGAAGATCGGCCCAAGGACCTGGGAGGAGTAGGGGAACAAACAAACAAACAAACAAAACAGACAAACATTGCTCAAATTATAGTATGATATTCATAAAACTGAAATTCAGATGATGTATCTAGAGGACTGAGGGCATTAGTCCGTTGCCGTAGCATTTATTTGATACCACTTTCAGCATTCTAGGTCTATGAACAGTTCGGGTGCAAACTATTTTGTTGTAATACCCTAATTTTTATGCATTTTAAAGAGATTTCTAAACGTTTTATTAATAGTATTTAAAGGGGTCCAAAGACATTTATTACCAGAAATGAATAAGATTTTTAATATTGTTTTACACCAAAAACTATATTATTCATAGGGAAATGTGAAGTGTTGGCACTATTTTTAAATAGCATCATATATATCTACTGTACCCCACGTCATTCCTTATTCATACATATATGTTACATACGTTACATTTCTCATTAAGACGTCCGAGCCTAGATACTTGGTAACACCCACGCATAACTATGGTTCTCAATAAGCATGAAATATAAGAAAATAATTATCAACATTAGATATAGTCATTAGAAATGACTATTTACACATTTTGTGTAATTAGCAATACAATATTTGGCTTATGAAACTGGGGGTAGGGTTGCTAAACAACATATTTAGTATAATATATACAGTATAGGATTTTTTTTATCTCCTCCATTGAACATGGTAATGGAAAAATCACATGTATTTGGAAAAGCTGGAATGTGTAACTAAAAAAACATACGATGTCACTCACAATGCTAATTTTGAAAGGGTAATTTTAATAGATGTTACAGACATTACACTGCAGGTGTCAGATGATTATTGCTCAAGCAACTTTAATGTGTAGAATGGACATGTTTCATGCAGACAATATGAGAAGGGTGACTGGATTACTGAAAATCTTATTTTCTTACCCTCAAACTGCCATATCATTATTCAAGTTTATCACGTGTATTTGGAAAAGCTGGAATGTGTAACTAAAAACATACGATGTCACTCACAATGCTAATTTTGAAAGGGTAATTTTAATAAATGTTACAGACATTACACTGTAGGTGTCAGATGATTATTGCTCAAGCAACTTTAGTGTGTAGAATGGACATGTTTCATGCAGACAATATGAGAAGGGTGAATGGATTAATAAAAATCTTATTTTCTTACCCTCAACCTGCCATATCATTATTAACATATTATGGTAACATATGTAACAGACTGACACAGACACACGCTCCAATGAACATAAAGCAAACATCTGTTATTGGAGCAAACTTGAATTGTCATTTAAGATATATGTTTGCAAAATATCTTATGGAATGGAGCATTAGACCGGCATGTACTGGCATTCCTGCTATGTATAATGCCCTTCGTTATTCATTACATGTTTGTTACATATGTTACATTCTGGATCAAAATCTTTGATCCTAGATACTTGGTTACAGATCCTCAGAGCCATGGTTCATGATTAAATAAGCAAGAACGTAAGCAAGAAAGTATGGAACTATGATATATATCCACCAGTTTCAAGTATTTTACATACTTCATGTTTGTTACAATAGAAAATTTCGCATTTGAAATTGGGGGTAGGGCTACTTAATACTTCATTAAAGGCAATGTATACAAGATAGGAAAATAAACCTTGGTTTTTCTATCTGCCAATTGAACATGCTGATGGAAATAAATATCATATACTCAAGGACTTTGAAAACGCATGACTTGTTTTATTGCTCCTTACTCTCAAAATACATGATATATCGGCAAAAATATTTTTGAACTAAAAAGTACATCCAGTCTGCTTAACAACGATACCAAAACCGAAGCGTCAACGCCCGTTATTAACGTCATACACGATGAATTCAAGCGTCACCCAGAATTCAACAAAACCAATGTATGGGGACGGCAAATATTCATCAGATACAACATGATTTCTGGAAAGAAACACCAAAAGCCAAGCAAATTCTGTTGCTTTGCTTTCATTTGCACTAAAACAGCGGTAGTTACGTCATTTTTACGTTTATTAAGAAAACTTTATTTTGGCGTGTAAAATGAAACGAATTCAAAAAAAAATTGTGCACAATGAATAGGCAAGGACTTACGTAAAATTTACAATTACTTTCGACGTTGTAATCGAATGGCTAGAGGTATTTTAACACTTACGCTTGACGTCATCAAACAACGTTAGCGCCTCAAACGACATTGAAAGAAATCCACCATTTTGACTTTTCTTTTTCGTGTGCTTAAGGTCGTTAGCTATCACTAGAGACGGTTTGTGTTTACAAAATCCGTTTTAATATTGTAGCATTTTTAAGCTTTTCTTGCGTCTCAATGACGTCTGTGGAAACAGCTGTAGCAAACAAACGAGCCAACAATTTTTTATGAATCTTTATGGATAAATATTGTTTATCGTGTTGGCGTACACGATACTATGTTTATTTTGTACATCCGTTCAACTTAAGGAAGTTTTTAAGCAAAAATATAACCACTGTACAGTGAGGCGTTTTCAAAGTCCTCTAGTATATCTTTGGAAAAATGCATAGTGCAACTTTACAAGTAAATGATATCACTCAAAAGTGTTATTTTCAAAGGGTATCTAAATTCACGTTACGTATGTTACAGTAAGTGTGGGTCAAATCTTTGTTCAAACAATTTTAATATGTAGTATAGACATACAGCAAGCAGACAGTATGAAAAAGTTGAGTAAAATGATAAACTATTGTCATTTTTCTGTAGCTGAAAACACCATATCATAATTTCTTAATTTTGTTAAGGTAACATATGTAACAGACTGTTACAGGATAACGCCCCAACGCTCAGGGTGCAAACATCTCTTATTCTAGATAGGGTATGTCTGCAAATTTCCCTAGGGGGGGTGCAATCGACCCTCTGGCTAGCAGCCTATTTATTTTCAGTCTTCCTTCTTATAATACAATAATTATGCTGCCTGGCAACTGGAGATACATGGTAAACCAAACAACAAAAACGAAAATCTGGAGGAAAATAAACCTCCAGTTTAACCCCAGTGGGTCAAGCAATGAAACAAGAAACACTATACATGTACATACGATGCAAAATCCGTACATCGGCGACTTTGAACTCTACGGTTACCGTACTGCGCAATAATAATAATAATAATAATAATAATAATAAACATGAGACACGACATGAGAACGTCTGCTTTCTGCATATAAAAATAAAAGTAATGCGCAGCTGAGGGACGCAAAAACATTTACTAGCATCTAGCTACATAGACAACTTGCATTAATCATAAGTAGGAGCCCCTGTTCATTAGCTGTACACTCAGGTTTGTGTTGGATAGGGTCGACAAACCTTAAGACAGGTTTTCTCACGACACGGCATATTTATAACATAAAGCAATCAACATCAGGAAAACATGTCCTAAAATGTGTACCCCTCAAACTCTACTTTTATATAGCAAAACTGGGGTATGCAGGGGTATACCTATTTTTCTTATTTTTGCTCCAAAACATAGATTGTGGGTACTCGTTAGAACCGCCTCGAGTACCCACAATCTATGTTTTGGAGCAGAAATAAGAAAAATAGCAAAACTTTGCTACTGAAAGTTTTCATTTTTTACAACTTTAAAAATCTCTGTATATTGCATGGGCATGTTTTCGTCATGGGCATGTGACTGGCATTTTAGGTCAACTGAAATGGGAATCTCTTAAGAAAAGGAGGAAGGATAGTAGACTTATATTGCTATACAAAGGTCTAAAGGGTAAAGCCAGAATACCCACAGATGACCTTATCCCAAAGAATAGGCGTTGTAGAAATCAACACTCTTTGGCTTTTCAGATACCTTCAGCTAGCAAAGAAGCGTACAAAAGTAGTTTCTTTCCATAGACTATCAGGGACTGGAATGACCTCCCTGATTCACTTATCTCCTCTGCTGAAATGTCTGATGACTGTGTGTCCAAGTTCGCTACACTCGTGCGTTCAAGGGACTAATTTCTCCCCCATCCGAACCCCCTGGTGAAATAATGTCATTTGGCGTGTCACCAGTAAACTATTCAGATTCAGATTCAGACAACACAAGTTGCATTTATAAGTTTTACTTATTTTTCCATTAAATTTTGTCGTTTTCCCACTTAGTCACATTTCCCACTTAAGTTTTCCCAGATTGTCGTAACTGATAGTCGCCTGTCAATAGACATAATTGTTCGTCACTTTCGAAAATGCCATAGACTTCAATATAGGGATCAACCATGGTTTTCAGTGTTCAAACATTCGATGGATCACGAGGTAGGTGTTTGAACACAAGGCCGCAGGCCGCGTGTTCAACCCCCTTCCGAGTGATCCAGCGAATGTTTGAACACTGAAACAAACCATGGTTGATCACTATTCTTGCATGTTCACTCTAATCCACTTAAAATCTCTTGAAAATAACATGTACAACGTAAAATCTCACCGAAAACCGCGGAGCTTCTTCAACATCGGCCATTTTGTTTCTACGAAACACATGACGCCACGTCGCATTGACAAATGACGTCGGCCAAAACCTATGTTCAAACGGCACATGAATTTCATGATATGAACATGGGTTTTGCTGTTTGAACACGGCTTTTGACCAATTGAAAACGGCTTCAAACAGCTATGCGCATAGATATCTATGCAAGAATGTATTTTCATGTTAACAATTAAAACGATTCTGTCTCTTCTGGCCAACATACTTTTATGATTTGGTGTCATTTGAAAGTTATATAAATAAGCAATAAACAAATGCCATTTGATGAAGTTTCAACACATCGCTTTTCAAATACAAACGTTTAAAGTTTAAGGAAATCATTTTGAAAAAGCCACTTTCGCATTGACGTCAATGGTGACGTTGCCCAAAAATTGATGAAAAAATTCTCACAACTTTTCAAAAATTGTAGCTTGAAAACGCAAGCATGGAATTGACTGAGAATATCTTCTTTATTGCTTTATTCATTTACCTTTCAAATGACACCAGCAACATCAAAATATGTTAACTAGGAGCAGCAGCATAATTTTTCTTGCAAACATGAAAATACATTGGTCTATGGAGTTTTTCGATTGTGACGAAAAATTATGTCTATTGACTGTATGGTCCATCATCAGTTTATTAAACGTACGTAACGAATACTTTAATTGTTTGTAAGTAAGGTAAAGTGAGGTGAAGTGAGCCTGTGGGGCCGCGGGGGTGGTGTGGGACAGACAGGGCAGGGAAGGGGCATGGGCAGGGCAGAGTGAAACGAAGCAATGCAAAGTAACGCCCACGTCAAAACACGGATTTTTCACGGATTCACGGAAATCATAAAAAAAATGAGTTTTTGTTTATATTTATTTTGTTTATTTTATATAAATCTGTTCAAAAATCAATAGAATAATATATTTTGAGTCAAACCATGCCTAATTTAGGATAAAAACGATCTCCGTACATGTTCCGTGACTTCCGTGAAAACTCCGTGAATTCCGTGATTCCTTACATCTTCCGTGAAGGCTCCGTGACTTCCGTGAATTCCGTGATCTCTTACCTCTTGACATCCGTACATCTTCCGTGAACGCTCCGTGGTCTCTGTGATCTCCGTACATCTCCGTGATATGTCCGTGATACGTCCGTGATACACAGGTGAAGTCATACGTCCGTAGCAATAGCATCATTGGATAGACTTGTTCCTTTTTGTTTTATACCACTTTCTATGCTTTTTTCTGATTTCTTTGTTCTCTTGCTCGTCGTTTTCTTGTACTTGTTCTGGTACATGTTCATTTTCAGATGCAATAGCAGTATCTACTAATTCTTCTTGATTGTCCGATACAGGTTCGTCCATTTCTGGTATTGGTTCTGGGTATGAACTTTCAACAACTTTGATATCACCTGGGCGCGGTTGTTTCCTACCCGACTTGGCCTTACCTCTAGCTTTCGTTCTCACTAAACCAAAATTGGTTGATGCCAAAGACTTTTGGCCTATTGCACAATCAAGTATACACGTAGTTTAAGCATTCTACAGGGACGTTTTAGCTCCAGACTGAGTCAGAAATCCAGTTATATTATTTGTCATTCTTGGCTTGAGGAACGCTGACATACGCTATATAAGTCATATTAAGCCAGATATAATTTAGGCAGTGGCTAGGGATACGGTACCGTATCTTTAGCCTGTGGGTTATGTATAAGCTGCTCATAGTAGATTTTTCTTATATGTTAAATTAAGTTGTTTGGTGGTCTCAACAGAGGCCAGTAGCTTAGAAAAGAAAAAAAAAACTAGTTATTTTGGTCTATAACAGTAAATTTGCACATTTTAAAATAAACCTGATTAATTAATAATTATGGAACCATAATACAGCAAATAATGCAAAACTGATGAATAATGACCTGTTCTTGTTCTTTTTGAATGTATATTCCTCCTCTGGTAATATTATACCACTGGGACGTGGTTATAATTATTGTCGATCGAAATGACTCAGTACATTCATTTCGGAAGTTCGTGACACCTTTTTTTTTCTTTGGTGATGGATTTTACTCCATTCTCGTTTAGGGTTAATGCGAGATTTGGCCACGTCCATTGAAACATCAATAAATTTTGCCGGCCTAAGAGAAAAAATAAGAAACTTACACAAGAAAGGTATTTGACTAAACAGGTCTTTCTTTTTGTCGCAAATAATGTCAATTTTATCTGGGACGGACACTGAGAGTGGACCTTAGTGTCGGCAGGGCCTGCACTCAGCTGTCTGGCAAAATGAACCACTGGGTATGATTCTTCATTTTGACGGCTGACCAGTCAGACTATGTCTTTTAAGCTTTGTTGACAGCCCATGTCTATCACGAGCTGCCAAGCTTGTTTGTCTACAGTCGGATCCCCTACTATTGCGCACATGAGAGGACTGGCGCAGGGGTAGAGTGGTTGACTTCGGTCCCAAAGTTCCCGGGTTCAATTCTCAGCCGGGACGCTATTCGTTGTGGCCGCCTTGAGCAAGTCACATTTCCACAGCTCCTGACGTAATTGACCCGGTCGGCAAGCTACTCTTTCGTGAGAAAAAATCAATATGGGTTACCGGAACCAGAGCAACAGATAAGCTGCGTATCTGCGTATTTTACTCATACTGTAAAAGCAAACACCCAATTATTTTCAAAACTCTGCGTATCACGTACGCTTGACATTTTCTTGATACGCAATTGTGAGTATCTGCCAAGCGTATCCATCAGCTGTTTACAATCGAAACGGTGCATTTATAAAAATGTCCTCGCAGGTAAAACCCAATCCTACGATCGTTAAATTATGCCTTCCTATACTGGACAGACCTGTTATCGATTACTTTCAAAGTTAATCACTAACGATTACAATTACTTTCAATCTTATGATTAACGATTACAATTAAAAATAATTTTTTCCACAATGTAATCGATTACAATTACAAATGATTTGCAAAAGTAATCAAATAATCAATCGATTAGTTTTGCATTTATAATCCAGCCAGTCTTGAATTACGCAGTTATGATTTAACTGTATATGGTATTATGTTGGCATATAGGAATCCTCTTTGTGTAATGGGCACTTTATCTTCAGATTGTAGTCTTTGCAAAACAGTGAATCAAACATAATTTTAGGTCTCATGATGCTGTGTGTGTGTTTATAATTTGGCTAACAACTCCAAACTGGACAAAAAATGTTACTTGATTTGAATGTTGCAGTAATTTTGCAGTAATTTTGACATCAATTTTGTAATATGACTCTCAAAGTTGTTGATTCTGTCATGGTCTCTCTCTATACATAGAGTGACATTGATTCTGTTAATCCTTTGTATATTGTCACTAACTTGTTCTAGGGTGTTTTGACAACACAAACCATATGACACCTGTTATTAGTTAATCAGACTGTAAAGGTGTGAACAACCAGGTAACAATAGGTTTAAACTTTTGCAATAGGTTTCAAAACCTATTTAGAATGAGGTCAATTCTATGTAAACTTATAAGCATGGTGAGGTAAAAGAAAGGAGTGTTCTAAGAAGACTTCTGAAATGATATGGAAAATGCCAGAGAGAATTTCGATAAAAAAAAAAATACCCAAAGAGGACAAGGAAAATGTAAAAATGTTAAATTTGTTGACCAGTATGCATGAATAACTTTATTATGTGCCCATGTAATTTTCATATTGAAAATGCTGTTTTTTTTTTTTTTGTTTTTTTTTGGGGGGGGGGGGGGGTGTTTTTTTTTTTTTTTTTCACATTTAGAGATAAAAGCCAAAAGTAATGGCATTTTGCACAGTCTGATCTGTTACTTTATCAGAATTCCCATTTGATATATTAAAAATTCTTGAAAATCACAGAATTCTTATTGTGAACAATCTTAGATATTAATTTATTTAATTTACTTTCTTTCTTTTACTCTCTTTTTTTTCAGAAAAAGAATTTTCAGCACATTTTGGAATGTAATCGAAATTTATTCATAAAATCAATCACGATTACAGGCATTTTTGAAAAGTATTCGAATAAGAATAAGATTAATTTTAATCACAAAAATCTACGATTACAGAATAATTTTCGATTGAAAAAAATTTCAATCGAATAAAAGTAATCATGATTAACGATTAAGATTAACCCAGGTCTGATACTGGATCACCCTGTTATCGGCTATTAGAATGTGTATTAAGTAAAGTTCCTGTATTACCTTTACGGTTTGATGGTACTGGGTTTTATCGGCCTTTAACCAGAACACTGGCGGTGTGCAAAGCCGTGTGCAAAAATAACTAAAACGAAAGTAGAAAATTCGCCCCCATTTTAATGTGTCACAGGGACCCTTACGGTTGAAATTCATGTATATCCTCGGTGAAAATTCAATGATCTTTAATATATGCATGTAGTATGCAGGGAAAAATTACTACATATGTCTTTTCTAGTCTCGCACAAGACACGCGTGTCTTGTACTGGAACATGGTCAACTCGTACCCAAGTCATCTCATACCAATTTTGCAATTGAGTAAAATTGTCAAGTCATCTTAGAAGGCTCTTGCAATGACTTGACAATTTTACTCAATTGCATCTTTTTTCTTGGGGTAACGTTACCCAATTTCTGAACAAGAATTCTGATTTCACCCAATTAATCATGATTTTGTGGCGTAAAATACCCAATTGCTTGAAAAATTATCTGTTGCTCTGCGGAACTGCACCTTTCCCGCCTCTTCGGTCGAGGATATAACCTCGGTCAATATCGTTGTGTTTTAATCATTTTTAGACGCTTCTAAAATCATACTTTGTCAGGAATATAAGGGGGTTCATACATTGAGTTCAAGAAATAACGAAGACCTAAAAATACATGCAAAGCTTTTAATAATATTTTTGTTTTGTTTTCATGTTCTCTGCTTTTAATTCAGTAAGGTTACAGCGATAAACACCGAGTAATTCACCTTGTACGATTGACCTATGACGTCACGCCGATCGGATCAATGGTCAGAAATTGATCGACTCAGTAAACAGTAAAATAAAAAACAGTGAAAAACAAAACAAAAACAACCAAATATCAAACTAGACACTGGCTATTAGCGGTCGTGCCGACAATACCGCTTAAACAAGATGTTTCGGGCCTTCTGGTTTGCAAGGGAGATATCATTGTTTTAGTGGATGGAAATCAAAAAATGCATATGTTGTATAATACATGAAACTTTATTTAAAATTGACTTTAGAGTGACAGGTAGCAGATTCGTACAGTTTTGAAAGTGTTTTCATCATGATACTCTTACCTTTTGAAATGGCTCTTTCATTTGTCAGGGCCAAAATTATGCACGACCCTTGTTTATTTTAGCGATTTACTTTCGTATTGGGGACTTATGGTTTGCTGGGGTGATATCATTGTTTTAGTGGATGGAAATCCAAAATATTTGCGCATCATAAGTTTCAAGGATTCGTACACCACTTTTTTGGGAAAATAACTAAGAACAACTCTTAAGAAAAAGATAGAAATAGATCAATTTTACCCCGTCATGCAAAGTTTCATTGCTTTCTGTCCACAGGAAAGTAAGGTCTGAGCACTTGAATACAGCTGGTAGTTGGAAAATTTTGGAATAGAATAGAACAGAGCAATAAGTAAATTTTTAAAAGCCTGTCTGCCCAGGATTTTCACCAAAAATTTAAGTATGGTGTGGTAAAAAACCATGAATGGAATGGTAATGACCCATTGGACAAAACAAATGAAGTCTCCCCAAGGGAGGTCAAGGGAGGTTACTCAATGAAACGTCTGTAAGGTCAGGATGACAGCTGAGAGGCAGGGGTCAGCAGATCGATGAAAAATGTAAACAACTTAGCGATTTGGCGTAGATGTAAGTACCTGAGACACAAACTATGATTGTTTTCTTACCATAAACTGCCTTGATAAGCCCTTTATTATTTCATATGTTTTTCTTTGAATGAAAAGGAATATGAAATCAACAAAAATGTCGCTTTGGCCGCCGTATAAAATCGTCTGCAGCATGATCGTGCTGGCATGCACGCACAAAGTTGCACTGAAAAATAATTGACAGAAATATTTTATTGCTAGTGCAATCAGTTATCTTCCTATGTGACATGCTTAACTACTACAGAGGCTTAAAGCTGCCGAGTATATGAATCCTTGAACTGTAGGAATCTGATTCTCTTGAAACTTTACAGATGTTGTGACCATGCTTTGAAGATATGCATGTGGTTTGGATATAATCCTCAGATTAATTTTTGTCACTTTTTTCGCAATTTGAACTTAGCCATTTTTCGAGCATTTTGACAATGAAAGTGAATGGGCAGTGGGTACCTTGTGTGCGCGAATCCTCCTACAGTTTCATGCCAATTGATTTAAAACTTTACATGTATTATGGGCATGGTCTGAAGATATGCATGTGGTTTGGATATAATCCTTGGATTATTTTTTGTCATTTTTTTCACAATTTGAACTTAGTCATTTTTTCGGACATTTTAGTGAATGGATAGAGGGTACCTTGTGTGCGCAACTCCTCCTACAATTTAATACCGATACTTTTGAAACTTTGCAGACATTGTGACCATGCTTTGAAGATATGCATGTGGTTGGGATATACTCCTCAGATTAATTTTTGTCACTTTTTTTACATTTGAACTTAGTCATTTTTTGGACATTTTTACATCTTGAAAGTGGCTTACCAACTGGGGGCATAGTGTTTCATAAACACATTTTCTAGTTGTAGGTACAGATCTAGATGCTTTACTAGTAATTTTGGTAATTTTTGTCGGACATTTGTCTGACAGAATAAAATATTATGTCAGAACAAAATTTTGCTGGTTTTGAACAACAGACCGGCACTTTCGTGAAGACTGAGTGATGTAATGGACTGTGCAGTGCACGTCACACATAATTTACTAGGTCAATGACATTGACAATGCCATGTGAGGTGTGTCTACAAAATCTGAGGATTGAATGAATATTATTGCATGTTCTTCAATTTTTGCAAACAACAGTGTTGTAAAAGTGGTTAGAGATATGGTACCAGGAGCCTAGGCTATTTTGTTGACAAAAATTTTAAAAACTGTACATATATGCATGAAAATAACGAACATCACAATTACAGTGGGGGAAAATCAGCATGACGGTTGACTTGTGCATATTTTATAAGCGGTGTTTTCCGCACGACAGGACTATTAGCCATGGAAGAAATTTTACTTTTTAATAAAACATGCTGAAATTGGCCTACCTGTGAACTTACCTGTAAAAATCAGCCATGCATACATGTAAATGAGAAAGTAATTATCGTAACATAAATAATAAAAGAATGTGGTAATCCAAAATAATAAAACAATCTTTAAAATAACAATGGATCGATGAGTAAGGAAAGATTTTTTTTTTTTTCGCTGTTATATTATAATCTAAGTTGTGATTCAGTTGACAGCAGATGAAATAATCAAATTAAATGAGGTTTCTTCTTTAAGCCTTTATTTTTTTTTTACAAAGGACGTTTTTTGAATGTACTTCAATAGCTAAACAAATGATTAATTTATTTAATTGCAAATTAATAGTTTAATGCATAAATAAGCTTGTTAGAAAATCTTAAACTCCTGTTGTGCCAATAACTAATACCTATAGCACTGGCTATCCACACGACGGTCTTGTTGATAACGCCGCTTGTGGGCAGGAACATCGTGTGGGTAAGTGGGGTTATCGGCATGACCATTGTGCGGATATCCTCAGCCATCAAACTATCCCGGCGATAGGGGTTTTCACGCACATACACTTTAATGTTTCTGTTTCAAGAACAACAAACAAAGTTATGCACAAACCTTTTTGTCTGTTAAATGTTTATTTGCAAAGATCGCCACGAATCATCAATGACCTCCTACCGCAGAAGCCATGTATTCTTGGGGGTACCCAAAATCCATGACTTGTGAAGTTGTGAAAAATGCCATAGGAATTCAAGCACTTTCTTAAAATAGCATCTTCTCAATATCACTGTGTTGCAGGTAGTGCGGTGAAAAGGAAATTATTGAGTACATGAAATGAGGTCAGTCTTTTAACAGAACACCAGTATACAATTCATTAAAATGACATGTTTGAAACAGATATCTGTAATATCCTTGAATGCTGCGTGGCTGGGCTTTACCCAGTCACTGACGTCTCATGACGTTACGTTTATTACGTCTGTTGCTTAGTTACTTTGTTCATGTCTTTTTATCAGTTTGTACAATTAAACACCATGTAATCATCAGAAGGCACTAGTTATTTCATTGGCAGCGAGGATGAACAGGAGGCAAGGGGACAAGCAAATGAAGCAGAAATGATTGCTGAGAGAACAGAGAAGAATAGAGCAGAAAAAGGCAGAAAAGGAACCATAATCAGAAGTCAAAGTCACATAGATAAGCAGAGACATTCTTAAAAGAACAAACTACTTAATTAGCAGAGATTATGGCAGGACACAGATTGGCAACAACATATGTAGCGGAAACAAAGAATTTGCCAATAAAGCCATTTGAGCTAAAAAATTCACTCATAATGGGGAAAGACTGGGAGTTTTGGCTAGAAGAAATCGAGAGACAGTTTAGGTTTTTCAGAATTGAGTCTCCAGTAGACAAGAAAGATGCTCTGATGATATTTGGAGGCAGAGAAATTGTGCATCTTGGGAAATATTTGCCAGACCCAGATACAGAAGAAGTTCAACTGGATGAATACCAAAAGCTGAGGGTAAAATTAAATGATTATTTCATACCCAAAAGAAACAAGTATTTAGCAAGATATTTGTTCCTCAAAATGAGACCAAAACCATGTGAGCGAACAGCTGCATATGTAACAAGGTTAAGAGAGAAGGCTTCTGAATGTGAGTTTGGAGACAATTTTGATGAAAGAATTTTAGAACATTTGATCATAACCATGACAAATGAGAGAATTAAAGAAAAATGTATTTGCAAGAAATGGACGTTATCAGAATTGTTGAGAAACATTGATGAAGAAGAAATTATAGCTTTGCAAGTATCTTGCATGGGACAAATGCCTTGTGGAAAACTGAGAGCTTGGAAAGAAATGCAGATTTATAATCAGAATTGTAAAGCTCCTGAAAACATTTTGAAAAGATGTGGTTATTGTGGGTTGTCAGGGATACATATTAAAGGAAGAGGATGTCCAGCGTATGGCAAGATGTGTTTTAAATATAATAAGAGACACCATTTTGCAGCGGCATGTAGAACAAAAGCTATGCACAGAGAATATAAACACATGCCACCATTTATCAAACAGGTGACCAGACATAGAAATAAAACAGTAATGGAAGCAAAGTCAGATTTTTGCTTCAAAGATACAGCTGTTGGCAGAGTTTCAGCGACAAAACATGAAAGCAACCTCGGACAAAAAGGGTGTAAATTGCCCAGTTGCCAGTTGGAAAATGAACAATCAGCAAGATTACCAGATGTTGAAGCTGGCAATCAGAGGAACTTGCAGCCAGCAGAGAAACCAATACTAAAAGATCCATATTTTGAAAGGTTGAGAGGAAATCGGTCACTTGAAGATGCGTCACGCCACCAATGTAATCCAGAAAACAGATCGAGGGAAGAGGACATAAAAGTGGAAATCTATAGGCTTAAACAACTAGCAAGCAAATGGGAAAACAAAAATACAGAATTTTAAAGCAAACTTGTTCTGACAAGAATAGGAAACTCAAGACAATTGGAAAATGACATTTTGGACCTTAACAAGCACCAGGAAGGTTAAGATAGATGCGTAGAACATTAACAATCAATTTAACTGTGATACACAGACAAATGTTTAAGCCTTTGCAGATAAACATACTCATTCTTAAAAAAGGGGAGAGATGTAATATCCTTGAATGCTGCGTGGCTGGGCTTTACCCAGTCACTGACGTCTCATGACGTTACGTTTATTACGTCTGTTGCTTAGTTAATTTGTTCATGTCTTTTTATCAGTTTGTACAATTAAACACCATGTAATCATCAGAAGGCACTAGTTATTTCAATATCTTCTTAAGAGTTTTTGAGAAATAAGATGATGACATGCAAGTTTTACTGAGATATAAATATCCTGAACTAATATTTGCATGCTTTCTTGTTACTGTATAATGAAATTACATGTACGAAATTTTTGAATCTTTGAGCTGCTGCACAAGAAAACCAACAGCATGCATATACGAAAACAAAGACGTATCTGCGAAGCTGATCAGCGCCTTTGTTTTCGCTACACAGATAGTACAATACCTCTTCTTTTTAAGTCTGGAATTTCAAGCTTCTAGCCTGCTTCTGTGACTGCACAGGGCGATTTGTGTCAGACCTGGTCAAAAACTTCAAAGACGGTTTTCTCGTGTCGTGAATCGTATAATGAAATAACTATATTTTTGAATGTTTATAATTTCAGTAAAGATTTGTCAAGATGGTATCTATAGCAGAGCAGCCATGTTATACTCTTATCAACATACCTACAGACGCCGAACCACCAACAGAGATTCAACTGAAAACAGATCTCGGTAAAGTTATAAACTTTTGTGTTGTGGTTTTACATTAATAAGACTATATTACCTACTTTTGTGACATAGGCAAATTGTTTAGTCCATGATGAGACACCGCAGAGCATAGTGTCTCACCTTGGGCTTATTTGTTTGTTTACCCGAATTTCAACGGGAAATATTACAGGCAGTGCAAGGCATAGTGGTTAGTGAGTCAGGTTTACAAGAGAAAAATAAAAGAAAAAAAGAGCCCAAACAAACTCAAGATGCCCCTAATAATTAAAATGGTCTCAGCAATGGGCTAAAATCTCCAAAATCCCCAGATGAGACATTGCACTTTTCAGATTCACCCGAGACATCTTCTTCAGTATACTGAATTCTACTTCAAACTTTTGTGAAGAAAATGAAGGACATGTCAGAAAGATAAGGCACATATTTGACAACAAAAACAAGAATCTGTTAGATTTGTACTGATGTCTCAAGTATATGTCAGGATGTCACAATTTCACGATATACATATAGTCCTTATTTACAAACAGAGAAAGGAGATGTTAAGACAAAGACAGAAGCTTTGAAGAAGACCATCCAGCTAATCCTGAATGGGGAGAAGATGCCATCACTTCTCATGACCATTATCCGATTTGTGATGCCACTACAAGACCACATGGTGAAGAAATTGCTGCTGATATTCTGGGAGGTAGTGCCGAAATATACTCCAGATGGCAAGATGTTGCACGAGTTTATTCTGGTCTGTGATGCATACAGAAAGGTGAGCTTAAATGACCATAGAAGTAGTACTGTATATCATATGAGCCACAGCATGGGAAAACCAATGATCTGCACAGGCGAAAACAAAGGCACAGATCAGCTTCGCAGTAACTGCGAAGCTGATCAGCGCCTTGGTTTTCGCTACACAGATAGTACAATTTCTCTTCTTCTTAAATCCGAATTTTCAAGCTTCTAGCCTGCTTTTGAGACTGTACAGCCCGGTTTGTGTCTGACCTAGTCGAAATCCAAATTGTTGGTTTTCTCACACATAGGCTCATAATATGAGCTGAGATGCGAGAAAAACAGTCTTTGGGGTTTCCAACAAGGTCTGACACAAATCAATCTGTACAGTCACAGAAGCTAGCTAGAGGCTTGAAATTTTGGATTTAGGAAAAAGAGGAATTGTACTGTCCCTGTAGCTAAAACAAAGGTGCTGATCAGCTGTGCAGTAACTGCACAGCTGATCTGCGCCTTTATTTTCGCATAGGCAAAAATCCGGTTTTCTCATGACACTGCTCATATATGTTACTATATATAGTATGTAACACATAAGATTGCATGTAGTTTTCTTAACTTTTTCGTAAGAATAACACACTGGTATTTCAAAAGGGGAGGAATTAATGATACATTTAGTTAATAGATACTTTTTGTTTGTTTCTGCATGCCTGCACAGTACAAGGCCTCTAGGTCTGGTTTTCCTTCATAAATTAACAAAGTAACACCGTCAGATATGAATTTTACATTATCAGCTATGGAAATGGCATCTCATCTGCTTCTCTATATTCTTTACAGGATCTACAACATCCCAACGAGTTCATCCAGGGTTCCACTCTGCGATTCCTGTGTAAACTGAAGGAGGCCGAGTTACTGGAGCCATTGATGCCGTCAATCCGCCAATGTCTCAAACACAGACACTCCTACGTTAGAAGGAATGCTGTTCTGGCTATCTATACTATCTACAGGTTAGTTAGATTGGATACTTGCCTATGTTTTGCAATATTGTAAGAGAACAGATTGTTTATTTGAATTGGTATTTATCGTTCACGGGCCATTTGTTCAAAACTTTGTTGGCTGAAATTCTTCTTCAAGACCTCAACTCGTTATGTTAATACCGCCTACAAACACTTATTTTTTGTTAATAAAATGTGAGAATCCTTTGCAATGCAAAGCATTCTCACATTTTATTAACAAAAAATATAAGTGTATTTGTAATATTCATGTTTGAAATTTTAACGAATCATTAACTAACAATGTCGTTAATTTTGAACAACTGGGCCCATGTCTGTAATGTATTATATTGGGTTGGAGCCAGCACTTGTTGGAAAGTACCAGTACCAATGTGTCAACTCGGCAGATAGGACCTATCGAATCTGAGCCTCATTCTTCCTCAAGGATACTATACTAAACAGTTTCATGTATTGTTTAAATGGCAATATATTGTTTAAATGGCAATATAAAACATCAGCTTGCACATCAACAGGTCTATGCAATTGTTGCTGTCTTGTTCATTTCTGTTGTGTTTTCCAGAAATTTTGATTTCCTGATTCCTGATGGACCAGAGCTGATTGCTGAATTTCTGGAGGGGGAGCAGGACATGTCGTGCAAGAGAAATGCTTTCATGATGCTTATACATGCTGATCAGGTTTGTTGGTAGTTTTATTTGATCCAGTTTCCTTCAAACTGGAGCTCTTAATTTGAAAATCAGTGTATCTGAATTATGTACAGAAAGTACTAAACTTTTAAATTCTAAATCCATGGATAAGCCAGGGAGCTGGTAGCCAGGTTGTTACCAGATTGTGTCCTTGTGCAAGACACAAAGTACTTCCCATAGTACTGGTTTATACGCAAGAAGAGGTGGCTTTGTCCTGACATGACTGATTTATTGTTGACTGTGACATTAAACCTAAAAAGATATAAACAAATTTTCCCTTGAATACATGAGGAAGGCTGTTTGAGGGCTGAATCGTGAAAAAAAGTTAATGGTAAAGCAAGTGAAATTATCACGATATTCTGTGTGTGCCGAATCCATAACAACATTCAAAAGGAAATAAAGCATATTGTCATACTCTTCAGGAGCGAGCATTGAGCTACCTGAGTAGCTGTATAGACCAGGTGAACTCTTTTGGAGATATCCTACAGCTGGTTATTGTGGAACTCATTTACAAGGTAATTACCACTTTTTATCATCCTTATAATCATACTCAAGTTCTCTGTAGCACTTTAACGAGTATGTACATGTAGCTGTCGTCTGGCATGTTAGTCTATTGATGGAACATAGTCTAATGATGGAACGTCAGACTTTCAGACAAGGGAACCTTGGTTTGAACACCACTTATGCATAACTGCTTAATATCCAAGAAGCAGTTACTCTGTCCCAATATGACTGATATAGTATTGACTTGGTCGTAGGGCCATTAGAACAGAAGTGGACTATGCGAAGAGTATGCCAAAATGGACGTGGCAATATTTGATTGCATAATGTTTAAAATGAAAACAAACTAAAACAATAGCTGGCTAGCACAAATGAAATACGGGTCAGCCCAAATATTGGTTAAATGTCATTGATATAATGTTATAATACAATCTGAATATGATGTAGGTTTGTCACGCCAACCCCTCGGAGAGAGCCAGGTTTATCCGCTGTATCTATAACCTGTTGAATTCCTCAAGTCCTGCTGTGAGATACGAGGCAGCCGGAACATTAGTTACACTGTCGTCTGCACCTACTGCAATCAAGGTATGTGTATATATTATTTCCTAGAAATGTCATTTCAATTTAAAGAGTTTTATGGCTGTGTACTCTGTCCAGTCCAGAGATTTCAGATGGTTCAAAAAGTATGGAGTTAATGATAGAAGCATGAAAGAAAAAGAAATCAGAAGGAAAAAATGTTTATCAATGAGATTACTATGTCTTTTCATCATTAGGGTATATACGAGCCGCATCATGAGAAAACAGGATTTTTGCGTATGCAAAAACAAAGGCGCAGATCACCTGTTCAGCGCCTTTGTATTCGCTACTCGGATAGTACAATTTCTCCTCTACTTAAATCCAAAATTTCAAGTGTCTATTCCTCATCGATGACTGCACAGGACATATTGTGTTGGACCTGATTTGGAATCCTGAAGACCGGTTTTCTTGCGTCGCGGCTCATATAAGTGCCTGTATGGTCAAAGAATTACCTTAGTTTTGTTTGTTTGATCAAAATCAGATGAGTCGCGACGCGAGAAAGCCGGTCTTGGGGATTTCTGACCAGGTTCGACATAAACCGGTCTATGCAGTCACAGAAGATGGCTAGAGCTGATCTGCGCCTTGGTTTTCACATATGTGAAAATCCAGTTTTCTCATGAAGGGGTTCAGATATGAATATCAATGTCTTAAGTCAATTTCTTTCGAACCCATATCAAATGTGCGTATAGGTTTTAGAATATGAACAGCAAAATGCAAAATTTGTCTGAAAGTCTCAGTCAAAATAATGTTTGATTTAATTTCCAAATTGTAGGCCGCTGCCAGTTGTTATATAGAGTTGGTTGTTAAAGAGAGTGACAACAATGTGAAGCTGATTGTACTAGACAGGTTGGTGGCTCTTAAAGAGGTTCCTGCTCATGAAAAAGTTCTACAGGTAATAATTTTGATTGGCAAATTTTTTGACAATTTAAAAATTTGCCACAGCAATTACTGCGGCAATGAGAAACATAATGAGTCATGATTAAGCATGCTGAATGCAACACGGTTATCAAGGCCTGATATATTTGCTTATCCCGTTCCCCTGCGTTGCCTCAAGTTTATCTCCTTTTGTTCACAGTGGTCCGAAACGTGGCTGCCGTGGCTGACGGGGAAATCGGGCAAACGCTACATGAATTACAGCAAAGATTTTTAAAGTTAAGGCCACTTAAATACACCAATCTTAGTGTAAATTTAAGTTAATTGTAATAGTATGTATCACAAGCTGTTTATTACCAAAATGCGATATAGCATATCCTTAGACATTTTTTCTCTTCAATATTGTTTATTGTAGGAGCTGGTGATGGACATAATGCGAGTTCTAAGTGCTCCAGACCTGGAGGTGAGAAAGAAGACACTCAACATTGCTCTAGACCTCGTCACCTCGAGATCTGTGGAAGAGGTATGGCTGTTTCTTCCTTGGTGTTTAAAAACAGACAACATAGATTTGATAAAATAGTAGAAATTTTGGATTTAGAAAGTAGAGGAATTGTACTATCCATGTAGCGAAAACAAAGGCATTGATCAGCTTCATGGTTACTGCGAAGCTGATCTGTGCCTTAGTTTTTTCCTAGGCAAAATGTTGGTGTTAAATATCATCGGACTTAAGCCAGTAAATTGTCTGCCACTGTCTGTCTGCAATTGTGCACATGTATGCTTATTTTAGTCGAGCTATCCAAATGTTGCTTGCAGAACCTGACATGCAAGTTCTATCAAGCTAGGCATATCTTTTGTTCTTTTTTGTTGCTCTTTGTAGTTCTGAATATTCAGATCAGTTTTAATAGTGTTCTTTCCTAATTTGAGCCGTGTCATGAGAAAACAAACAATGTGGTTTTTAACAGGTCCGACAAAAACCGAGCTGCACAAGCATACAAGATCAATAGAGGCTAGAAATTTTTGATTTAGAAAGTAGAGGAGTTGTACTATCTGTGTAGCGAAAACAAAGGCACTGATCAGCTTCGCAGTAACTGCGAAGCTGATCTGTGCCTTTGTTTTCGCTTAGGCAAAATGTTGTTCTTCTCATGTCGCGGCTCATTTGCTTTAACTTAATGTGTTTGTGTCTCAACTGTTCCTCATGCTTTTACTTGCTTGTAATTTTTCTAAATGTTTTGTATGTTATAAACAAATACTTGTCTTTGCTGATTTCTTTCTTTTGCTGTGTATTGTGTATCCCTACTCTAGATTCGCATGGTAAGACATTTTCAATGTAAAAGCTTTATTGCATGCTGCTATTTTGCCTTTTCTCTTTTATATGTACATTACATGAATCTGGTGTATGCTTTTTAATGATCAAGAATTGTATGTTTTTCTCTTTTTGGAAATGATAATTGCACCAAAAATTTTATGAATTTTGTCCATTTTAGATAATTTTATTGCATTTCATTTTCATTTGTCAAGTGTGGGTTTGAGCACCATGCTGTTTACATGTGAGACAAGCTAAGTTCTGCTTGTGGATGTGTTTGGTTATTTTTCATAGCATATTCCAGTTCCCCGGATCTCCTGTGAAATCTTGAAAGAAAAAAAAAGCCAACCTTGAGTATCTACTTGGGTCAAACACAAATTGAATTGTATTACTAGAAGTAATGATTGGAAATTTTAGGGTCAGGAGTGTGAAGGATTGCACTGGCTGTGCATTGAAAATAAGGGGTGAATAAGCTGCACAGTGATTGTGCAACTGCTGATCATGCCTTTATTTTCTCAATTATCAGCAGTGGATTTCGTATGTGGTGTCTTATTGCATAGCTTGGAGATTTAAAGTCGAGAGAAAAAAATCAAGTCACTATTAGCAAGGCATGTTAGCATTTATAGATTGAAGGGCATGATGATTTTCACCTCATCAAACCGTTGATAGCACTAGAGCACATGTCAGAGAATATAAAGTGTGCACAAACAAGTTTTTGATCTGTGGGAATAGAAAGAATGTTCAGTATGGGTATTGCATTTTGGGTGTTATGTCCCAAAGTGTTTAGATAAGTAAGACTATTTCGATACAGTAGAAGTTCAGATTATTCACCTTATTGTAAAATTCTCTGTGGCACAGTGGTTAAGTCAGTTGTCTTGTAATCCAGGGGTCGCAGGATCCTGGACTTCTCCACTGTGTAAACTGAGGTCCTTTCTCCATATGACCTTAGCCCAAATGAACCAACCAACTTTTGAAAAAGGTGTTTGGATATAAAACATTGAGAACAAATGGATATTAAACATTGAGAACAAATCTATATATAATCTGACATATTTGAAGATTTCTTGTAATTTTCTGCAGATGGTGCTAGTCCTGAAGAAAGAGGTGGTAAAGACCAACAATGTTGAACATGAGGACACTGGGAAATACAGACAACTGTTGGTTCGAACCCTGCACCAGTGTAGTATCAAGTTCCCGGACATTGCCAGTACAATAATACCTGTGGTAAGACTCTGTTTCATTTGAATTAGAAGTACTGTGCTATTGATTCCAGGCAAGGAATCCAGATTAGATTACAGATTAGGTATTACAGTAGAATCAGCTCACGGGTAGGTTTGAATGTTATCTCGGACGTTTCCTTTATAGGCTCTCTATTGATGTACTTTTTTGTGCGTTTTACTCTGACAATAAGTCAAGCAAGTCAGAATTTTTACTCAACGCTGGAGATTCAACAATGAAAACTGGCTTTTAAATGAATCAAAGAGAATGACTTTGTTTTTTCTTGCCTTTATTTCATCTGTAAAGGCCTCTTCACACTTGAGTAAATCACTCGATGTAGACTTGCATTTAACTGCGAAAAATAGTTTTTTTTTTCTTTGTTTGATTTATAGGTGTACGTCCCAGGCAACAGCCATGGTCATGTCTGGACGTACTCTATTGAAAGGAGCGTAAAGTAGTAATTCTAACGTACAAGAATCCATTTTCACAATAAAACACAAGTCCGGGTCGAGGGATTTTCGCTTATTTATGATTAGTCCTTTACTAACAGTTTTAATCTCTGTTATGTTACAGTTGATAGAGTTCCTTGGAGACCAGAATGAGGCTGCGGCAGCCGATGTGCTTGTGTTTGTCCGCGAGGCCATTCAGAGGTTTGAGCCTCTGCGGGTACTCATAATCAGCAAGCTGCTAGATGTTTTCTCTACCATCAAGGCTATGAAGTAAGTAGCAAAACTTGAAAATTGAAAGAATACGTCTTAAAAGTGTGGGACTAGTGTCCATATCCCTCAGAATATTTCTTAGAGCTTAAAATCTCATATTTAGAGAGTAGAGGTTGTACCATCTATGTAGCTGGTGTAGCTATCCCACTAATCAGCTGCTTAGTTACCACACCTTCAAAATATATTTTGAACAGAGACAGCTCTATGGAAAATAAAAGTATTGCTGTGTGGCCTAGAAGTTGTATATTTTTGTTTTAATGAGACATTTTCCCAAACACTAAGATACCCTTACTTTCTAGGATCCATCGAGCAGCATTATGGATTTTGGGAGAATACTGTACAACGTCAGAGGATATACAAAGTGTTATGACACTGATAAGACAGTCACTAGGAGAGGTAAGTCATGTTTCATAATTGAGCAAGGAAAACTCATGATGATATACTAAACACGATTTTGAAGTTAGTTTTGGTGTATTCTCCTAAACTTTATATAAAAGAATGTGATAGCAAGTTTCCTGGTCTGGATTTTTCCCCTCAAGAAAAGTACATTTACTTTGGTCCAGTTCTGTTCTTAGAAGTCTCTGTGGCTCAGTGGTAAAGCCACTGGCCTGTTAAACCAAGGGTTGTGAGTTCAATCCTGATCCTGAGTTTCTCCAGTCCTTGGGATGAGTCAAAACCGAGGTCCCATCTCTATATGACCTTAGCTGTTGAATGTGGCATAAAACATCAATACAACCCACCAATTTTATCCTATTTATTGTTCCAGATTCCTATCGTAGATGACGAGATGAAGAAAGCTGCAGGGGAGGTCACTGCAGAGGACGGTATGATTTCTATTCTTATGCTGCTCTCCCATATACCGAATATCCCTTGCGAATGCTAAAATTTGAAATTCGCGCTGAAATTACCGAATATGATGCGAATGGACGGGGCGGGGCTTGTACAAAACGATGTCATTGCGAAAGCGTTAAGAATGCTTGCAGTTCCTTACAAATGTCTTAAGAATGTTGCAATAGATTGCCATCCACACTACCGAATTCTTGAAAATGCCTTACGAATGTTCCGAACGCTTACAAATGCCGTTACAAATAATATGAATGTCTTGCAAACACCTTACAAATGAAGCGAATGTGTAGCGAATGCTTGCCGAATTATTTTCATTTTTAGCTCACCTGAGCTGTCAGGCTCACAAGGTGAGCTTATAGTATACCCATGCTCCGTCGTCCGTCCGTCCGTCCGTCCGTCGTCTGTCGTCCGTCCGTCGTCCACCATTTTCAAAGATCTTCTTCTCTGAAACAGCTTGGCCAATCAAAGCCAAATTTTATATGGGAAGGGGGAACCAATGTGTATATAAATAATCCAGGTCACATGACCAAGATGGCCGCCATGCCCATATATGGTAAAAACCCTTCAAAAATCTTTTTCTCCGGAACCACTGGACCGATTTCAACCAAACTTGGCATGAAGCATTGATGGCTCAAGCACTACAATGTGTATATAAATCATGACCTTGCGGTGACCTTGACCAATTTTAACTTCATCCCCTCACCAATAGGCTTAACTATAGCAGTTTCCCTTACTCCCCGCAAAGTTTGAGGACCGTTCTGTATGTTTCGGTAACTAGTAGTACCTATACGCACTTTGGCGCCAAACCGGAACAACCGCTATCGCGGGAAAAGCGCACGTGCAAATCAGAAATTTCCTTTGCGAGTACCGAAACGGATGTGTTTTTGAAGTTGGATATAATTTTCAACTTTTCTTTTCTACTCCGTATGGTTTGTTCGCGTATTTCCCCGCTTGGAATTGTATTTATTTCATTGTTTACTGTTTTGTTTTATTACCGGTTTGTTCTACGTTGATATTATCTCGTTTGAACTTTGTTTATTTTCCGGTTTTTTTCGTCACGTTGTGACTTGTTTATCACTAGTATGTCCCAAATTCGTGGTTCGTGTGGCCATTTGAAGGCGTCATGGGATAACCACTTATCTTGCTTTTCATGTTCTGGTTGTAGCTTCGCTAATAGATGCTCTACTTGTAAGAAGTGGACTTCAGCGGTTTGGACTTTGGTGGCGTGTAGACGTACACACATGGGTCGCAAGAAGACTACAGATGAAAAGAAGAGGGACAATGAGCCAGGGGATCAAGAGACAGTCATTCCGTCTGTCGAGGGTCATTCCGGCTCTGGAACTTCCAAGAAGTCTCAGTCGGAGACTTTGTCTTCTACTGACAAGTCCTCGTCAGGGGGGAAGTATCGAGAGAATCGAGAAAACTCCCTGACTGACACTCACCGGTCTAAGGTTTCATCACCTGACCGGTCAGGTAGTTCTGCTACCGTAGTGTCTAAGGACAAGAGGGCACAGAGTTCACCAGGTCATTTGACTGGTAACTCTGATAGAACCTCAAGGTCGCCAGTCAATCAGGCACCGGTCACCCGGTCGCCAGGTTCACGGCAACCAGGTGTCCAATCACCAGACCATCAGAGGACCAGGCACCGGTCAGAAGACCGTCAGAATGCCCGGTACCGGTCACCAGTCTACAAGGACACCAGGCACCGGTCACCAGGTCATCAGACAACTAGGTACCGGTCAGATAGTGGTTCTCCTTGTTATACATCATCGAATGGTCGGTCACTTTCTTCTGACAACCATTCAAGGTCTGACATTGATGATCGTAGAGTTGACCAGTCATCTAAACACCAGTCAACCGGGCACCGGTCAAAACGGCCTAAACAGGTTCGAGATTGTAGGCCTACTTTCAGGTCATCTCGTTCCAAGTACAGTCATACTTCTAGACGTTCTAGGTCTAGTAGTTCTGACTTGTCTAGATCACGATCCTCTTCATACAGCTCCTCTTCAGGGAGAGATCGACACCATAAGAGGAAGCATTCTTATCGTCGTAAGCCCCATTCGGGACATAAGCGTCATAAGAAACATAAACATTCTTCTAGTTCTCGCCATAGAAGGTCTGAGTCTAGAAGTTTGAGATCTAGGGGGCGAAAACGTTCTCGTTCGATTACTCCTAGGTCTCATCGTAAGAGGATTCGTGTCTCATCTACGTCGGGGAGTGTGTCCTCCGATAGAGATGATACTCTTTCACTAAATGTGGAACACAATGATTTTGACGGTGACAGCATAGCCGGTTCACCTACCAAGATCAATTGTAAATCCAAGAAACAATCTTCTGAAAAACATGGTTCCGACTCCAACGGAGAGGAAGAACCTACTGTTTCTTTTGCAGATGCCATCAAGGAGGTAATGGCTTTGTTACCACCTGATGTTTGTCCGAGGAAAGAATCTTCTGATTTTTCTCATAAACCGAGATCTACTCTTGATGCTCTAAATCCGTCAGACGACAAGGATTCGGCATCGTTACCCCAGTCTTTGTTAATCAAAGATACGGTTAATTTGTTTCAGGATTTGATCTCAAAAAAGATCAAACTTGAACCTGGTTGGGTAACAAACCAATCTATTGAGAAAGATCTTGGTGTCTCAATGAAATATTACCGTACACACGGTCAATTATTTCCTGCTGTCATCCCTAAACTAGATAAGGATGCGTCTCTGTTGGATTTGTATTCTTCTGGTAATACCAATATTCCAATTAAGAGTCTTGAAACCATGGAGAGACAAGCTCGGAACATGGTTACAATTAATTCTTATGCCGATCTTTTTGCCGCAGCATCAGTCAAATCCTTAGAATCTGATGATCTTGATGCTCTTCTCTTGAAGAGAATGCTGAATACTCTTGTTAATTGTATAAAGCATTCTACATCTATGGCAGTAATTTTGGCTGTAGAGTTGTTACAAGCCAGGAGAGAGGCTGCTATTGAAAAGTCAAAAATCTTGATTGATGCTTCGAAGGATAAACTTCGTTCAGTATCAATTTCTGCAGAGTCTATGTTTGGAGGTCAAGTTACTGAGATTCAGAAATCTAATGCAGAAGCTCAACAGCAGAAGTTTATTGCCTCTTCTTTGAATAAGAACACTAAACCTGCAAATTCTGATTCCTTCAAGATCCCTAAACGACCGGCTAAGAAACACGATCAGAAAGGCTCTGCCAATTCTAGACAACCTATTCAACGTGACAAAGGTGGTTCTAGGAGAGGTTCTAGACGTGGCGGCACTAACGCTCGGGGAAGGAGTCACCAGGCCCCCTCCCGAGGCGGTGCCTCTAACGTCTCCAGTCAATGAAAATGCCACTCCACTGCCTCGTCCTCGAAAGGATCTTCCGGTAGGAGGACGATTGGCCCACTTTCAAAAACGTTGGGAAGAAATAACAGAGGACTCGTGGGTCCTTTCTGTAGTAAAAAAGGGATACAAGATTCCTTTTTTAAGGAAACCCTCTCTTTCCCCAACGCCGGTTTTCCTTCAACAGACCGAAAGTCTTGTCCTGGAGGAAGAGGTCAAGAAACTCCTATTGAAAGGGGCAGTGGAGAAAATAAATCCGGAAGGTCCAGGATTTTATTCTCGTATTTTCCTAGTTCCCAAGAAGAACGGGAAATTACGACTCATAATAGATCTATCCAAACTGAATGCTTTTCTGAACATTCAGTCGTTCAAAATGGAAACAGCAAACAAAGTCAGACACTCAATTCAACCCAACGATTGGGCGTTCTCTCTGGATCTGACCGATGCTTATTTACACATACCCATTCACAGACAGTCTCGGAAATTTCTACGATTCTGTCTCAAGGGTCAGGTGTTTCAGTTCAGGGCTCTCCCGTTCGGATTAGCCACAAGTCCTTTTGTGTTTACTCGCATGATGGTTGCCATAGCAGTCCATTTGCGAAAGAGGTCCATAGTTCTGTTTCCATATCTGGACGATTGGTTGGTCAGGAATCAGATTCGTTCAGATATCCTCAAAGACCAACATTTCACTGTCATGTTGATAACATCCCTAGGACTGATTATCAACGAAGAGAAGTCGGAGTTAATTCCTTCCCAGAATTTTGTGTTTATCGGAATGGAATTTCTGACAGACAGAAATATTGTTCGGGTACCATGGGACAGAGTACGAGACATCCTGAGTCTTGTACTTTGGTTCAAGGGACAGAACCTTGTGTCAGCAAGGATGTATCTGTCTCTATTAGGGAAACTGAGTGCAGCTGCCCAGTTTCTTATTTTGGGCAGACTTCATTTACGCCCTCTACAAATGGCATTATTTGCACAATGGAAACCGCATATTCTGCCATTAGAACATCCCATTCAGATCAGTACTCAGATCAGGAGTCACTTAGAATGGTGGAGCAACAAAGATCGTTTTCTTCGGGGTGTAACACTGAAACCACCTCTTCCCACTCACACTCTTTTCACGGATGCGAGTCTTTCCGGTTGGGGTGCGCATCTCGAACCGGAGGGACTTCTGTGTCATGGAGTTTGGTCTCAGGATCAATCTGCTCTACACATCAATGTTTTAGAGATGAAAGCGATTTTCTTAGCTCTAAAACAGTGCCATCAGTATGTCAAAAATACCACTGTAATGATAGCCACGGACAATTCATCAGTGGTCGCTTATCTGAAGAAACAGGGAGGTACCCACTCCCCATCTCTTTGCATGGAGGTGTGGGATACTCTTCTCTGGTGCGACAAGAGAAACATAAATCTTCTTGTTCGTCACATTCCTGGCAAAACGAACGTACTGGCCGACAGGTTGAGTCGTCTTTCCAAACCTATTCCAACGGAATGGTGCCTGGATCAGACGATCTGCAATTCAATCCTGGCGATGACAGGCTTTCCGAACATAGATCTGTTTGCAACTCGGTTGAACAACAGACTTCCTGTGTATGTATCCCCGATTCCAGACGACAGAGCTCTAGGGATAGATGCCCTGTCAATGAACTGGGACGGAATGCACGCTTATGCGTTTCCGCCTTTTGCTCTAATTCCGGCGATTCTCAACAAAATTCACCAACATCAGTGCAGAATTGTTCTGGTAGCACCATTATGGCCCGAAATGTCTTGGTTTCCAGAATTACTTCGGTTACTCGTAGCACTTCCAATTCAACTTCCGGCAGAATGGAATTTGCTAACTCAAGTCCACTTTGTAAGGGAAAACGTGGAAAATCTTCGATTACACGCTTGGGTATTGTGCGCAAGTCAATCAGAGATAAGAGCTTTTCGCAGGAAGTTGCCAACCTCGCTGCAAAAGCAAGACGAGCATCCACCATGAAGGTCTATGATGCTAAATGGAATGTTTTCTCCGATTGGTGTATTAAAAGGGAAATTCCTCCTGACAAGGCAACTTCTGCAAACGTAGCAGACTTCTTGCTGCACTTGTTTCAGGAGAAGAAAAGCCAAGTCAGTACTATAAAGGGCTACAGATCGACTATTTCTAACACTCTGAAATTCAAGTCTGGCCAAAACGTTGGATCTGATCCTATCATTTCTGAACTTATTAAGTCCATGGAATTACAGAGGCCTGTTCAAAGGTCTTTAGCTCCGAAATGGGACCTCTCTTGTGTTCTTTCTTCGTTATGTTCTGAACCATATGAACCTTTACACCGTGCGTCCAGGTTCCATCTCACTCTGAAAACCGTTTTTCTGCTTGCATTGGCAACAGCAAGGCGGGTTAGTGAGATTCACGCTCTTTCAATGGATTCAGGATATCTCAGATTCAACCAGTCAGATGGCTCTGTTTCTTTAAGAACACAACCAGGCTTTCTAGCCAAAAATCAATTACCATCCGTTTGTCCGGATGATATTTTGGTTCAAAATTTGTCAAAAACTGTAAAATGGAATGACTTTAACAGGCTTTTGTGTCCTGTTAGAGCTCTGAAACGTTACTTGAAAGTAACAGAGCCTATTCGTTTGAATCGGAAAAGGCTTTTTCTTCCCTTGAAGGGAAATCATGATATTACTAAGGGATCTATCTCCGGATGGATTACTTATACAATTAGATTAGCTTATAAGAATGTATCAAAATCTAAGGTAGCTTTACTTAAGATAAAAGCACATGAGCTTAGAGCTCTTTCTGCTTCATGGTCTTACTTTAATAAAACTCCTGTTGAGGATATTATTAAGGCGGCAGTATGGTCATCTAGTTCGACCTTCGCTAAGTTCTACCTGAGAGATTTACAGAATGGGCAAGGAGACAACCTCAGACTACTGGGTCCAGTGGTATCTGCTCAAAAAGTGGTGGGGGGCCGCTCTGGTCTGCCTATCCAGGATTGCTAATCTTGAGGAACTATCAACTGAGGCCTAGCAATACCAGATCAAGGTACTTGAAATGATGGTTCACTCAATCCAGGGATTGAAATGGTGGAAATTTAGATACTTTCTCTTTTATTTCCTTCTATTTCTTATGATTGGTATCATAAGTTTCAACAGGATTAATCCCTGGATTAAAGGATCGTTCTGTATTTTCTGTATGTTTCAAGAATCCAACCCTCCAAGAGTGATTCTGCTATAGTTAAGCCTATTGGTGAGGGGATGAAGTTAAAATTTAGTTTTTATAAGTAAAACTTATTTTAACGAAGATACTCACCAATAGGCTAACTTCGATTACCCTCCTCCCTACCCCTCATTCTTGATGGGGCAAAGGAATTTCTGATTTGCACGTGCGCTTTTCCCGCGATAGCGGTTGTTCCGGTTTGGCGCCAAAGTGCGTATAGGTACTACTAGTTACCGAAACATACAGAACGGTCCTCAAACTTTGCGGGGAGTAAGGGAAACTGCTATAGTTAAGCCTATTGGTGAGTATCTTCGTTAAAATAAGTTTTACTTATAAAAACTAAATTTTACGGCAAGGTCAACATAGGTCGCCAATGCATTTGAATGGGAAAAATTGTTAAATTGTCATTTAAAGGAAAAATCTTGCAGAAAATGAGCAGTAGGACTGAATATTAATGATTCTGAAAAAAATTGGGCACCAGGGGCTCATCCGCCCCCACCCCGGGGCAATATACATGTATATTATCATAATATTCAAACATCTTCTTCTCTGAAACCGCTTGGCCAATCAAAGCCAAATTTTACATGAAGCATCTATGGGAAGGGGGAACCAATATGTATATAAAAAATTTAGGTCACATGACCAAGATGGCCGCCATGCCCACATAAGGTAAAAACCCTTCAAAAACTCTCTTCTCCGGAACCACTGGACCGATTTCAACATAACTTGGCATGAAGCATTGATGGCTCAAGCACTACAATGTAAATATAAATCATGACCCTGTGATGACCTTGACCTATTTTACGGCAAGGTCAACATAGGTCACCAATGCATTTGAATGGGGAAAACTTTTAAAATGTAATTTAAAGTGAAAGTCTTGCAGGAAATGGGAAGTAGGACTGAAAATTAATGATTCTGAAAAAAATTGGACCCCATGGGCTCATGTGCCCCCACCCCGCGGCAATATACATGTATATTTCCATAATATTCAAACATCTTCTCCTCTGAAACGGCTTGGCCAATCAAAGCCAAATTTTATGTGAAGCATCTATAGAATGGGGGAATCAATGTGTATATAAATAATCTAGGTCACATGACAAAGATGGCCGCCATGCCCATATATGGTAAAAACCTATCAAAAATCTTCTTCTCTGAAACCAATAGACTGATTTCAAGGAAACTTGGCGTGAAGCATCGATGGCTAAAGTACTTTAATGTATATATAAATCATGACCCTGTGATGACCTTGACCAAGTTTATGGCAAGGTCAACATGGGTTGCCTATGCATTTGAATTGGGAAAACTGTTAAAATGTCATTTGAAGGGAAAAGCCAGCAGGAAATTGGCAAAGGACAGAATATTGAAGATTCAGAAAAAAGAAAATGGCCCAAAGGCTTCATCTGCCCCTGCACTGGAATTAAATACCATAATATTCATACATGTTTATTGGTATATGCAGCAGATCTCAGGTGAGCGTTTACAGGACCATTGGTCCTCTGGTTTACTCATTCGCAAACATTGTAGCCAATAATATCAATGTAAAATGAAATCACATACAATGCGAAGGGGCATGGAAAAAAATGTCATTATTGATCCAAGTCTTCTCTTGAAACACAGACCACTGTGTTGTTTCTCTCAAACTGTGATGTACACAATAAAAAGACAATTTTACTGGGCAAACAAAACTTTCACGGGACTTTAGTTTCTCTAACATACATTGATGGATAGCTTAAGGCTAAACACCATAAATTATGGCCTTTACTTGAAGGACAGGGCCAGAATAAATAAAATATGCTAAAAACTGAGTCTTGAATGTGAAAATGTTTCGATTCACTAGCGAATCTTTATACGGACATCAAAACTCAATAGTATTTAATGCTACCGAATCCTTGCAAATGGCTTGCGAGTGTTACAAATGTCTTGCAATCAATCCGAATTGTTTAAGAACTCTTTACGAATATGTTAAGAACATGATTTCCTTGCGAATTTTAGGAGCATGTTCCTAATTTTCGCAACGACTTGAAATTTTCACCGAATGCTTCCGAATGCTTACAAATGCTACCGAATGCTTCCGAATTTCTAGCGATTAATGCGAATTTGCTCAAAATTGCATTCGGAAGGGCATTCGCAAGGAAAATTCAGTATATGGGAGAGCAGTATTACCAAAATATATAATTTTTAGACTCCAAAAAAGTGAACTATTGTCACTTGGGGTGGGGAATAGTTAGATTTTGGCAAGTACTGCAAATGTCTTGATAAAGCATGTTGAACAGTTTCTAATCTATATGTCTTCTACGTACATTGACAGTAATGTCTGTAGAATTTAGAAGGAATGGGTAGTTCAAGCTTTTACCATACAGTTTATAAACAGTGGTGGCAAAATATATTGTTAAAGTAATCACAACTATTCTTTTCAGATACCATGTCTGGTGGTAATATCCAGCGACTAGTCACGGCTGACGGTACCTACGCCACACAGAGTGCTTTTAGTACAGTTTCTTCTATCAAGAAAGAGGACAGGTAATATTTTTAACAGAAGTCTAGATAAGGAGAGTATTTATGGGATAATTTCATCTATTTCTTCATAGAAACCTATACCGAGGCGATGAGACTTTATTTGAGGTCTTTTCTCCATATCTTTAGTGAGTTTAAACAAGAACCCAACAACAAATTGGTGAAGCCCTTCCCCTCCCTTGGCTCTCAGAGTAAATGTATCAAAAGCTGCTTTACTTTCAAAAATCATCTAGTTATAAAAAAATGTCTATATCTGTATTGCACAGGCCTCCATTGCGGCAGTATCTGATGGATGGGGAATTCTTTGTTGGAGCAGCTCTGGCCACCACACTGTGTAAACTGGCACTGCGCTATATCTCTATTACACACGATGTGAAGAAACAAAATGTAAGATAGTATACTCGATTGTATTTAAAATGATGGTGATTTTTATTTTTCCATAAAAAGTGAGTCTTCAGGAAAAGTAATTACCAAATTTAAGAATTTATTATCTTTTTCTCTACATTTTCCTATTGCAGCCTGTATGGCACAACTTTTATACCTTTTATAAGTTCAAAAATGTTTACAAGAACTTTTATTTTCTTTTCTAATATTCATGAATTTGATGACCCACAAGTTCAAGGTTCTCGCTAATAAAGAATATTACCTTTAATAAAGAAAGTTACATGTACCTGTAAGCCATAAAGACTACACAAACACTCGTTCACGAGATTTAGACCTTGCAAATAATTTTAAAATAGAAAATTTGCGAAATAAAGTCAGTAGAAAATTTGCAGATTTACAGTAAATGAGCCGCCCCGTGGGAAAACCAACAATCTGCATAGGCGAAAACAAAGGCGCAGATCAGCTTCGCGGTAACCGCGAAGCTGATCAGCGCCTTTGTTTTCGCTACACGGATAGTACAGCTCCACTATTTAAATCCAAAAGTTCCAGCCTCTAACCATCTTCTGTGACTGTACAGCTCGGTTTGTGTTGGACCTAGACGGAACCCCAAATTGTTGGTTTTCTCATGCATAGGCTCAAATGTGATTCATTTTCTGCCAGATTAATCTGGAAATCCCATCTTTGTCGTCTGCATGTGGAAAGTCTAAGCATCAATACCCAGTGTCGGGAAACAGTCCGTGTATGCTATCATTTGTGTATACGTCATACTACAGAAGAAATTTTTTTACACATATCCTATCATATGCGGCATATTATAATCACTAAGTAACAATATTTTCTTTCTTTGAAACAATTGTCAACATTTGGATTTTTTACAGTTATACAACCAAAAATGTGTTCTGCAAATGATAGGATATTAAAATATTTCACAAATAACTTAAGCAAACGGGTACCACAAATTTTCTGAACTTAGGTTTAGTCCGAGCTGTTAAAATTCTCTGTGACGTCACCTTTGTATGTGCAAATGATAGCTTACTCGGAGTTTGTTTCCTGACCGTGTACCACCATTAGCACAAATACACACAAAAATAAAACTGTTAGATTGCATCATTTGAATTGGATAGTATTGCCTTCAAAGGCCTTTTAGCTAAATACTTCGAGAATACAGATTTAAACAGCAAAATGTAGTCATCAACGTGATTTTAATTTTAGGCATTTGTAGCAGAATCCATGTTGATCATGGCCACCGTGATTCATCTTGGAAAATCTGGAATAGCAGCTAAGGTGAGATTTTTTTTTTCCTCAACATAACAGAAAATAAGTTCCCAAGTACCTGTGCAATTTAGCTATCACGTTTGTAGTTTTGCTGCTTCAGTATTGAAAAACCAGCTGATTTTGCGAGCATTCATACCAGCATAAGTTTCCATTTAGTCCTGTTGATTTTGCATTGCCTTAAATCATCAGTTTCACTTCCTTGATGGAACAGAAATTTAAGTTACTCTTATGGTTGTAGTTATTACCGTAAGCAAATATGTTTTGACCATACTGTTTTGGCGCTCTGTGGTCTTTCCCTGTACATGTATGATGGTTACCTGGTTATTACCCTATTTTCAGCCAATCACAGACGATGATGTAGACCGTATTGCTACCTGTCTGAGAGTGTTGTCAGAACAGAGTCCTCTGATGGCCGAGATATTTAACAACGGCTGTCGTAACGCCCTGTCACTCATGTTGGCTGCGAAACTGGCAGAGGAAAAAGAAACACAAAAGGCAAGAATTGTTACAGAGCTTTTCAATCCTCCCTCTGTCAATGTGAAATTGTCTATATTTGAAGAATTTTGTTTATTTTAGAACTAAATGTTTTTTAGTTAACTTTGCTAGTATGACAACCACAGACTTCTTGGTTCATGTCAGGTTTAATATTTTGGATATTTTAACAGTGACATTGTACAAACATAGTTTCTATCAAAATCAAAAAGTTTATAAAAACATCAAGTATTTAATCTTAGGATAAAAGTTCAGGCTGAGTCTTAGGTTTTAACTGGTCTCATCAATAAACGTAGTTCTTAAATAACTAAATAACTAATTATTTGAGCCGCCTCGTGGGAAAACCAACAATGTGGTTTTTGAACAGGTCCGACACAACACAGTCACAGAAAAGAGCTAGAAGCTTGAAATTTTGGATTTAAGTAGAAGAGGAATTGTACTATACGAGAAGCGAAAACAAAGGCGCTGATCAGCTTCGCGGTACCGCGAAGCTGATCTGCGCCTTTGTTTTCGCATATGCAAATTGTTGGTTTTCCCATGAGGCGGCTCATTTACTGCTTTATTAATCCACAAAAAAACTATCAATGAAAGTAATATTTCATTCATCTTTCAGGCTGCAGAGAGAAAGGTTGTAAAGGTTCAAGCTGATGACCCGATAGCTTTTGCCCAGCTCATCAATAAAAACGAATTAGGAGCAACGGAGGTGAGTCTTGACAGGCTGATTTCTAGCTTGTTGAGTTTTGCTAAAGGTGATGGTTTATTGCAGTTGATTAAAAATAGCAGTCAAAGTTACTAGAGCATGATTTGGTGGAAGTAAAATTGAGATCTTATTTTGTATCTTCAAATACACAGAAAGCTCAAGCTCATCACCCTCCTGACCAGGACCCGAGGTTATAAAACTTTTTTCAAGCTCAGCTCAGCTGAGCATGAAATTTCAACTGCTCATAAATGCTAAAATGGTCAAAATTAGTGGAAAATACAGGTTCATACCTCAAAATCTGGTAATTTATCCTGCTAATAAATGTTAAAATGCCAACAATTGTTGGCATTTTAACATTTATGAGCAGGATAAATTTTAGTCTCAGCTGAGCTGAGCATGAAAAAAGTTTTATAACCTCGGGGCCTGGTTTTGATAACCTGATAAAACTATATTGGATGGGCACTTAAAATCATGCCAAATGCTATGAGGACATCTAAATGTTAAATCTACTTTAAAGAAATGGTGACTGTGTCACACATCGAGATATAAAGGGAAGCCCACACCTTTAACTATTAATTTCAGAATATGTTTGAGTTGACCCTGTCCCAGGCTCTAGGGATGACGGCTAAGAAGGAAAAGGATCCACTTGGAGCTTCAAAACTTAACAAGGTAATAAAACAGCAAGAACTGATCAAAAGCAATTAATTCTAAATTATCTCCATTCTTTAAAGTGAGCATTAAGACTGGAGAAGAAGATCAAGAAGGTGAATGGCTTACCCACTGTGTCAAAAGGTTTCTGATTTGCTTTTTGAACCCTAGTAAAGAGAGAAATAAGCTAAACAGCTACCCAACTGATTTTGTGATGAATGTGAAATAAAACAATTTGAGTTTTACTATGCAAAACCCCAAATACTCGCAAAAATAACTGACACAAAAATGCAGTATGATTTGGCATGGTCACTAATATCTTACAGGTGACCCTACTAACCAGTTTCTCAGATCCGGTATACACGGAAGCTTATGTGAACCAGTTTGATATGAGCTGCATCGTGAGAAAACCGGATTTTTGCATATGCGAAAACAAAGGCGCAGATCAGCTTCGCAGTAACTGCGAAGCTGATCAGTGCCTTTGTTTTCGCTACTCGGATAGTACAATTCCTCTTCTACTTAAATCCGAAATTTCAAGCTTCTAGCCTGCTTCTGTGACTGTACAGGTCGGTTTGTGTCGGACCTGGTCGGAAACCCCGAAGACCGGTTTTCTCGCGTCGCGGCTCATATCGTATTGGATGTTTTTGTTGTAAATCAGACTGTATATTCTACCAAACACTTAATCGCAAATATGATTTGAAATGTTATTTCCACTTTCTTCCAGGTGACCCAACTAACTGGTTTCTCCGATCCGGTGTATGCCGAGGCTTACGTGAATGTGAACCAGTTTGATATTGTACTGGATGTTCTTGTGGTTAACCAGACTGCGGATACTCTACAGAACCTAACACTGGAGCTGGCTACTCTTGGTAGGCTGTCATTTTAACAGTTTTCAGCCATGCCTTAGAACAAACCTACCAATTACTCTGATGCTCAGCCGATGGTCAAATATGAAAATCAGTTGCTCTAGGAGGAGAATCAAAAAATGTCATGCAGAAGCTTATAGATTCCTACATTTGAGCCACCTCGTGGGAAAACCAACAATGTGGTTTCCGAACAGGTCGGACACAAAGAAAAGAGCTAGAAGCTTGAAATTTCGGATTTAGGTAGAAGAGGAATTGTACTATCCGAGTAGCGAAAACAAAGGCGCTGATCAGCTTCGCGGTTACCGCGAAGCTGATCTGCGTCTTTGTTTTCGCCTATGCAGATTGTTGGTTTTCCCACGAGGCGGCTCATCTGACAAAGCAATAGAAATTTCTGACTAGATATTAATACCAAAATCATTAGCTACTGCAAGACATTTCCCAATTTCTATTTTTGTGTGGTTTGAGATTTACAGATATGATCATTATGAAGGGTCCTTAAATAGTATATTAGCCTGTACATATTAAATAATTTTGAGGGTTTTTTTGTGTTTTCCTACTCACAAACTTGTCTGTATGGCCCAAAAGCTGGTGGCTTGAAATTGCGTATTTAGGAGGTAGAGGAAGTGTGCTTTAAGAAACACAAAGGCACTTAGCAGCTGCACAGTCTCCATTATCTGATCCATCTGCAAATGGCAGACTTTCTTTTTTAAAGCCAATAATTTGTGTACTGTCTCCTTTCTTACCAGGTGACTTGAAGCTCGTTGAGAAGCCACAGCCATTAACAATGGCTGCCCATGATTTCTGTAATATCAAGGCCAATGTTAAGGTGGCTTCCACTGAAAATGGAATCATCTTTGGAAACATAGGTAAGATATTTTGTTGCTTGATTTTGTGTTGCTTGTATGAACTATACTCCTCCCAAAAAAAATCCGGTCACCCAGTCGTAAGAATTGAAAATCTTTTTCGCGTTCTGTATATTTTGGTATAAACTGTTTGTTGTGCTCATACTCTTTACTATTCTATTCCAAACACAAAACTGTATTTTTTCTTTTATGTCCTATAAACATGTTGTGTCATATGGAGATAGAGCATGCTGAAAATGTTATCCGAAGGGCTGTAGGGGCCCTGGATCGAAACCACGACCCCTGAATACAATAAAGAGGCGAGAAGCTTTACTATTAGACACTACAGAGGCTTCTACATTGTATTTTTAGCTCACCTGAGCCGAAGGCTCACAGGTGAGCTTATAGTATACCCATGCTCCGGCGTCCGTCCGTCGTCGGCGTTCACAATTTCAAAGATCTTCTTCTCTGAAACCACTTAGCCAATCAAGTTGAAATTTTATGTAGAGCCTCCATGGGTAGGAGGAATGAAAGTTTGTTCACAGGAACTTGATCACATGACCAAGATGGCCGCCACGCCCATATATGGTAAAAACCCTCAAAAATCTTCTTCTCCAGAACCGGTGGGCCGATTTCCACGAAACTTGGTATGTAGCATCGGGGACTCCAGCCCATCATAGTTTGCTAAAATGATGACCCTGGGATAACCTTGACCTATTTTTTTGGAAAGGTCAAATTTGGAAACATAGGCTTTTACATGGGAAAAAGTGAAAACTATGGATTTTTTGAAAACTATTGCAGCCTGAGGCCTGAAAAGTGGTAGATGCAAACAACTAATGGAGTAGATGAAGGTATGTGATTAATTTAAGTCAAGGTCATCTCTTGACCTTGGCCAGTCTGTCGTCCATACTCACTTTTCAAAGATCTTCTTCTCTGAAACTGCTTGGCCAATCAAAGTGAAATTTTATGTGGAGCATCCATGGGTAGGGGAGAGGAAAGTTTGATCGCGAAATCGAGGTCACATGACCAAGATGGCTGCCACACCCATATATGGTAAAAACAACTCAAAAATCTCCAGAACCGGCAGGCCGATTTTCATGAAACTTGGTATGTAGCATTTGGGACTCCAGCCCATCATAGTTTGATCAAATGATAACCATAGGATGACCTTGACCTATTTTACGGCAATGTCAATTTTTGAAACATAGGCTTTTACATGGGAAAAAGTGAAAACTATGGATTTTTTGAAAACTATTGCAGCCTGAGGCCGGAAAAGTGGTAGATGCAAACAACTAATGGAGTAGATGAAGGTACATGATTAATTTAGGTCAAGGTCATCTCTTGACCTCGGCCAGCACTTTTCAAAGATTTCTTCTCTGAAACCACTTGGCCAATCAAAGTAAAATTTTATGTGGAGCATCCATGGGTAGGGGAGAGGAAAGTTTGATCGTGAAATCCAGGTCACATGACCAAGATGGCTGCCACGCCCATATATGGTAAAAACCACTCAAAAATCTTCTTCTCCAGAACCGGCAGGCCGATTTTCATGAAACTTGGTATGTAGCATTTGGGACTCGAGCCCATCATAGTTTGTTGAAATGATGACCCTTGGATGACCTTGACCTATTTTACGGTAAGGTCAATTTTGGAAACATAGGCTTTTACATGGAAAAAGGCGAAAACAATGGATATTTTGGAAACTGTTGCAGCCTGAGACCTGAAAGTTGCTAGATGCACACAACTAATGGAGTCAATGAAGGTAAGTAATTAATGAAGGCCAAGGTCATTTCTTGATCTTGACCCAAGGTCATTTAAATATAAAATTAAAGTTTTCTCATAAATCACTGGGTTTGGAAACTATTGCAGCCTGAGACCTGAAACTTTGCAGATGCAGACAACATATTAAGTCAATAAGGGTGTGTGTGTATTCAAGGTCAAGGTCATTTAATGATGACTTAATTTTCCAAGATCAGGCTTCAGGTGAGCGTTCTCAGGACCAGTGGTCCTCTGGTTGTATCCTGAGGAAGCTAGCTTGGGCTAGTCGCTAGAATGGAGTGACCTTCCCGATTCCCCACCCTTTGTACTCTATAACTACCATGTAACATCTACGTTTTTAAACTGAGTATGTGCAATAGGCATATACTGCATGCGAAATGGCTGTTTATACACTCAATATTGTCAAGTATTTCAAATTTACTAGAAGTAGAACACAATTTTAGTTTATTTGTTGGGTGGTTGCAACACAATCGGGTGACCAGATTTTTTTGAGGAGTATATTTGAAAGAATTGTGTTGGAATCATTAAATTGGTTGATGAGTTGCAGAATAGAACACACATACCCAGAAAAGAAATTAAGATAAAACTCAATAATATTGATTGTTCAGTGTATTTGTTGTCTTTTGAAAAATGATATGAACTATGAAACCAAATACACGTACAGTGTACCCTATCAAAAGTTTTGGGCAGTGAAATATTGTAAAAATGTATAATGAAATTAGAACAATAGATCCAGAAGAAATACTGAACAGTTGATGCCCTTATAATGTCTACTACTAAAGGATCAGAATCATGCGTCTACTCTTTCCAGTGTATGATGTTTCTGGAGCTGCCAGCGATCGTAACTGTGTTGTTCTCAATGACATCCATATTGACATAATGGATTACATCGTACCAGCATCATGTAATGACACCGAGTTCCGACAGATGTGGGCCGAGTTTGAGTGGGAAAATAAAGTGGCCGTCAACACTAATATTTCTGGACTGAAAGAGTTCTTGGAGCATGTCGTGAAATGTACAAACATGAAATGTTTGACTCCAGAAAAGGTTGGTATTGGTGGGTTTTGTTGTTTGAACACAGTTCTATTTTAGCCGCGATGCAAGAAAACCGGCCTTTGGGGTTTCCGACCAGGTCTGACACAAATCAACCTGTATAGTCACAGAAGCAGGCTAGAAGCTTAAAATTTCGGGTTTAGGAAGAAGAATTGTAGTATCTGAGTAACGAAAACAAACTGCACAGCTGATCTGTGCCTGTTTTCTTATAGGCAATAATCCCATTTTCTCAAGATGTGGCTCATTTCATAAGGGCTTCAAACAGGAATGTGCAGATATTCATGCAAGAATTATCTCCTGAGTAGTATGACCCTTGATTGGTTGAAATAAAAGTATTCTATTCTATTCTATTCTATTCCTGAGGCCATGGGAAATAGATGGGCTGCTTGTGCCTCCAGGCAAAGTTTATAACAGACTGACTGGTCACCATGATTACTGCTGAGTTCTAAGCCAGCCCAGGAAAGCAGTTTAGTCAAACCGTCCTTACATATAAACTTTAGTTGTTTACTTAGATGATTGTATTTAAGAGCACATTTTGCGCCATTCATGATATTTAGTCTAATTTCAATGTGTGGTAAAAGTCCCACGAAGCGTAGGCAATGTCCTGACAGGACCATAGATTTTGAATGAAACAAAAATTTAAAAATGATTCTCTTTTCCAGGCTTTATCGGGTGACTGTGGATTTATGGCTGCCAACATGTACGCCAAATCTATATTTGGAGAAGACGTATTGGCCAATCTGAGCATCGAGAAACCAGCACATCTCCCACAGAATGCTTCCGTACAGGGACATATTAGGATCAGAGCTAAAAGCCAGGTTTGTCAACTTTATGAAATAGAAAAAAATAGATTTACATGTATACACATTTGTATTGCTATCTCTATGTCCACTTGCATATTCACTATAAAGAAGCCCATGTTGCAAAGTATGCAAACGTGGGCTTGACACGGAGTTATCCTGTCTTTCAGATGAGACGTAACCAAGATGCTGCCTCTGTATGGCCATAGTCATTGCTAGGAGGCTAAATACACTCACACACCTAGCATACTTATACAAGTTGTACATAGTGTTGTTAATTGTATAGTACTATGCAATAGGACTATGCTGTATTTTAAATTGGATTGTACAATCTCTGTGCCTTTTATTCCTACTTGGCATACCTACTTAGTCTGCTGATCTCACATATGAGCATTATCAATATTTAAATGGAACTACACAATCATCATGCCACATTTTTACTTAAAAGGTATGTTTCACATTATTTCTGTTTTCAGGGTATGGCATTAAGTATGGGAGACAAGATCAACCTATCCCAGAAGGCCAATAAACTGGCTAGCCAGGAATAGATTTTTTTGCTACTGATAAGAGGACTTTCAAAGTGAAATTTTATATTGATAGTGTTATTTATTACAATTTTATTATGTAAAAAGCTTTGAATCTAAACTATAAAGATTTATAGTTATACCTTGAGGCATCCACATAATTATGCTTAGCTTTAATTTTTGTTATCTCAGTTCAGAACATAATTTAGGGATACAATGTGTAGCATGGATCTTGTTAGGAATGAACTATATTCGCATTGTCGCTGACAGGTAGCGCTTCACGCACTGACCTGTCGCAGTTGGCCAATGGGATCTGGGAAATTCATGCGGGATGCCCCAGCTTTCTTCGTGTGTCGTTTGTAGCCAAAATCAGCTATATCTCACAATTCAAAGCGTCAAATGCGAGAGATCAAGAGAAGGTATCGTCTGATCTCGCGAGAATGCTATATTCGTATACTGACAGAAATAACAGCCATAATTTTACTTGAATGAAAAAAGTGTAAATTTCAGTGTACAAAGTGGGTTTTACATATGCATAATACATGTACATATCAACATGATGTTTTGGAATGGCAACTTCATTTGAGCCGCCTGCCTCATGAGAAAATTAACAATCTGCATATGCGAAAACATAGACGCAGATCAGCTTCGCGAGCTGATCGCGGTAACCGCGAAGCTGATCAGCGCCTTTGTTTTCGCTACACAGATAGTACACTTCCTCTTCTTCCTGAATCCGAAATTTCAAGCTTCTAGCCTGCTTCTATGACTGTGCAACCTGATTTGTTGGGCCTGTTCGGAAACCACATTGTTGGTTTCCTCATGAGACGGCTCATTTGTGTTTGAAGCCTCTTTGGCATAGTGGTTAAACTTCTGTCATGGTAAAGTTAGAGCATAACAGTCTTCAGATTAATCTTCTATCCACGCTCTGATCCATTAAACACGTTCAGTTTTGGCTGCTCTCCTTTGCGTAATGTGAAATTCAGCTAATTTCAGTGGTATAAACTTGTAATTTGTGATATCTAGAATAAAATGGTGGGTATTAAAAGTGATAAAACAAGATTTAGTTGTAACTTTAATTTTATTACCATGCTCTCATTAATAATATATGAGCCGCCTCGTTGGAAAACCAACAATGTGGTTTCCGAACAGGTCCGACACAAACCGACCTGTACAGCTACAGAAGCAGGCTAGAAACTTGAAATTTTGGAGTTAAGTAGAGGAGGAATTGTACTATCCTAGGCGCTGATCAGCTTCGCGGTTACCGCGAAGCTGATCTGCGTCTGTTTTCGCATATGCAGATTGTTGGTTTTTCCACGAGGCGGCTCATATGTCTCAGAAATATTTGTACATTATTTGATCTGAGGCACATGAAAAACTTAAGAACCTTGAACTTGGTTGGAGGCAAAGCCAACTTGGGTTTGTTTCAAACCTCATCGGAAATATCAGAGACCAGTCATAAAGATGCAGCTTGAAAGATCAGCAAGACTAACCGCATGCAGTGCCAGTTACTGAACAGGAGCACCATCGATTATAAGTTAACTCCCAACTTATATTATTTTCTTTGGTCTGCTCAATCGTAGGAAATTTAGTGCTGTATACTTATAAATTTGTGATATCTAGAATAAGAAGACATCCAGAAACTTATACACTATTTGATCTGAAACGTAAGTAAAAACAACCTTAAACTTGGACACATTGCCAACTTTGGTTTGTTTCAAACCTCATCGGAAATATCAGATTGGTCATAAAGATGCAGCTTGGGTTAGTTTTTATAATGGAGCTAGCATACACAGTATTTATTACTAGAAATAATGAATGCACATATTAGTGGTAAACTGCTTCAAGAAGGCCATCCTGGTATGACCTTAGCTGTTTTCCATGGATATTTACAACAAATCAAATTAACAAGTTTCTGTCATGGTTTCAATCACTATCATGAGCTGCAATGTGAGAAAACCGGTCTTAGGGAGTTTCAACCAGGTGTAACACAAAACTGGCCTGTATATCTACAGAATATGGCTAGAAGCTTGAAATTTTGGATTTATGTAGAAGAGGAATTGTACTATCTGAAAAGCGAAAACAAATTCACTGATCAGCTGTGCAGTTACTACTGCACAGCTGATCTGCATCTTTGTTTTCGCATGGGCAAAAAATCCGGTTTTCTCATGACACGGCTCATCTGTATTCAGGCTTTGTGAGTAAGCTGCTAAGAGAACAAGAATCGGCCAACAGCTCCAGAAGAAGGGTTCTTTTCTCATACCTTGAGGTTGTCCAGGCTTGTCTGAAATAATTTTAAATAAATGAGAACATCTCGTTGGTAAATGGACCATATGAGGAAAAAGGAACATTTCTTTTCCAATGCAAAAACTAGGGGAGCACAGTTGCTTACATTATGAAAACTTGCCCATGCAATAAGCAGAGATTTTTAAAGTTGTAAAAAATGAAAATTTTTGCTCAAAACATAGATTGTTGGTACATATTAGAACCGCCTCGCCAGCTTTGATTGGCCTAGCGGTTTCAGAGGAGAAGATCTTTGAAATTGTGGACGACGAACGCCAGAGCATGGGTATACTATAAGCTCACCTGTGAGCCTTCGGCTCAGGTGAGCTAAAAAGCATATCAACTTACCGATTCATCTTGAAATTCTGGAGCAGCTCGTCAGGAATGTATAAAGTGCCATCTGTAATCAATAAACATTTAAAGCATAAAAAAACAAAACACCTGTTAAAACAAACAAAAACAAATAATGTTTAATGTCATTTCTTTTTAAAAAAAAATTACAAAAGTATCTATAGGTCTTACTCTGCAAGGTGGCCTCATTTCGTTACTGAATTTCCTTGGTCCTACATCTCTGACAAAGTTTTACAAAAGAACTTCCTCCATAACTGAATTTTGTAAGAAAAAATGCTGTATATGTTGTTTTACTGCTTTATGCTAATAATACATAGATACCTCAGCTGTGCACCCACTTAGCTTAAGGATGTTCGCTGCCAATGAAAAAGTATTCAAACTTTTTTTCTAACCACTCTTTTTTGATTCCAAAATACAACATAAGACATTTGAAAGCAAAATAAATATAGGGTAGTGTGCATTTTTTCAAGCTACAGGCCTCTAAATGAGACCTCTGAGCATCATCTTTTAAATTTAGTAAAATTAATTTAATTTTTAATTCTTTGAAACAAACCTGTCTTGAACAAAAATACCCATAGAATGCTTTCAAAAGTCATAATATTTACGTAACGCAGACTATTTTGGACCAAACGCATAGAAAAATTTGCAACTGGAAGTTGTTGACAAAATTTTACGAGTATTTTTCAACCCTACCCCCATACTTGAAAAGTCGGAAAAAATCAATATTTTGAAATGTGCCAAACCCATACTTGTTTATTCAAACTTTTTCTTGTATTTTCACACAACATAGAACTTTGTAATATTGTTCGAATAAAAGAAAGAAATATATAGGGTAGTGTGCATATAAGAGAGAACCAACAACTTGAAAATCACCATTTCAGCCTTTTTTCAGCTGTTTTGTTTCTTTAAGCCCATTTCATAAAACCACCTAAAATTTTAAAACCAGCACACCAAAGACACAAAGACTGACTTAGAAGACAATGTACACATATACTGCAGCTAAAATAAACAAAGAAATAGTGCAATTAATTTGAAAATGTGTAATATTTTTAAGTTTAATCTACCCTACCCCCTAAATTTCACTGACAACTAAATTTTTCTGAAAAGTTGCAGAAAATGGGGTAAAAAAATGAAATTTCTTAGATTGACAATTTTCATGGCTCGTTCAATGCGTATCATCATTGTGTATCCAAATATAAAATATTGGGAAACTATCTGCAACCGTTTACGAGATATTCAACAAAAGAAAAACCGGAAGTTCCGAAATGTCAAATGTTAGCAGCGAACATCCTTAATTTCCTATAGCCTCCTGCCTCTTTAATACACAGAAGGGTGAAACTGATTTAATTCTCACTGGCATCTATAGAAGGGACTTGAAGACCAGAGGACCAATGGTCCGGAAAAAGCTCACCTGAGATCTGCTACATACACAAATAAACATATTTGAATACTATGGTACTTAGTCCCAGTGGAGTGGCAGATGAAGCCCTTGGGCCATTTGTTTTCAGAATAATCATTATTCTGTCCATTTGCCAATTTCCCTTGAAATGGCATAATAACAGTTTTCCCCATTCAAATGCATAGGGACCCATGTTGACCTTGCTTTAAAATAGGTTGTCATTACAGGGTCATGATTTATATATACATTGTAGTGCTTAAGCCATCGATGCTTCATGCCAAGTTTCTTTGAAATCAGTCCACCGGTTCCGGAGAAGATTTTTGAAGGGTTTTTACCATATATGGTCATGGCGGCCATCTTGGTCATATGACCTGTATCATTTATATATACATTAGTTACCCCATTCTATAGATGCTTCACATAAAATTTGGCTTTGATTGGCCAAGTGGTTTCAGAGGAGAAGATGTTTGAATATTATGGAAATATACATGTATTCTGCCCCGGGGTGGGGGCACATCAGCTCCTGGAGACCATTTATTTCCTGAATCATTAATATTCAGTCCTGTTGCGCATTTCCTGCAAGACTTTATTTTTAAATGACATATTAAAAGTTTTGGCCATTCAAATGCATTGGTGACCTATGTTGACCTTGTCGTAAAACAGGTCAAGGTCACCACAGGGTCATGATTTATATACACATTGTAGTACTTTAGTCATCAATACTTCATGCCAAGTTTCGTTGAAATCGGTTCACCAGTTCCGGAGAAGAAGATTTTTGAAGGGTTTTTACCATATATGGGCATGGCGGCCATCTTGATTGTTGGCTCAAAAATGGAAGGGGCCATTTTGAGAAAAACTCCCATTTAGAAACTTTATCCCCTATCTCCTTGCATTATAAAAATGGCCCATGCTTTCCAAATGAAGGGGCCATTTTAAAAATTAAAGGGCATTTTGCCTATGGCCCCTTCCAAAATTATCCCCGAGTCATGTGACCTGGATTTTTTATATATACATTGGTTACCCCATCCTATAGATGCTTCGCATAGAATTTGGCTTTGATTGGCCAAGTGGTTTCAGAGAGATGTTTGAATATTATAGAGATATACATGTATATTGCCCCGGGGTAGGTTCATATGAGCCCCTGGGGTCCATTTTCTTTTCAGAATCATTATTATTCAGTCCTACTGCCCATCTCCTGCAAGACTCACTTTAAATGACATTTTAAAAGTTTTCCCCATTCAAATGTATTGGTGACCTATGTTCACCAGTTCTGGAGAAGATTTTTAAAGGTTTTTACCATTATGGGCATGGCGGCCATCTTGGTCATGTGACCTGGATTATTTATTAGCTCACCTGAGCCGTCAGGCTCACAAGGTGAGCTTATAGTATACCCATGCTCCGTCGTCCGTCCGTCCGTCCGTCGTCCGTCCGTCCGTCCGTCCGTCGTCCACAGTTTTCAAAGATCTTCTTCTCTGAAACCGCTTGGCCAATCAAAGCCAAATTTTACATGAAGCATCTATGGGAAGGGGGAACCAATGTGTATATAAATAATCCAGGTCACATGACCAAGATGGCCGCCATGCCCATATATGGTAAAAACCCTTCAAAAATCTTCTTCTCCGGAACCACTGGACCGATTTCAACCAAACTTGGCATGAAGCATCGATGACTCAAGCACTACAATGTATATATAAATCATGACCTTGCGGTGACCTTGACCTATTTTACGGCAAGGTCAACATAGGTCGCCTTTGCATTTGAATGGGAAAAATTGTTAAATTGTCATTTAAAGGAAAAATCTTGCAGAAAATGAGCAGTAGGACTGAATATTAATGATTCTGAAAAAAATTGGGCACCAGGGGCTCATCCGCCCCCACCCCGGGGCAATATACATGTATATTATCATAATATTCAAACATCTTCTTCTCTGAAACCGCTTGGCCAATCAAAGCCAAATTTTACATGAAGCATCTATGGGAAAGGGGAACCAATGTGTATATAAATAATCTAGGTCACATGACCAAGATGGCCGCCATGCCCATATATGGTAAAAACCCTTCAAAAATCTTCTTCTCCAGAACCGGTGGACCGATTTCAACAAAACTTGGCATGAAGCATTGATGGCTCAAGCACTACAATGTGTATATAAATCATGACCCTGTGATGACCTTGACCTATTTTACGGCAAGGTCAACATAGGTCACCAATGCATTGGAATGGGGAAAACTTTTAAAATGTAATTTAAAGTGAAAGTCTTGCAGGAAATGGGAAGTAGGACTGAATATTAATGATTCTGAAAAAAATTGGACCCCAGGGGCTCATGTGCCCCCACCCCGCGGCAATATACATGTATATTTCCATAATATTCAAACGTCTTCTCCTCTGAAACCACTTGGCCAATCAAAGCCTAATTTTTTGTGAAGCATCTATAGAATGGGTGAATCAATGTGTATATAGATAATCTAGGTCACATGACAAAGATGGCCGCCATGCCCATATATGGTAAAAACCCATCAAAAACCTTCTTCTCTGAAACCAATAGACTGATTTCAAGGAAACTTGGCATGAAGCATCGATGGCTAAAGTACTTTAATGTATATATAAATCAGGACCCTGTGATGACCTTGACCAAGTTTATGGCAAGGTCAACATGGGTTGCCTATGCATTTGAATTGGGAAAACTGTTAAAATGTCATTTGAAGGGAAAAGCCAGCAGGAAATTGGCAAATGGACAGAATATTGAAGATTCAGAAAAAAGAAAATGGCCCAAGGGCTTCATCTGCCCCTGCACTGGAATAAAATACCATAATATTCATACATGTTTATTGGTATATGCAGCAGATCTCAGGTGAGCGTTTACAGGACCATTGGTCCTCTGGTATATACATTGGTTCCCCCTTCATATAGATGCTTCATATAAAATTTGGCTTTGATTGGCCAAGCAGTTTCAGAGGAGAAGATCTTTGAAATTGTGGACGGACGGACAACGGATGGACGCCGGATCATGGCCGTCCTATAAGCTCACCTTGTAAGCCTAACGGCTCAGGTGAGCTAAAAAAGAGTTTATGAACAACAAATTACCTAGGAGTCTTGCTGCGATATCAGACCTGGGTTGGGAACTGTCTGGTTGATGTTTTTCAGGCTCCTCCATACTATTCTGAAAGAAAATAAGTTCAAATCGCGAAAAAAGTGATACATGTAAAAATTAATTTGAGGATTCTATTCAAACCACATGCATATATCCTCATTCATCCTCATCCTATTCAAGAATCATATACCATAAAGGACAGTTTCCATTCTTGTGAAATAAATCACTATAAGAAAACATAAATTTAACATTACTATTCTACAGACCTGTGAGCTTTGACTTCTTGTACATGCCACTTGCTGAACAATCTGTCTCACATGGCTCTGTTGTTCCGAGATCATATTTCGTATCGACTCTTTTAACTGATTTATTTCCGTTTCCAGTCGATTCTCAAAATAATTCTCTGAAATGATTATAGATTTCAACATTGAATAGATCACCCTTTTATGTAAGGCAGATACTACATGTAAAAGTCATTTGTTGATTCTGAGTAGGGCTAGGTCAGAAAAGCTTTGAAAACTGATTTCCTGCTTGTGTTGTTCTTATAATTAGCCACTAAAATTTAATAGAAGTATTAATTTATACTGGTATGTCAAAAATGTTCACTTTCTGATCAAATATTTATAAATATGCTACTGAAACTACTTATTTGTATCAAATGGACTTGCCTTGCTGCCTTTGTTTTAAAGGCACCAGGAATTTGTATCAAATGGACTTGCCTTGCTGCTTTTGTTTTAAAGGCACCAGGAATTTGTATCAAATGGGCTTGCCTTGCTGCCTTTGTTTTAAAGGCACCAGGAATTTGTATCAAATGGACTTGCCTTGCTGCTTTTGTTTTAAAGGCACCAGGAATTTGTATCAAATGGACTTGCCTTGCTGCTTTTGTTTTAAAGGCACCAGGAATTTGTATCAAATGGACTTGCCTTGCTGCTTTTGTTTTAAAGGCACCAGGAATTTGTATCAAATGGACTTGCCTTGCTGCTTTTGTTTTAAAGGCACCAGGAGTATCAGATTTTGTTCATTTTTCAATGAAATTCCTTTAAGCAAACAGGATAGCCCAAATGTTTTGCGGTGTCACAACTGGGGCTATACTGTTTGCCTATATTCCAAATAAAGTACTGTAAAGACAAGGATTTTTCATGAGTAAAAATGTAAAAATTAAAAAAAAAAGTACTATTAAGACATCAGGTTTATAAGTTGAAATAAGTGAAGGGTTTATGAGTTAAAATTAAAAAAAAAAAGTGGGTTTATAAGTTAAATAAGTGAAGCAAAGCACAAAACCTTAACCACTTACGAAATCTATAAAGCAAATCTTCTAACTCATTTTCTCCATACAGACTACATTGGTCGTTATTCCCATCCGACCAAGATGCACCCTGTGACATTGGGTATTCCATCTGGGATCCTTGGTCGAGGGTGCCATCCTGCCCTGGGGCACTACTGCTGGTCCCTGTGCTGCTGTAACCTGGGTCCAGGGTGGAATCTGGTTGTGATGGTGTGCAGGCTATGGACATCTCTACAGTCTTTGCAGGGTGGTAGGATGAAAAATTATCCCCGAAAGGGGTCATTGTGTGCCTATAATCAGCACAAAAAGGGATCATTTAATAGGCGATACATATTCCCCCACACCACACACACCCAACAGATTTTCATGAAATAAAAAAAAATAAATCATTCTAGCCCTAGCAAAAGATGCACTTAATCTGTAAAATTACTGTTTTAATTACTGGTTACCAAATCTTTATAAAAATGTTCACTTTTGATAATGTTCAGAAAATGCTTTTGCAAGTCTTTCGTACACATCTGAACTGCCAGATACTCCAAACACCTCATATATACAAAGCTGAACACTACTATTAGACCCTGTTCTGTACTTCTGAGTTCTGATAAACTTCAGAACCTAGCTCTAAAGTTATGTGCTATAGCCTAGAAGGTCTGGAATTGGCGGTGAATTCTTACCCCCAGAAGACATGTCTGCTTAATTTAGCACAAACTGCTTTTCATTATGTAAATGGTGCAAAGTTCAATTAACTTTCTAGCTTATCTTTTTTGTACAGTCTGGTTTGTGCTGCAACTTGTCATGTCATGGCTAAATTATCACTTGACATTCCATCATCCCCAGATACTAACCTTCTTTGCTCCGACCTACCCACACAAGGATTTCCTGTGGGTGTTGTTCTGTTAGATGCATACTTCACCATTGGACCCGCATAACTAGACTGTGAAAACTGCGATCCCATGTTTGATCCCTCATAATCAGCATCAAACACGTCTCTCTGGGAAGCACATACATTTGAAAACTCGTCTAGAGTTAAACTGTCAGCAGCATCTGTTTTAGACTGTTTGTTTGGGGTATGGTCCATTTCGGTATCAGTAACAAGTTTTGGCTATAATTTTTTTCGACCAATTATGCTGACTTAAAGGTCTTTGAAAGTTAGACTAGTCTTATGACTCTGCTCGTGGTGATCTGTGTTACACTGCACTGATCATATGTACCACTTATCTACATCAAAACAAAAACAGCTTTTTACATATGACCAGGCTTGTGGAAATAGCATGCCCAACTTGTCAGACCTAGTACTACCTGTACAAAACATTTCACCCGTAAAAGAGGCAGAATTTTTCTTTAATTTCACCTGGAAATTTGTAAATTTTACACCCTTAGGACAAGAGGATACATTAGTTTCTGGGTGAATTCCGGGTGTATAGAATAGAATATTTTATTTGGTATACAAACCCGTAGAGCTGGGGTTTTGCTAACTATTAACATGCCATTGGCCCTCCGGGCCAACTGGTCTCAAAATCTACTGGCCCTCTGAATTTTCAACTGTCCCAAATATTCTGTCCAGGTTGAAGTTGTTTTGGATACACAGGTCAGCGCACTGCAAGACAAATATAGCACAAACAAATTTCGCTGATTTTCGTCAAAGCAGCACAAATTATTTGCACACAATACTAATGTAGCCAGTCATTGCAGCAATTACAAGACAACAGCTTTCCAACACTACATTCAGTTGGTTAAACTATTTACATCACACTTGCACTTTGAGAATAAGCAGCACCATTTGGAACAAACACTTTTTTTCTGAAAAATTCAGCTGGCCTGGAGGACCAGCTGCACCGCATTTTAACTGGCCCAAGGCCAAAATTTACAGGCCAGGGACAGTGGGCCCCCTCTTAAAAAAAGCCTTGCTCTTAGAGTAAGTGTTCACCACAACATACATGTAACAATATACAACATGGCGTAAAACAGGGCAGAAATATGCAAATTAGAGGCGTTTCTGCGGGTGGAAATAAAGTTTCCAGGAAGAATAAAAAAAATTCTGGGTGGAATCTTGGGGTAAAACTGGGGCGAAAAGATGCAAATTAGACAGAATTCTACAAACTTTTCAGGGCGGAAATAAAAAAACCTTCCGGGCGCAATCAAAAAACCCTTCTGGCTTAATCCTAAGGTTCTGGGCGGAATATATGATAGATATTGAATAAAACACACAGTCCGGAATTTGCCCGAAAACTAATGTATTCTCTAATAAGACCTAGGGGCATAAAATTTACAAACTTTCGTGTGAAATTTAAGAAAAATTCTGCCTCTTTAAATTATGGGCGAAATGTTTCGTACAGGTATCCTTGAGTATCCTAAGTTCATGGACCTAAGAAGTCAAAGACAGCTTCCACAATCTTTAATGAAAAGATAGTATAATTTCAAACCTTAGCAAGAGTATTTATTCATGTCTTGTGTTTCTAAAACAAATTAGATGTTTCAAATGGCAAGAAACTTCATTAAAATACTTTCATGTTTACAAACATGTTCTGCAACATGGGCGGGCATTTTGGAATATCCTAAGTCCATGACGTCACTTGTTTAGAAATTCCCGCCTTAAAATTAATTAATTATTGGGTTGCTGAAAATTCTGAAGGCACAACAAAATAATTACACCGGGCAAAAAATCTGAAATTAAAACAAAAGTGGGGAAGAAAGCAAGAAGAGTTCATCATCAACTGTATCTCGGGTCAATTATAGGCTTTTACCCTATGGGTCATTTCTTTTTTAAAAGAACCAAGGCATAGCAATAATTTCATACAAAGTCTGACTATGAAAATTTAGACTTTGACAAGTTAAACAAAGCAAAAAGAAATCTACCAAATTCATTTCAAATACCATTAAAATGCATAAACATTTATTAAAAAAAAAAAAAAAAAAAAAACCACCATCTTAGGTTAACAAGTAAGCACCCCCAAGTTACATCTAACAGATATAATAATAATATCTTTGGCCTTTGTTTTCCTGGAAATCACATGTCCTTGTCAGCCATATTGTAGACAAAGTGCAGACATTTGTTGGATTGATGACAGATCCCATTTTAGTAGCTTTTTTGGCATTAAAATAGGTACAAAATTTGGGAATAAGAAAATTCAACATTTTGTGACCTTTGCAAAATAACTGCACATGCTGGTCTTATCACAGTCTTGCAAACAAACTGATCAACTGATCCTGGTCTTGTCTTATCAAAATCAGAATTACACAACTCTGATTAAAAAAGAAGCAAGTTGACCCTTAAGAACATTTTGGCACATTTCCAATGATTGCACAAGCAGACATGTGTCAAAGAAGCTCATGAATAATGACCCCACGAATATTCACCGACTTTAGAAATTTAAGATAGATCTCCTGATGACATGGGCCACATGGCTCATATGTGTATCAAAGGTCATTAAGTATTCAAGTGTGCCAGGTAGACTATGTGGCCTTATAGCTCAGTGACTTGAGTGAAAGGAGTGTGCTCAAACGATCGGATCGGAAATTTCAGAATTGACACAAATGACAAGTGTACAATACACAAGACCATTTGCCTATAGTGATGCCCTGAAAAATTCCTTTTTCCCGAGAACTATTCCGGTTTGGAATAGTCTCCCTTCTTCAGTGGTCCTATCTAAGACCATTGAGGAATTTAAGGCTTCAATTTAAATGATTAGCCCAGAGGCATGCGTTTTAGTATGCCTCTCATCATGATCTATATCTTGTAAATAGTTTTAATCTGAGATAAAGATGAAGAGATAAGAAAGTCCACCTAGCGGTCACTTTTGATTGACACGCCTCTACCTGTGGCTCCACCTACTTCCGCCATTTTGTTTTTTTACTCTAAACGGAGACAATTTCAACGCTTTAAAAATCAACTTCCATCGGCGATTTTATACATCTGATGAAGCAATATTTTAGTCCTAAAGAAATGGAAAGCATTTTATCTTTCATTTATGAACCAGATTTTGAAATTTGTAGTGTTCTTATTGGGTTTTTACTCGTGTATTTTACGTTGATAAAACGATGCAATCCTTGTTGAAGGTTTCAAAATGGCGACCAAGCGTAAAATAGTCGGTACTTTTTTACTGCAACGCGTTGTTATTAATAGGCTAGGTAATTTTTAGTCAACAAAATATGAAAGAAGAAAGATGTTAAAGTCGTTTTATTTGTAAATTAGCACTCAGCGCGTGACTGCGTTTGGGTTATGATCGTATAAATATTGACTATTTTTGTAATTTTAGGAAAATCTGTTCCGTCCGATCTCAAAACGATGCGTTTTATTTTTCATTATAAGGCTTCCATGAATGACATTTTTTTCATAAACATCATCAATATTCTTAAAGAACAATGTCTTACAAATCGTTTTATTGCCCTTTGATACTGTTTGGGTATTTTTGACAGGGTCAAATCGTCCGAATTAAGCAGCTGTTTTTCACAACTTTTCGCGCTTTTGAATTTAAAATGGCGATATTTTCTACACCTTGTTTGGCATTGCAAATAAGATGAAAAAGTTACATTTTGAAACCCAATGTCTGTATAGTGACAGTATATAATTGTAGATCTATTTAGATAACAAATATTACGGCACATCAACCTGGAATATCTAAAATGTTTCAAAAATTGTAATAAATTCTTACCAGATACCGAAATTTCATAAATCCATTCAACATGCGTGATCTATCGACTTATCCGCACTCCACGTTTTGCACGTGCAGAAAAGGCTTCGTATCTGATCATATTTTTGGCGCCCTTATTACACTGCATACGTTTTTTTTTTTCGTAGATGACCGCGCAACCCAGATATCGACGCATACAAATTAGTACACTCGGAACAATTGTACGTTTTAGCCTTAGCACTATTTTCACTATTGTCACTTTTCACTTTTTTTGCTTTGTTTTTTTGTCGATGGTTCATCCTGAGATAAAGATAAAGAGATTAGAAAGTCCACCTAGCGGCCACTTTATGATTGTCGCGCGTGTACCTGTGGCGCCACCTACGATCCGCCGCCATAATGGATCGAAGACAAAACCAATGCTATAAATATCGGCGTTCATTGGCAATTTCATACATCCAATGAGATAATATTTTATTCAGTAGAAACTGTTAACATTTAATATTTTATTAAGGAACTAGATTTTGATGTTTGTAGTGAATCTTATTGGATTTTTGATTGTTAATTATACGTTGATAAAACACCTAATTCCTTGTTCGGCGTTTCAAAATGGCGACCAAGCGGATTATAGTCGGTACTTTTTGACTAAAAGGCGTTGTTACTAAAATGCTAGGTAATCTTTAAACAACAAAATATGAAAGAAGAAAGGCATAAAAATCGTTTTATTTGTTGATAGGCACACAATCTATGACTGTGTTTGTCTTACGATCGTATAAATCTTGACAATTTTTGTCATTTAAGCAAAAACGGTTTGGCCCGATCTCAAAACGAGGTGTAATTGTTTTTATTAAAAAGGCTTCTATGCATGACTTTTCTTTGGCAAACAAGATCAATTTTCTCAAAGAACAATGTCTTACAAATCGTTTTATTGCCCTTCGATGCGGTTTGGGTATTTTTGAAAGCTTCAAATCGCCCTAATGAATCAGCTGTTTTTTCACAACTTTTCGCCGCTTTGGCGTCAAAATGGAGATTTTTCTACACATTGGTTGGCATTGCAAATAAGACCAAAAAGTTACACTTGAATGCAGAATGACATATCATGCATTTACAGATGATCTCCAGTGATCGGTTGTCTATTTAGCCGATAGTTTATTTTGATTAGTTTATTTTGTATTTATAACCACCCCCACCCCCCCCCATGTGCCGTGCCCGGGACAGGATTTGGGATAGCCGCATGCCCGGAAATGTGATGGGGACAACAGAACAATTAGTTTCCACATTTTTTCGAAATAAAAACAGTGACAAAAGAAGAAATGACATATGCGTAGCAAAATGCAGGAATTTAATTATACGTTTTGAGCCCGAATTCGAGAAGAAAAAAAATAGGATCCTGCGAAAGGCGCTCTGATATGCAGATTGCATTTTGACTTTGATGCTGTTGAAAAACATCCCATTGATGCATTTTCGTGCAATGTGAAAACTGCGAGACCGCGCTTGAAAACAGACACCATAGCATCTATTGAAAAGAAATCGTTATCGTTGCTCAGCACGGGCAAGTATACATATAAAGCTAGAGTATTATCTTTTCAACATTTTGAGTATGACTATATCATGATGAGAGCTAACATTGCAAGAAAAGTGTGGTTGCATGTTGGCCTAGAGTGTATTATTATTTTTCATTATGTATTTATTTCAATTACTTTTCTGAATACAATCTTCAATAAAGTTACATTAAACTGTGTCAGGTATCTGTCATTAATGCGGCACGTGCCTGCAACGTGACATAAGTGCGTCTTTAACGGCTCGAAGATCAAACAAGTCGCCGAATCAACAGGTATTGCACGGTGCCAAACAGGTAGCTGGTAATAAAAGTGTCATTTTTTCTTTTGAAATTTCGGCGGCGACTTCTTAGAATATACATGAATGCAAGTACGAAGGATAGAGGAGGAAAAAAAAGAAGAATATTCAAATTCATGCCTGACTGATTCCATTTAATTCACATAATCCGTTCCTCCACTGCCCTTTTGTAGAGAAAAGTATAAAATATGACCAACAAAACGAAGGGGAAAAAAGAAGATAGAAAAAAGCGAAAATGGTTGTTGAACCAAACGTATCTCAGTCTCCAACGTGTGCAATTGAATTATATTCGGATATTGGCGGTATTCTTCATTGAACGTGATAGATAGGTGTGGCTAGAATTGATATAGGGCAATCTCATTACGCTCATTTACGTCGAGGGACATCAAAATCGTTGTTGTCAGGTCTAAAGCTTAAAAAAGATGCTTTAATTTGAATTGAAGCTTTCACCTTGTTCAATAATTATCGTTATTTTTACGGTGTTAAGTATGATTAGAGATACGGCGAGATAAATCAGTTTGCGTTTTCTTTAATCTAAAGATAATCCGTTAAGAATCGTTGTATGTGTCCAGTAGCGTAGCATAATTATGGGCGTAATTCGTAAGGAAAAAGAACAACAGCTTGTGCAAAATCGACTGATAATGGATAAACAACTAAAGAGATGACTCTCTCTCTCTCTCTCTCTCTCAGTCTCTCTCTCTCTCTCTCTCTCTCTCTCTAGTCTTTCTGACAAAGATGCCGGTGTTTAGTGTCTATTTGTTGGAATTTTGAAGCTCTATTTAACAGAAATAAAATCTTTTACTATTATATGAATTATGGCGAAGAAAATTTAAACGATTTATATTTGCTAATATACAAAAATTCGGACCACATACAGCGGCCGGTAAAATATTGATTTTTTTCACCGATTTACCTGTCTACCTAAGCGACAGACACAGCGGAGGCAAATATCAATATTCAATAGCAGTTTCAGATCTCTTTATCTTTATCTCAGGTTCATCGTTAAATATGATTAGTATTACGGCGAGATTAATCAATATGCGATTATTTAATCTAAAGATAATCCGTAAATAATTGTTTCAAATGTGTCCAGTCGCGTAGATAATAAGCATAATTAAAAACGTATTAATTTGTGGGAGAAAAAAACAACAACAACGGCTTTTACAAATCGTAGGACAAAGGATAATATATGTAATTATATAAATTATCAACCGTAAATAAATAACTCTTTTTAACAAAGATACCGGGCGTGTTTAGTATCTATTTGTTGGAAATTCGAAGGCCTATTTAACAAAAATAAATATTTCTACTATTATCTAGATAATAGCGCACCAAACGAAGAAAATATTAACAATATATTTTTGCTAATATACAAACTTTCAGAACAGATTCAGCGGCCGATAAAAATATTGATTTTTTCCCTCGATTTACCTGTCTACCTGAGCGACAGTCATAGCGGGGGCAAATATCGATGTTCAATAGCAGTTTCAAATCTCTGTATAGTATATATCTCTGTTTTAATGGTCCACCCCAAATGTTTTATTTTCCCTCGACTAAATTCTAAATTTAGCCACCCACCCCACACCTGAGGTGATGATCAGAAATTGATCGACTCAGTATCAGAAGATAGATAGACAGAAATTTTCGAGTTGCAGACCATTTTAGTGCGCGTGACATAACGTGTCCCTATGCTGGACATTGAAGCAAATTGAAAGAAAGAAGCTGAGACTCTTGAAAATTTTCTATACTTAAGCTACAGTCGGTCAGTAGCTGCCAGAACGATCGTCAATTATTCAGCATTCTGAAACATTTTTTGGATTTTAGCGCTGTTGACACTTTTTGGAAGTCTTCGGTGATTTTCCTAGTCGGGTATTATTCGATTAGCTCTAAATCAAGGGTTACACTAAATGACGAATTATCATCGTCACGCGATTTGATTTGGGAGGTCCGCATAGGAACTTGGAAAGCACTCTATCCAGAGCAATGCGTGCACATTGATGAAGATTCACTGCCAAAGTTGCAAACTAAGCTAGTGTTGCATTTAGAAGACCCCGTGCAAATGTCTGGGAGCGAAATTGAACAAGTTTCTTTCTTTCTTTCTTTCTTTCTTTCTTTCTTTCTAGATCTATACGGCCATAGCCCTCGCAGACATTCTAGGCAGAACAGAAAAAGGCTGAAATTTAATGAAAAGACAGGTTAAACGCATTAACTTAGACGGATAAAAGATGATAAGTTTAAATAAGTGGAGTTTAAAAACATGATACAGATCTAAGGCGACCTGGCCTGGAATGTTGCAGCTTAGATCTGAGATCTTGAAAGACTCAAGGTCTGGTAAGCATGCAACATCTTCAGGGAGGGCATACCACTGGGCAATGGCCAGTGGAAAGAAGGAGTATTTATAGTAACTTTAAGTTGTGTGTAACTGGCGGAATGTCATTGAGTGGTAATATCTGGAAATTTAATTTGAGGGTTGAATGTAATCAGGGAGGGGTACAGCAACAAGTCCGTGTATAATTTTGTAGAAAAGACATGTAGGCGCGCATCTACCCGTATTTGTTCAAGTGTTCTCCATCCAAGATTATTTACGATTTCTGTTGTACTTGACCGGCAGTCAAAGCTACTGGTGGTCCAGCGTGCTGCTCTGCGCTGCACTTTTTCAAGCTGAAGTGCTTTTTCCTTAGTATGAGGGTCTCAAACAAGGACAGCGTACTCCAGCTGGGGGCGGACCGGCAGTCTCTCGTACCTTTTGATTTTTAGTTTTGACGTTTCGTTGGATGAAGTTCAGTGTCCTGGGGGCAGTTTGACCCCAAGCTGAAAGTCTTCAAGAATGTGGTATGCTGGTTGACCCTATAACCGTGGTACTAAATGTTTTTGTCACTGGTAAGACACGGAGCTTACTCATATGACATTTGTAAATGTTTTGGCACTCATAATGAAAACACGTCTATGTTATATATAAATGTTTCGTAAAATGTAAAAATTGATAATTTTCAGTTGAAAATTGTTTATATTTTTCTTATTTTTGCTCAAAACATAGACTGTGGGTACAAGATAGAACCGCCTCGGCGAGGCGGTTCTAACGAGTACCCACAATCTATGTATTGTAGCAAAAATAAGGAAAATAGGTATACCCCTGCAAACCCCAGTTTTGCTATATAAAAGTGGGGTTAAAGGGGGAAAACGTCTCACGGACATGTTTTCCAGATGTGGTAAGACACAGAGCTTACTCATATGACGTTTGTGTATCTTCAAAATCACGAAGTACTAATAAGGCATGTAAAATAATAGGAAAGTAACCGGCATCGGGTTGCTAGTGATTTTGTTCAAGCATAGTATACACTGCCACCTCTCATAATGGTCAATCCCGAATGTTTTCCCCCATTTTGCTAAATTCAAAATTTAGCCACCCACCCAACACCTGAGGTGATGTTCAGAAATTGAGTAGACGAAAGAAAAATGCATGTATGTGTATGCAAGGCCTTGACAGTATAACAACGCCATGCAAAGTGACATAATCATATTCGCTTTAGTTGTGTGAGAAAACCGTAGCAAAACAAAATTCCAGACACAGCTTTAAAAGTGGAACTTCATAATTTATGATATCTCTGTCTACAACGTGGGCATAGAGGATCAAGTTGGTGTAATTCTTATTTCTACACAAACGCATCTGGATTGAACATTATGAAAACTTGCCCATGCAACTTACATATATTTTTTCATCAATAAAAATCAAATTTTCAGAGGAATTTTTGCTGTCAACGGGGTATACATGTCACGGACATGTTATCATGATGAAACTTAATGGAAAAAATTATAATCACCAACCATTACTTGATTAAATTTGCCCTTCTTGTAACGATACGCTCGTCCACACAAACCCTTATAAGGACATGTCTTCCAAAATTGTGGTACCGGACTATAACTAAACTATAATGAATGTAAATATTTGTGAAGTCAGTACCATTCATAAATAGTTCAATATTAGTTACTTTGTTTATATTATGCCAAATGTTCTCGTAAGCAAGCTTTAAGCAGTATTTTCAATAACCACCACAGTCTCCTCCGCCGACGAGACAGGTACTCCTTGAAGAGTCCGGGTTTGTACAATAATAGTTGCTTGGATTTTTACATCTGGTAATATCTCCACCACATGTCCACCAACCTTTATATTTACATTTACAGGCCGTATTGGGTGGAGGAACTCTGCTTATCTTACAACCCCCTCGGCTGTAATCGCAGTCGCACTGCGCAGTCTTGTATCCCTCGCAATCGCCGTTGCCCTGGAAACATGACTGCACGGATTGGTCTGGAATTCTACAGTACCGGGAGCTTGGGTCAAGACACCTTACCACTTCGCCTCCACACGTCCAACCACCTTTGTATTTGCATTTGCACGCCGTATCATGTGGTGCCGTCTGACTGATAGAACAACCACCAGGATGATAATCGCAGTCGCAAGACGCATGCTTGTAGCCATCGCAGTCTCCCCCTCCCTGCACACATGTTGCTATAGACTTATCAGGGTAACGGCAGTTGTGGGAAAGGAAATTCTTGCATCGAGTAATCTCCCCTCCGCACGTCCAGAAACCTTTATGAATACATCGGCATGCAGTATTTGGCGGTGGTGCTTGACTGATTGAACAACCGCCAGGATGATAGTCACAATCGCAAGTCGCAGTTTTGTAGCCCTCGCAATCACCATCACCAAGCAAGCATGCATGGACAGAAGTGTCAGGATTCCTGCAGTAATTACTCGAGGGATCTCGACATTGCACCACGGTGCCTCCGCATGTCCAGAAACCCCTATAGATACATTTGCACGCCAGTCCTTTTGGCGCCGATTGACTTACGGTGCACCCACCCGGATGGTAATCGCAGTCGCAATCAAAGCCGGATGTACTCGTTATCACAGAAGAGCTTGTTGTCGGTGCTATAGCGCTTGAGGGCGTCGCAAGTTTTATTCCTGCCTCTCTTAAAACTTCATCAAGGTCCGCCGGATAGTTGGTCATTATTCCTTGAACGTACGGCAGGTAGTTTTTCATACTTGACTTTTTGTTTAGTGTCCAAAGATATGTCAAACCAGAGACGCCGTTTGCTTTGTTCAGGGCAGCCAGCTTCAAAGTTGAGTCTTTTATTAGCCAACCTGGAGCACATGCACTGATGCCAGTTCCATAAACAATATTGGAAGTAGCAAGTGTGTGCAAATCCCGAAGCGTGTTGACAATATTGTTCTTTTCAAGATCGATCGTATAAAATATGCGGCTTTTGTATTGGGAAGTTCTAGCTTCTCCCACCGCAGCTTCCAGATATGGTAACGTATTCAGTTTCGGTGAACCAATAATAACATTTCCTTTAAAGCCAGTACCGAACAAGTCGGTGTTCAGTGCTCGAATAATGTTCCTCCCAGCCGCTTGCATGCTCGAGGAACTTATTTCGTCGGCGTCGATTTTGCTGTCAAATATCACGAGTGCTAGTTCACTTTTGGATGCCATGTGCCGCAACAAGCCAGTTACGGATTCATCAGCTTTACACGGGGAACCCGACGATGCATCTTCTTCTAGGATTGAACACACGTGTCTTGGAAACATTCTGCACAGAGACCATACGGGTGCAGGACACAAACACGAACAGTCGCATCCTTCCCCGGGCTTGCTGTGGAAAAAATTATCTAACTTCCCGGCTGATGTGAATGCCAGGTCAACCTCTATAGCGTTTGAACCGTGTGCCATCGCCCAGTCCACAGCATGTTTGGTGTTGGTCATGTGCGCTATGTTATAGAACCAACCATTGTTGCCTGAAACATAATATTGCTTTTATCCATTATTTAAGCGTGACTGGTGTTTTGCAGCAGATAAAGCCGCAAACAATGTTGTTGTCGTTTGTAGGCTTCACTACGTTAACACCTTAAAACAGGAGCTTGATGGTACCAGGGCTTATCTGGAGACAGATACTGATGAGGTGTCTGTAGTTAATGCCCACTTAAACGATTTACCTGTTAAGTTTTCTGTTTGTGTCAATGAAGGCCAAGACAAACTTCCTACGATGTATTGGTTACCTAAGCTTCACAAAAGACCATACAAAGCTAGATTTATTGCAAATTCTAGCTCTTGTACTACCACTGAACTTTCTAAATTATTAACTTCCTGTCTTACTGCTATCAAATCTCATGTTATAAGATACTGTGAGACAGTGTATGAAACTTCAAATAAAAATTGGTTTTGGTCAATTAAAAATTCTGGTGAGGTGCTCAGTAAATTGAAGTGTAGAGGGTTCCGTGCGTCAAGCTTGTCCACATATGATTTTTCTACTCTGTATACAACATTACCACATAATCTAATTAAAGAAAAACTTCTGGATTTGATAGAGTGGACCTTCAAAAGGGCATTAAAAAACTATGGTTCACTTTATTTGGCATGTAATGACAGAAAGGCTTTTTTCACTTCCTCTGACCAAAGTCGGTATACACTTTGGTCATGTCAGAATGTATGCGACGCCTTATCCTATCTCCTTGATAATATTTATATTAGATTTGGGACCAAGTTATACAGACAAATTGTTGGAATTCCGATGGGTACAAATTGCGCACCTCTCGTAGCTGATTTATTTTTATACTGCTACGAAAGAGATTTCATGGATTCTCTTAACCATGATAATCAAGCTGATGTTATCGAGGCTTTTAATTCCACATCTAGGTACCTCGATGACCTATTGAACATTGACAACCCTTATTTTGAAGGTATGGTCAATCAAATTTATCCACCTGAACTTCAGTTGAACAAAGCCAATATCTCAGATACTGAAGCCCCCTTTTTAGATCTACATCTTTCTGTTGCAAATGGATTTGTTTCTTCTAAAATTTATGATAAGCGCGATGACTTTGATTTTGATATAGTAAATTTTCCTTTTTTGGATGGTGACGTTCCTCGTCGTGCTTCTTATGGTGTATACATTTCGCAACTTATTAGGTTTGCTAGAGTCTGCAATCATGTTACAGACTTCAACGCTCGAAATAAATGTTTAACGGCAAAACTTCTCCAAAAGGGCTATCGGTATCATAAACTTCGAAAAACATTTTCTAAATTTTATCGTAGACACTATGAATTGATTTCCAAATATAATGTTGGGTTAAAGACGCTTTTAAGTGAGGGCCTTTCGGAACCTGAATTTTATGGTGACTTGGTTTACAAATTTAAGAAACTTAAAGGAATTAATGATTTTTCTTTTCAGTTCAGAAAAATCATAACACGTTACAAACGTATAGGTTATAACTTGAATGTTATGCGACAGTCTGCATGCTTAGTTTTTAACCCAATCATGGTTGATAACTATGCTGCCTTCTTTAATTGCACGCCGGTGGGTCGGGCGTCAGACTCTATGATGGCCCCGACATAAAGCTATTCATTTTAGTTGGTTGGGGCCGGAGCTTCTTGTCTGTTGCTTGGCCCACCGGGGTCCAACTGGTGTTTTTCTTTTGCTCCGGAGTTAGTAGGTTATTCGGCGCCCAGGGATCTCCATCGTCGGGCAGCTTACTCAGTCTGTGAGTCCTGGTTTTTGATTCATCAGGATGTTTATCATGATTTATTTGTTTGTTCTTGATGATTCATTGACTAGTTAGAGATTCACCACGAGGACCGAATAACTAACTAAATGTTATGAACCACTGCAGAAGCTGAGGGTGAGGTTATGGCCATGTAAAACCGGTTTAAGCCCGCCAGTAACTTTGTGTTACTGATCGTTCCAAGTCGATACTTCTGTGGTGGTTCTTTTTGTTTTATGTCTTGGTGTTTAAAAATTTTTTGTGCTGTTGGCGCCTTATGTATGTTTTCATATTTTTAGTTAAGTTAAGGTAACTGAGTGGCCACCTATTGGGAAAATAGCTGCCCATTCGGCTTACGATTGTTTCATGGTATAAGTACCTGATTGTTAGTTTGGTTTTTTCCCACCTCGGTTTTTGGAGTGGGAATCTGTTTCTGATTGCGCCTTTTCCTGATCTTTGCCTACTTGTACCTTTTTGTCAAAAGCATGCTTTATACGTAATTTATGGAAATGCATATTTCGAGGTGTCACTTTACACGGAATTAACTACAATTACGGTATTCATGATTAAAGGCAATCCGATCTTATGAAAATTTGTACCCGTTTTCGGGGGAACATTGATGTGTGATGTTCAACCAATTTATTTCTTGTGGTAATCTTTTGTAGCCTTGCATGCAGTTAAGTGTATAACAGCGGTATATGTAGGGCGGTGGATGGGCATGCCACTGTTTTTAAGTTGAGTGGTTGGATACACTAGTAGTGTACTTTAGTAATGTCATTATATTGATGTTTTCATTTCATGTCTGTTATGATCGTTCATGTTTTGGATTAAGTTTGCAGATTGAATTTTAAATCTTTGAAATATTTGTCCAAATATTACGTACCGTTAACAAAGACGGAAAGCACAACAAGCAGCTCTATAAACTTATTCCATTCCATCCTAGTTGCTTCCGCTTACTGTGAAACAAGTCTGAACGAAAACTTGAAGCAATGCATGAGCTACTTTAAATATAAGGAGGGATGGTAAAACTGTTCCCGGATGCCCCCCCCCTTTTTTTTTTAGTTCATCGCTGACATCGCTTGAGTTTTATATTTTCTACGAGTAGTATTAGTTGACATTTTCTTCGAATACCATTTCAAAGCATGAAAAACGTTTGATTAGACTTTGTTCCAAAGATATAATTGGTGCCGTCGTGGTAGAAAAAGGTTAAGCATCGACTAAAATCAAAATCTTTGTCGGTCACGTCCGGTTCGAAATCGTGGAAAATTTGGCAACATAATTTCAGTCCCTTACAGGGGCTGTCAGTCTATTTAACGCCAGACGAATCGAGAGGAGACTGCATTACAACTTGTCGTGAAAACTGGTACCTTTTTATTTATAGTCATTGTTTTTTTTTTTCTATATTAGTTTATTTGTTCCGGCGTTTTCACCAATTAAATTTCCGTAATGTAAAAATCCAGATGTCATTATACCCCCGGCATACGAAGTATTAGGGGGTATATAGTTTTTGCTTTTTCCGTCTGTTTGTCTGTCTATATGTCTGTCTGTAAACTTTTTTGTGTCAAATATTTCTCAGGAACTACTAAACATAGAATTTTATGTATGTGGGGGTATGTGAGCTTTGCTCACTTTTGCTATATTTATTTTTGATATACATATACGTATATATAAACTCTCTCGTTGGTGCAATAAGTTATTTTATTCTCTTTATGGCCGACCCTCATTTGGGTACATTTGAAAACTTCATAAGACAAAAATTGGCAAAATTTATGATGCATGGATCCGGGTCGTGAAATCTGTTTTGCGTACTAAGTTGCACCAAAGGGAGAAACGGTTCATATAGTCGATATCTATTTCACACTTCAATAGTTTACGACTTTTTATGCATTAGAATTATATTGAAAACACGTAAAACAGATCAGATCTTTTTGATGTAATACATTATTTAATTAAACGTTTTCATGTCTCCGGTTTAACTTCAGCCGAAATACGACAAAACGTAAGATTTTCATATGTAAACAGCAAAGTCATAAAACCAACTGTACGGACTGACCAGTTGTCACAGAGACTAGCAAATTTCGAAGACTCTTACTAGTCACTGGTTTAATCTGATACGGCTATGTGTACTTAAAACCAAGCAGAAGGAGTGAGGGAGTACGACAAACTCTCATCAGCCACGAGCGCGCGCACATACACCAGCCACCCCGCCACACACACGGCACACAAGCACACACGCGCGCACGAAAATTTGACATCAGAATCAGAATGGTTTACTGATGCAACGTCAAATTGACAATACCACAACAGGGAATTGCGCAATATAGTCCATAATATCTCCCTTTGAATGTTTTACTGCTTCCAAAGGATCAAACCATTATATTTTATTTGCTATTACTACAGCTGGCGCATTGTCGTGTGGCGGCCCTAAAAGTCTCCCCGTACATCATCCATCAGTAAAGATATTCAGAGTGTTCAAAACACTTACGTTTACACGGAAACGTACTTCTAAGTAATGTTTTAATTACTTGACCTCGTTTAGGAATGTGTCTTTGATTTAGACTTCTCGTATAAATTCTCGAAATTGCAGCACTATAGTCTGGCTTTCGTTGCCGGTTTAAACTTGAAGGGCTACTGATGAGGGTTCATTACCCAAAAATGCACAGTATAGTCCATACTGTCTCCCTTTGAATGTTTTACTGCTTCCAAAGGATTAAACCATTGTATTTTATTTGCTATTACTGCAGCTGGCGTTGTGCCGTGTGGCGGCCCTAAAAACTATCCCCGTACATAATCTATTGTGCAGATTATATATTTCTTTCGGTCCTGAAACTTCTGGGTTCACTCCGTTATGGTAATGTAATCCTATCCCCATGAGTGCATACACAGTACTTCTAGCCAGCCGTATCCTTTCAGAGATAAGGTCTGAGTTATCATTAGCCGGGGATGTTCGCTGCTAAAATTTGATATTTTGGAACTTTCGGTTTTTATTTTGTTGAACATCTCGTAAACGGTTGCAGATATATTTACCTGATATTTTAGATTTAAATACATATTGATGATGTGCATTGAACGAGCCATGAAAATTTTGAATCTAAGGAACTTCATTTTTTCACCCAATTCTCTGTAGTTTATTTAAAGTGGCGGCAAAATTTAGGGGGTAGGGTTGATTAAACTTGAATATTACACATTTTCAAATTACTTGCCCTGGTTTGATGTTTATTTTAGCAGTAGTAGATGATTTATTTCCATTCTTACAAATTGGGGTGACTTGTGTTTTACACCAGTCTGGTCTGGAGAGATAGACCATTCCGTATCTTCAATAAAATAGAAGCTGTTGTCTTATGACTATGCAGTGGAGCAGCTAATCTGGAGAGAGTGCTCAAAGATGATTTGGATAATTGGAGCAATTTCCTCCTACAGTTCCTTGAGCAAGAGTGGTTTGAGCTTATCTGGACCGGCTGCCTTGAAGGCTTTCAGGTTTTGACAGTAGATAGTAGACTGTTCCGTTTTGGGATCGGAGTTTAGGATGCCTTCTGGTACTGCGTCATGGCGCTATGTACCACAGTCTGACATATCCTGGATTTGCATCTTACATAGTCGAGAGAGAGAAAGGGGTGCCTTGCCAGTCAAAACTGATTGGAACTGTCGGTTATGTATGTCAGCTTTTTCAGTTGTGTCAGTTGCTAGTCTGTTGCCGTTCTGGAGAGGAGGTGAGTTAGTCTGGTCCTGCTTAGCACTCTTATTTCTTATTGCTGCAGACAGAGTTTTCGTCAGTTATGCCAAAGAGAACTTCAAGGTATAAGTTGTAAGAGGATTTAATGTTGTGCTGTATAGCTTTACATAGGGCAAGGAACTTATCAAGAAATGTCTGGTCTCCAGTTTTTATGAATTTCCTGTATAAATCATCTCTTCATCTAATCTGTCTGCGGATGCTCTGAGTGATCCAAGGTAGGGAAAATTTACCTCGGATAATCTTAGTTGGGATACACTTGGAGATGAGAGTGTCAAGTGTTGTTACAAAGTTTGACCAGAGTTCCTCAACTGATCTATTTGAATGATTGAGCAGGAACTTTTTTTGATAATCCCTCGTGAGATTTTAATTTGGGCCAGTCCGCTTTGTTCAGAAGTTGGACTTTTCGAGGTCTCTGTTTCTGAGTGAAGGGCTTATCGCAGGAAGCCGTGACCCCAAGTGTTTATAGCTGTTTACAACTTCAATGTCACTTCCATTCATTGAAAAGACAGAATATTCTATCTATCTTCATATACCACAGCTGATAAACACGTGGTATGGAATGGGTGACGCACACTGAATTCTACCCGAAGTTGAGATGAAAAATGAGTTTTCTCCTATACCATTTACTCTGTTGACTGATAGATAGGCGCAGTCAATTCAGAAATGTCCGCGAGGGCGTATGGCAGTATATAGAGATAGATAAATTGAATGAAAGTAACAAAAGAAATCCAGGTTATTTTGTTTTCGCAAACACTTCCGCCCCATGAACATATAGTGCTTCCAACACAATAACATTGAAGTGTTTGCGAAAACAAAAATTTTGTTTTAAATAACCGGGATTTCATATGTTACGTTCAATAAATGTTCAATTTCTGCATGGACTGCACCCATCTATTGTTCAGTAGAGTACACGCTATAGGAGAAAACTCGAATATCTTACCTCAACTTCTGTCTCATTTGCAGTGTGTGTCACCGATCATTTATCGGTTTGTATGTAAACAATACCACGTGGTTGTCAGTATTTCTGATCATCATCTCATTCTTTACACCACTAGAGTATTCAGACGAGGCTGGGCGACTTGGAGGGACGAGGTGACTCGTTTGAAAGCTTTCATCAAAGTAATCGAGAAAGCCATATTTCAGGGCTGTCAATTTTACTACCTGATGATTGCAGACGATTGTTCTTTACTGCGACTGCAAAGTATAAAGCAGTTTTATTCATGCATGTTATATTGAAATTAATGTATCAAATTTAAATGAATTATTTAGAATACGGCGTAACATATATTTACTTATAAAGAGCTCAAAAAATGGATAATCATTAGTTTTCGCGACTTGAGCCGACTGCCGCAGTGGTATATACCTGTCTAGAATGCCCGCAAGGGCGTGTGACAGTATATAAAGAAAAATATATAAACCTAAAGCAACTAAGCAAAGAGTGCAACTTGGTTTATTGAGGTTACCATGCTGTCCCCTGGAGTTGCACACCTACTGTCTATTATTATGGTACTTGGCCCAGTTTTCGTGGGGGTTCCAGTTTTCGTGGTATACGTGTATTTCAGCTGAAAATGGAATTTCACACAAAATTTCACGTTGACTGGCGTCTACCATCCACATTGTGCAAGAAAAATAACAAAGATTGTTTTTAATGAGGGTTGTTCGATATTTTTCATTGATTTGAATCTGAATATGGGACTTATGCTTTATTCAAAATGGGTATATGTCTTTAAAATGTTTTCAGTATCACATCTGAGTGAAACATTTTCAAAATTACTTATTTCAATTCAAAAGGTGTAATAAAATAATGGAACATTAAAATATGTCTAGAATATTTTTGAAGCATTGAAATTGATAGTCTGTTTTTGAATCACCCACGAATTCTGGTGCCTAAATTTTGATGACGTCAAAGATTGATACGTCATACAAAATGGCGTCTGTGTAAGCAATAAACAGAATTGCAATGAAAAGGTAAACTGGACATTAAATACCAAGGATTATTATGCACCATTCCATATTTATTTAAGATCTGACATGTAATCTATCACGCTGGGGTTGCCTTTGAATTATTAGTACCACGAAAACTGGAGCAACCATCATACAGTCTAAACACTGGCATCTTTCAGAAACTGCATTGAAAATCAATTTTGCGGCATTTTTCAAAAGCTCACTTTTCTGAAAGACCTCAAGGAACATATCACCATGTCACCATTTTGCATTCCATAAGTCTTAAAAAGTGCCACAAAAAATTGAAAATCAGTTACAAATAAAAATTTTATGTCAGAAAGTAATTTTGGACAGGGCTTTTTCCATTGTAAATATCAGCAAGGGAAGTAACTATTTTCCCGGAAAAATCAAAATTGATCATTTAAAATACACCAGACCAAACCAAAATTGTATTGTATGCCTAGCTGAGCACCAAACTCTTAAAATTATTCCACAGATTCGCTTGATTTTCAATTTTCAGGTGTATGGATTACCTCCCTTGCACATACAAAATGATATATAACGGAGCCATTATTGGGCTACTAATTTTTAATAACAAACCAAAATGATGACGTCATACAAATTTGTGTGTGTACATTGAAACCGAAGTCCGATCTTAAGTCTTACGAGTTACCTAAAGTAAACCGAGTCTGATTCATAATGTTACATCCTTCTCTTTCTAAAGAAACTTAAATTGTTTTGTTGATGCACATATTTGAATAATCCAACAGGAATAATGTTCATCTCCAGTGTGTATGAGTTTATAATTGTACTGTTTTAATGGTGATTTAAGTGATTCACAATTTAAACTTGTGATACATGTACATGAGAATTCTCAATAGTTTTTAATGTTCCTATACATATACACTGCTGGGAATCACGTGATACGCAATGTTTATGATATGTGCAAATTGTAAACAAGAAGCCGCCATTTTCCACCGGGTCTAGGTAAGTCTATCGAGTTTTGTTTCAAATTCTGAGGGATAATGATGGATGAATATGCCCAGTCCATGCAGATACATCATATTTATTTAACCATGTGCGAGCTAATCTTTCAAAGTGTTTTGTTTGTGTAAACACTTCATTCCCATCATCAAAATTGTTTGTTGCCATGTACACCAAATATTTATTTTGGGCCTTATTCATTCTTCCAGCAACAATGCATCCTTTCTTAGAGGTAAAATAACATTTTTTTCAAAGGACAACTACCTCCATTTTACAGAAATATGCTAAGTGCCACATGAAAAAAGATAATCAACATCATTGACATTGCATCCCTATACACATGCAATGTGGATTGATACCCTCCACACTAAAACAATAGTCATCATGTTTCTATTCTTTCGTCGAATGTTTCTTGTGCATTTCGTGTACCAGTCCTTTGTAACCATCCCCCCCCCCCTCACACATACCTACGGTGAAGGGTGGGGGATAGCTGGGCTTAAGTGCAGAGCAATTACTTGTCGAGTGTATCCGCAGTGCAGGGGGTATGACGAGGTGTTTTATGCATTAGGATCCTTACTCCAGGGCAATTTTCTATTTCTAAGGTGAGGCCAAAGATCAAAGTTTTGACCCCCCAGTTAGCCCCCTGTGTGTGCGGCTTATAGCAGGGCACTGAAAGCAGAAATGCCACAATCACCGCCCTTCCCCGTAGGTGGATGAGCAGTGGTTACAAATGACTTGTGCACAATTGCACCTAAAATATGATCAAAAAAGAAAAAATAGCCATTCTCGGTTTTGTTCAATATTGAGAACGAATCTTTGAATGCTTTCCTGGCTTTATTATATATCAGCAGTCACACATTAGCGTATAACCCAAACGCGCTTCTGGCGTATGAATACTCTCAACATGCTTAAGATTTTGGACGTATAAAATAATTTGTCCCTTTAACTCGCTTTAGCAGTCACACATTAGCGCCTGACTGAGACGTGTGCCGGACGTACAAAAATCTCAAAGTGTTGAAGTACGTTTGTGTTACTTTCCAGACGCGCTAAGCATGTGCTACAGGCGCACAGCAAACATTTAACGCGCGTCTCACAAACGCTTAGGGCACGCTACGGAAGCAATATCTCATAAAATCTGATAAAAACTGAAAACGCATGTGGCGTATACTAGCGTGCATAACACGTGCGCCAAATGCGTTCATAGCGTATTCAACGCGTCTGTCATGGAACTTATTCGAAATGTAAAAGACATTCGCACTAGACACGCCCAGCTTCTGGAAAAATTTAAGCATGATTAAACACAAACGTGCCTAGAGCGCGCACCGACCTTTAGCGACGTATATCAACGTACACCCATCGTACACCAAAAACGCACATGTAGCGCGTTTCTAAAGTGTCTCCGACGTGCTCCTGACGTAGGTTGAATCATTCAAAGTTTACATTTTTGTCAACACGCCCGGCGCGCGTTGGCTTATTCTGCTATTTTAAACAGCAGTCACACACTAGCGTATAATCCAAACGCGCGCCGGGCGTGTCGACAAAAATGTAAAATTCAAAAAACGCCAGGAGCACACGTTGGAGACACGTTAGAAACGCGTTTAATGCGCATTTTTTTAAGCTTGGTGTACGCTTGTTGCATACGTCGCTGTAAGTCGCTAAGCGCTCTTGGCGCGTTTGCCCCCCCCCCCCCCCCCCCCCCCCCCCCCCCCCAAAAAAAAATCAAACATGCTTAAAAACTTTCTAGAAGTTCGGTGTGTCCCGGGTGTGTGTCTTACACGTTTCGAATAAGTTCCATGCGCGTAACATGCAAATTAAGCATGACCTGAAACAGACAAGCTACTTTCAAACTAGATGCACTGCGACAGATAAAATGCAGGTTTGTCGGACACGCACATTTAACATATCGCAAATTTTACACCAATGTACACCACATTAATTATGAGAATTGTGACATTTATTTTGCATATGCCAGTTTCGATAAGTTTTTGGGTATCATGTATGCTCCAATTTAATACGTTTTTATCATTGTCGTGTGAAGAATTTGTACGTATTAATCACATCTGTGAAGAACTTTGTTTAATATATAGAAACGGTACCAAGATTCACGTGTGAATTTTTGACATGTAAAGAATTGGTGCGTATTCTGCAAATTTTCTGTCAAGAACTGTTGAATTAAACTGTGCGTATGTTCATTTTCTGGGGCACATGGCGCATTTGACGGTAGAAAAGTCTATGCTTTTACATGTCAAAAGTGAGTACAAAAAGGTAAGGAGAAGTTTTTGATATGTGTAAAAAGCTAACTGATACTTTTTGCATACTTTTTGCATTAATTTAGAAGCGTGTGAACTTGTCTTTGAGAGACTCTAAAAACTGGTTTAAGGCCCCCAGTATTTTTTGTATTACTGATTGTTCCAAGGCGATACGTCTGTTGTGGTTCTATTTGTTTCATGTTTTGGAGTCGAATTTTCGTGCTGTTTGAAACTTATGTACGTTTTCATAGTTTTGGTAAAGTTCGGGTTACTGTTTGGCACTTATTGGGAAATAGCTGCTCATTCGGCTTAAAGGGAAACATAATTATTAAATTCCCGCATATAATTTTCATGAAACTTCACATGCTTCAAGATAATTATATCCTTGGACTAAAATCGAAATAAAAGTGGGATGTCATCGGCCTCGTTTCCATGGTATCAGAACTTTTTGAATGTTTCTCATGCATTTCATAAAAACGCGTTCGTAGCGGACATGTATTTTAATATATGTGTTATTTTTGCATAAACAACTTAAACATACGATCAGTGATATTTTCTTAAATTTTGATACTATTTGCTTTTAAACTGAGGAGATTACAAGCAAAATTAACTTTCCCGCCATGTTTTCAAACCTGGAAAAAATATGTATTTTTGCGATATCTCCTAAACTACGCATATGATTTTATTTAAATTAAACCAATAGATATAAAACGATGTAACCATTCAAAAGTTGAAATAAAAAGTTGGGGTCATCGAATTGCGTTGGAAGATTAAGAGAAAACCCGTTCTTTTTCGTTTTAATGTCAAACGTTGCACTGACGTCGCGTATATTAACGCGACGTCATCAACAGCGAAATAACCGTTTTTCACATGTAATTAACCTTATAAAGAATGAGGGTATATCAATTGTCGCATAACTAATTTAAAATAAAAAATGAACAATATGTTTACCCGCTTTAGGACTTAATTATGCAGAAACAAACAAAATAAGATTCTACAGCTTGAAACGTCATTTGAAAATCAAAATAAAACGACGCTAAAAGCTACGCGTAACATAGTAAATCAATAGTACAAAAAAGTGTAACAAAAATTAACAGAAACTTATTAATAAGGTTTCATTATTATTAATTATGCATATTTAAGCCTAATGAATATCCAAGCTTTTAACAGAAATTAATGTATATTCAAACCAACACAACTTTCTCAATATTCATCTGATTTTAATAAAACTTGTACCAAATTTTTAAGAGAGGCAACTGTTACGTGCCAGGCGTAACTAGAAGATTAAGGAAACCAACAAGTTGGTTAGCCAGCAACAAGCTTTGTTTAAAATTTAACAAATCTATTTAGAAGTGATTTAACCAGTAATTACATATGAAACAATCAAAAGCATATATACAATCAAACAAAAATGAATGTACAATACCTTTCAAGATGTTAATTCCCTTAAAGAATGTCTGAATGTCCCTCAGAATTTTTTAACACAAGTCTGTATCAGTTTCTGATCCCAAGAATTAAAGTTTGTTTCAAAATAGCACTATGTCCCAATCCAGAATCGAATATCACAAAGTAATCCAAGAATAAGTTTAAATTCCAGTAAGATAGATTTTGACTTCTTAATAGTAACAGTACCCAAAGATTGTCCTTATGAAAATTTGTAGCCCTTATATAGCACTGAGGAACATTCAGGATTCTCCCAGCAAATTCTATGATATCATATACTAAAAATAACAAGTTGTTTACCAAAATTTAATGTTTTGGAATATTCTAGAGAGGCCATTATCCTTCCAGAAAATTCCACAATATTCTTTTGACATAAAAAAAGATTTTTCTAGAAGATTCTACATCTTTGGTTCTTCCAGATTTTTCCGGACTTTTCCGTCAAAGAACAATTTGAAATTTCTAGAAAATTCTGAAGTAAACAACCTGTTTATGTCCAATATCTGGGACACTAAAAGTAAATAATTGCTAAGGACAACAAGTAAACATCATATGTATAACATCACACTTTCCTGGGCATACTCCCTTGGGAAGTTTACCAGTACTGAATGCACATCTTTCAACAAGTAACTGTCATACATAACACTTCCCCTCTTCAAAGAAAAGAAAGTTTTATAAAATAAAGCTTTCTTTTGCAACACTGGATAATTGTATACAATATGTTTAGCAAAATTTGTGCAAAACTAATCAAATACAACAGCACAAAGCTGGACATCAGCATTGTAGAGGCACTTAAGCTCTGCTTAGGGTGTCTGGAATGATATTATCTCTTCCTCGGATATGTCTGATGTCAAGATTGTGCTCTTGCAACATGAGACTCCACCTGAGTAAACGCTGGTTCTTGTTTTTCATTTTATGTATGAAAGTCAGTGGATTGTGGTCACTGAAGACATCAATTGGTGCATGTGAAGAAGCTAAGTAAACTTCAAAGTGCTGAAGTGCAAGGATTAGAGATAGGCATTCTTTCTCTATGGTAGAGTAATTTCTCTGATGCTTGTTAAACTTTTTGGAAAAATAACAAACAGGATGGTCAACACCATTGTCATCTTCTTGCAACAATACACTGCCTGCACCAACATCACTGGCATCTACAGCCAACTTGAACTCTTTGTCAAAACTTGGTGCTAAGAGAACCGGAGCACTTCTAAGTATGGCCTTGAGCTTATCAAATGACTTCTGGCAGTCATCCGTCCAAACATACTTGGCCTTCTTACCAAGCAAGTTTGTCAGAGGCTCAGCTATAGCCGAGAAGTTGTTGCAGAATTTCCTGTAATATCCAGCCATACCCAGAAAGCGGATCAGTTGTCTTTTGCTAGTAGGTACAGGAAAATCTGAGATAGCCTCAACTTTAGCTTCTACAGGTTTTACCTGACCTTGACCTACAATGTGTCCAAGAAATGTCAAGTTTGCATGGCAAAATTCACTTTTTGCCAAGTTCACAGTTAGTTTAGCATCACTTAGCCGGTCAAAGAATGTTCTGATTGTCTGCAAGTGTTGTTGCCACTCCTCACTGAAGATAATAGCGTCGTCGATATAGGCTTTACAGCCATCCAGATTGGAAATCAAACTGTTGACCAGCCGCTGAAAAGTCGCAGGCAAGTTCTTCATTCCAAATGGCATGACTTTATACTGGTACAGTCCATCTGGTGTAACAAATGTCGAGATCTCCTTTGCTCTGTCTGTGAGGGGTATCTGCCAAAATCCCTTTAGCAGATCGAACTTTGTAACATACTTGGCATGTCCAATATTATCAATGCAGTCATCGATTCGTGGGATGGGAAAAGTGTCTGTTTTAGTGACAGAATTGACTTTGATAGTCTGTGCACTTTCTAAATGTCCCGTCTGGCTTTGGTACAAGAATACAAGGAGAACTCCATTCACTTTGGCTGGGTTCAATGAAATCATTGTCCAGCAAATATTGAACTTCTTCCCTGAGATATTGCTGTTTTACAGGGTTCATTCTGTAAGGATGTTGCTTTACAGGTTTTGAACCTTCAATAATGTCAACATCATGATAGATTTTGTCAGTTCTGGATGGAATGTCTGGAAATAAGTGCTCATATTCGAGAACTAACTGTTTCAGTTCAAGTCTTTTGTCTGAATCAAGGTGAGACAGTTTCTGATCAAGATTCTGTAGTATGTCAGAATTCTGGAGTTTCGATGACGAGGGATCAGATTTCTCCAAGTTGAAGTCCTCAGAGTCCATTTGATTTTGTTCATGAGGGACAGAATTAACTATATTTACTGATGAAATAACAGAACTATCCCTATCAATATACTTCTTGAGCATATTAATGTGACATAGCTGTTTTTGCTTGCGTCTCCCAGGAGTGTTAACAATGTAATTCACGTCACTTAACTTTTTATCAACAGTATATCTAGCTTGTAAAGGTCTGCCAGGAATGGGCAAGAGAGCAAGTATCTTGTCTCCAGGTTCAAAATTTCTGTCTTTAGCATTTTCATCATAACGAATCTTCATTTTGCTTTGAGCAGATTTGAGATTGGACCGAGCTGCATCACAGGCCTTTGATAGTCTGTTTTTGAAATCAGACACATACTGAAGTAAGTTGAAAGAACTGTCATCATCTGAGAGAAATTTCTCTTTTAGAAGTTTTAACGGTCCACGTACAGTGTGCCCAAAAACAAGCTCAAATGGGCTGAACCCCAGAGACTCTTGTACAGATTCTCTTACAGCAAATAGAAGCAAGTGTATGCCTTCATCCCAATCTTTTTCAGTGTCAAAGCAGTAAGATCTGATCATGTTTTTCAAAGTTTGATGGAATCTTTCTAAGGCACCTTGGCTTTCAGGGTGGTAAGCCGATGACTTGTATTGCTTAATTCCAAGTTCGTACATAACTTGCTGAAAAATTCCTGACATAAAATTTGAGCCCTGATCTGACTGGATAGAATTTGGGAGGCCTACAAATGTGAAGAACTTCACAAGTGCATTAACTATTGTTTTAGCCTTGATATTTCTGAGTGGGATAGCTTCAGGAAAGCAAGTTGAAGCACACATTATGGTCAGAAGATATTCACAACCTTTCTTTGTTTTGGGTAAGGGACCTACACAATCAATAATCACTCTGCTGAAAGGTTCATCAAAGGCAGGAATGGGCTGTAACTGAGCTTTAGGAATAGTCTGATTGGGTTTTCCTACCATCTGACAAGTGTGGCAGGATTTGCAGTGTTGAGATACATCAGATTTTATTCCTGGCCAGTAGAAATGATTAAGGATCTTGTGATAGGTCTTATTTACACCTAAATGGCCTGACATGGGTGTTTCATGAGCCAAGTTTAAGATTTCAGGGCGATAAACCCTAGGAACCACAATTTGGTGGTTAACAGTCCACTCATCTTCTGCGGAGACATCCGGAGGACGCCATTTTCTCATCAAAATGCCATTTTTGACATAATAGCAAACAGGAACCTGGGATATTTCATTTTCATTAAAAGCCCTTTCAAATAAAGGCGAGATCTCAGGATCACTGTGTTGTTCTTTACAAAGCTGTGACCTTGACAGCTGGTCATGACCTTGGTCATTTGAGTTGGAAGGTGAAAGGTCATTTTCTGACCCCGACCTTAGATTGCTAGGGTCAGTCTGAATATCAGACTGACTAAGGGAAAGAGATGTTGAAATCTCTTTATTAAAGGACTGACCTATCAAAGTGTCAGTTAAATTTATGTCCTGCATCCCATCATATAATTTGGCTTTCTTTGCCATTGCCCTAGTGACAGCACAAGAAGGGTAAAGGTCAGGAATTTCCTGCTCAATGGGATCAGGCGGTTGATCAACACATGGTGTGCTGGTCAAAAGTGGGTTTACCACAACCTTATCTCCTGCCAAATCATTGCCTACAGCCACGGGACCTTTAACTAAGTCTGAGGACAAATAGATATTATGGAGCGGTACATTAACAAATCCACACTCTACGCCCTGGATAAGGACACTTGTCCCAGAAGAAGACTTCTCGGAAAATGGCAAGGTATCTGCCAAGATAAGGGATTGAGAAGCTCCGGTATCTCGTAAGATTTTGATAGGGGTAGACTGGGCAGAGTCACTGTTAAGTGACACAAAACCATCTGATAAGAATGGTTCATAAATCTCCATAATAGAATCCTCAGAGACTGACTCTTTACAAGTTCTGGTCAGTATAGGGTTTTCTTCCTGGATACAAGACTGTGGTTTAGCCTTTAAGGTTCCTTATTACTATAATAATAGTGTTTTCTGCTCATAAATATTTCATAGATTTTTTTAAAAAAATGTGGCATGTTACATACCAGAATAATCCCTAAACCTTAAACTTTCTTATGAATGATAATGTTTTCCAAAGGGAAGCCATTGTAATAGAAGTTTTTAGTGAAATTACCTATTTTTCTAATAAATTTCCATAAATAATCCGTTAAAATAAATTTTTGATTTTAATTGATAGAAACCTTTGTGAAGGTCTAAATAATGTTCTCCAACTAATTTGCAAGCTGAAAAATTAGCTTAGAAACGATTTGCATGAATAGCAGGTGCATCATCTTTATCAGATTTATTACTTTAAATAATATTGTCCGTCACTTATGCAAATACCTGTACCTTAAATATACCATGCCAAATAAATTAAGCAACTTTTACTTTGAACAGTGTCTTCATACGTTTTAGACATTAGGGAAGTTCTTCTGACAATATCTTTTATATATCTAATAAGGGTAAAAACAATTGTTGTGTGGTGTTGAAGTAACGTTGGATTTAAAGTCCTCTGAGACATGTCTCAAATAAAACATAGATAAAATTATTTTGTACAGTATATTTATATGCATTATAGTATGTACACGCTGTGTATACCTGTTAAAATAGGACCGTTAGTCTGTTCATTCAGGTAGAACATACATATACAGTATATTTCCATAGCCTTTTTACATAACAAATAAGCCCATTAATTTGACCTTGATTAGTCTCAAAAAAACGGGCTTTTTGTCTGCAGATATTTCGGTAAGAATTGTTTCAAACAGAACAAAAATGATAGCAGTTGATAGATTTTTCTACTTACTAACTACCGTGCCAACACTCATCCCACAATATTTCTTATTTAAGCGTAAAACAATGCAAGAAAAATAAAAGCAGTTTTCAAACTAACAGTGCATTTCACTACCAACATGCACGAAAATGCAAATACAAATTCTGGTTATATTACTAGGATAACGTTTGTCATTCATAGCCCTTTCAGGAGATGTAATATCATGAATGATCTGTATCCCAGGACTGAGAACAACATGTTCAAAGTTTAGGGGGGGTTAGGGACTTTGTAAATATATCAATCCACGTTAAGGAGGTGAGACCTGTCGGTTTAGCACTATCTAGATTTTCTCTTTCTTTCTTTCGTTTCAGTGCCAAACATTCAGAAATAATGTGGCCAGTTTTCTTACAATAATTACAAATTGGCTGGGATAAGGGATTTTGTCCTTTGTTTTCACTAGAAAATTTGGGTTTTGGACTGGAATTGTCAGTTGGATTACTGGGATTGGCTTTGGGACCGGACTGAGGGGAATATGGTTTTGACTGAGGGGTAATTTGCTTTGATTGCGGGTTATATGGTTTCCTAGGATATGGCTTGTTGACAAATGAAGCCTTATGAGTCAAAGCATAGTCATCAGCTAAACGTGCTGCTGTTTCCAAGTTTTCAACTTCTCTTTCGTTCAAGAAAGCCTTAATATCAGAATTTATGCACCGTTTGAATTCTTCAACAAGCATGAGCTGCCTTAGCTTTGATCAGAACCTACTTTCTTTGAAGAACACCATCTATCAAATAGTTGCTCTTTTGTTCTAGCAAACTCAACATGAGTCTGGTCATGTTCTTTTCTACAGTCTCTAAATTTCTGCCTGTATGCCTCAGGGACCAACTCATAAGCCTTAAGAATAAATTCCTTTACTGTATCATAATCTGAGCTTTGCTCAAGAGAAAGCTGAGTGTAAATTTCTCGAGCTTTACCAATTACAACACTTTGCAAAAGCAAGGTCCAGTGCTCTCTTGGCCATTTCAAGTTTTCTGCCACCTTCTCAAAATGTAAGAAATATTTGTCAACCTCTTTTTCTTGAAATGGAGGAACGAGACGAATGTGTTTTGTGACATCAAATACTGTACTAGTAGCCAAAGGCAAAGATTTTGATTTTGATTTGTCATTAAGTTCAATTTCCTTCATTCGTAACTGAAATTGCCTTTCTCTTTCTTTTTCTTCAATTTCAAATTTAATTTTTTCTTTTTCAATTTCAAGCCTTTCTTCTCTTTCTAATTTTTCTTTTTCTAACTCAATTTTTTCTCGTTCTAATTCTCTTTGTTTTTCCTTCTCTCGTTCTTCCATTTCTAACTTTTGTTTATCCATTTCTAACTTTTGTTTATGCATTCTTTCTTCCCGTTCTAAAGTTTCCAATCTTATTCTTTCTTCCCTTTCGGCCTTTTCTGCCCTTATTCTTTCATCCCGTTCTAAAGTTTCCAACCTTATTCTTTCTTCATACTCAAATTTTAGTTTTTCCATCTCAATTTGTCTTTTGATTTCTAGTTCCCTCAACTGCAAGTCAGTCTGAGTGACTAGAATCTGAGAAGTAGCCGAGGAATCAAAAATTTCCTCGTCAACAAAAAACTGAATCAAAATGTTCTTAATTTCATGTTTTAACATGGAAGTCTTGATATTTGACAACCCATAATGATCAGCTGTGTCTAAGAGGTCACTCTTTTTGGCCTTATCTAACAGCTCCTGAGAAGGCGCAGCAATAAAGTCACTTAGTTTGAATGACATGGTTGCTTTTTGCTGGCTTTAGCTATTTAAACAGCAAACAGTGAAGATACTTTAGAGTTTTAAATAAATTTGGTGCACAAGAAATTTCAATCCCGGACTCGAGCCCCCAATTCTGTTACGTGCCAGGCGTAACTAGAAGATTAAGGAAACCAACAAGTTGGTTAGCCAGCAACAAGCTTTGTTTAAAATTTAACAAATCTATTTAGAAGTGATTTAACCAGTAATTACATATGAAACAATCAAAAGCATATATACAATGAAACAAAAATGAATGTACAATACCTTTCAAGATGTTAATTCCCTTAAAGAATGTCTGAATGTCCCTCAGAATTTTTTAACACAAGTCTGTATCAGTTTCTGATCCCAAGAATTAAAGTTTGTTTCAAAATAGCACTATGTCCCAATCCAGAATCGAATATCACAAAGTAATCCAAGAATAAGTTTAAATTCCAGTAAGATAGATTTTGACTTCTTAATAGTAACAGTACCCAAAGATTGTCCTTATGAAAATTTGTAGCCCTTATATAGCACTGAGGAACATTCAGGATTCTTCCAGCAAATTCTATGATATCATATACTAAAAATAACAAGTTGTTTACCAAAATTTAATGTTTTGGAATATTCTAGAGAGGCCATTATCCTTCCAGAAAATTCCACAATATTCTTTTGACATAAAAAAAGATTTTTCTAGAAGATTCTACATCTTTGGTTCTTCCAGATTTTTCCGGACTTTTCCGTCAAAGAACAATTTGAAATTTCTAGAAAATTCTGAAGTAAACAACCTGTTTATGTCCAATATCTGGGACACTAAAAGTAAATAATTGCTAAGGACAACAAGTAAACATCATATGTATAACATCATACTTTCCTGGGCATACTCCCTTGGGAAGTTTACCAGTACTGAATGCACATCTTTCAACAAGTAACTGTCATACATAACACAACTACTTTCATTTAAGATGCATTGTGTTTTAACCTTGCCTTTCCCTTTAAGAGTCCATGTTAGAACAAAATGAGAATAAAAGATGCAAAGAGTGTGTGTCTGGGGTCGTTGAAGTGTACTCAAAAGATTCTAAACATCTAAAGCAAATACCAAAGTGAGGGTGAAAAACCAAAGTGAGGGTGAAAAAAGGTGCAATTTTAAAGTGACTTAACATATGACCCCCACCTGGTTGATGGCTAATTTTTGAAGCACAGTTTTTGCCCCTTGTTCAATAGTGTGATCGAGATCGAATAGCATATCTATGAAATGGAATCCATAAAATTTTGTTAATTCTTATGAGCTTTATGGAAAATTGGTTAATGGCATCATTACGTTTCTAATTTTGTCGGGTATAGTAAATAAAGAAATGAAGAAAGAAAAAGGTATTCAACATGAAACATTTAAAATACCATTGATGGATATGAGTGGTAAAGAGTCAAACAGTTTGTATGATCTAGTACTTTCTGAAATAGCGAAAAACATGGCTTTGTCCGTCACAGTATTGGACCTAATCAATTTTAGAGAGCCAAAATTAATCTACTTGAATATTAAACTGACAGAAAATAAGAACACAATTTATTTGTGTGGAAGGAATCAATTTGGTTTGCTGTGTACATGGTATCTAGCAAAGTAATCTGCTCGTAAAATTGCAGAATTTGGTTTTATCCGTTATGAAACAACTTCCTACGTTTTTATAATACCACAGCAGTATGTAATGAATTTCAATGTCATGATTAACATTTAATATTTAAGATATTGAAGGAAATAAAGCTTATGTGTGTAGGGTAACAGCGTATTTTAAGTGAATTTTTGAAGTGTTTGAAACACTGGCCAGGTGAAATGCCACAAACTATGGCTCAAATTCTTCCAAATAGGGTTGTCCATGGAATGCCCTAGGTAGCGTAAAAATCAACAAGCGTATCTTGAAGTTATTTGGAAAGAAAACAAAACTGATGACGTCATTTGTTTACATTTTGGTGTATATGGAAGCACTTGCGGTCACATGATTCCCAGCAGTGATATAGGTCACTTTATTTTGTTGCTCCTTATGTAAGTTTTCAAAAAGGTACGACACTAATGTTTTCTCTAGTATGAATAATAAAAGAAATCAAACAAAAACATGTGATACTGATTAGAGTGACATACTTAGATGTGTATGAAACATATGCATGTATATATAAAAAACTAAAAACAAAACAAACATTAGACTAGAATATTTACAACAGGACTCTTGCCCTGAGGCTGGCACGGGGATTATTGTGCCCCTTAACACAGTGCACAGCCTATGTATTATTGATAGTGATTTCTAGAATACAGAAATGACTAGACTATATATTGAATTAGAATGTTCAGAATAGGGCTCTTGCCCTGAGGCTGGCACGGGGATTATTGTGCCCCTTAACACAGTGCACAGCCTATTTACCGTATAATATTTATAAGTCCAATCTTCTTGGAGGAATTACTTGTCTACCTGATCTTGTGACTTTTAAAGGTGAGCCCGGTGACTTGTTGCACTTGAGTCTAGTGTCCCACGATCCGGAGGATTAGGTGGAATCGTAGATTTTTGGGGCTGTTGCCCTGCAAGATCGCCGGAAGTGCGATCTGGCAAACTAATTTCACCGAAATCGTCCTGATCGAAACTGTTTCCTCTGTTTGCACTTTGTGTTGATAATCGTAGATGTTTTCGATTACGGCGGTACACCCTCTCCCCACTGCGTACAATATATGACCGCGGTTTATCGTGTTTTTCTATGATCGTCCCAGGTTTCCAAGAAGTTGAGCCTGGTAGTGGACTCATGCGAACACTAGTTCCTTCTGAAAGAGGCTGAAGGTCCTTAGCCCCTTTGCGTTGATCATAATACATTTTCTGCTTCTGTTTTTCTGTGTTGAAATGTTTTTTCACCAGATCTGAATCATGTTCTCTTGGTCTCAAGACTGAATCACTTGAGGGAAGGATATTCCTTGGAAGCCTTCCCATAAGCAACTGACTAAGCGACAAATTTAACCCTGGTAATTGTGTGGTGCGATAGTCAAGAAGCGCCAAATGTTTATCTGTTGTTTTCTTCCATAAACGTTTCACTGTTTGAATTGCACGTTCCGCTTCCCCATTACTGCTTTGAAAATGGGGACTAGAGGTTTCATGTTCAATTCCATATTGTTTACAAAATGTCTTAAATTCTGAAGACGCGTACTGGGGTCCGTTATACTTTCGGAGGATTTGTGGAATACCATGACGTGCGAACACCGATTTCATAGCATTTATTACCGCCGATGAGGTAATTTCTGACAGTTCCACAACATCCATATATTTGGAATAGTAGTCCACCATAAGCAAGTATTTCTTGTTTTCAAAGTCAAAGAGGCCACTTCCCACCATGTTATATGGTAGGTCTGGGGTAGGGGTAGGTCTGAGTGGTTCATGAATTTGCTGGTTTTGGTACTCTGCACATGTTGAACAATCTCTGATTAAGTTTTCAATGTCTGAGTTCATATTTGGCCAGTACATGACTTCTCTACCCCTTTGTTTGCATTTGGTCATCCCTAAATGTGACGTATGTATTAATTTAAGCATGTCCACTCTGAGACTTGGCGGTATAACTATGCGGCTGCCTTTGTAGATGATTCCATCTAGTATCCTTAGTTGGTCTTTCGAGTCCCAGTACTGTCGTACTTCAAACGGTGTATCTTTTCGCGTTTCTGGCCAACCATCCTTTATTACCGAATACAGGACTGGTAGTTCCTTTTGTGTGAGATCCTGTATTTGGAGATACTTGGATTTGCTAACTGAAATCATGTTCAAATTATCCATTATGTCATTGTCATTAATGAGGTTACTTGTTTGACATGGGAGATATGCTCTTGATAAGGCATCTGATACATACATCTCTGTTCCTTTCCTGTATCGAAGATCTATGTCATACCACTGCAGTTTTAACATCATGTTTTGTATGCGGTTTGCGAAAAATTTGTTCTAGTGGTTTATGATCATTACATATGACTGTCTATTTGCCGAATATATATCTGTGAAACCTAGTTGTGCTGAACACGACAGAGAGCATTTCCTTTTCGATTTGGGCATATCGCTTTTCAGTTTCTGTTAATGATCGTGACGCGTATGCAATAACGTGACCCTCCTGTAATACTAAGGACTGCTCCCAAACCGTCTTTGCTAGAATCACATTCTATTTCTACAGGTTTGTTAACATCACAGTAAGCCAAAACAGGGGGTGTGCTACATAGGTGCTTCAGTTGTTGGAAGCTAGATTCCTGTTCATATTCCCATTTAAAGTCATTGTCTTCCTTTAACAGAACACGTAATGGTGCACCAACCTCGCTGAGTCTGGGTTTGAATTTCGACACATACTGCACCATGCCCAGAAATCTTCGAAATCCATCTTTAGCTGTTGGAGCAGGCATATTGACGATTGCGTTGACCTTTTCCGCGTCAACCTGTAAACCCTGTGAACTGATTATATGGCCCATGTAAGTCACACTTGGTTGCCTAATGCTACATTTATCAAAGTTTAGTTTCAGATTAATGTTTGTTGATCTTTTCACAACTTACTTTAGAATTTGATCATGATGCTGCTCATCACGGCCCGCAATCAATATGTCGTCGATGATAGCGTAAGGGCCTTCCACGCCCTCTAGCATTTGGTCCATAATTCGTTGATAGATTTCAGACGCGCAGCGGATTCCGAACGGCAAACGTAACCACCTATAGCATCCAACAGGTGTGTTAAATGTTGTCAAGTATGAAGACTGATTGTCAAGCTTTATTTGTAGAAAACCAGATTTAGCGTCGAGGACTGAGAACACTTTTGCGTGTGAAATTTCTGTTATAATGTCATCTATAGTTTTCATGGGATGGTGTTCCCTTTTAATGACTTTGTTTAGATCTTTTGGGTCAATGCAAATTCTGATTTTATCCTTCTTGCACGACACGACCATTGAGCTCACCCATTCAGTTGGCTCTTTTACTGGTGTTATGTAACCAAACTCTTCCATTTCGCGGAATTTTTCAATGGCACGTGGTTTGATAGCTGCTGGAAGTCTACGAACAGGATGTATCACACCCTGGGCATTTTCTTCAATTTTTATAGAATATTCACCCGGTAATGTTCCTGTCGTTTTGACTAGGTCAGGGAAGTCTCTAGTTAACTCTTCTTCTGCTGTAATCACTGTGCTTACTCTCCTTAATAAGTCTAGTTTTTCTGCTGGATCACCACTAATTATATTTTCCTGGACTAAGTCAACTATTTCAAATTTGACTTCAGTATTTATGTCATTATATGTGACGTTCAAATTTACAGATCCAAGTGGCTTGATTTGGTGGTTGCTGTATGATTTCAGGGTCCTGTTAGATTTTTCTAATTTGACATTGCCGATTTTGTCAAAGTCTGTTTTCGTTATGATACAACATTTAGCTCCAGTGTCTATTCTAAAATTCAGATTTTCATTATTTATTTGGAGTTCTGTTGTCCATCTGTCATGACTGACTGTGTCTATATTTATTGGCTCTGTCTTTTTGATATACAGGATTTCATCATCATCTTCTGAATGATCACTGCTGTCACTGTCTTGTAATGCATTGATTTTACTCAATCTTTTCCTGCAAACTTTGAGCCAGTGATCCGTTTTTTTGCAATATTTGCATGTGGTCCCCTTTGCAGGACATTTGTCAAATTCATGTGTTTTGCCACATTTACCGCATTTAATGATCTTCGTTTGCTGTGAGCTACTCGAGAAATTATTGTCTTTGTTATTGACTAGAGGTCTTTTCTCCTTTTTCAGAGTTTTTGACTTTGTGGCTTTTTTCTGTTTAACACTCACTTGTAGTACTTCTTCGCCTCGGATAACTTTAAGCTGTGATTGCGATAGTTCGTATTGTCTACCTATCTCTATGGCCTTGTTTAGATTTAAAGTCTGTCCCTGGTCAAGTAACCAGTCCTTTCTTGAACTTTCTGGTGCTTTACACCACTTACTAACAGATCCACGAGAATATCCTCCGAGTCATCATAGTCGCAATCAAGTAACAGAAGTCTTAGGTCTTTAACAAAATTGTCAAATGTTTCTCCTTCATTCTGTTTTCTCTGATGGGCTTTGAACCTAGCTATCCTTTTGTTTTCGGCAGGTTTGACATACTCTTTCAGCTTTGCAAGGACAGCGCTGGGGTCGTCTTCCTGGCCCGCTTCAAATTTAAATGTTTTGTAGATTTCCCGGCCTTGCTGACCAATCCACATACCAAGCCAGCCTGCACAGTCTTTTTTGTCTGCTTTTGCCAGGGGACCTTTGAAAGTGAACTCAACATGTTGTTGAAACCGTTGAAATTCCTGATAAACGTCCTTTGCATCCCAGTTGAAACACGGCTGTTCGAAACTGAAGCCTGAAGCCATTTTCAGGGAATTTGATTTCGTCGGATCAAAGACTGATAGTCCGTGATTATAACGGCTGGATGCAGACGCTTTATTTCTTTTCGTTGGGCGGATGGGCTCAGATTTTTGACACCATGATATATAATGGAGCCATTATCGGGCTACTAATTTTTAATAACAAACCAAAATGATGACGTCATACAAATTTGTGTGTGTACATTGAAACCGAAGTCCGATCTTAAGTCTTACGAGTTACCTAAAGTAAATCGAGTCCAATTCATAATGTTACACAAAAGGCCTATTCAAAATAATTTTTGGGCATAATTATTTTACTAGTGAACCGGTTTTCAAAAATTTTGTGGCACTTTTTACGACTTTTGGGTTGCAAAAAGATGACATAATCATATTTTTCTTGTAGTGTGAGATTTTGAAAAATGTAGTTTCTGAAAGATGCTGTTCAGACAGTAAGCATTGTTTTACTGTTAAGATTAGAAAAGAAGCCCGGCCTGAATAAAACAAATAATCCTCTTTTTGCATTAACATCTAATACATACAATTACCAAAAGAAGTAATGAAAATATTGAAAAGATTTCTTGGAATTTCAACTTAAGTATTAGTAAAGCTACCCCCATGTTTATCCCCGACGTCAAAGGTCACATGGAGTTGCGCACTTGATTTGACTGACATCACCAGCAGGATTTTCTCAAGAAATACTGTATTCAAACAGATAATTGGGAATGTTTGTCATGTTTCTAGTTGATTGACCAGAAAAAAATGGAAAGAGCAAGCCATTAGGCCAAAGCAATATACTATGTAACCAAAATGGCTGGCATGTATGTTTTACTTACACTTTCTTCGTCTGTTCTGTTCATTTTATGTTATTTTTCATTTTAAGCTCACCTGAGCTGAAGGCTCATGGGGAGCTTATAGTATGGTAGTCGAGCCTGCGTGCGTGCGTGCGTCCGTGCATCCGTTCACATTTTCAAAGATCTTCTTCTCTGAAACCGCTTGGCCGATCAAAGCCAAATTTTATGTGGAGCATCCATGGGTAGGGGGAACGAAAGTTTGTGTTTTTTATCTTGATCGGATAAGAACTCTGGTTGCTATGGCAACTTATGCTAATATGCTTCCCATAGACTTATAATGGAGAAAAGTGAAAATTGCCTATTTTTGCTGTCTTGTTTGAGATATTTGAATTTTGTTTTTGCAGAAATGTTTATTGAGTAGTTCTCTACGTTTCATGTGACTTTTGTCCTAATCCTTCATTTTGATTGGTTGCAGGGGCCCCATATAGGGCAAAATTTCGAAAAACATAATCTTCTTCTTAAAAACTGTCAAGGGGATGAAGCCTATACTTTGTATACATGTTCCTGACAGTGGCCTCTACATAATTTGTGTTTTTTATTCCAGGCGGATAAGAACTCTGGTTGCTATGGCAACTTAAAGTTTCCATAGATTTATAATGGGAAAAGTGGAAATAGGCTATTTTTCCGCTAAAATTGCAGACACTTGAATTTTGTTTTTGCAGAAATGTGTATTGAGTAGTGTTTGACGTTTCTTGCGAGTTTTGTCCTAATCCTTTATTTTGATTGGTTGCTGGGGCCCCATAAAGGGCAAAATTTTGAAAAAAAAAAAAAAAAAAAAAAAAAAAAAATTCAAAAATCTTCTCCTCAGAAACTGTCAAGTGGATGAATCCTGTACTTTGTATACATGTTCCTGACAGTAGCCTCTACATAATTTGTGTTTTTTATTCCAGTCGGATAAGAACTCTGGTTGCTATGGTAACTTTAAGTTTCCATAGACTTATAATGGGAAAAGTGGAAATTAGCTATTTTTTGAAAACTATTGCAGCCTGAGATCTGAAAAGTGGTGGATGCAAACAACTAATGGATTAGATGAAGGTATATGATTAATTTAGGTCAAGGTCATCTCTTGACCTTGGCCAGTCTGTCGTCCATACACACCTTTCAAAGATTTTTTTCTCTGAAACTACTTGACCAATCAAAGCCAAATTTTATATGAAGCATCTATAGGAAGTGGGAACCAATGTATATATAAATAATCGAGGTCACATGACCAAGATGGCCACCATGCCCATATATGGTAAAAACAATTAAAATATCTTCTTCTCCAGAACCAGACCGATTTCAACGAAACTTTGCATGAAGTATGGATGACTCAAGTACTACAATGTATATATAAAACATGACCCTGTGGTGACCTTGACCTATTTTATGGCAAGGTCAACATAGGTCGTCAATGCATTTGAATGGGAAAAACTTTTAAAATGTCATTTTAAGTGAAAGTCTAGCAGGAAATGGGCAGTAAGACTGAAATTTAATGATTCTGAAAAAAAATGGACCCCAGGAGCCCATCTGCTTTTAAAATGTTATTTTTTGAAAACTATTGCAGCCTGAGAACTGAGAAGTGATAGATGCAAACAACTGATAGAGTAGATGAAGGTATGTGATTAATGTAGGTAAAGGTCGATTTTGGAAACATAGGCAAACATGGAAATAAAACATGGGAAAAAGTGACAACTAGGTCTCGGGTAAGCATTTACAGGACCAATGATTCTATGGAAACCATTGCAGCCATAGGCCTGAAACTTGACCAAGATGACCGTCATACCCATGTATGGGAAAAAAACACACTTTGTCCAGTGACTGTACTTGTTGACTCTCAGGTGAGCGATCGTTGCCCTTGGGCTACTTGTTGGTTTATGTAATGAAGTTTATTGACGAAATGTTACCAACAAATGACGGTAAACTTTCACACATTAGTTCTGAGACACGAAACTATGACATGCGCAAGTCCATGTGCCGTGCAACTCCAGGGGACTCAGCTGTATATGTTTACAAATATCCTTCATTTCAAAAGAAAGAGATCAGCGAAACAAACATTTTGCCTCTGCGAGGCGGTTCTAACGAGTACCCACAATCTATGTTTTGGAGCAAAAATAAGAATAATAGATATACCCCTGCATACCCCAGTTTTGCTATATAAAAGTGGGGTTCAAGGGGGTATAGTTTTCACTGACATGTTTTCCTGATGAAATATTACACTGTTCCACTCTTCCAGTTTATTTTAGCATTCTTTCAACTTTCAGAACAAGGTAGAGCTGAGTCGGGGAAATTATGGAAGAGGGATTGGCATCTGCAGTGGCTCAGCTCAGTGGTAATCAGCTCTTGTATACTGAGAGACTTTAAAAACACAACACTTTATATCGCTTTTCCTTTGCTTAAAACAGATTTAAACTGAAGCATAAAATAAACATAATATAATGAATTTTAACACCATACACAAAAATTATCCATAAAAAATTTGTTCTCTGAATTCTTTGCAAAAGCTGCTTTCTTCAACGTCATCAACAGGTAACTTTTCTAATGAAACTCTTAACGGTGACTACAAGAAAGTGATTTTGTGAAAGCAAACCAGATCTCCGTTGATACATATAACTAACAAGAAAAAGCAAAATAAATGTTGGCGCTGTCTTTCAATGCCGTTTAAGGCGCTAGCATTTTTTCTGATGTCAAACGTAAATAGCTCAAAACACAGAGGCATTTGATTACAGTGCCAAAAATGTTATGGTGCATTTACGTTCAATAGTCTGTACCTCAGGCTCTATACTGTGTTCAAAAAGTTTTGAATTGTTTCAGTTATATGCGCAAAAAATAAACTGACAGTGGGGGACAATCAAAAATTACCACGTTTTTAATGCAAATGAAAGCAACAAACAAGATCTGTTTGAATTTTGGTGTTTCCTCCCAGAAATCATGTTGGACCTGAGGAATTGTTTTCATCCCATTTGACCTATTGTGCAGTTTATGTTTGTTGAATTGTGGGTAACACTTGAAATCATGCTGTATGGCATTAATAACGGACACTTGACATTTCGTTTTTGGCATTGAAGTTAGGCAGACTGATTGTACTTTTCAGTTCAACAAATATTTTCTGAGAATTTCTGTATTCTTAATAGTCCTTAAGTATATATGTAGATGTTAATGGTGTTGGAGTTACTTTTCTTTTAAAAAAAAATGTACACAAGTTTTTACAAATGATAGTCAGTAGTTATACAATGCACCAGTCATTTGTAACCACTGCCCCCCTCCCCCACCTTCGGGGAAGGGCTGGGATTATGACTTTTCAGCTTTCAGTGCCTTGCTATTAGCCCCACCCCCAGGGAACAAACTGGAGGTCAAAATATTGCTCTTTGCCCTGCCCGTCACAAAATCTCGCTGAGGTAAGGATCCTAAAGTCAAAACCATGTCATTTCCCCAGCAGTGGGGGACAATCAAAAAGTTATTGCCCCACACTTTAGCCCGGCTACCTCTCACCCTTCCCAGAACCAGAAGGTGGGAGGGGGAGGGGCAGGGATTACAAATGACTGGTGCATAATCTTGAAGATGAATTTTTTTAATTTATTTCTTTTTTGTTTTTGAGTTATAAAATTATGGACAGTACGTTGAAGTCTTGTTTCATTCAAAATTGTATTTCAATTACAGCCCTAATTACAGAAATTTGTAAAGAAGATGTTGTCAAAACAGCGGCCTGGCCAGACCTACTGGACAAAGCCATACAGCTGTGTCAGAGCCTGCCAGATATTGTACCAGATAAGAAAAACTTTACAATATACCTTACCGAGGTATGCAGGCTGGAAAACTATTGCTTTCAGAGCTAATATGATTGTATACTTAAGGATGTTCGCTGCTAACAGTTGACATTTCGGAACTTCCGGTTTTTCTTTTCTTGAATATCTCGAAAACGGTTGCAGATATTTTTCTGATATTTTATATTTGGATACATATTGATGATATGCATTGAATGAGCCATGAAAATTGTCAATCTAAAACACTTCATTTTTTTACCCCATTTACTGCAACTTTTCAGAAAATTTTAGTTGTCAGTAAAATTTAGGGGGTAGGGTAGATTAAACTTGAATATTACACATCTTCAAATTAATTGCAAGAGTTTGATGTTTGTTTTAGCAGCAGTATATGTGTATATGGTCTTCTAAGTCGGTCTTTCTGTCTTTGGTGTACTAGTTTTAAAATTTTGGGTGGTTTCATGAAATGGGCTTTAAGAAACAAAACAGACAAAAAAAGGCTTAAAATGGCGATTTTCAAGTTGTTGGTTCTCTCTTATATGCACACTACCCTATATATTTCTTTCTTTTATTCGAACAATAATACTAAGTCCTATCTTGTGTGAAAATACAAGAAAAAGTTTGAATCTACAGATATGGGTTTGGCACATTTCAAAATATTGATTTTTTCCGACTTTTCAAGTATGGGGGTAGGGTGGGAAAACGACTCGTAAAATTTTGTCATCCACTTCAAGTTGCAAATTTTTCATTGCTTTGGTCCAAAATAGTCTGCATTACATAAATATTATGAATTTTGAAAGCATTCTAGGTGTATTTTTGTTCAAGACAGGTATGTTTCAAAGAATTGAAAATTAAATTAATTTTTCTAAATTTAAAACAAAGTGTTCAGAGGACTCATTCACAGGCCTGTAGCTCGAAAAAATGCACACTACCCTATACTTATTTTGTTTTCAAATGTCTTGTGTTGTAATTTGGAATCAAAAAAGAGTGGTTAGAAAAAAAGTTTGAATACTTTTTCATTGGCAGCGAACATCCTTAAGAGAGAAAATGTTGAATAGTTCCAAAGTTTGCTGTCACCAACTTATGCTTCACTGAGAGATTCTATCAGTATAAGATATCATGGTGTAGTATGTGTCAACCATGTCCAACCCTGCATGATAGTAGGTCGGCAGCGTGTCTGATTTGTATTGAATTGAACCTGTAATTGATCCAACCTCCTTTGGCTGCACATTTCTTTCATGAAGCTATGGTCATGAAAATAGGCTATTCTTTCCCTTTGATTGATTCAAGAAGCTGCTAGCATTTGTTAGTTACATGTAGTAGTGTCAAGAATACCAAATGAGCTTGTGCATGAGAAAATCAACAATTTGCATAGGCGAAAACAAAGCTGCAGATCAGCTTCGCGGTAACCGCGAAGCTGATCAGCGCCTTTGTTTTCGCTGCATATTTGGATAGTACAATCCCTCTCCTACTTAAATACAAAAAATCAAGCCTCTAACCATCTTCTGTGACTGTACAGCCCGGTTTGTGTCAGACCTGGTTGGAACCCCTTTTTTACGCACAGGCTCAAATTATAGGTAGGATCAACAGATGTGCAGATCAGATTTTTGCGTCTGAGTCTTCAATTACAGCAAGTTAGTAGAGAATTCATATAAGCCACAACGTGAGAAAACCGGTCTTTTGGGTCTCCGACCAGGTCTTACACAAACCAACCTGTGCAGTAACAGAAGAATGCTAGATACTTGAAATTTTGGATATAGTAAGTAGAAGAGTAATCGTACTATCCATGTAGCGAAAACAAAGGCGCTGATCAGCTTCGCAGTTACTATGAAGCTGATCTGCGCTTTTGTTATTGCATATGCAAAAATCCTGTTTTCCAGTCACATGGCTCATATTGCCTTCAGCAGAAATGACAATAATATCGCATTTTCATTGGATCTGTAAAATTGTAAATTGTCTAACATTTTAAGTAACTTAAACAGATCTCTTCTCATCGCCTTTTTCTTTAGCCATACAGTCACTGTGTGGTCACAATGTTCCGGTATATTGTAAATTAAGCTTACAGACTTGGGAACCAGTGCGGGGCCTGGCGTTATAGTGACGATGTTGTTGACTTGTATGCAGATTACCGGTAATACTGTCTCCTTTTTAGCTTTGCATGTTAACATTGTGTCCATTATAGCTTGAAAACAGTGCTGTAAGTCTATGGAACTTCTCTGTCACTTTGAAGACCAAAGGAATAATATCAAGTGCTTCAAATGCAAAAAGTAAGTAAGAAATCATATTAATGTTTTCACTTGTTTTAAATAGGAGCTTAGTGGAAGAGCATCAGACTCCATTTCGAGAGAATATGAGAGGATAATGATTCAAATGTCTTTGGCCCTGAGTTATGTCATTGAGCTAAGACACATTAACTCGCAACAGTAACTTTGATAATACCCAGGAAGATGAGTCTCTGGCCCTTCATGATTGAAAAATTGTTGACTGGCATATAGGGATTAAACATGGTTTTCTATGCATTAACATCTGCTGGGCCCTGAGGGGGGCATTGAAACCCAAGCCTGAAATGCGAGGGTTTCAACCCTCCCGAGGGGCCCAGCAGGTGTCATTATAGCCCCTAGCCCCGCTTTGAAAAAGTGGGGCTATAATGGCCCCGCTTTGAAAATGTGGGGCTATACTGTCCTTCCGTCGTTCTGTCCTTCCGTTATTCCGATATTCCGTTATTCCGTCCATAAATCTGTAACCACTCATAAATTGTGAACCAGTCGTTAGACTTTAACGAAATTTGGCATATGCATCAATATTGACAATATTAACTCAATGTATAAATGCATGTCAGTTTCCCCAAATTTGCATAAGAGTTATTGCCCTTGGATGGCCCTATATTGACATCAGAATTTCGTTTCCACTCAATATCTTGAGAATGAATTTACAGAATCCAACCAAATTTTGTATGCACATCATCATTGACAAGATCTAGCTTGGGATTGTTATCCGTCAGTTTTTGCAAAATTTTGACCGAGTTATGGCCCTTGATTGACGTCAGAATTTCGTTTCCGCTCAATATCTTGAGAACGAATTAACAGAATCCGACCAAATTTTGTATGCACATCAACATTGACAAGATCTAGCTTGGGATTGTTACCCGTCATTTTTTGCAAAATTTTGACGGAGTTACGGCCCTTGATTGGCGTCAGAATTTCGTTTCCGCTCAATATCTTGAGAACGAATTGACAGAATCCAACCAAATTTTATGTGCACATCAACATTGACAAGATCTAGCTTAGGATTGTTACCCGTCATTTTTCGCAAAATTTTGACTGAGTTACGGCCCTTGATTGACTTCAGAATTTCGTTTCCGCTCAATATCTTGAGAACGAATTGACAAAATCCGACCAAATTTTGTATGCACATCATCAATGACAAGATCTAGCTTGGGATTGTTACCCGTCATTTTTCGCAAAATTTTGACGGAGTTACGGCCCTTGATTGAAGTCAGAATTTTGTTTCCGCTCAATATCTTGAGAACGAATTGACGGAATCCAACCAAATTTTGTATGCATATCAACATTGACAAGATCTAGCTTGGGATTGTTACTCGTCATTTTTCGCAAAATTTTGAGGGAGTTACGGCCCTTGATTGACGTCAGAATTTTGTTTCCGCTCAATATCTTGAGAACGAATTGACAGAATCCAACCAAATTTTGTATGCACATCATCATTGACAAGATCTAGCTTGGGATTATTACCCGTCATTTTTTGTGAAATTTTGACGGAGTTACGGCCCTTGATTGACGTCAGAATTTCGTTTCTGCTCAATATCTTGAGAACAAATTGACAGAATCCGACCAAATTTTGTATGCACATCAATATTGATGAGATCTAGCTTGTCATAGTTACCTGTCATTGTTTTTTTCACCCTGCAAAAAAGCTGAGGAGCGGGGCTATAGTCAGATTCTCTGACAATTCTAGTTATTATTGCATTATACAACTATTTTATGCAAAATTTGGAGAAATTGTCCAGATTTTGCAAATATTAATGAACCTAAAATGGCGCGTAAAAATAACTGGAGCTAACTAGGTTTTAAAAATGCTGCTTTCGGGTCAAACTTTGTCATCATGACGTCACAACATAACATTAAATAAAATGCATGCTATTTGTGACATCAATGTTTGCAAGAGGCCCTGTAACAAGCATAAGTAAAAGCCATGTACTAACAGCACACGCTCACAAGAATTGCCATATTAATACATGTCTTTCTTTTCATTAGTATATGGCTGTTATATTGTTACACGGGTATTTATGCAATAATATTCAATAATGCATTTGGCCCTGAGTTATGTCATTGAGCAAGGCATTAACTCACAGTAGAAACATGAAACTTGAATTTGTGATGCAACGACATTGCCAATATTCGCAAAAATTTAGTTCCCATGAACATTTCCAAACTTACAGTATACAAAAGTTTCTTTATCAGGGGTAACAAATTTGAACACGTCTACTCTTGTCTTTTGGATGTGAGACTAAACCAAAGTCCCATCTCCATGTGCCTTAGCTGTTTAGTGGAACATAAAAGCCAAACACCACTGCCACTTGCATATGGTGGGCATGGTGTGTCATTTGGGATGGAAACAACCCCTCAATCGAAGTGATTCTCAAAGTCTGGCGAAGTGGTCTCAAAGTCTTGTCCAGCCAACTATGATATGAGCCGAGATGCGAGAAAACCGGTTGTTGGGGTTACCGACAAGGTCTGCCACAAACTGGCCCGTACAGTCACAGAAACAGGCTAGAACCTTTTAATTTCTGATTTAAGAAGAAGAGAAGTTGTACTATCGTAGCAAAAACAAAGGGGCCGTTCAGCTTTGCAGTTACTGCAAAGCTGATCTGCGGCTTTGTTTTCGCAAAGGCAAAAATCTGGTTTTCTCATGACGCCGCTCATCTTGGCCTATAATTATGATTTTATTGTAAATTTTTAGCAGCCATTTTCGCTCATCTGTCTTAAGTCTTTCAGATAACTCTTTTAATCATCTCCATATGACCTTAGCCATTGAGTAAGTCCAAAACATAAACACAATCACCACAAGCTTATCTGTCCCTTCTGAATTGCTTCAAGTTACAAACAAAATAACATTCTCCAAAATAAGTGAGTCTTGAATGTTATAGAAAGGAAGGAAGTGAATTTTAAAACAGCTGTTTGTGAATATGAGCCATATCATGGGAAAACCAACAATCTGCATGTGCAAAAACAAAGGCGCAGATCAGCTTCATGGTAGCCGCAAAGCTGATCAGCACCTTTGTTTTGGCTATATAGATAGTACAGTCCCCGAAATTTCAAGCTTCTAACCTGCTTCTTTGCTTGAACAGCTTGGTTTGTGTCGGACCTGTTTGGAAACCACATTGTTGGTTTTCTCATGTGGCGGCTCAAATAATTGGTGGGTAACAGTATAGTGCCGCCATGGTTTGTGTCCAGTAAATGACTTCTAAAAGACTGGTAGTTTGCTACTGACCATTATAAGGTGGTGGTTTACTTAGTGTTACTTGGAGCACATATATTATACACTGTATCAAAATTGTTGTTTTTGATGTTGGCTATATTAATATTGTAGACTTTAATATATAGATAAATCACGTGGGTTGAACAAGGGAGGGAGAGAGCTGGTTTTTCTGCCATGGAATACATGTACTTTTGTTGATAATGTGACCGTGTCCCTTTCCTTCAGGTGCGTAGTGTAAGCTGCTGCATGTGAACCACATCATGAGAAAACTGGTTCTTTGCATATGCAAAAATAAAGATGCAGATCAGCTGTGCAGTAACTGCACAGCTGATCAGCACCTTTGTTTTTGCTACACAGATAGTGCAATCCCTCTTTCTGAAATTTCAAGCTTCTTCTGTGACTGGTAAGCCTAGTTTGTGTCGGACTGGGACCGAACAACTGAAGACCAATTTTCTCATGTCACGACTCATTTTATTGTTGCATTTTCTTGACGTTGTGTTGACCTTATTTACTGTCTCTGTTTCAGTTCGTAACATAGCGTTCTTTGCCCTGTGTTTCTATGGCGACGTATGTGATGAACAGAATGATACCCATTGGAAAAGACAAGTTATGGTAGGTGTTGTTTTATCTGTAAAACATGTCCATGTAATGTATAACCCCTTACACCCCACTTTGATATATAGTAAAACTGGGGTGTACAGGATGATGCCTATTTTTTCTCATTTTGCTCCAAAACATTGATTGTATACTTGTTAGAAAGTCTCAGTGAAAATAAGACCAGGACAGTATGAGCCCTCAGGGTTTTCCATGGTACACAAAATTGTGCATTTTGACCCCTTTTGGCCACCAGTGACCTCCAAATCTGTCTTTAGAGGGGACAATGATGTCCCCACAATTGTCAAATATTTCTGTTTCTTTAAGTAGATGGCCCCTATTGTCGGATTGTCCCTCCAAACCTGCCAGTAGTTCGAGATTGGTCCCCAAAACTAAAACTCCAAGTGAAAGCCCTGCATGCCTTTGTTTTGGCTAAATAGAATAATCCTGCTATTTTAAGCATTTATAGTCTTCAGTGGACATAACAGCCCTTGTGTGGCTCACCTGGTCCCAAGGTTATATATTATAAGCTGGATAAATTACAGGCTTTAGTGATATAAAAACTGAAATTTTAATTTCTTTGGGCTATTTCGGCATTGATGAGTAGTTTAAATTTTATGCTCAATTGAGTTGAGCATTAAAAAAGTTTAATAACCTCGGGACCTGGTCAGAAATCCCAAAAGCGACTGTTTTCTTGTTCTTTTTGTTATAAGATGGGTTTGAAAACAGGCAGGGCATGGTTAGGTGAGAATCATTTTGAGCCGCAATGTGAGAAAAGCGGTCGTTGGGGTTTCCAACCAGGTTTGACACAAACCGGTCTATGCAGTCACATAACAGGGCTAGAAGTTTGAAATTTCGGATCTAACAAGACGAGGGATTGTACTTTCTGTGCAGTGAAAACAAATGTGCTGATCAGTTATCCAGTTATTTCACCGCTGATCTTCGCCTTTGTTTTCACATTTGCAATGGTCAGGTTTTCTCATAACTCAGCTCATTTTCATTCTGATTATTTTTCAGTGTTTTCTGATTATTTTTCAGTGTTTTTTTTTGTTACAGTTTCGTTGGCATATTTATAGTGGATTCGAATTGGGTGGGAAATCTGTCCTATCGGACCGATTGCATAGTGACAGTATAAAATCGATTTTGCCACCGCGCGATACGTTATATTTATCCAGTCATGTGTGTACTAAAATACATTGAAATATTGGTTTTTACATTTCTATAAATAGACAGCAGGCTTGTCCGATTTTATTGAGGCTTAACACGCCCCAGTCATCAATTTTTCAGTCATGTCGTGACATGCCAACGGCTTCCTGGTTTTAACCAGTTCTGTAGGGAGTTAATGTGGTTTTGCTCAAGGCCACAACATGGTGCCGCCTGTTGGGTTCGATTCGTAGTCTAACACTACGCATGAAGTTATAATGACATGAGGTATTGCCAAGCAGGATATTCCCGAAATAGCACCACATGGCCCTTTCTTACTACATAGATCTCCTGATATGGCACGCACAACAATGAGTGAATTCTGAGGCCAATGGCGATCAGCTGATCTGGTTTTGCTTTTGCTGGTAAAACTATTTCTCTTGACGCAGAGGGTACAATTCCATCCAAGACAAAAGCCACACACAGCTATGTTACCAGGAGCACATCCCTTAATTTGGTTTTTGGTGTTTTTCCCAACAAAGATAAAATTTGCGCTAACACAAGTATACATCATATTAATCATTCTTATGAAGCATGCAGACGTCTCCATGTCAACATGAGTCACGCAACTTGGTAACAACTCTTTTCACAATGAACTTGGGTCAAAAGATCAAGTGTACATAATTCAGGTCACCATGTTCAATTTTGGTACTATTCAACAGGTGCGCTCAATTAAAGGAAGATTATGATCAATACACAACCTTGTAAAGCGACAGCTATAAATTGTAGGTTCTATTTGCAATTAATTATTTGATAACAATCGTAAAGTGGTTTAGTGATAAACCATGTTGCTGAAAGAAATAAATCACCATGCTCCATTTATGGACAAAGTCAAGACCTTGGCGCAGCGCTTAACTGCTAGGGACAAATGACCTTTCCTAAAAAGTGTGTCATTACAACTTCCTCTAAAAATTGATTGTAACCCAGTTCTAACTAAGGTGCCTTTCATATAAAAATGCAACAACCTTTACTTAAATATTGGGATGCATTTCAGTGCTTTTGCACAAAATTTACCAGCTGACTCTCAAGTTTTAGAACAATCGTGGAAGCTACTAAGCAGATTAAAAAAGCTGGAGAATTCAGCAAGACTTCATGCATTTTATAGGAGATATTTTTATTTGGTCCGTCCGTTCGAGAAAAGAAAGCTTCTGTTCTTTAAAAAAAGAACCTCGTGTCATAAAAAAAACGTATTTGTTGGTTTTGATTTTACAAACACACCAATTTTCTTGTGTAGGACGTATTGGAAATTTAGATCCTTGAAAAAAAACTGTTCGAGCAATTTTTAGGGACCATTTCCAAGATAATTTTTGGTGTGCGAACTGCTAGGGTGTTCGAACTAATTGGTCATTTACCGTAAGTTCCGCCTCGTGAGAAAACCTGTCTTGGGGATGTACAGATACAGAAGATGGTCAGTGGCTTAAACTATGATAGATCTGTAGGTGTAGCGTATCGTCGGATATACTACCGTGAAGATCTCTTTGATATGTCTGGCTGCACATGATAAGGATCAAAATCATCCAGATAAAGTTACGTGTGAACTAACAGTTTGATCTTGTGTTGCTGCTCATGTTGATCCGGATAAGTTTTTGCGAATTAGCTTATGGTCTGGTATGAACGCAGAAAAACGCTTACTATGTGTGGTATCTAGTCACAGACATTTCACCATCCCAGAATATTATGCTTACACTGCGGTGACCACACCGGTTTTCCAGAGACATCATTCAACGCGACTGGGAACAAACACCAACGCCAATGAAATCAATAAGCGACATTAGGAGGCATTCCTGCCAGGAAACATTTTTTTTTACCACGGATCAACATGATACCACGGATCAACATGATTCGTGGTAAATTGTTCCCAGACAGGTATTTACACACTACAAACTTATATTGACTTAAACTGCGTTAGTTGTTCTTAATCGCATTGGTTGCCTCTGGCATGTGATCATCCTTTGTTCTGTGTGAAAACCCCGGATGCCAGACCGGAAGCGATTCAGTAACGTTACCATTCGTGTTGTTCCCTGACGCCCCCTTAATTAATGTCGCTACTATTCGACCACCTCACCGCTGTGGCAAATTACTGGTTGGTTGAATCCCCACACGGTCCTACATGAGTATGGTGAGGGACACAAATCACACATACTCCAAAGCAGCGAAACGTACATAGCACATACGTAGCACATACGCCGTTGATACGCGAGATACGCCACACGTACGTCGCTGATATGCCGTAGAAACGGAAAGAGAGTCGAGGATACGCCACACATACGTCACACATACGCCACACATACGTAGCAGATATGAAAGGTACGTGGTACATAATGCCACGATTACGTGGCATGTTGACCGCTACGTATGTGAGGCGTATGAGCAGTATGAGCTACGTATCTATGGCGTACCTGCCACGTTGCTTTCGTATGTGTGACGTATGTACGGCGTATTGGACCTGTCACTTAATTGCTACGAAGTGCATACATGAAAAACGTAGCACCTCGGCGTATGAAGAGTATGAGCTACGTATTGATGAGTATGTGCTATGTGTGTTCACGTATGTACGACGTACGTGCGACGTACCATTCGTATCTTGACAAGCTGTTGATTCGCCAGTCGATTCGCAATAGTGTGACAGCCTTATAAATCTACAACGTAGATATATTCTGTCCTTTGACTAAAGGTCATCACTTGTAAAAACACCTGGCCACTCAGCATATTTCAAGTTTTAAGATGTTAGCTTCCTCGATTGGGCCTGTGATAATCGTCGGCTTTAATAATTTGTCATTAAATAGGATTACAAGTCATACTTGGAATCGCATTTTTTTTTTTCGTGTGAAAAAAGACGGATGCTTGCCCGAACAAAAAGATAGCAAATGCAACAGAGATTATGCTTGGTAAAGCTATCGGTGACAAACTAAGATTACTATTTGTTAGTGTATCACATAATTGATGTTAGGAGCGATGCAGAAAAATCATGAAGTACATTCCTTTTGGTGTTTTGCATTTGTCAAATCAGGCGGCCAAGATAATCTAAGATCTTTTAACATGAAATGAGAAGCGTTGCCCCTTGACCATAAGAGGGTTACAGGGTGACCACAAATATAGGAGCAGGATAATTTTAATTTTCTGAACGCAAAGCAAGTAAAATTGAAAACATCAACAAAAGATAATTCAGTAAGCAGCTGTCTAGGACTTGCCAGATTAAGTGATGGTCAATAACCATCGAAGTTTTAAGGATTAAGTGATGGTCAATAACCATCGAAGTGATGGTCAATAACCATCGGATTAAGTGATGGTCAATGAACATCGAAGTTTGTTTTGCCGTATCACGCACAACGGCGTAAAAAACGGACACTGTCGTGACCACCAATTAGGAAAGATGGTCGGTCGCAACTTTAATCTTCATGAACGTTCTTAAATTCTAAAACGATGAATACATAACTAAAGTCTCTATCAGACATGACATTTTTATATCATTATTGTATATACGTGTATCGATGGCGATTTAAAGGATTGCAGTTGCCTAGTGGTTATCCCGTCGAACTCCACATCAAGACGTCGTAGTTTCGATCACCACTGAAACCGGATTATGTCATTGAACATTAACTTCCAATGATTGATACTGGTTAGAATACCCTAGAAGCGATGTCTCTGTCCAGACATGACTGAAGAAACGTTGACTAGGACGTTTAACCAGAAACTGTCAAACTGACAATTTTCTGCACAGACCACGTAACCAACTCTTTGACGCCACTTTAAACACCGGAATAAGTGACGTTACTAGGAAGGAACGATGTCGTCATGTGACTGAATTTTCACGATAATATCAAATTCGCACCAAAATATCTTTGGGGGTATTAAACCTTATTCAAAATTTGCATTTGGTGACGTATATCATCACGGTCGGATTAAGTGATGGTTAATAACCATCGAAGTTTGTTTTACCGTATCACGCACAGCGGCGTAAAAAGGAAATGAGCCTTCTCAGGAGAAAACCAACAATGTTGTTTCCGATCAGGTGCGACACAAATCAGGCTGTAGTCACAGAAAAGAGCTAGAAGCGGGAAATTTCGGATTTAAGAAGAACAACTGTACTATCCGTCGAGCTAAAACAAAGTCACTGATCAGTTCGCATATGCAGATTGTTTGTTTTCTCATGAGGCGGCTCAAATGTGGCTTTGAATTTGCTTATCGGGTTATCTTTTACGCCTAAATTTTTGACGACATTAAGCCTCTTCAAACAAAACACTTTGAATACAAAGCTAATCATTTAAGCAGAAAGGCATTTGCTGTGATTGTATTAAAGTTCTTTTCTTGTCTTCACCTGAACAAGGGTAATTAGCGATTTCGAACCAGCTGGCTCCTCGTAACATATCTCGTCAATATCAAAATGTAAATTCTATCATTAGACATGCTACTGGGCAGAGATCAGCAAAGCCCTAGGCATAGTTTCCCTTTTTGTTAAGAGCTTCTAAAGCTGAATATAAACCTTCAGTAAACACATACTCTCTCTCTCTCTCTCTCTCTCTCTCTCTCTCTCTCTCTCACACACACACACACACACACACACACACACACAAGCCCGCGTGCACGCACGTATGCACACACGAAAACACGCATGCCTATACGCACGCACGCAGGTCTGCGAACACGCAGATGCAAACACCCACATTGCTCCCAAAGAGTTGGCACAACTTATTTTCCCTGGAATAATAACATGACCTTAGTCAATTAATTTATTTTGCGCTCACACACACACATGCACGCACACTAAAATTTACGCAACTAATTGTAACGATATCCAGTCTCCGTATCAAACATCAAATCCAGGTGTAAATCTGACCATATCTCCTAAAATAGATTTTATCTGTGTGCATCTAAAAATAGAGCTCAATGAGTGTATTTAGGTAGTTTGTTTAATCAATACGACATCGCCTTTCAGCGATTGATAAAACCACAGAGTTTGCCCACACAATAGAAAACAGCTGTATTGCCTTTTTCATCAAAACAACTTGCCATAGATGGCCAACTTTTCTAATATCTTAGGCTTTGCATTGAAAGCCATGATTTGCTTTTGACATAATCAGAAATTGAGAAATCTCTTACAAGATCATAAAAAAAGAGTTGCTACGCAAGAAAACCGAGCTTGGGATTTCGGACCAGGCCCTGAGGTTATAAAACTTTTTTCATGCTCAGCTCAGCTGAGACTAAAATTTATCCTGCTCATAAATGTTAAAATGCCAACAATTGATGGCATTTTAACATTTATTAGCAGGATAAATTACAGATTTTGATGATCTAAACCAGAAATTTCAATTTATTTGGGCTACTTTGGTATTTATGGGCAGGACAAATTTTAGTCTCAGCTGAGCTGAGCATGAAAAAAGTTTTATAACCTCAGGTCTGACACAAACAAGCCCGTACAGTTACAGGAACAGTCACAGGAACAGGCTAGAAGCTTGAAAATTTGGATATAAGTAGAAGAGGAGGTGTACTATCTGTGTAGCGAAACCAAAGGCACTGATCAGCTGTGCAGTTATTGCACAGCTGATCTGCGTCTTCGTTTTCGCATAGTTAAAAATCTGGTTTTCTCATAAAGGGGCTCAAATTGTGATTTTCGGATATTTTTTTCGTACATGTACCTCTCTTTGACTCTACCGGTATATGTTTTGTGCATCTGTTACCATCACCTTTACCAAGGTTTTATGTTTTCATGCTTTTAATATCACCTTTGTGAACAAAAGCAAAAAACATTTTAGTTTTACAGTATACTGTCATTTAAAAAGACCATATACATGTAGGTTAAGCACTTTATTTTACAAGGGTAGCAACATATGAGCCCCATCGTGAGAAAACCAACAATCTGCATATGCGAAAACAAAGACACAGATCAGCTTCGCAGCTACTGCACAGCTGATCAGCGCCTTTTTTTCGCAACTCGGATAGTACAATCCCTCTTCTTCTTAATTAAATCCAAAGTCTCAAGCTTCTATCCATCTTCTGTGCTGCTTGTACAGCTTGGTTTGTGTCGGACCTGCATGGAAACCACATTGTTGGTTTTCTCACGTCACAGCTCATATGTTGTGCAACTCATCTTTTATGAAGCCTCAAACAAATATGGAAGTATATACACATAAATAATACTCCAGTCATTTGTAACCATGCCTCCCCCTCCCCCCCCCCCCCTTACAGGACATAGCAGATTAGGGTATTATTATGACTTTTCAGTTTAAGTGCCCCACTATAAGCCCCATCCCCAGGGGACAAACAGGAGGTCAAAACTATGTACTTTGCCCTGCCTTTCGTAGTAGAAAATCTTAATGTCAAAACTCCTTCCTTTACCCTGAACTGTTTGGACAGTCAAAATGTAATTGCCTCACACTCAAGCCTTGCATACCCAACCCTTCCCCATTGGTTGGGCCATTGTTACAATTGACTGGTGCTAATAACAATAAGCAGGATTAAAATGAAATCAGATAATAAAAAAACAACATGAGAATGTGCAAATTAATGAATTGTCTAAAGTGTCTTCCCTAGACTCTGATATTGTTTTTTTGCAGATATTTGCTACGATTCAAATGTAGACAAAATATTTTCTCAGCTCAATTGACTCCTCCGCCAGCAAGGTATAACCACGCCCACCCCTATTTCCTTAGACAAACATTGTGTTTTGCACCTATATTTACCTGTAAAAAGCATGTGTTGGTTTGTTTGTCTAACCCCTTGTTGTCTAACAGTCATTGACCATTAGCTAATGTGCTGATTTGAATGGTCAATTTAAAAATGAATACTAATGATGGGTGGTTTGACGGAGGACTCAATTGTGCATTTAGTATGTCGCAAAATGTAAAAAATATCCATTTTCATGATCATTGATTCCCTTCCTTGCCAATGTAAAATCCTTATTCAAATTAAAACTTTATCTGTGGACTGATTTTCAAAATATTTGCGGGTCCTACTAGACATTTCCAACTTAGTCTGAGATACGATATACGGTAGACGAGAAACTTTAATCGATTTCTAGGGGGTATCTCAAGGCTGTCCAACTTAGTTGGAGAAATCCCTATATTTCTACTACCTTACACGATCAAAGGTGTTTGATAACTTTCGTACCATGTTTTATAAGTTTTTCTGAAGGTGTCTGAAGTTTTTCAATTTAAAAAATCGTACACAGATCTTATTTAAATCTTGTGCATCGATCACATGCATGCTAAGGCCATGGTATGTTTTTGATTCGTTGCAAGAAACAGACGTCAGGTGAAGCAATTATGATTGCCTAACCAATGCTGCTTCTTAGACACCGACTGCCTAGTGGTGATGGTGGTCGTGGGGGAGCCACAGCAGTTCTCGATGTTTGGTTGGAAAATGCCTTGTGAAACCGTCGTGCCTGGAAGGTGACAACCACACCATTGAAATATGCCGATGCAGGATTGAACATTTTGATAGGTTTTTCAATTATCGACATTTTACTGGTGTTGCCAAAGGGATTCGATCCCTATGTAGGTAATCAGAAGTTTACGACGCTACTGATCGAATGAGCTATCCGGAGACACAAATGTTAACATTTTTTTCTCAGTGCGGCGGTCATATACTAGTCATATATGCGTAGACAATGATATTCTGACACTAATGGAGTTAACACAAATGAGTAAAGTTGCATCGAAACTTTTAGAATTTTAGTGACAACTTTTATTCGCTCAATCATTCTTGGTTATCCAGTTCGCAGAACAGTCAGCGGCGGAGCTCAACGAAGCAAGAACAACAACAATGGCTTTATCAGAGATTTACCGAAAACGATAAAAATTGGAGTCAATTTATTTTTATTTCATCTTGAAATAAGTAAAACAATATATTCCAACACAACTCACCGGAAAAAAAGTCTCGGGAAAAAGTCAGGGAAATAAAGTCACGAAAAAATTCACTGAAAACGTTTTTCCATGACTTTTTTCCAGTGACTTGTTTTCCTACATTCATTTAGTCAATGGCTAAAAATGATTATCGAACAATTTACTCAAGCAAATTAGCATAATGTTATTTTGTACCCTTTCTACGTCATCCTATATTTTTTGACGTTAACCGTCTCATCAGACAGTTCAATGTTGACTTTCTAAGTCTGCATTATATCGTTGTAATGCATAACAAACGGACTTGTAATGATGTATGTAAGTTTTTGAATTGTACAGGCTTTTTACAGATTTCCGCAGTGCAATAGCGGAAAGCTTAAAATTATAGACGGTTTCAGCAACTTTTATTCCGTTTATTATGTATTCGAATTGTAATAGATTAGCTCGGGGTGGGGGGGGGGGGGGTTGGGGGGGGCGGGGGGGGGGGGACGAGTAATCATACACTGTTTGTCTGCCAGTTGTAGGCATGCACATTGCTCGCGCTCCGCGCTCGTGATTTGACCTTTCTTACAACTGACCTCAAAACAGTGAATGGTTACTCCAAAGATTACTGCTCTGCAGAGCTGAACTATTTCTTTAACGACCCAAGTAGATCAAAACAACTAAATCTAATAGCTATTGCTATCTATTTCTCTTTGTCCGGATGGACGGGGTCCGATTTATAGCCGCTCAGCTGAGCCACTCTCGCGAGATCTGACGAGACAAAGTTCTGAAGCGCTACCTGGCGGCAACAATGCATCTGAGTCGTGATACTGAGTGTGACCTTAAAGTACAACCATGCTCCATCGTGCATGTCGTGAAACATAGAGAAAGCGCCAGAAGCGTAGTCGAAACGCCTTGATCGTAGTAGAAACGTACTGGTAGCGCCTTGAACGCCACCCAAATTTGAAAGATTTTAACCTGCTCAAAAATTTAAAACTTTTACTTAGAGAGAACGCCGTGGCCTCAAAATGCAGTGGAAGCGTAGTAAAAGCGTAGTAAGAACGGTATAAGCGTAGCAGTATCGTAGCCGTAGCGTGCATAGTGTAGAAGAAGCGTATCAGCATCGCAATAAAAGCATAGCGATATTTGTCCGCGATTCCAGTACGCTTCACCTACGCTTTGGGCGCTCCATCTACGCTCTGTACGTCTTTGTCACGCTACTCACGCGTTCACTACGATTCCACCAAACCAACGCGCTTCTTCAACGCTTCCAGGACGTTCTTGGCGTTTTGACTATATTACCACTACGCTTCCACTACGCTCTTGGCGTCTTGACTGCGTTACCACTACGCTCCTACTACGCTCTTGCCGCTGCGTTCATGGTGATTTACAGCACGCACGTGCCAACCAGAGTATAAATACGTCACCTGTTTTAGTATTGTCTTCATTGTTAAATGTTATGTAAGCAATCCACATCAAAGAAAATGCCACCTCGAAAGGGGAGAAAAGCAAACGCTACTAGTACTGCACACAGCCTCCGAAAGCCTCAAATGGTTGTTTATTATCGCAATCTGCAATACAGCCACTGGCACCGTACGGTTCATCTTCTTTGAAGACTAGTTGTCAAACGCTGAAAAAGATCTTAACTTGTTGAGTTTTCATGGGCAAAACGCAACAGAAACGCGGTGCCTTAGCTTCAAATGTAGAAAGGACGCAGCAGGAACGTAGTAAGGGTAGGCAAAGCGTAGTCAAAGCGTAGACAGAAATCTCTTGACGTCGTGGAAGCGCAGCTGATGTGGCTTGGGGGTTCCTAAAGCGCCGTAGAAGCGCTGTAGTAGCGCGACAAGAACGTCGCTAGCGTAGTGAGAACGTAGTCGAAGCGTACTAGAAGCGTACTAAATGGGGGTAGACAGCACGGTGCATCAATAAGCGATTTACCGATAGATTCCGTGTAAAAACATGAACATGTTCTTCACCTATTAGCTTACATGTAGTCCTTGACAATGTCCCTCAAAAAAATTATCCGAACTACCATTTCAAACTCCCATATCAATATCGGATTAAGTTGGAAATGTCTACTAGGACAAACTAAGATCAAGATTTTTAGCTCACCTGAGCCGAAGGCTCACAGGTGAGCTTATAGGATAGGCAGGCATCCGGTGTCCATCTGTCATCTGTCATCGTCGTCCACCATTATATTCTGAAAAAAATTGGACCCCAGGGGCTCATATGCCCCCACCCCAGGGCAATATACAATATTCAAACATCTTCTCCTCTGAAACCGCTTGGCCAATCAAAGCCAAATTTTATATGAAGCATCTATAGGATGGGGGAACCAATGTTTATATAAATAATCCAGGTCACATGACCAAGATGGCCGCCATGCCCATATATGGTAAAAACCCTACAAAAATCATCTTCAGATTCGGTGAACTAAAATCAACAAAACTCGGCATGATATATGGTAAAAAAACTTCAAAATCTCCTCTGGAACCGGTGGACAGATTTCAACGAAACTTGCCATTTAGCCTCAATGGCTAAAGTACTACAACGTATATATAAATCGTGACCCTGTGATGACCTTGGCCTAGTTTAGCCTGGGTTGCATTTGAATGGGGAAAACTGTTAAAATGCCTTTTAAAGGAAAAATCTTGCAGGAAAAAGGCAATGGGACTGAATATTGATGGTTCTTAAAAAAGTGGACCCCAGGGGCTCATCTGCCCCCACACCAGGGCAATATACATGTATATTACTATAATGTTGAAACATCTCCTCTGGAACCGCTTGGCCAATCTAAGCCAAATTTTATGTAAAGCATCTGAAGGAAGGGGGATCCAATGTATATATATAAACAATTTAGGTCACATGACCAAGATGTCCACCATACCCATATATGGTAAAAACCCTACAAAAAACTTCTTCAGAACCGGTGAACCAATTTCAACCAAACTTGGCATGAAGCATTGATGCCTAAAGTACTACACTGTGTATATAAATCATGACCTGTGATGACCTTGACCTGTTTTAAAGCAAGGTCAACATGGGTCGCCTGGGTCGCCTATGCATTTGAATAGGGAGAACTGTTAACATGTCATTTGAAGGGAAATTGGCAAATGGACAGAATATTGATTATTCTGAAATGGGCTTCATCTGCCCCTGCACTGGGGCTCAAGACCATAATATTCAAACATGTTTATTATGCCCCCAACTTTGAAAAAGTTGGTAGGGCATATTGCTTTGGGCTTGTCCGTGTGTCCGTGTATCCGTGTGTCCGCACCACTTTTTTCTTAACTTTTAAACGGTGGATGCTAGTGTCTTGACATTTCATATATGGATTCCTCATGAAAAAAAAGATGAACCGTATTTTTTTTCTTTTCTGAGTTATGCCCCCTTTCTGAATTATCTCCCTTTGAAAAAAAATCTTTAAAATCTTGTGTGCAAGATATCTCAAAAAGTATTTGAGCTAGTGCTTTCATATTTGGTATGCTGATTGGGGCCAAGGAGTAGATCACCTGATTAACTTTTGAGAACTTTTTGTCAAATTTTGACAAAATTACGGAATTTTGAAAATTTATCAATTTTACCACTTTCGGATGAAATTTGTAACTTTTAAACAGTGGATGCTAGTGTCTTGAAATTTCATATATGGATTCCTCATGAAAAAAAAGATGACCCGTATTTTTTTTCTTTTCTGAGTTATGCCCCGTTTCTGAATTATCTCCCTTTGAAAAAAAATCTTGTGTGCAAGATATCTCAAAAAGTATTTGAGCTAGTGCTTTCATATTTGGTATGCTGATTGGGGCCAAGGAGTAGATCACCTGATTAACTTTTGAGAACTTTTTGTCAAATTTTGACAGAATTATGGAATTTTGAAAATTTATCAATTTTACCACTTTCGGATGAAATTTGAAACTTTTAAACAGTGGATGCTAGTGTCTTGAAATTTCATATATGGATTCCTCATGAAAAAAAAGATGACCCGTATTTTTTTTTTCTTTTCTGAGTTATGCCCCCTTTCTGAATTATCTTCCTTTGAAAAAAATCTTGAAAATCTTGTGTGCAAGATATCTCAAAAAGTATTTGAGCTAGTGCTTTCATATTTGGTGTGCTGATTGGGGCCAAGGAGTAGATCACCTGGTTAACTTTTGAGAACTTTTTGTCAAATTTTGACAAAATTACGGAATTTTGAAAATTTATCAATTTTACCACTTTCGGATTTAAGTGTGCATCTGTTATCACTGTTAGTCCTCAAGTTTGCTATTTGTGCCCAGGTCAACTCTGTTTGCTTACATGATTTTCAAAAATAATGAAAAAACTGTTCCAGGTTAGTGGCAAGCATACAGTTGGGGGCATAGTGTTTTACAAACACTTATTTCTAGTTGGTATTTGTAGCAGATCTCAGGTGAGCGTTTACAGGATCATTTGTCCTCTGGTATTTTTTTGTTTGCTTATGCTTTACATTCCAGTCAACAGCTAATGGTCATGTTGGACGTTGCCTCCACTTTTTGGGACTTTTACCCAAAATTAGGATGTTATAACATCCAAAATGTGCTTCAGATATAACCACCCAAGTATGCCATTAAGGTGTATATGTGTGAATGGTTTGACTTGACTTTTCCTGTGCAGGCTCAGACCCGAGCTGTTAACCACTAATGAGATGGTCAGTCAGTAGTGAATAAGCTTTGCCTGTAATCTATTGTTTAGGCCCCCATGGGCTGGGGCCAGATTTTGATATCAAAAATATATTATTCTGTGAAAAAGCATTATCAGAGGCAGGGTTTTAAACTATAGTATTGTAAAACATACATTTTCATAGCAAACAAACTTAAAAGAAAGTAGATTTTTATATACGCTACTAAATATGAAATATTTTACATGTAACAGACAGTGTACAGAATTCATTGGCTGAAAACATTTGAGCTGCATTATGACTTGGACCTAAAAAACCCTGACTTCAGTGACTTGACACTCACAAAAATACAGAATGTCTTTTGGGGACAAATAAGTTTGTAATGAGTTGTTATTTCACTTATTTAACATCTTTGGTAAAAATGATTATAAACACTAAAATATCCTCTCAGTGTTTTCTTAGCAAAACTTCTGCATTTAACTACCTTTGTGTCTGTCTTTTTCACAGATAAAATGGATATTGTCTTCACTGCAATCATTATCATTTAATTTGCCGGTCCAGTCACCCTTTTGGTCCGGTCTTGGACCATACATATGAAGACAATCTTCTTTTCCTTCTCTATCATTTGGCTCACCTGGGAAGAAAAATTCCTTAGGTACAGTTTTTTTACTTGTTTGCCACACAAAAGTGCCTTCTGTTTCTTTATCAGTACTTCCAACCAAGACAATGACATAATTCTTATCTAGGAATGTTCGAACAAGAAAATCTCTTTCCCCAGTATCATCTATTTCAACGAGATGACCTCCTTCGGTATTGCAAAATTCTTGCGCTTTAGCCCAAGTCTTTCCCTTGGAACTATATAAATAGCAACTGAAACCGTACGTTACCCATGGTTCTTCACATGGTTCTAAAGTTGGTAAAGAAAGGTTAAGCCTTTCAAATTTTCTTTGCTTTATTGAAGTCATTGCGTCAAATAGATATTGTTCCATTGATTTTAGATATTGTTTGGTTGTTTCAAGTTTATCATTTAAAGCTTGAATTTCTAGCTTATTTTCTTCCAACTTTGCCTCACAGTTATCATTTAAAGCTTGAATTTCTAGCTTATTTTCTTCCAACTTTGCCTCACAATTATCTGTGTTTATTGTTATGTTTTGCAGCCAACTTTGCATCTCTGCAATGTCATCACCAGTTATTGATTCAAGTTCATTCAACTTCTTTTCCAGAGCTTGTTTCAATCCTATTTCCATGTTTTCCAGCCATATTTTCATCTCAGCAATGTCATCGCTTGTCATTGCTTTCAGCTCCTTTTGACTGGTTAGTATTTCATTTAGCATTTTACGACTGAACCCCTTCTCATTTTTCAGCCCAGTTTGTGCATACACAATCAGCTCTTCAACATCATCTTTGAGTTCTTTCACTTCAGACACTTTCACTAGCCCAATATTTGTTAAGTCAGACTTTATCTCATCCACTTCATTTTGTAACTTGTTTGTTTTCCTTTTTATTAGTTTCTTTAATTCCTTTTCCAGATCACGTTTGTCCCTAGAGCTGCATTCAGTTTGGTGCAGCAATAGTAATAAGTTTATGAATATCCATTTTATGAATTTAAATATCTGCATGATGACAAGTATAAATGTTTCTTTATATGTATTACATACTTCTTGCTTTTAATAATGTTCGGAACCACTTGGTTGTTTTGAGACTTATGGAATTTTGTTTCAAATACTTAGGCTTTTATAGTCTTTTAACAACTTATTATTATAAGTATTACATCCCTTACGTGCCAGTCATGTGTTAGTCATAAATGCCTTTAACCTTAACAAGACTGACATCCTGTTTAGGAGAACAAGGAAGTAAAGCAAACATTGTAGTTTCAAGAGTACTGAAGCAGTACTGAATAAGGCCAAAAGATATTCTCATAATCTACACATAAATGCTCCAGTCAACAGAATACAGTAAAATGTCTTTTGTGTTTATGCCAGGTAAATTTTCAAAGTTCATCAAGTGGCCTTAATGGATGCTTGACCATCATTTATGCATACACATTGAATTAGATGTAATTTTTTATACCTAAAAATAGAAAGTTCCTTTTTTTCAGTACTCTGCATTTTTAGCTCACCTGAGCCGAAGGCTCACATGTGAGCTTATAGTATACCCATGCTCCGTCGTCCGTTGTCGTAGTCGTAGTCGTCGTCGTCGTCGTCGTTGTTCACACTTTTCAAACATCTTCTCCTCTGAAACCGCTTGGCCAATCAAAGCCAAACTTCATGTGGAGCATCCTTAGGAAGGGGGAACGAAAGTTTGTATAAATGGTCCAGGTCACATGACCAAGATGGCCGCCATAGCTATAAATAGCAAAAACCTTTAAAAATCTTCTTCTCCAGAACCAGAAGGCCTATGATTTGAAACTTGGCATGAAGCATCAAGCACTGAACCTCTACAAAGTTTGTATAAATCATGACCCTGGGATGACCTTGACCTAGTTTACGGCAAGGTCAATATAGGTCACCCATGCAATTGAATGGGGAAAATTGTTAAAATATGATGTAAGGGGCAAAACTTGCAGGTAATGGACAGAATATTTATGTTTATGAAAAAATTTTGTCCCCAGGGTGTTGTCTGCCCCTGCCCCGGGGCTATATATGTTTGTATATGACCATAATATTCAAACATCTTCTCCTCTGAAACTGCTTGGCCAATCAAAGCCAAACTTTATATGGAGCATCGTTAGGAATGGGGCAATGAAAGTTTGTATAAATGGTTAAGGTCACATGACCAAGATGGCTGCCATGTCTATAAATAGCAAAAACCTTTAAAAATCTTCTTCTCCAGAACCAGAAGGCCTATGATTTTGAAACTTGGCATGAAGCATCAGGCACTGGAGCTCTACAAAGTTTGTATAAATCATTGACCCTGGGATGACCTTGACCTATTTTACGGCAAGGTCAATATAGGTTGCCCATGCATTTGAATGGGGAAAATTGTTAAAATATGATTTGTGGGGCAAAACTTGCAGGAAATGGGCAGATGGACAGAATATTTATGTTTATGAAAAAATTTTGTCCCTAGGGGGTAGTCTGCCCCCGCCCCGGGGCTATATACATGTATATGACCATAATATTCAAACATCTTCTTCTCTGAAACTGCTTGGCCTATCAAAGCCAAACTTTATATGGAGCATCATTAGGAAGGGGCAATGAAAGTTTGTATGAATGGTCAAGGTCACATGACCAAGATGGCTGCCATGACTATAAATAGCAAAAACCTTCAAAAATCTTCTTCTCCAGAACCAGAAGGCCTATGATTTTGAAATTTGGCATGAAGCATCGGGCAATGGAGCTCTACAAAGTTTGTATAAATTATGACCTTGGGATGACCTTGACTTATTTTAAGGCAAGGTCAACATAGGTTGCAGATGCATTTGAATGGGGAAAATTGTTAAAATACAATTTGAGGGGCAACACTTGCAGGAAATGGGCAAATAGACAGAATATTTATGTTTATGAAAAAAAATGTCCCTAGGGGGTTGTCTGTCCCTGCCCCATGGCTATATACATGTACATGACCATAATATACACACATCATCTGCGCCAATCAAAGCCAAACTTTATGTTGATATTGTTAGGAAGGGGCAATGAAAATTTATATAAATAGTCAAGGTCACATGGCCAAGATGGCTGCCATGGCTATAAATAGCAAAAACCTTTAAAAATCTTCGTCTCCAGAACCAGAAGGCCTATGACTTTGAAACTTGGCATGAAGCATCAGGCAATGGAGCTCTACAAAATTTATATAAATCATGACCCTTGGATGACCTTGACCTATTTTATGGCAAGGTCAACTTGGGTCGCCCATGCATTTGAATGGGGAATATTGTTAAAATGTCATTTGAAGGCAAAACTTGCAGTAAATTGGCAAATGGACTGTAGAAGTTTTATGATTTGAAAAAATTAACTCCAGTGGTTGCTCTGACCCGGCCCTGGGGTTATATACATGTATACATGTATTACCATTCTAGTCAAACAAGTTTATTGGTATATATCGCGGTGAGCGTTTACAGGACCATTGGTCCTCTGGTGTTCATATTAATACAAAAAATACGAACAACTATTAATCTTTTTTTTGTATTTATTATATGATTTTTGAATATGATCTATTTGAAAAATGAGACTTTGCTGCATGTAATTTATCTATAGCATCTTTTATCTGTAGACTGTGGACAACCAGACATGGCAGACAGAGTGTTTGCAAAGACTGAAAAGGTTTGTTTTTTATTTACATTGTATTTTATGTCTCCTCAACAAAAGGTGGGGGACATATTGTTTTTGGTGTGGATCCTGTCGGTTTTCATGTCGGCGTTATATCTTCTGAACTAATGGATTGATTTTAGCTAAACTTGCACTGAAACATTGTTGTTGGGAAAAGACATAGAGTTTATCAGATTTTTGTGACCTTGAACTTATTTTCAAGGTCACAAGCCAATGAAGACTTAGAATTAGCATTTCCAGCACCATATCCTCTGCACAAATGGATGGATTTTTATTAAACTAGCACAGAAGCATTTCTGGGAGGAGTCTCAGAGTTGATTAGATTTTGGTGACCTTGACCTTATTTTCAAGGTCACCAGCCCATGAAAACTGTATAAATGAACATTTCCAACACCATGTCTTCTGATCAAATGTGTGACAAATTTCTGTTTTAAAACCATAATTTCTGTACGATTTCCTAAAACCATCATATTTTGATATTCATGTAAAGGATTTGGATTTTTACCAAACTTGCACAGAAACATTGTTTGGAGGAGACTTAATTTATAAATTTAGTTTATAAATTTGGTGACCTTGACCTAATTTTTCAAGGTTGAGTTGATTAAATTTTGGTAACCTTGAAAATTAAGCATTTCGGACACCATATCTTCTGATCAAATGGATGGATTTTTACCAAACTTGCACTGAAACATTACTTTACGGTTGGGTGACATAGTTTTCCTCAGAAAACAATACTGTTTTAATTTATTGTAAGCAGATTGGAAATCTTCTATTCATTACAAAAACATGCCCATGCAATATACAGAGATTTTTAAAGTTGTAAAAAATGAAAAATTTCAGTAGAAATTTTTTGATATTTTTCTAATGTTTGCTCAAAACATAGATTGTGGGTACACGTTAGAACCGCCTCGGTGAGTACCCACTATCTATGTTTTGGAGCAAAAATAAGAAAAATAGGTATACCCCTGCAAACCCCAGTTTAACAATATAAAAGTGGGGTTTAAGGGGGTATTGATTGCACAGACATATTTTCCTGATGTGATTCTTATATATTGTACACATTTTTACAGTCTAGACCACGGTTGAAGTTCTGTTTAGCTTTGAGTTTATGCATCAACTGAGCATGAAGTTTTAACTGCTCCATAGTATGGATAGAAGCTAGAATCCAGGTTTCAACCGATTATTCCACTCATTACTGTAAAAATGCCAACCAGCAATATGCGCAGTTGAACTTAGCTTGGGAATGTTTTATACAGTGGACTGGGGATTATGTCATTATGGCATGATAGCTCAATTTTGTTTATTTGTCCTCAGAGTATAAACAGACTGCGAGACAGTGTAGTGGAGAAGACGACCAGTCAGCCTGGACTTTCCTCAGACATCCTAGAAAAACAGAAGACGGAAGTCGAGCAAGATATGTTTACTTTACTGTGTTACAAGGCCGAGGCTGTAAGTTCATTATGCTTTCCTTATACTGTATGAATTCTATTTGGCAAAGCATGCTCATGCAATATACAGAGATTTTTAAAGCTGTAAAAAATGAAAATATTCAGTAGAAAATAATTGCTGTTTTTCTTATCTTTGCTCAAAATATAGATTGTGGGTACATGTTAGAAGGGGGGTACACATTTCGCGGACATGTTTTCCTGATGGGGTTTTCTATTTTCGAATATTGGTGATTTCTTGAATTTGCAAGCAAGTACATGTACGGAGAACAGTGTTCTGTCTACATAGCTTGTACACCAGTAGAAAATATTCTGTTTACTTTGCTATGCACGTTACATCAACCTAACTCGATCGATCAATGTTTATTTTTAGCTGTAGTAAATTTTATATTGGCTGCGACACAGGTAAGATATTTTTAGATGCGTAGTTTCCCAGTATCCCGCTCGACCTTGAAATAAATATGTCAATATGTCAATAGGCTTCCGTAACCCTGTTTATAAATTGTCATATAACCATGATGAAAATAAGATTACTTTTTGATTTGATTTCGAGTTTAATGTCCCACCAACAGCTTAGGTCATATGGAGACGGGACGTCGGTTTATAGTTGGAGAAGCCCGGGATCGAACTTTATTCTGGACCCTGGTATTTAAAGGAAACACAGACCCAAATGCGACCATTGGCACGCCTTGTTTCCTAACTCGCATTCAAATATTAAGAATATACCAGTGGTATTTTGTCCGCAAAGGTGCTTTGTTTAACTGAGCACATACAAAAGCATCAGGAAAACGTGGCCGTTCTCGGCGAGGCGGTTCTAATGTATACCTACAATGTATGAAACACAAAACATGACTTTTAGGGTTTACAAAGCATCGGTTTTTTCCTCTACGAAGTGTATAGGTCGTATGCTGACCTCCGCGGCGTTCTTGTCTTTGTATAGCACCTGATTGTCAGTTTAGTTTTTCCCATCTCGGGTTGTTGGAGGGGGAATTTATTCTGATTTAGCTGTTTCCTGATCATTACCTCTTAATAATATGATATTCAAACTGATATTTGAAAACGGACGTGAACATCCCGACATTACAACAAAGCAAATATTCATTAACTGATAAAATCAACTGGACACAGGGTGCGTGGGGTTTAAACCAATTATGTATTTAGAAGTCATGATACAATGTTGATGATGAAATTCCGTTTATGTTGCCTACTTAGATGTCAGACTGACACATGAAGGACAAATAAAGGTTTGGCATAGGAGGAGCATAGAGTAAAAGTTCAATACCAAGGAATGATTTCAAGCGCTTTCAATGTTAGTTTTCATTTGAGTTAGTGTTTCTTTTACGCAAATTTTGATATACATATACAAAACGCATGACAGTGTCAAAGAAGTTTGAAAGTATGTCTTCGTTTTCTATGGCTGTCGTGCGCTTTTTATGGCGAAATTCCACGATATAAAGTAGTCACACGTGAAAGCTTAAATCTGCATTGGTCTATGCAACTTCGTCTTAACACGCAATATGGGATAGTCTGAAACAGATGCTGTAGCATATTTGTGTGCACAAGCAGATGGTCGAACGTTACAATCGCATCATCTTGACACATATTCGTGACAAATCCATCGTTAATACGACAAATAAAAATTAAAACTGAGATCCTTTAAGAGCAGTGAAGATATTAATGAGAAAGGGGATGGGCCATACCGCGGTTTCGACTATTAAAGTCTCGTCAGTGACCCTTTAGATTTGGCAACATGGAGCCAAAGAGAATTACTGAAATTTTACAACTTTCAACATGGTAGTTGATACAAAGACTAGTATTATCTAAATGGGACCAAATATATTAAACATTGGTAAGAGAAGCTAGGTTTAGCACCAGGTCGGTACAGATACCATGGGAGCAAGTGTGCTGTCGACCGAGCCATTTGTAATACGCAAAAGGTTACTTTCGTGCGAGCATAACGATATGGGTTTCATGTTTCGGTATGTCGACAGCCGACTCACCTGAATTATACATACTCATTGTATGTCATTGTATGTCTGTCGATATACTTGTGTAAAACCTCGGATCCAATAAACATTATTTTGAATCTGATTCAATCCATATCTACACTGCTTGGTAATATCTGAAAATCATACCCGAGATTCATAAATGATTGATGCCGGAAAATTTAGATAACATGAATATCCACATTCCGAAACTAATTTCACAATATTTCCAAATTAACCCACCGACCTTGATGCGTTTAAACGAGTCACTTGGTTGATCTCAAACGAATAAAATGCATATGTCCATTATGATTTCATAAAACCTCGGGGTTTTCCCGTTTTTATTGTGATGTTTATATTGAAAACAGATGGACATGCAACTAACAATATCAGTCCATAAATCGGTCCATCGGACGATAAACTGGTTGATCTACACTTGTCTAAACAGATCTTATCTTATTCAATTTGAAACTTGATGACAAATACACTGGTCAATATCCATTGTTAAATAGTCATTCCTACAGGTATGTTTACAAATAGGCCTACTCAATAGTGATCTATCTCTGTCCTCTTCAGTAAGATTCTGTTGGTATCTTTTATTGGTGTTTTACGTCCCACCTAAACAGTACGATCATATTGAGACAGGAGTTCCGGGCGATTTGAGCACTATTAATTACACTTAGCATAGTTGTCACGAATATAAAACTATATAAGACATGAGCCTCGACCCCAGAGATTATTTTTGATATTATCTTAATATTTGTTTACCATGGTTATGATGGACATTCTAGTTGAAACTTGTCTTTATGCCTTTTAAAGTTATTCCCTTTTGAATTTCAAGAGGGAGAGAAATGATAATAAATAGTTGTATCTGTTAATTAAAAAGCCGACATGCCAGCGACAAATGAATCAGTGTAAAGATAAGTTGAAGGTTAGTTTTGTCAGACTGGTAATGGCTTAACATCCCAGTCAACAAATATCCATTTGTGTCGAGACGGAGACATAGCTGCAGGCGAGTTAATGAGTCTTGCTCAATGACACAACACGCCGCCGCATTTGGGGGTCTCGATACGGAGTCCGATGCTCTTCCCCCAGATCACCCTAAGACACTGTTTCACTACGCAAAACGTCTGTCAAGTTCTATGTGGTTTTACACGACAGCTGGGTTAAAATTTAAACTGTTTCTAGTCTATGTCTTCGTTTAACACAGCCGTTAACACAACAAATCGTTCGGTCAATTCGATTGGCTTTGGGGTTTAATGTCAGACAAATCTTCATGTTGTCTTACGGAAGTTCAGTTCCCCTCTTTCTAATACCATCAAGTATTTGAAAATAAAATCTGAAACATGACATCGCTGGGCGAGAAGTTGTCTACGGAAAAGCCTCATGTGCAATATGGTGTTCAGAAGCTGGGAGAGTCAATCACGAAAACATGTCCGCGTTAACCTTTTATATAGCAAAAATGGGATATGCATTAGATTGTGGGTCTCGGCGAGGCGGTTCTAACGTGGTTCGACATTCGATGTTTTTAGCAAAAATATTTAAAATCTGTATAACGCATGGGCAAGTTTTCGTAATGTGACACAGTTACTATATACTTATGTTGTTGGTGTGCATGAGCAAATGAGCCAACAAGCGGATGTCCTGACGGCAGAAATGTGCTAATATATGAGCCGCCTCATGGCCCTGGGAAAACCAACAATCCGCATAGGCGAAAACAAAGACGCAGATCAGCTTCGCGCGGTAACCGCGAAGCTTCAGCGCCTTTGTTTTCGCTGCTCGGATAGTACAATTCCTCTTCTACTCAAGTTAAATCCAAAATTTCAAGCTTCTGGCTATTTTCTGTGCTTGAACAGGCTGGTTAGTGTCAGACCTGTTCGAAAACCACATTGTTGGTTTTCCCACGAGGCGGCTCAATTATAACCACCAAGTAACAACTATGACTTTTATGTTTGGACAACGATGGCTGATCACACATGCTAAATATCTGATTACATTGTAAACGAAGCAAACTCAAGGTCATCAATCCAAAAATACTTCGTTGTCACTCTCTGGCTAAAAATAAATATAAGCGCGTATAAAGTATCAAGGTAATTTAAGGTCGATCGATAGTTAAACGACGACATCGAGGGTATATTGAAAGTAAACAGAATTATTTCCTCAGGCTTAGTAAGTCTTTTTAGTAAAAACTGAAATAGCAAGGCGATATATTTTAAGAATATTATTGAAAATTAAATTCTTGCAAACTTGTCCGAAACTACATCTACCAACATATTCAGTAAGCTGCATCATGGAAATGGGGGTGTGCTGTATTGTCTATTCAAATTTGCATTCTTGTTTTGCCTATGTTCTATTCACCTTACCCATTATATTGATTTTTTTTCTTTAGATTTTTTGTCTTTTAATAGTTTTCTTAGTAGTTTGCTCTAGGTCACAATAATATACATATTTACACACTTAAAATGTAACTTATCCTCGATGGGGTTGATAAACTACAAAAACAAAAATGATGCAAACTGTTTTTGTACAGCCAAGTTCTTAATTAGATTACAGACGGTGCTATTAAATTTGCGCACATTTTTCAAAAATTCGTTTGCGCACAGTTTTCATTTGCGTGCAGAAAATGCATACCATTTACGCACAAGTGTTACATTTGCGCACATTTTTGCACCTCTTCCTTGGCCAGCAGCTGGCAAGTTATTATATCAAGGGATGATGAATAGAATATCAGCACTGTTACCCCTGTTCACCAACCTGGAGCTGAAAGAGTTCGAACAGGTTTTCTACAGTCACTTAAAAGTTAGTTTTTAGTTTTAGTTAAAACATTTACAACGCTTTGTTTTGTTCATTTGCCATTATCACGCACTGTCTTTCTCCAGGTTTAAATTCACATATTCATCACAGGCTGTGCCTTGAAATCCATCAGTCTGACAAACTCCTGTCTGGTATTTTCCCCATGTCACATACTGTGCTCTTATACTGACAAGCTTCTCAATCATTTCTCTTTCCCATTTCGTTGCCGGGGCGTTGTAGTTCAGCTTCAGCATGGTCACATGGTACATACTGTCCATTTTTGACTAGGAAAGGTGTATAGCTTGGACTGGAAATGAGGGCTAGGCTTGTCTATACAGTCTTGTGAGCGCAAACATACCATTTACCTGAGAAAATCTGATGTGCGCAAAATGTAACATTTACTTCGGGAAATTGTGTGTGCAAATGAATACATTTACCTGCGAAAATTGTGTGCGCAAATGAACCACATTCTTTCAAAAATGTGCGCAAATGTGCTGCCACCTTACAGACGCTTATGTTGTATGTAGGAAAGGTTTAATGATCTTTCGTCGATGCTTGCTTAAACCGTCTTTGATATAAACAATTACTCCAATTTATCTGTTTTCTTAGGGTGTGTTGCAAAACAGGGGAGAGGAGTCATTAGAACTGGTTAGAACAGCTAAACAGTATCTACAAAAGTTTCCAAAAGAGGTATTTCAAAGCAGGCCCCGTGATTATATGAGCCTGTGCTTGAGAAAACCAACTATTTGGGTTTCTGACAAGGTCCAACACAAACTGGGCTGTACAGTCACAGAAGGTTAGAAGCTTGAAATTTTGGCTTTATGAAGAAGAGGAAATGTACAATCCGTGTAGCGAAAACAAAGGCGCTGATCAGCTTCGTAGTTACTGCGAAGCTGATCTGCATCTTTGTTTTCGCATATGTAGATTGTTGATTTTCTTGTGCAGCGGCTCATATATCTTTTTTCATGCTCAGTTCACCTGAGATTGACATTTATCCTGCTCATAAATGTTAAAATCCCAACAACTGTTACTTTCTTTGGTTATTAGAATAAAACCTGAAACTTCTACCAAATTCGGTTATTTCAATATAAATTTATTATATCAGCAGTTTCAATATCATGCTAACTGTGATGAGCCTGAAAAAAGTCTCATAACCTTAAAACCATGTTGGACAGCTAAATCTCAAAACTACAGTATTAGATACTATCTAAGGCTTGAATAGCAGATATATGGATTTGAATGTGAAGTTTTTGCAAGCTCAACTGCTCTTTACAGCGGCCCCCGTGGCCAAGAGGTTAAGAGCGCTGTTTCACTCGATCATCTCACCGCTGTGACTGGTGTGGGTTCGAGCCCCGCTCTGGCCACATGTGAGACAAGCCAAGTTCTGCTTGCGGGTGTGCCAGGTGGTTTTTCTTGGGGTTCTCCCATTTTCGCCCACCTACTGATTGGCCCGTCTCATATGAGCTGAAATAATGTTGAAAGGGACGAAAAACTGAATTAAAAAAAAAAGATAATCAACTGCTCTTTTATCATCCACAACATATAGCTTTAACTTAGTTTTAATGTCTTGTTATATATAAATTCCAATTGTTCCAGGGTTCATTTCTGTCCATGTTGTGCTACAACCTCGGGGTGGAACTGTACCAGAGGAAATTGTTCAGAGAATCCACCTCATGGCTCAGGGAGAGTTACGAATTAGGGAAAGACAGGCAGACTATTGGTCCAAAGAATCAGGTGGTATTTGAGCTGCGTCATGAGAAGCCGGATCTTTGCCTATGCGAAAAAACAAAGGCACAAAACTGCTTGGAAGTAACTGGGAAGCTGATCAGTGCCTTTGTTTTTGCTACATAGATAGTACAATTTCTCTTCTTCTTAAATCCGAAATTTCAAGATTCTAGCTTTAGCATCGCGGCTCATTTATGAAGGCTCATTATTCCAAGTGGATACTAAGCCTAATCTTCCTTTCCTAGAACAATAGAGAAACTTCTTTTAATCATAACAAAAACTTGCCCATGCAATATGCATAGATCTTTTGAGCTTTAAAAATTGAAAATTTTCAGCTGAAAAAAATTGATATTTTTCTAATTTTTGCTCAAAACAGCTGAGGCGGTTCTAACGAGTACCCAGAATCTATGTTTTGGAGCAAAAATAAGAAAAATAGATATACTCCTGCATACCTCAGTTTTGCTGTATAAAAGTGGGGAAGAAGGGGAATAATATTACATGGACATGTTTTCCTGATGATTAAGAGTGGATGACTTTTTAGCTTCCTTTCTTGGAAGTGCTAGAATAATAAGATCCTTGTTGTTTTGTTAAGTACTTGAAACGTACAAATGACTGACATTTACATCTGGGTACAAAAAAACAGCTTTAGGCTCATTATGTTTTTGACTCTGAAGTGATTTTTCTGCTAATTTCAAAGTGCTGAATCCTGTTTTTCAAAAGGATAACCAATTAACCACATTGCCTGACCTTGTATTTATGAGAATAGTGTTTTTTTTGTGTTTTTTTTTCCGGGGGGGGGGGGGGGGGGGGGGAGTGGGTTTTTTTTTTTTTTGTGGGGGGGTGGGTCAACACAGGGTCGGGAGACATATTGTTTTCTCCTGTGCGTCCGTCCGTCCGTCTGTCCGTCACAAATCGTGTCCGCTATATAACTTGAAAACCGTTAAAGATTTTTCAATGAAACTTGGTACACTTGTAAACCACGACAAGACGATGCATGCACAAGAACCATAACTCTAGCTTGAGTATTTTTGGAGTTATTTCCCTTTGATTATTTTCGATACAATTTCGTGTCCGCTGTATAACTTGAAAACCGTTATAGATTTTTCAATGAAACTTGGTACACTTGTAGACAACGAAGAGACGATGTGTCATGCTCAAGAACCATAACTCTGGCTTGAGTATATTTGCACAAGAACCATAACTCTAGCTTGAGTATTTTTGGAGTTATTTCCCTTTGATTATTTTCGATACAATTTCGTGTCCGCTGTATAACTTAAAAACCGTTAAAGATTTTTCAATGAAACTTGGTACACCTGTAAACCACGACAAGACGATGCATGCACAAGAACCATAACTCTGGCTTGAGTATATTTGGAGTTATTTCCCTTTGATTATTTTTGATACAATTTCGTGTCCGCTGTATAACTTGAAAACCGTTAAAGATTTTTCAATAAAACTTGGTACACTTATTGAGCATGATCAGACGATGTGTCATGCACAAGAACCATAACTCTGGCTTGAGTATTTTATGAGTTCTTTCCCTTTGATTATTTTCCATACAATTTCGTGTCTGCTTTATAACTCGAAAATCGTAAGAGTTATTTCAATGAAACTTGGTACACTTATAAAGCACGATGAGATAATGTGTCGTGCTAAGAACCATAACTCTTGCTTGCATATCTTTGGAGTAATTTCCCTTTGATTATTTTCCATACAATTTCGTGTCCACCCTATAACTTGAAAACCGTAAGAGAAATTTCAGTGAAACTTGGTACACTTATAAAGCACGATGAGACAATGTGTCATGCACAAGAATTATAACTCTTGCTTTCATATCTTTGGAGTTATTTCCCTTTGATTATTTTTCCATACAATTTCGTGTCCACTCTATAACTTGAAAACCATTAGAAATATTTCAATGAAATTTGGTACACTTATAAAGCACGATGAGATGATGTGTCATGCTAAAGAACCATAACTCTTGCTTGCATATCTTTGGAGTTATTTCCCTTTGATTATTTTTCATACAATTTTGTGTCTGCTCTATAACTAAAAAACCATTAGAGATTTTTCAATGAAACAGGGTACACTTATAAAGCATGATGCACAAGAATCATTACTCTTTGCTTTCATATCTTTGGAGTTATTTCCCTTTGATTATTTTCCATACAATTTCGTGCCCGCTCTATAACTTGAAAACCGTAAGAGATATTTCAATGAAACTTGGTACACTTATAAAACAGAATGACAGGATATGTGATGCACAAGAACTATAACTCTTGCTTGCATATTTTGGACATGCACGTAGAAAGGGGGGAGACATCAGTTTTCACATAGAAAACAAATTCTAGTTTTACTTGTAGTTGTCATTTGATTTTTAAGCTATCTTGTTTTTTCAAAGCTACCTTTATTTTACAAGGCTGATAAAGTTCATGATTATGAATGAATTGCAGCCTTTTTTACCTCGCCTGTACGAAAGTACAGGAAGAGCAATTGCAGGCAACCCGGCGTCAGTGTTAGAGATGGCATTCCTCAAATGTTATAGTTTTGGTTAAACTTTTTATAAGTCATATATATATCTCATGAACATGTCGGTGGATTAAGTTGATACTTGGCATGTTGGTAGATATTGGTCTGAAGTTTTATTCTGTACCATCACAACCCACCTTGGTGACCTTAAGGTCAAGGTCATGGACTAAGAAATTTTATGTTAAAAATGTTTTGGGTTAAAGTATATGAATATGTAGATGGATCAAGTTGATACTTTGCATGTTGGTAGATACATGTATTGGTCTAAAGTTTTATGCTGTACCACCTGAGAGACTTTGAGATCAAGGTCATGGGTCATAGATTTTTGTAGATTTGTTGGTAAAGCACAAGTCAGGCGAGCTATGCTGTCCTGCGACAGCTCTTATTATGGAACATAGGCAAACAGTGTAGCTCCAGGTGTGACACCATGGAATGTGGTATCCCATCTGGGGCTTTTCTGTTTGCTTATAGGAATTGAATCAAAAAATGAAATGAAAATTGAAATCTCTCTTGATTCTCCTTAAAATGAAAGTGGACTTGTCCAAATGATAACATTGGGAAAGTCCATGCATTATTAATGGGTTAATCTTTCTAAGGGGGGGGGGGGGGGGGGGGGGGGGGAGTGGGGTCAGTTTTTTTTTGTGGGGGGGTGGGTCAACACAGGGTCGGGAGACATATTGTTTTCTCCTGTGCGTCCGTCCGTCCGTCCGTCCGTCTGTCCGTCACAAATCGTGTCCGCTATATAACTTGAAAACCGTTAAAGATTTTTCAATGAAACTTGGTACACTTGTAAACCACGACAAGACGATGCATGCACAAGAACCATAACTCTAGCTTGAGTATTTTTGGAGTTATTTCCCTTTGATTATTTTCGATACAATTTCGTGTCCGCTGTATAACTTGAAAACCGTTATAGATTTTTCAATGAAACTTGGTACACTTGTAGACAACGAAGAGACGATGTGTCATGCTCAAGAACCATAACTCTGGCTTGAGTATATTTGCACAAGAACCATAACTCTAGCTTGAGTATTTTTGGAGTTATTTCCCTTTGATTATTTTCGATACAATTTCGTGTCCGCTGTATAACTTAAAAACCGTTAAAGATTTTTCAATGAAACTTGGTACACCTGTAAACCACGACAAGACGATGCATGCACAAGAACCATAACTCTGGCTTGAGTATATTTGGAGTTATTTCCCTTTGATTATTTTTGATACAATTTCGTGTCCGCTGTATAACTTGAAAACCGTTAAAGATTTTTCAATAAAACTTGGTACACTTATTGAGCATGATCAGACGATGTGTCATGCACAAGAACCATAACTCTGGCTTGAGTATTTTATGAGTTCTTTCCCTTTGATTATTTTCCATACAATTTCGTGTCTGCTTTATAACTCGAAAATCGTAAGAGTTATTTCAATGAAACTTGGTACACTTATAAAGCACGATGAGATAATGTGTCGTGCTAAGAACCATAACTCTTGCTTGCATATCTTTGGAGTAATTTCCCTTTGATTATTTTCCATACAATTTCGTGTCCACCCTATAACTTGAAAACCGTAAGAGAAATTTCAGTGAAACTTGGTACACTTATAAAGCACGATGAGACAATGTGTCATGCACAAGAATTATAACTCTTGCTTTCATATCTTTGGAGTTATTTCCCTTTGATTATTTTTCCATACAATTTCGTGTCCACTCTATAACTTGAAAACCATTAGAAATATTTCAATGAAATTTGGTACACTTATAAAGCACGATGAGATGATGTGTCATGCTAAAGAACCATAACTCTTGCTTGCATATCTTTGGAGTTATTTCCCTTTGATTATTTTTCATACAATTTTGTGTCTGCTCTATAACTAAAAAACCATTAGAGATTTTTCAATGAAACAGGGTACACTTATAAAGCATGATGCACAAGAATCATTACTCTTTGCTTTCATATCTTTGGAGTTATTTCCCTTTGATTATTTTCCATACAATTTCGTGCCCGCTCTATAACTTGAAAACCGTAAGAGATATTTCAATGAAACTTGGTACACTTATAAAACAGAATGACAGGATATGTGATGCACAAGAACTATAACTCTTGCTTGCATATTTTGGACATGCACGTAGAAAGGGGGGAGACATCAGTTTTCACATAGAAAACAAATTCTAGTTTTACTTGTAGTTGTCATTTGATTTTTAAGCTATCTTGTTTTTTCAAAGCTACCTTTATTTTACAAGGCTGATAAAGTTCATGATTATGAATGAATTGCAGCCTTTTTTACCTCGCCTGTACGAAAGTACAGGAAGAGCAATTGCAGGCAACCCGGCGTCAGTGTTAGAGATGGCATTCCTCAAATGTTATAGTTTTGGTTAAACTTTTTATAAGTCATATATATATCTCATGAACATGTCGGTGGATTAAGTTGATACTTGGCATGTTGGTAGATATTGGTCTGAAGTTTTATTCTGTACCATCACAACCCACCTTGGTGACCTTAAGGTCAAGGTCATGGACTAAGAAATTTTATGTTAAAAATGTTTTGGGTTAAAGTATATGAATATGTAGATGGATCAAGTTGATACTTTGCATGTTGGTAGATACATGTATTGGTCTAAAGTTTTATGCTGTACCACCTGAGAGACTTTGAGATCAAGGTCATGGGTCATAGATTTTTGTAGATTTGTTGGTAAAGCACAAGTCAGGCGAGCTATGCTGTCCTGTGACAGCTCTTATTATGGAACATGGGCAAACAGTGTAGCTCCAGGTGTGACACCATGGAATGTGGTATCCCATCTGGGGCTTTTCTGTTTGCTTATAGGAATTGAATCAAAAAATGAAATGAAAATTGAAATCTCTCTTGATTCTCCTTAAAATGAAAGTGGACTTGTCCAAATGATAACATTGGGAAAGTCCATGCATTATTAATGGGTTAATCTTTCTAAGGTCTTACGTTGTTTTCAGATTTTAAATTTGATTGTGTTATTTCCTGGTCTTTTTATTCTTTCTCAAAAGTATATTCTTGAAAATGATACAAAACCATAGTGATTGCTTGGATAGAAGAGGGTTTGGGTGCTCTGAAGTTCTAGACAGATAATTTTCCTGATTGGGATTTGCTGCCTGTTTTCACCACTGTTTTTGGCAGTACAGCCTGTCTTAATATATCACACCATTCTTATTTTTCATTTAAATGGCGTACAATTATTTCTCCTGTTGTCCTCTAGGAGCAATCTGGCCTCAAGGTTACCGGGTATAAACCTTTTTTTCATGCTCAGCTCAGCTTAGACTGAAAATTTATCCTACACATAAATGTTAAAATGCCAAGTCAGCTGGGGAATAATCCTCAAAAATGGAGTCATTCCCCTGATCGGGAGACATTACCATAGAAAATGTATTACGATTATTTTAATATGATGTGTAAAATATTTTGTCCCCCGATCGGGAAACAGAAAATGACCTCAATAAAATGCTTCTGTTTCAAGTTTATATCTTATGCTTGAAATTTGATCGAAAAACTATCACTGCTTTATAATAAAATCACCAACAACTCTTCCAAGTTTGAAATCTATAGACTATACTAGGGTATGTCGTGCATCTCTGTACTATTTGCAATGGTAGTACTTTTTGATGCTACAGATAAAATTCAACGAATGGGTTTTAATTTTTGTAGTAAATTTCACAGGACATTCTGAAAATATGACATTTTTCTCACTGTCCTTTGATGTGGAGAATGTCCCCCAAACCAGGGACATGTTTGTTTCCAAAACAGAAGACAGTCCCCCATGTTTTTCTCCAAAACAGGAGACAGTCCCCTGATTCATCGACATTTGATTGTTTTGAGATGTAGCTTTTTATCTCACTTGAATCAAAGGCACATAAATGGGCTTATAGGATATGCAGGTACCAGGTGTCGTCCTTCTGTCAACATTTTTTAAACCTAAAACAGAAACAGTCCCGTTTTGGAGATTGTCTCCATATTTGAGAATTATCCCCAGCTGCTGGTGGTAGAGGTTTAGGCTCCAAATTGAGAGGTCCTGGGTTCGATTCCCACTGGGGTCACTGTGTTGTGTCCTTGAGCAAGACTTACTTACTCCCTAGAGCACTGTTTAATACCCAGGAGGCGGTGGCTCTGTCCCGACATGTCTAAAAAGTTGTTGACTGAGACGTTTAACCTTTATACAAGCAAGCAAGAAAGCTTAAAGCACCAGGAAAAAGTTTTAATCATGTTTGTTAAATTTTTTAAAGCCCTCAACTGCCTTTGCATACATGAATGTTCCACTCTACTATGGTTTTAATGTGAAATGAGTTCTTTAATTGGTCAGTCCTACACTGTTTGATTATAAATCACCTCTCTGGTTGATTTAATGCTTTATGTTCTGACATGTCAACAGCTAAGGAACAGTCTGGACGGTATAGTCTGGTCTGGATCAGTACTGTTCATACAGACGTCATGTGAAAACCGGATTTTTTGCCTACGCGAAAATAAAGGCACAGATCAGCTTTGCAGTAACTGCACAGCTGATCAGCACCTTTGTTTTTGCAACACAGTACAATTCTTCTTCTTATTAAATCTGAAATTTCAAGCTTCTAGCATTTATAAGTGACTCTACAGGCCTGTTTGGAAATCTTGAAGACCCGACAAGACCATGAAAGTAAAGCAATTAAACCAACATCAATATTATTTTCAGACAAGAACTCTGAGACTACTGGCCAACATTTACTTAGAGTTAGGAGGGGAGGAGGATTTACAGAATGCCTTGAATGCTGTCAGTCTTGCCAACACGGTAATATACATATGACGCTTCGCATGAGAAAAACAACAATTTGGGTTTCCCACCAGGTCAGACACAAACCGGCCTGTACAGTCACAGAAGCAGGCTAGAAGCTTGAAATTTCGGAATTAAGTAGTAGAAGGATTGTACTATATGTGTAGCGAAAACAAAGGCGCTGATCAGCTGTGCAGTTACTGCGCAGCTGATCTGCGTCTTTGTTTTCGCATTTAATGCAGATTGTTGGTTTTCTTGTGCAGCAGCTCATATATAAAGAATTATGTCTCCCCCCGACAGGGTCGGGAGACATATTGTTTTTCCCCGTGCGTCCGTCCGTCCGTCCGTCCGTCTGTCTGTCTGTCCGTCACAAATCGTGTCCGCTCTATAACTTGAAAACCGTTAGAGATTTTTCAATGAAACTTGGTACACTTGTAAACCACAACGAGACGATGTGTCATGCACAAGAACCATAACTCTAGCTTGAGTATTTTTGGAGTTATTTCCCTTTGATTATTTTCGATACAATTTCGTGTCCGCTGTATAACTTGAAAACCGTTAAAGATTTATCAATGAAACTTGGTACACTTGTAAACCACGACGAGACGATGTGTCATGCACAAGAACCATAACTCTAGCTTGAGTATTTTTGGAGTTATTTCCCTTTGATTATTTTCGATACAATTTCGTGTCCGCTGTATAACTTGAAAACCGTTAAAGATTTTTCAATGAAACTTGGTGCACTTGTAAACCACGACGAGACGATGTGTCATGCATAAGAACCATAACTCTGGCTTGAGTATTTTTGGAGTTATTTCCCTTTGATTATTTTCGATACAATGTCGTGTCCGCTGTATAACTTGAAAACCATTAAAGATTTTTCAGTGAAACTTGATACACTTGTAAACCACGACGAGATGATGTGTCATGCACAAGAACCATAACTCTAGCTTGAGTATTTTTAGAGTTATTTCCCTTTGATTATTTTCGATACAATTTTGTGTCCGCTGTATAACTTGAAAACCGTTTAAGATTTTTCAATAAAACTTGGTACACTTATTAAGCATGATCAGACGATTCGTCATGCACAAGAACCATAACTCTGGCTTGAGTATTTAATGAGTTATTTCCCTTTGATTATTTTCCATACAATTTCGTGTCCGCCTTATAACTCGAAAACCGTAAGAGTTATTTCAATGAAACTTGGTACACTTATAAAGCACGATGAGATAATGTGTCGTGCTAAAGAACCATAACTCTTGCTTGCATATCTTTGGAGTAATTTCCCTTTGATTATTTTCCATACAATTTCGTGTCCACCCTATAACTTGAAAACCATAAGAGAAATTTCAGTGAAACTTGGTACACTTGAGCACGATGAGACAATGTCATGCACAAGAATTATAACTCTTGCTTTCATATCTTTGGAGTTATTTCCCTTTGATTATTTTTCCATACAATTTCATGTCCACTCTATAACTTGAAAACCGTAAGAAATATTTCAGTGAAACTTGGTACACTTATAAAGCATGATGAGTTGATGTGTCATGCTAAAGAACCATAACTCTTGCTTGCATATCTTTGGAGTTATTTCCCTTTGATTATTTTTCATACAATTTTGTGTCTGCTCTATAACTCAAAAACCATTAGAGATTTTTCAATGAAACATGGTACACTTATAAAGCATGATGAAACGATGGTTCATGCTTAAGAATCATTACTCTTGCTTTCATATCTTTGGAGTTATTTCCCTTTGATTATTTTCCATACAGTTTCGTGCCGGCTCTATAACTTGAAAACCGTAAGAGATATTTCAATGAAACTTGGTACACTTATAAAACAGAATGACAGGATATGTGATGCAGAAGAACTATAACTCTTGCTTGCATATTTTGGACATGCGCGTAGAAAGGGGGGAGACATCAGTTTTCACATAGAAAACAAATTCTAGTTTATTATCTGTTTTTGACACTCACTCACAGGATTGCACTATCTGTGTAGTGAAAACAAAGGCGCTGATCCTTAGTTTTCAGCTATGCATGTTGTTCAGTTGGTTACTTATTATAGACAGCTTGCAAAATATTCAATTTGGGGGCCATGACATGGCCGTGGTATATTGAAAATAGCATTATAACGAGGTGTGTTATAATGAGGTTGTAGTGTACATACATTTACATTGCATTGACAGTTTAGACTTAATCCCAAAATGTTTATTATGTGGAATAGGATTTGAGAGCACTTAGTAACAATGACTGAGAAAAAGTGCTTAGAAAACAACAAGGATATTATTGTTCTACAACTTCCAAGAAAGGAACATTAAAATTACATCCACTCTTAATTAAAGAAGATTTTCTATTCATTCTAGGAAAGGAAGTTTAGCCTCTGTATCCACTTCAACTTAAGAACTTTCCTCTTATGACTGAGAATTATCTGGAAAGCCCCTTTGTTCTTCTACTTGTTTTGTCTACTTCTCTGTCCTTATTAAATCTAGGACATATATTATATGTCTGATTCAACATTCTGAATGTTCATTTTACCAAAACTGAACAGGAATGTTTGAAAGCTTTGCTGTATACAAAATTAACAATTAAATGATAATGGTTATAACCTTGACATAATGTATCTCATATTTACAAAAGATTGTTCTATACATATACAAACACTCCTCATAGTACTGTTTAATAACTAAGAAGCAGTCTCTCTGTTTCGACATGACTGGAAAATTGTTGACACGGACGCTGAAGCACATCAAAAATATTTTTAGCTCACCTGAGCCAAAGGCTCAGAAGGTGAGCTTAATAAATGGCCATTCTCCGGCATCTGTCCGTCGTTAGTCCGTTTTCCATCCATCATCCACAATTTCAAAGATCTTCTCCTCTGAAACGGCTTGGCCAGTCAAAGCCAAACATCATGTGGAGCATCCTTAGGAAGGGGGAACGAAAGTTTATATAAATGGTCCAGATCACATGACCAAGATGTCCGCCATGGCTATTTTGAAACTTAGTATGAAGCATCAGGGATAGGAGCTCTATAAACTTTATTTAAATCATGACCCTGGGATGACCTTGACCTATTTTACCGCTTTGCCAATCAAAAATCTTCTTCTCCAGAACCAGTGGACCAATTTTGACAAAACTTGGCATGTAGCATTGTGGACTAGAGTACTACAATGTGTACATAAATTATGACCCTGTGATGACCTGGACCTATTTTATGGCAAAGTCAACATAGGTCACCCATGCATTTGAATGGCGAAAATTGTTAAAATGTCATTTGAAGGGAAAAACTTGAAAGAAATGGGCAAATGGACTGAAGATTAATGATTCTAAAAAAATTTGGTCCCCAGGGGTTGGTCTGCCCCCACCCCAGAGCAATATACATGTTTATTACCATGACATTCAAAGATCTTCTCCTGAAACTGCTAGGCCAACAAAAGCCAAATTTTACATGATACATCTATTAGAAAGGGGAAACCAATGTGTACATAAATAATCCAGGTCACATGACCAAGTTGGCCACCCTGCCATGGGCATATATGGTAAAAACCTTTCAAAAATCTTCTCTGGAACTGGTGGACTGATTTCAACAAAACTTGGCATGTAGCATCAGGGACTAGAGCACTACAATATGTACATAAATTATGACCCTGTGATGACCTTGACCTATTTTAAAGCAAGGTCAGATTAGGTCGCATATGCAGTAAACTGTTAAAATGCCATTGAAGGGAAAAGCTTCCAGGAAATGGGCAAATGGACAGAATATTTATGTTGACCCCAGCTGTCCCAGCCCTGGGTCTATGTACATGTATATGACCATAATTGTCAAACAAGTTTATTTTTATATATGCCAGTTCTAAATATAAATATATGATATAAATAGAGAATTTTTTGTGAAATGCTTGATATTTATTCTATTTAACAGGAGCATGCCCACCCTGCTGGACTATTTCTGCGACTTAAGATTCTGCTGATGAAGAAGGAACCTGATAGTACAATCAAAACAGGTAGGGTGCCCTTGTGGCCGAGAAGTTAAGAGTGCTGATTTCATTAATAAGCTTAATCTTTCAAGCATCTCATTGCTGTGTCTAGTGTGGGTTCGAGCACCTCACTGAGCACATGTGAGACAAATCCAGGTCTGCTTGCGGGTGTTCTAGATGTTTTATATTGGTTACCTCATATTGTCCCACCTACCGAAATAATCTTGAAAGAGGCGTAAAACTGAAAAAAAATATGGTATTGAAATGCCTCTATATAGAGGATTTAACATAAGTGTTGTGCACATTATTTAAGCAAACAGGTTAAAGAGACAAAAACAAGTACATATATCATTGCATAATTTTATATTCTTGCCAACACAGAACTTGATGTTGGTTTTTGTCTCCTGTCACTTTCAAACATAGAAAATCTTATGGCAGAAAATTGTATACATTTTAAACTTGTACTTTAAATCCATCTATCTAGCTTGTCAGCCAGCCATGATTTTTCAGCAAAAATTAAGACACAGTTCAGCTGTGTAGTAAGTGCACAGCCGATCACCAACTTTGTATTCACCACACAGATAGTACAATTCCTCTTCTTCTCATAAACAAAATTTCAAACTTCTAGCCTTCTTCTGTGAGTGTACAGGAAAATTTGTGTAGCACCTAGTGGGAAACCCTGGACCGATTTTTTTTCATCATGAATTGTCTGTTCACAAGAATGTTTCTATATTTGTCAGGTGCCAGTGAAATGCTGAAGATCCCTGATCTATCTGTGGACCTTTGTCTCCATGTGTTACAGACAGTCAACCACTACAATAGGTAAAGTAGAAACCCCTTTTTGGGGGGAGCTTGCATTTCAAAAACATGCCCATGCAATATAAAGACATTTTTTCAAGAAGCAAAAATTGAAAATTTCATTGGAAAATTTTCGATATTTTTAATATATTTGCTCAAAACACTCGGCGAGGCGGTTCTAACGTGTGCCCACAATGTATGTTTTGGAACACAAATAAGAAAAATAGGTATACGTATCCCTGTATACCCCAGTTTTACTAGCTAAAACTAGGGTATAAGGGGGTATATATTACACAGAAATGTTATCATTGGGTTTCAGTTGTAGATCTTAAGACTGAATAAAGAGGTGAGCCGCCTAGTGGGAAAACCAACAATCTGCATAGGCGAAAACAAAGGCACAGATCAGCTTCGCGGTAACCGCGAAGCTGATCAGCGCCTTTGTTTTCGCCACTCGGATAGTATAATTTCTCTTCTACTTAAATCCGAAATTTCAAGTTTCTAGCTCTTTTCTGTGCTTGTACAGGCCGGTTTGTGTGGGACCTGTTCGGAAACCACATTGTTGGTTTTCCCACGAGGTGGCTCAAATGTTATCATTGGGTTTAAGTTGTAGATCTTAAGACTGAATAAAGAGGTCTTGAGTTCTTCCTCCACTGGCACTGAGTTGTGTCTTTGAGCAAGACACATTACTATTTAGAACGGAAGAAGTGGTGGCTCTCAACGGACATGACCAAAAAGTTGCTGACTTGTGTGTAAAAACCACATTATTAACATAGAAAGAATTCTCTGTTGTTTTGCATTTGCCAAAATGGGCACAGATAAGCATATTTATTAGCTCACCTGAGCCGAAGGCTCACAAGGTGAGCTTATAGGATGGCCATGATCCGGCGTCCGTCCGTCGTCCGTCGTCCGTCGTCCGTCCGTCGTCGTCGTCCACAATTTCAAAGATCTTCTTCTCTGAAACCGCTTGGCCGATCTAGTTGAAATTTTATGTGGAGCCTCCTTGGGAAGGCGCATTTCAAGTTTGATCGCGAAATCCAGGTCACATGACCAAGATGGCCGCCACGCCCATATATGGTAAAAACCCTTCAAAAATCTTCTTCTCCAGAACCGGTGGGCTGATTTCCACGAAACTTGGTATGTAGCATCAGGGACTTCAGCCCATCATAGTTTGATAAAATGATGACCCTTGGATGACCTTGACCTATTTTACGGCAAGGTCAAATTTGGAAACATAGGCTTTTACATGGGAAAAAGTGAAAACTATGGATTTTTTGAAAACTATTGCAGCCTGAGGCCTGAAAAGTGGTAGATGCAAACAACTAATGGAGTAGATGAAGGTATGTGATTAATGTAGGTCAAGGTCATCTCTTGACCTTGGCCAGTCTGTCGTCCATTCACACTTTTCAAAGATCTTCTTCTCTGAAACTGCTGGGCCAATCGAAGTGAAATTTTATGTGGAGCATCCATGGGTAGGGGAGACGAAAGTTTGATTGCGAAATCCAGGTCACATGACCAAGATGGCTGCCACGCCCATATATGGTAAAAACCACTCAAAAATCTTCTTCTCCAGAACCGGCAGGCCGATTTTCATGAAACTTGGTATGTAGCATTTGGGACTCCAGCCCATCATAGTTTGATAAAATGATGACCCTAGGATGACCTTGACCTAATTTACTGCAAGATCAATTTTGGAAACATAGGCTTTAACATGGGAAAAAGTGAAAACTATGGATTTTTTGAAAACTATTGCAGCCTGATGCCTGAAAAGTGGTAGATGCAAACAACTAATGGAGTAGATGAAGGTATGTGATTAATGTAGGTCAAGGTCATCTCTTGACCTTGGCCAAACTATCGTCCATACACACTTTTCAAAGATCTTCTTCTCTGAAACTGCTGGGCCAATCAAAGTGAAATTTTATGTGGAGCATCCATGGGTAGGGGAGACAAAAGTTTAAATGCGAAATCCAGGTCACATGACCAAGATGGCTGCCATGCCCATATATGGTAAAAAGCACTCAAAAATCTTCTTCTCCAGAACCGGTTGGCCGATTTCCACGAAACTTGGTATGTAGCATCGGGGACTTCAGCCCATCATAGTTTGATAAAATTATGACCCTTGGATGACCTTGACCTATTTTACGGCAAGGTCAAATTTGGAAACATAGGCTTTTACATGGGAAAAAGTGAAACTATGGATTTTTTGAAAACTATTGCAGCCTGATGCCTGAAAAGTGGTAGATGCAAACAACTAATGGAGTAGATGAAGGTATGTGATTAATGTAGGTCAAGGTCATCTCTTGACCTTGGCCAGTCTGTTGTCCATACACACTTTTCAAAGATCTTCTCTGAAACTGCTGGGCCAATCAAAGTGGAATTTTATGTGGAGCATCCATGGGTAGGGGAGACGAAAGTTTGATCACGAAATCCAGGTCACATTACCAAGATGGCCGCCACGCCCATATATGGTAAAAACCACTCAAAAATTTTCTTCTCCAGAACCGGCAGGCCAATTTTCGCGAAACTTGGTATGTAGCATTTGGGACTCCAGCCCATCCTAGTTTGATCAAATGATGACCATAGGATGACCTTGACCTATTTTACGGCAAGGTCAATTTTGGAAACATAGGCTTTTACATGGGAAAAGGCGGAAACAATGGATATTTTGGAAACTGTTGCAGTCTGAGACCTGGAAGTTGCTAGATGCAGACAACCAATGGAGTCAATGAAGGTAAGTAATTAATGAAGGCCAAGGTCATTTCTTGACCTTGACCCAAAGTCATTTAAATATCAAAATTAAAATTGTGGTTTTCTCATAAATCACTGGGTTTGGAAACTATTGCAGCCTGAGACCTGAAACTTTGCAGATGCAGACAACTTATGAATTCAATAAAGGTGTGTGAGTATTCAAGGTCAAGGTCATTTCATGATGACTTAATACTGCAGGATCAGGCTTCAGGTGAGCGTTCTCAGGACCAATGGTCCTCTGGTTCTTAATAGATAGTACAGTCTTCTTTATTCTGGAATGGCCTTACTTCGTAAAAATACAGAACAAAGCCATTTTACACCAAAGATGCAGATAGCAGTGATAATTGTATAAACCATGATGCTGGTTAAACTTTAAATCACAGCATAATATTTCAGGATTGACTTGATGGCTTGGCTGATAGAGGAAATGTTGAAAAAGTTTGAACATTCTCCCGATCTCGGTAAACTACTGGTAACTAATCTAGAGGTGTTGCTGCAAGCCGATATGAGAACAGAGGCCAAGGAATTCATGGAGTATTGTATTACAGGTTATTATTTTATAGAAAAACAATATTGAAAAGTTAGCAGTAGATGACATACTAAGAGTCTGATTTACTGTATTTGATCTTTGATGGTTACATGTTTAAAATTATAATTAAGATTTATTGAATAGATACTTTTCAACCCAGTTCTTTATCCTGAGACTTGGTAAGATATCTTTCAGTGAGGAGGTGCATGTAAATACCAAATGAACCGTGAAATGAGAAAACCGGATTTTTGCCTATGCGAAAACAAAGACGCAGATCAGCTTTGCAGCAATTGCGAAGCTGATCAGCGCCTTTGTTTTCGCTACATGGATAGTACAATTTCTCTTCTTCTTAAATCCGAAATTTCAGGTACAGGTCGGTTTGTGTCAGACCTGGTCGTAAACCCGGAAGTCCAGTTTTCTCGCGTCACGGCTCAAATAGGAATGTCAAGCAGACTTGGAAATTTGACACCTGATGCCATGACATGACTGAATTTGTTCAAAGTCTGAAAAAAGAAAGAAAACTTTCTATGAATCAATTCTATGCAGCATAATTTGCTTGATGATTAAGAAGTAATATTTGGTACCCACCCTACAACGTAAAATTATGAAGATAGAAATTCAAACTACAGTAATTTCCGTATGTCAACCATATTTGCCGTTCTACTTTAACAGCTCACCACACGGGTAGACCGTTAGATTTGACCATCAAGAAAAGATTCCATATGATACTGTGGGAAGAAGCTGCTAAAGCTTTTGAAGTAAGATTATACAGAATTCTGATGTACATGTGAAATTTTCAGAATATTTTGATATATTCTGCCCCCGCCCATTGGGGCCTAGGAGAAGTAGATGGGCTGCTTGTGCCTCCAGGCAAAGCTTCTAAACCACTGACTGACCATCTGATTACTGGTAAACCGCTCAAGTCTGAGTCTGCCCAGGAAAAGTGATTTAGTCAAACCATCCATACATATAAACCGTATTGTTTTCCTTGAGTGTTTATATTTATGAAGCACATTTTGGGTGTCATGACATCCTAATGTTGGGTAAAAGGCCCATAAAATGGAGCCAACGTCCCGACATCACCTTTGCTGTTGACTGGGATGTAAAGCAACAATTCAAACAAACAAACAAACAAACAAACAATTTTTTTATACTGTCCTATATGTACTTTAGGTCATTAATAAGCTTGTTTGTAATTGTTTCAAAAGCAGTCATTTCAAAAGTTAAGTTGACAAGCTCCCTACATATGGCCATTTCACCAGAAAAATATTAGAGATTTTCCATTAAATGCCAAATGCAAGTTTTGACTACAGATTTTCCTAAAGCTTTGGGTCAGATTTATAGATCTAAAATAGAACACACACATTATGCTATTTTATCTACATGCATGTGTTTAATTGACTGTAACAGTTTAAATTCTCTTATGTTTTGTCAAGACCGTGATCAAATTTGTGCTTAAGTGGACATACTGGTTGGGAATTCCCTTCTTACAGACTGTTTGGGAATTCCCATATCACATACTGTTTGGGAATTCCCTTGTTACATACTGGTTGGGAAATCCCTTATTACATACTGGTTGGGAATTCCCTTATTACATACTGGTTGGGAATTCAGTTATTACCAAAAGATGTATGAACAGAATGAAAAGCAGTACGGAACCAGCCTAGACTGCAGTTATGCAGTTATTGGCATGGCAAACTGTTTGTGTATAGGAGCTGTCTGATCTGGGTCTACTCTGTTTGCCATCAGTCACTTATCTGTCCAAAACATATACATTTAAAGATGATCTATTTTTAGACCAACAACCACAAAGAGGCTTTAGACTGGTACAACTATTCTTTAAGTCTGTACAACCAGACTGAAACAGGGGATCTAAACTTGGCCAAACTACACAGGAATAGAGCCAACTGCTACCTCACCCTGGGAGAATTAGACAAGGTAGGATGCAAATTGATCATGAGACAGTGATGTGTTCTTAGAGTAAAAGATATCAGTGCGACAATGCTGGATCCACTGGTTTAGCACTTCAACAGGAAGAAGAAAGCCACGAAGACGCTTTAGACTGGTACAACTATTTTCTAATATTTTCAACAATTTCAGCAGGCTTCTATGTGCTTTTATGATGGATTCCAGTCAAAGTGTCTCACATAACAATGCAGCAGAGGCATAGCCCACCATCAGTACCAAAATCCTATCAGAAAAAGATCAACAGCTCATTTCATAGTGACATAACAGCCCTGTGCTAAGATAAAGATTACCCCACCCACAGGTGACACTCAATAATAATTCCATCCATTCTCCAATTTTTCCATGACAGGCCAAGGAAGCAGTGACCCTATCCGAGAAGTGTGATCCCAGCAACACACATACACAGTTTATCCTCTTCAAGCTAGCCCTCCAGGAAAATGATGATGCTAAAGGTATTTAAAAGATAATTCTACTGTAAGTTCAGATACAGGTCAACCTCATTATAACGCTATCTTTGGGGTCCATGGAAACAGACCGTGTTATAAGTGAACCGTGTTATAATGAGGTCATTTACAATAGACATATAGCAAAATAATTAATTTGGGAGCCATGACATGGCCGTGTTATATTGAAAACCGCACTATATTGAGGCGCGTTATAATGAGGTTGAACTGTATGTATGCAAGATGTAAGTTTTTATTAAACTCATTTAAACCTGGCATCCTTTTTATGGGGCATAGGCATATAGTATATGTGACTCCGCAAAACACGGCACCCCATCAGGGGCTATTCTGTTTGCTTAGAGGAATTTCATTGAAAAATGGAATAAAATTTCAAAATCACACTTAAGGCCTCTAAAAGTTAAAATAGACTCTACCAAATGATAAAAAATCCCTGAATGAGTAAATTCATTTGTCATTAATGGGTTAATATTTGCGATTTGTAGTCTCTTGAATTCAAAGGTCTTGCTAATAAAGACTTACTTTATATGATTTAATGATTACACTAACACCCACTTGTGCATAAAGTAACTTGCTTATTGTTCATAAATAGAAAACCCACACAGTTGAGGACACACAAGTTGAAGCTTCATGGCTAGAACAAGGCGGCAAGGACAACAGCTCGATATCTGGTCCCGAGGTTATAAAACTTTTTCATGCTCTACTCAGCTGAGACTAAAATTTATCCTGCTCATAAATGTTAAAATGCCAACAATTGATGGCATTTTAACATTTATGAGCAGGATGACTAAAATTTATCCTGCTCATAAATGGGCCACAACGTGAGAAAAGGTACCTTCGAACATTTTTCTGAGTATTAAAAAACAATGGAACTTTGAATGTATGATGTTTCTGTTAGTCTTCATTTGACCAGATTACTTCAGTTATTTTGTGAGTTATGACCAAGTTACTGTATGAACCCTATAGACGTCATTTTCCTGAAAAAATGACGTCAAAGTTTCGTAATGCATTTTTAGCTCACCTGAGCCGAAGGCTCACAGGTGAGCTTATAGGATAGGTAGGCACCCGGCGTCCATCCGTCGTCCGTCCGTCCGTCCGTCCGTCGTCCACCATTTTCAAAGATCTTCTTCTCTGAAACCCCTTGGCCAATCAAAGCCAAATTTTATATGAAGCATCTATAGGAAGGGGAACCAATGTGTATATAAGAAATCCAGGTCACATGACCAAGATGGCCGCCATGCCCATATATGGTATAAACCCTTCAAAAATCTTCTTCTCCCGAACCGGTGGACCGATTTCAACAAAACTTTGCATGAAGCATCAATGGCTCAAGCACTACAATGTGTATATAATTCATGACCCTGTGATGACCTTGACCTATTTTATGGCAAGGTCAACATAGGTCGCCAATGCATTTGAATGGGGAAAGCTTTAAAAATGTCATTTAAAGTGAAAGTCTTGCAGGAAATGGGCAGTAGGACTGAATATTAATGATTCTGAAAAAATTGGACCCTAGGGGCTCATCTGCCCCCACCCCGGGGCATTATACATCTATATTACCATAATATTCAAACATCTTCTCCTCTGAAACTGCCTAGCCAATCAAAGCCAAATTTTATGTGAAGCATCTATAGAATGGGGGAATCAGTGTGTATATAAATAATCTAGTTCACATGACCAAGATGGCCGCCATGCCCATATATGGTAAAAACCCTTCAAAATCTTCTTCTCCGAAACAGGTGGACCGATTTCAAAGAAACTTGGCATGAAGCATCAATGGCTAAAGTACTACAATGTATATATAAATCATGACCCTGTGGTGACCTTGACCTATTTTACGACAAGGTCAACATAGGTCGCCAATGCATTTGAATGGGAAAAACTTTTAAAAAGTCATTTGAGGTAAAAATCTTTCAAGAAATGGGCATTAGGGCTGAATATTAGTGATTCTGAAAAAAAATTGGACCCAAGGGCTCATATGCCCCCACCCCGGGGCAATATACATGTATATTACCATAATATTCAAACATCTTCTCCTCTGAAACCACTTAAATTAAATTTTATGTGAAGCATGTATAGGATGGGGGAACCAGTGTGTATATTAATAATCTAGGTCACATGACCAAGTTGGCCGCCATGCCCACATATGGTACAAACCCTTCAAAAATCTTCTTCTTTGAAACCAATAGACGGATTTCCATGAAACTTGGAGTGAAGCATTGATGGCTAAAGTACTACAATGTGTATACAAAATCATGAGCCTGTGATGACCTTGACCCAGTTTATGGCAAGGTCAACATGGGTTGCCCATGCATTTGAATGGGAAAAACTGTTAAAATGTCATTTGAAGGGAAAAGCCAGCAGGAAATTGGCAAATTGACATAATATTGATTATTCTGAAAAAAGAAAATGGCCCAAGGACTTCATCTGCCCCTGCACTGGGGTTAAATACCATAATATTCAAACATGTTTTATTGGTATATGCAGCAGATCTCAGGTGAGCGTTTACAGGACCATTGGTCCTCTGGTTTATGTTAGTAGAGCTTACAAAACTCGATGTATTTGCTTAAAACTATTAAAGCACTAGTCAGATAGAAGCATACCATCCTTACAGGCAATCTTTCATAATTATTTTGTCTATTTTTATGATGATGCGGTTGCTATGGTTACCGTTTATTGATAAATATAGGAAAATTATGTGTATTTTGGGCTAAAACAAGGGCAAATAACTCCAAATAATGAAATAAGATATGTTTTGAAACAAATTCAATTGGTAGCTGAGTGTTCAAAGATTATAAATACAGTGTTACTGCTTAAAAGTAGATTCCATCATTTTTACGCTTTTTGCTGCTTTCTACTAGTAAAGTCAGAATGTCTGAAGGTACATTTTGTCGCGTTGAGGTTCAAATATTAAAATGCCAACAATCGTTGGCAATTTAACATTTATGAGCAGGATAAATTACTAGATTTTGAGTTTTGAACCTAAATTTTTTCCACTAATTTTGACTATTTCAACATTTATGAGCAGTTGAAATTTCATGCTCAGCTGAGCTGAACTTGAAAAAAAGTTTTATAACCTCGGGGCCTGGACTTGTAGCATTTGCGGCACAACAGGCATAAGATGTGTTTGTTAGCTGACATATCTAACAATCTACATTCATTACTATGCTGTCTATATTCTTACAGCTTGTGAGAGTCTGAAGAAGCTGTGTGAGGCTGGTAGAATAGAACAAGGTGACGGGGACAACAGTTCCATATCAGGTCTTGTAGCACTAGCTGCACAACAGGCATTAGAGGTTTGTGTCTCTCAGACATTCAAAATGTTTGTATAAGAAAGTTTGGAAATAATTTATCCTTTAATTTACAAAAAGCTATTGTAATTCTACAGCAATTCTAACAGTCATGTTCACTGAGAGTGCTCAGAAGCCTGTGGCATAGTGGTCATTCTCCATATAAACCAAGGGTTGTTGCTTTGTTCTCCTTGCTATTTGAATCTTTCGGATGACGCTTTAAACCGAAGTCTTGTCTCCATAAATAAAAATCTCAATCACACAAAATCAACCAACTAACCAACAAAAAGTGCTCATATTATATGAGCCGCATATGAGAAAACTGGTTTTTCGCATCTGTGAAAACAAAGGTGCAGATCAGCTGTGCAGTAACTGCACAGCTGATCAGCGCCTTTGTTTTCGCAACTTGGATAGTACAATTACTCTTCTACTTACAGCCAAAATTTCAAGCCTCTAGCATGATTCTGTGACTATACAGGCCGATTTGTGTCAGACCTGGTTGGAAACCCCAAAGCCCGGTTTTCTTCCATTGTGGCTCATATTATTACCATGCTTTGATATGTCCATCTTGTAGCCACTCTCCATGTTTAAAGGTCTTACTTTCTTTGTTTCAGTGTGACAAGGCAGACACAGCATCTGTTGCCTTGGAGTTTCTGTGTAATACAAGTGCTGACACAGAGCAGATACTGACAGCCCTGCGATGTCTGATACGACTCAAACTGGCCAGTGCCGATAAAGAGGCTGAAAACAGGTTGGGTTATTTTAAAGAATTTTTCATTATTTTCAAAAATTTTGGAACACTGTATTTTATGTGAACACAAATGAAACAAAAAGTAATAATGCCATTGTAGTAATTATTTACAAAATTTTAACAAAACAATTCAATGGGTCATAGACTTTGAACATGATTGTCATTAAGTTTTAACGGTTCTTTTAATGTTGTCATTATTTTGAACATTGTCATTTTGAACATTGTCATTAGTTTTATCACAATCTATCCATGAAGTTGTCAAATTTTGAACTGTCAACCCTTCTTCTTCAGATACTCAGCATTTAGCATTGTAAACTACATTAGAATGGGTAAATTCTAGTTAACATTGGTTTGTTGCAAGTTTGTAATTGATTTGTGTTCATTTGGTAAGAATTAAGTTAGAGATTATGTCACATTTTCCTTGATATGTTCTGTAAACAAACAAGAAACATTTGTGCAAAAAGGTATATGAAGACACATTTTAAGATTCTCCAAAAATTAATGCAATGTTAAGGGTGGCACCCTTTGACATTCCCTGAGCTTTCTGACTACTTTTTAGAAGAAAATTGTTGGGGTATTTTTGTGATGTAGCAATGAAAGAAAGAAAAGAAAATGTTTAACAAAAATAATGGTACTAGAAGCAGTAGAAACTTGCAAAGCATGTCAGTTATGAACTTTGGACATACATGTACACTGACTGGAAATATTGATTTCTAACAAATACACATAGCTGTAGGTGCATAAGAAAAATGACAGGTTTCAAATGACATGCATAGTTTTAGTAAGGACTAAGACAAGATAAGAAAACACCAAGTAAATGATATAAGTGTCATACCATCTTGTACATTGTAAAACAAAAGCTTGAATTTATAAGTGTGTTAACTTGTGACATGAGTCCTGTGCAGTAATTCAGGATTTCAGAATAAATTTTTCAGGGTATAACAAGCTACTACAGATTCAAGACACTCACACCAATAAAGACATAGATGTTCACAGTGAGGCAAGCTGGTTCATGAAAATAGGTCAGTTGCATGTCAAAATATATTGGTGCCAACTTAAATTCAAATGACAGTTATTTTCTTGAAATTTTAGTAATTTAAGTATGTATGTGAGCCACCGCATGGGAAGACCAACAATCTGCATATGCGAAAACAAAGGCGCAGATCAGCTTCGCAGTTACTGTGAAGCTGATCAGCGCCTTTGTTTTCGCTACACGGATAGTACAATTTCCTCTACTTTTTCTAAATCCAAAATTTCCAGCCTCTAACCATCTTCTGTGACTGTACAGCTCGGTTTATGTCGGAACCCACATTGTTGGTTTTCTCACTCACAGGCTCATGTTCCATTTACTGTGGTCGGTTATACATTTCTATCAAGGGAGTGCAGTGACCTAAACAACTACAAGAAAGTGGTGGCTCAGTCCGGACATGACTGAAAAATTGTTGACTTGGAACAAAAAACAAATGGTTAATGTGTCAGACCTGCGATCAATCAGAGCTCAAACTCCACTGATGCCGTGTTCTGTCCTTGAGCAAGACTTATTTACTCCTCATAGTACAGGTTATTACCCAGGAAGCAGTGAATGGACTGTAACCACAAAACAAACAAACAAGCAAAACAAAGAAATTTTGTATACACATACATGTAATGTGTTCAAAATTTTGGAACCTTACAGGATCTTGAATTTTTACTTATGATAAACCTCATATGAGCCTGGTCATGAGAAAGCCAGCCTTTTGCATATGCAAAAACAAAGGCAGAGATCAGCTGTGCAGTAACTGAGAAGCTGATCAGCGTCTTTGTTTTCGCTACACAGATAGTACAATTCCTCTCCTTTCAAATCCAAATTTTCTAGCTTCTAGCCATCTTCTTGACTGTACAGACTGGTTTGTGTCGGACCTGTTCAGAAACCACATTGTTGCTTTTCTCACGTTGCGGCTCATATTATGAATTTCCTGTACAGCCTGGAACCTAGCCCTGCAGTGTGAGGATCAACCAGACAGAATGAAAGAGTTGTATATCCTGTGCTCCCAGTTACTTGCCCTTGGCCCCTCGGACGACTCAGCCCTGTCTCGACAGATGATGTGTATGCTGATGTCGGCAGCGGCTTGTCTACAGGTGGCAAGAATCATAAATGATGATACACAGAGGGTAGGCTTTGATTTTATTTTATTGTAATGAGACATTATGATGAACTATGGTATTGAGTGAGTGTCTATGACATAGGGGGGAAGAGTCTAAATTCAGGTTTCTGTATTGGTGCTGTTCATTCGCTCCAAAACATCTCAACTCAAGACGGTTGTACAAGTTAGCAGAATTTGTTGCAAGCATCGTGTCAAAATTTTAAATACAAGCAAAGGAAGAAAAAACAGTGTTTTTCAATGTTGTCATCAAATGTCTACGATCTACAGATATATTTCCACCGAATATAATATTTACCGTAAGAAAACTGTCATAGTATTCAATTGAGTCCACATTCTTTTTCTAGCCATGTTGTGCTTCATTACAGAAACTCGTCCTAGAAGAAACTCTAGAACACCTGACTTCATGCCGACAACTGTGTAGCAGACTTCAGCAGATGTCAATAGGTCTATCAGGTAATTTCTGTTCAATTTCAACCAAATTTTTTCCTAAGAGAGGAGGGCAGCTGTCGGTAGTGTGTCTTGTTTGTATTGAACCCCAGGTTCAGGATTGACCATCACATCTAACACATTTTTTTCTGTGTCTGGTGTGGGTTTGAGCCCCGCTCTGGCCACATGTGAGACAAGCCAAGTTCTGCTTGCGGATGTGCCAGGTGTTTTTTCTCGGGGTTCTCCCGTTTTCGCCCACCTACTGATTGGCCCATCTCATATGAGCTGAAATAATCTTGAAAGGGACGTAAAACTGAATTTAAAAAAAAAAAAACAAAACAAAAAAAAAAAAACATTTCTTTCACTTTAAAGATTTTGTCATGAAATTATTTCTGTTGGCCAGTTCTTCTTCTGCTGATTTGTTTGTAGATTTTAGTGGTAAAGTCACCACAACATGACCTCAGTTTTTGACAAAGAAAATCTTTATTCTAATTTTCAGAAAGTTAACTCTTGGTAAACAGTATAGAATCAGATGGATTGCTGCAAGCCTGACCTGGGGCTTCTTTGTCACCTTATGAATATTTTATAAGACTTGAGCCTGTCACAGTTAAGGCCCCAGCATATTAAACAGCTTAATAATTAACTGAGTGGCCACCTATTGGGAAAATAGCTGCTCATTCGGCTTACGATATGTTTCATGGTATAAGTACCTGATTGTTAGTTTGGTTTTTTCCCACCTCGGTTTTTGGAGTGGGAATCTTTTTCTGATTGCGCCTTTTCCTGATCTTTGCCTACTTGTATCTTTTTACTAGGTTTGTGCAAGAGGGCTTGCATTGTTATTTATCTCAGCATGGCTCATAATATCCTTATATGAGCAGTATCACTAGAAAACAAGTCTTCAGGGTTTACAATCAGGACCAAAACAAACCACAGAAGAAGACAGTCACAGAAGAAGGCTAGAGGCTTGAAATTCCTTGAAGAGGGATAATACTATCAGTGAAGCGAAAACAAAGGGGCTGATCAGCTGTGCAGTTACTGCATAGCTGATCTTTGTCTTTGCTTTTTGCTGCAATGCATATGTGGAAAGCAAGTTTTTCTCAACATACAACTCGTATCACTGTATTATTTAGATATTAAAGTTAATGATGCTATTATCCAGATAGTAAAGTTAAGGAGACTGAAGTTCTGTTGCTACTGTACGAGTTTGAAGCCTTAGTCAAGCTGCAAGACTCCAGGGTTGAGACTCTGTTGGAGAAGGCTCTCACACTGCCAGGATCAGACCCAAAGACTTTTGAAACTATGGCAGGTAGTATAAATAGGCTATGGCCTAAGATAGGAAGGGATATGAGCCACCACATGGGAAAACCAACAGTCTGCCTAGGCGAAAACAAAGGCGCAGATCAGCTTCGCAGTAACTGCAAAGCTGATCAGTGCCTTTGTTTTCGCTACTCGGATAGTACAGTTCCTCTTCTACTTAAATCCGAAATTTAAAGATTTTAGCTCTTTTCTGTGCTTGTACAAGTCGGTTTGTGTCGGACCTGTTCGGAAACCACATTGTTGGTTTTCCCACGAGGCGGCTCATATGAAAAGGGCAGATAGTTTTACCTATTTTTGTGGGGAGCCTGATGATCAAGTGGTAGAGTGCCAGACTTTGAAGGCACTGTGTTCAAAACTACATCTGCTGGGGTTGTCCTTGAGCAATAATAATGTACACCACATGGCACTGGTGAAGTACCCAGGAAGCCATGGCTGTGTCCTGGTTGCGGACTAAGGTGTGTTGCAACAACACCAATCCTGACCAGTACAACTTTCTGTTGCCTACATATTTCCCTACACAGTCAAGGAGAGCAAAAGGTAAATTATTGACAAAAGAATGGACATACAGCACCTGTACACCTGTATGAATTGACATTATTAATTTTTTTTTTTTTTTTTAATGCTTGAAAAGAATAAAGATACAAAACTGAATCCTATCCCCAGTTTGAATTTTCATTGAGATTCAGCAAGAAAACCCATTATATGGATCAAACTGTGAAAAAAAAAGAAGCTTTTCTTTGAATATGTAATGACAAATGTGCAATCTGGCCGTAATCCAGTTTCCGAGGTTATAAAACTTTTTTCAATTTCAGCTATCGCCAGAGAACCTCCGGCCTGTAACAAAAGCGTAGCTGTGAGAACTTTGAAAGTTGCCATAAGGAAACATCTACAAAACCCACAACCAGATATTGTCAAATGCAGGTAATTGGCCATTGTATGTTTAAGATATACTTTTTATACCCTGTCACTTTAAGAAGTGTGGGGTATAATGTTATACCCTCTACTAATGATTTGTGTTTGAGTGTCCCTTCATTTGCAGTGCTTCATTTCCACTCTGGTATTTTTTGTCGAATAAGTACAGTTAAGGCCCTTGATTTAAGCTAAAATGTAATTTCTGCTATTTTTAACTTCTATTGACCAATGTGCTAGAGTCACTGTGCAATTGCACCACATTTCAAGGTTGGGTGCTAAAGAAACAAAGAGAACAACATGAGCATCTAGGAAAATAATATGCATGGATCAAAGAGAATCCAAGACTAAATTCAGGATGGTTAATAGTATTTAATGCGGTTCTTTGTACCAGCTTACCTGATTTCTGAAAAATGTATGTCAAAATACTGCTCTTCTACTCATATGAAGCTGCACAGGCTAGTGCTACACTTTATAAGATACCAGCACCAAGCATGTTCTATGACAAATAATCAACGTTATCCATATCTCAATAGTAAACTGTTGACAGAAAGATATTCACCCAAGCACAGGCTAGTGCTAGCTGATACAAGTCGCCAGCACAAAGCATGTTCTAGGACAAATTATCAACGTTATCCATATCTCAATAGTAAACTGATGACAGAAAGATATTCACCCAAGCACAGGCTAGTGCTAGCTGATATTAGACGCCAGCACAAAGCATGTTCTAGGACAAATAATCAACACTATCCATATCTCAATAGTAAACTGATGACAAAGATATTCACCCAAGCACAGGCTAGTGCTAGCTGACATTAGACGCCAGCACAAAGCATGTTCTAGGACAAATAATCAATGTTATCCATATCTCAATAGTAAACTGATGACAGAAAGATGTTCACCCAAGCACAGGCTAGTGCTAGCTGATATTAGACGCCAGCACAAAGCATGTTCTAGGACAAAGAATCAACGTTATCCATATCTCAATAGTAAACTGATGACAGAAAGATATTCACCCAAGCACAAGCTAGTGCTAGCTGATATAAGATGCCAGCACAAAGTATGTTCTAGGACAAAGAATCAACATTATCCATATCTCAATAGTAAACTGATGACAGAAAGATATTCACCCAAGCACAGGCTAGTGCTAGCTGATATTAGACGCCAGCATAAAGCATGTTCTAGGACAAAGAATCAACGTTATCCAGATCTCAATAGTAAACTGATGACAGAAAGATATTCACCCAAGCACAGGCTAGTGCTAGCTGATTGGACGCCAGCACAAAGCTTGTTCTAGGACAAATAATCAACGTTATCCATATCTCAGTAGTAAACTGATGACAGAAAGATATTCACCCAAGCACAGGCTAGTGCTAGCTGATACAAGTCGCCAGCACAAAGCATGTTCTAGGACAAATTATCAACGTTATCCATATCTCTATAGCAAACTGATGACAGAAAGATATTCACCCAAGCACAGGTTAGTGCTAGCTGATATTAGACGCCAGCACAAAGCATGTTCTAGGACAAAGAATCAACGTTATCCAGATCTCAATAGTAAACTGATGACAGAAAGATATTCACCCAAGCACCGGCTAGTGCTAGCTGATATTAGACGCCAGCACAAAGCATGTTCTAGGACAAATAATCAACGTTATCCCTATCTCAATAGTAAACTGATGACAGAAAGATATTCACCCAAGCACAGGCTAGTGCTAGCTGATATTAGATGCCAGCACAAAGCATATTCTAGGACAAATAATCAACATTATCCATATGTCAATAGTAAACTGATGGCAAAGATATTCACCCAAGCACAGGCTAGTGCTAGCTGATATTAGACACCAGCACAAAGCAGATTCTAGGACAAATAATCAATGTTATCCCTATCTCAGAAAGATATTCACCCAATCACTGGCTAGTGCTAGCTGATATTAGACGCCAGCACAAAGCATGTTCTAGGACAAATAATAAACGTTATCCCTATCTCAATAGTAAACTGATGACAGAAAGATATTCACCCAAGCACAGGCTAGTGCTAGCTCATATTAGACGCCAGCACAAAGCATGTTCTAGGACGAATAATCAACGTTATCCATATCTCAATAGTAAACTGATGACAGAAATCTATTCACCCAAGCACAGGCTAGTGCTAGCTGATATTAGATGCCAGCACAAATCATGTTCTAGGACAAATAATCAACGTTATCCCTATCTCAATAGTAAACTGATGACAGAAAGATATTCACCCAAGCACAGGCTAGTGCTAGCTGATATTAGACGCCAGCACAAAGCATATTCTAGGACAAATAATCAACACTATCCATATCTCAATAGTAAACTGATGACAAAGATATTCACCCAAGCACAGGCTAGTGCTAGCTGATATTAGACGCCAGCACAAAGCATGTTCTAGGACAAATCAACGTTATCCATATCTCAATAGTAAACTAATGACAGAAAGATATTCACCCAAGCACAGGCTAGTGCTAGCTGATATTAGACGCCAGCATAAAGCATGTTCTAGGACAAATAATCATCCATATCTCAATAGTAAACTGATTACTGAAAGATATTCACCCAAGCACAGGCTAGTGCTAGCTGATATTAGTCGCCCGCACAAAGCATGTTCAAGGACAAATAATGAACATTATCCATATCTCAATAGTAAACTGATGACAGAAAGATATTCACCCAAGCACAGGCTAGTGCTAGCTGATATTAGACACCAGCACAAAGCATGTTCTAGGACAAATTATCAACATTATCCATATCTCAATAGTATACTGATAACAAAGATATTCACCCAAGCACAGGCTAGTGCTAGCTGATATTAGATGCCAGCACAAAGCATGTTCTAGGACAAATAATGGATGTTATCCATATCTCAGTAGTAAACTGATGACAGAAAGATATTTACCCAAGCACAGGCTAGTGCTAGCTGATATTAGACGCCAGCACAAAGCATATTCTAGGACAAATAATCAACATTATCCATATCTCAATGGTAAACTGATGACAGAAAGATATTCACCCAAGCACAGGCTAGTGCTTGCTGATATTAGACGCCAGCACAAAGCATATTCTAGGACAAATAATCAACATTATCCATATCTCAATGGTAAACTGATGACAGAAAGATATTCACCCAAGCACAGGCTAGTGCTAGCTGATATTAGACGCCAGCACAAAGCATGTTCTAGGACAAATAATCAATGTTATCCATATCTCAGTAGTAAACTGATGACAGAAAGATATTTACCCAAGCACAGGCTAGTGCTAGCTGATATTAGACGCCAGCGCAAAGCATGTTCTAGGACAAAGAATCAACGTTATCCATATCTCAATAGTAAACTGATGACAGAAAGATATTCACCCAAGCACAGGCTAGTGCTAGCTGATATTAGACGCCAGCACAAAGCATGTTCTAGGACAAATAATCATCCATATCTCAGTAGTAAACTGATGACGGAAAGATATTCACCCAAGCACAGGCTAGTGCTAGCTTATATTAGTCGCCAGCACAAAGCATGTTCTAGGACAAATAATGGACGTTATCCATATCTCAATAGTAAACTGATGACAGAAAGATATTCACCCAAGCACAGGCTAGTGCTAGCTGATATTAGACGCCAGCACAAAGCAGATTCTAGGACAAAGAATCAATGTTATCCATATCTCAATAGTAAACTGATGACAGAAAGATATTCACCCAAGCACAGGCTAGTGCTAGCTGATATTAGTCGCCAGCACAAAGCATGTTCTAGGACAAATAATGAACGTTATCCATATCTCAATAGTAAACTGATGACAGAAAGATATTCACCCAAGCACAGGCTAGTGCTAGCTCATATTAGACGCCAGCACAAAGCATGTTCTAGGACAAAGAATCTACATTATCCATATCTCAATAGTAAACTGATGACAGAAAGATATTCACCCAAGCACAGGCTAGTGCTTGCTGATATTAGACGCCAGCACAAAGCATGTTCTAGGACAAATAATCAATGTTATCCATATCTCAATAGTAAACTGATGACAGAAAGATATTCACCCAAGCACAGGCTAGTGCTAGCTGATATTAGACACCAGCACAAAGCATGTTCTAGGACAAATAATCAATGTTATCCATATCTCATTAGTAAACTGATGACAGAAAGATATTCACCCAAGCACAGGCTAGTGCTAGCTGATATTAGACGCCAGCACAAAGCATGTTCTGGGACAAATAATCAATGTTATCCATATCTCATTAGTAAACTGATGACAGAAAGATATTCACCCAAGCACAGGCTAGTGCTTGCTGATATTAGACGCCAGCACAAAGCATATTCTAGGACAAATAATCAACATTATCCATATCTCAATGGTAAACTGATGACAAAGATATTCATCCAAGCACAGGCTAGTGCTAGCTGACATTAAACGCCAGCACAAAGCATGTTCTAGGAAAAATAATCAATGTTATCCATATCTCAGTAGTAAACTGATGACAGAAAGATATTTACCCATGCACAGGCTAGTGCTAGCTGATATTAGACGCCAGCACAAAGCATGTTCTAGGACAAAGAATCAATGTTATCCATATCTCAATAGTAAACTGATGACAGAAAGATATTCACCCAAGCATAGGCTAGTGCTAGCTGATATTAGACGCCAGCACAAAGCATGTTCTAGGACAAAGAATCAACGTTATCCATATCTCAATAGTAAACTGATGACAGAAAGATATTCACCCAAGCACAGGCTAGTGCTAGCTGATATTAGACGCCAGCACAAAGCATGTTCTAGGACAAATAATGGATGTTATCCATATCTCAGTAGTAAACTGATGACAGAAAGATATTCACCCAAGCACAGGCTAGTGCTAGCTGATATTAGACGCCAGCACAAAGCATGTTCTAGGACAAATAATCAATGTTATCCATATCTCAATAGTAAACTGATGACAGAAAGATGTTCACCCAAGCACAGGCTAGTGCTAGCTGATATTAGACGCCAGCACAAAGCATGTTCTAGGACAAAGAATCAACGTTATCCATATCTCAATAGTAAACTGATGACAGAAAGATATTCACCCAAGCACAGGCTAGTGCTAGCTGATATTAGATGCCAGCACAAAGTATGTTCTAGGACAAAGAATCAACATTATCCATATCTCAATAGTAAACTGATGACAGAAATATATTCACCCAAGCACAGGCTAGTGCTAGCTGATAGTAGACGCCAGCATAAAGCATGTTTTTGGACAAATAATCATCCATATCTCAATAGTAAACTGATGACAGAAAGATATTCACCCAAGCACAGGCTAGTGCTAGCTGATATTAGACACCAGCACAAAGCATGTTCTAGGACAAAGAATCTACATTATCCATATCTCAATAGTAAACTGATGACAGATAGATATTTACCCAAGCACAGGCTAGTGCTAGCTGATATTAGACGCCAGCATAAAGCATGTTCTAGGACAAATTATCAATGATATCCATATCTCAATAGTAAACTGATGACAAAAAGATATTTACCCAAGCACAGGCTAGTGCTAGCTGATATTAGACGCCATCACAAAGCATGTTCTAGGACAAATAATCAACTTTATCCCTATCTCAATAGTTAACTGATGACAGAAAGATATTCACCCAAGCACAGGCTAGTGCTAGCTGATATTAGACGCCAGCAGAAAGCATGTTCTAGGACAAAGAATCAACATTATCCATATCTCAGTAGTAAACTGATGACAGAAAGAAATCCACCCAAGCAGAGGCTAGTGCTAGCTGATTGGACGCCAGCACAAAGCTTGTTCTAGGACAAATAATCAATGTTATCCATATCTCAGTAGTAAACTGATGACAGAAAGATTTTCACCCAAGCACAGGCTAGTGCTAGCTGATAAAGTCGCCAGCACAAAGCATGTTCTAGGACAAATTATCAACGTTATCCATATGTCAATAGTAAACTGATGACAGAAAGATATTCACCCAAGCACAGGCTAGTGCTAGCTGATATTAGACGCCAGCACAAAGCATGTTCTAGGACAAATAATCAATGTTATCCATATCTCAATAGTAAACTGATGACAGAAAGATGTTCACCCAAGCACAGGCTAGTGCTAGCTGATATTAGACGCCAGCACAAAGCATGTTCTAGGACAAAGAATCAACGTTATCCATATCTCAATAGTAAACTGATGACAGAAAGATATTCACCCAAGCACAGGCTAGTGCTAGCTGATATTAGATGCCAGCACAAAGTATGTTCTAGGACAAAGAATCAACATTATCCATATCTCAATAGTAAACTGATGACAGAAAGATATTCACCCAAGCACAGGCTAGTGCTAGCTGATAGTAGACGCCAGCATAAAGCATGTTCTAGGACAAATAATCATCCATATCTCAAAAGTAAACTGATGACAGAAAGATATTCACCCAAGCACAGGCTAGTGCTAGCTGATATTAGACACCAGCACAAAGCATGTTCTAGGACAAAGAATCTACATTATCCATATCTCAATAGTAAACTGATGACAGATATTTACCCAAGCACAGGCTAGTGCTATCTGATATTAGACGCCAGCATAAAGCATGTTCTAGGACAAATTATCAATGATATCCATATCTCAATAGTAAACTGATGACAAAAAGATATTTACCCAAGCACAGGCTAGTGCTAGCTGATATTAGACGCCATCACAAAGCATGTTCTAGGACAAATAATCAACTTTATCCCTATCTCAATAGTTAACTGATGACAGAAAGATATTCACCCAAGCACAGGCTAGTGCTAGCTGATATTAGACGCCAGCAGAAAGCATGTTCTAGGACAAAGAATCAACATTATCCATATCTCAGTAGTAAACTGATGACAGAAAGAAATCCACCCAAGCAGAGGCTAGTGCTAGCTGATTGGACGCCAGCACAAAGCTTGTTCTAGGACAAATAATCAATGTTATCCATATCTCAGTAGTAAACTGATGACAGAAAGATTTTCACCCAAGCACAGGCTAGTGCTAGCTGATAAAGTCGCCAGCACAAAGCATGTTCTAGGACAAATTATCAACGTTATCCATATCTCAATAGTAAACTGATGACAGAAAGATATTCACCCAAACACAGGTTAGTGCTAGCTGATATTAGACGCCAGCACAAAGCATGTTCTAGGACAAAGAATGGACGTTATCCGTATCTCAGTAGTAACCTGATGACAGAAAGATATTTAGCCAAACACAGGCTAGTGCTAGCTGATATTAGACGCCAGCACAAAGCATGTTATAGGACAAATAATCAACTTTATCCATATCTCAATAGTAAACTGATGACAGAAAGATATTCACCCAAGCAAAGGCTAGTGCTAGCTGATATATGACGCCAGCACAAAGCATGTCCTAGGACAAATAATAGATGTTATCCATATCTCAGTAGTAAACTGATGACAGAAAGATATTTACCCAAGCACAGGCTAGTGCTAGCTGATATTAGACGCCAGCACAAAGCATATTCTAGGACAAATAATCAACGTTATCCATATCTCAATAGTAAACTCATGACAGAAAGATATTCATCCAATCACAGACTAGTGCTAGCTGATATTAGATGCCAGCACAAAGCATGTCCTAGGATAAATAAAAGATGTTATCCATATCTCAGTAGTAAACTGATGACAGAAAGATATTTACCCAAGCACAGGCTAGTGCTAGCTGATATTAGACGCCAGCACAAAGCATATTCTAGGACAAAGATTCAACGTTATCCATATCTCAATAGTAAACTGATGACAGAAAGATATTCACCCAAGCACAGGCTAGTGCTAGCTGATATTAGACGCCAGCGCAAAGCATGTTCTAGGACAAAGAATCAACGTTATCCATATCTCAATAGTAAACTGATGACAGAAAGATATTCACCCAAGCACAGGCTAGTGCTAGCTGATATTAGACGCCAGCACAAAGCATGTTCTAGGACAAATAATCATCCTTATCTCAGTAGTAAACTGATGACGGAAAGATATTCACCCAAGCACAGGCTAGTGCTAGCTTATATTAGTCGCCAGCACAAAGCATGTTCTAGGACAAATAATGGACTTTATCCATATCTCAATAGTAAACTGATGACAGAAAGATATTCACCCAAGCACAGGCTAGTGCTAGCTGATATTAGACGCCAGCACAAAGCATGTTCTAGGACAAAGAATCAATGTTATTCATATCTCAATAGTAAACTGATGACAGAAAGATATTCACCCAAGCACAGGCTAGTGCTAGCTGATATTAGACGCCAGCACAAAGCATGTTCTAGGACAAATAATCAACGTTATCCATATCACATTAGTAAACTGATGACAAAGATATTTACCCAAGCACAGGCTAGTGCTAGCTAATATTAGACGCCAGCACAAAGCATGTTCTAGGACATATAATCAACATTATCCATATCTCAATAGTAAACTGATGACAAAGATATTTACCCAAGCACAGGCTAGTGCTAGCTGATATTAGATACCAGCAAAAAGCATGTTCTAGGACAAATAATCAACATTATCCATATCTCAATAGTAAACTGATGACAGAAAGCTATTCACCCAAGCACAGGCTAGTGCTAGCTGATATTAGATACCAGCACAAAGCATGTTCTAGGACAAAGAATCAATGTTATCCATATCTCAATAGTAAACTGATGACAGAAAGATATTTACCCAAGCACAGGCTAGTGCTAGCTGATATTAGACGCCAGCACAAAGCATGTTCTAGGACAAATAATCAACATTATCCATATCTCAATAGTAAACTGATGACAAAGATATTTACCCAAGCACAGGCTAGTGCTAGCTGATATTAGATGCCAGCACAAAGCATGTTCTTGGACAAATAATGGATGTTATCCATATCTCAAAAGTAAACTGATTACAGAAAGATATTCACCCAAGCACAGGCTAGTGCTAGCTGACATTAGACGCCAGCACAAAGCATGTTCTAGGACAAATAATCAATGTTATCCATATCTCAATAGTAAACTGATGACAGAAAGATATTCACCTATGCACAGGCTAGTGCTAGCTGATAATAGACGCCAGCACAAAACATGTTCTAGGACAAAGAATCAACATTATCCATATCTCAATAGTAAACTGATGACAGAAAGATATTTACCCAAGCACAGGCTAGTGCTAGCTGATATTAGACGCCAGCACAAAGCATGTTTTAGGACAAATAATCATCCATATCTCAATAGTAAACTGATGACAGAAAGATATTCACCCAAGCACAGGCTAGTGCTAGCTGATATTAGACACCAGCACAAAGCATGTTCTAGGACAAAGAATCTACATTATCCATATCTCAATAGTAAACCAATGACAGAAAGATATTCACCCAAGCACAGGCTAGTGCTAGCTGATTGGACTCCAGCACAAAGCTTGTTCTAGGACAAATAATCAACGTTATCCATATCTCAGTAGTAAACTGATGACAGAAAGATATTCACCCAAGCACAGGCTAGTGCTAGCTGATACAAGTCGCCAGCACAAAGCATGTTCTAGGACAAATTATCAACGTTATCCATATCTCTATAGCAAACTGATGACAGAAAGATATTCACCCAAGCACAGGTTAGTGCTCACTGATATTAGACGCCAGCACAAAGCATGTTCTAGGACAAAGAATGGATGTTATTCATATCTCAGTAGTAACCTGATGACAGAAAGATATTTAGCCAAACACAGGCTAGTGCTAGCTGATATTAAACGCCAGCACAAAGCATGTTCTAGGACAAATAATCAATGTTATCCATATCTCAATAGTAAACTGATGACAGAAAGATATTCACCCAAGCACAGGCTACTGCTAGCTGATATTAGATGCCAGCACAAAGCATGTTCTAGGACAAAGAATCAATGTTATCCATATCTCAGTAGTAAACTGATGACAGAAAGATATTCATCCAAGCACAGGCTAGTGCTAGCTGATATTAGACGCCAGCACAAAGCATATTTTAGGACAAATAATCAATGTTATCCATATCTCAGTAGTAAACTGATGACAGAAAGATATTCACCCAAGCACAGGCTAGTGCTAGCTGATATTAGATGCCAGCAGAAAGCATGTTCTAGGACAAGGAATCAATGTTATCCATATCTCAATAGTAAACTGATGACAGAAAGATATTCATCCAAGCACAGGCTAGTGCTAGCTGATATTAGATGCCAGCACAAAGCATGTTCTAGGACAAATATTCATCCATATCTCAATAGTAAACTGATGACGGAAAGATATTCACCCAAGCACAGGGTAGTGCTAGCTGATATTAGTCGCCAGCACAAAGCATGTTCTAGGACAAATAATCAACTTTATCCCTACCTCAATAGTTAACTGATGACAGAAAGATATTCACCCAAGCACAGGCTAGTGCTAGCTGATATTAGACGCCAGCACAAAGCATGTTCTAGGACAAAGAATGGATGTCATCCATGACAAAGAATGGATGTCATCCATATCTCAGTAGTAACCTGATGACAGAAAGATTTTTACCCAAGCACAGGCTAGTGCTAGCTGATATTAGACGCCAGCACAAAGCATGTTCTAGGACAAATAATGGACGTTATCCATATCTCAATAGTAAACTGATGGCAGAAAGAAAATTCACCCAAGCACAGGCTAGTGCTAGCTGATATTAGACGCCAGCACAAAGCATGTTCTAGGACAAAGAATCTACATTATCCATATCTCAATAGTAAACTAATGACAGAAAGATATTCACCTAAGCACAGGCTAGTGCTAGCTGATTGGATGCCAGCACAAAGCTTGTTCTAGGACAAATAATCAACGTTATCCATATCTCAGTAGTAAACTGATGACAGAAAGATATTCACCCAATCACAGGCTAGTGCTAGCTGATACAAGTCGCCAGCACAAAGCATGTTCTAGGACAAATTATCAATGTTATCCATATCTCTATAGCAAACTGATGACAGAAAGATATTCACCCAAGCACAGGTTAGTGCTAGCTGATATTAGACGCCAGCACAAAGCATGTTCTAGGACAAAGAATGGATGTTATCCATATCTCAGTAGTAACCTGATGACAGAAAGATATTTAGCCAAACACAGGCTAGTGCTAGCTGATATTAGACGCCAGCACAAAGCATGTTCTAGGACAAATAATTAATGTTATCCATATCTCAATAGTAAACTATTGACAGAAAGATATTCACCCAAGCACAGGCTAGTGCTAGCTGATATTAGACGCCAGCACAAAGCATGTTCTAGGACAAAGAATCAATGTTATCCATATCTCAGTAGTAAACTGATGACAGAAAGATATTCATCCAAGCACAGGCTAGTGCTAGCTGATATTAGACGCCAGCACAAAGCATATTTTAGGACAAATAATCAATGTTATCCATATCTCAATAGTAAACTGATGACAGAAAGATGTTCACCCAAGCACAGGCTAGTGCTAGCTGATATTAGACGCCAGCACAAAGCATGTTCTAGGACAAAGAATCAACGTTATCCATATCTCAATAGTAAACTGATGACAGAAAGATATTCACCCAAGCACAGGCTAGTGCTAGCTGATATTAGATGCCAGCACAAAGTATGTTCTAGGACAAAGAATCAACATTATCCATATCTCAATAGTAAACTGATGACAGAAAGATATTCACCCAAGCACAGGCTAGTGCTAGCTGATAGTAGATGCCAGCATAAAGCATGTTTTTGGACAAATAATCATCCATATCTCAATAGTAAACTGATGACAGAAAGATATTCACCCAAGCACAGGCTAGTGCTAGCTGATATTAGACACCAGCACAAAGCATGTTCTAGGACAAAGAATCTACATTATCCATATCTCAATAGTAAACTGATGACAGATAGATATTTACCCAAGCACAGGCTAGTGCTATCTGATATTAGACGCCAGCATAAAGCATGTTCTAGGACAAATTATCAATGATATCCATATCTCAATAGTAAACTGATGACAAAAAGATATTTACCCAAGCACAGGCTAGTGCTAGCTGATATTAGACGCCATCACAAAGCATGTTCTAGGACAAATAATCAACTTTATCCCTATCTCAATAGTTAACTGATGACAGAAAGATATTCACCCAAGCACAGGCTAGTGCTAGCTGATATTAGACGCCAGCAGAAAGCATGTTCTAGGACAAAGAATCAACATTATCCATATCTCAGTAGTAAACTGATGACAGAAAGAAATCCACCCAAGCAGAGGCTAGTGCTAGCTGATTGGACGCCAGCACAAAGCTTGTTCTAGGACAAATAATCAATGTTATCCATATCTCAGTAGTAAACTGATGACAGAAAGATTTTCACCCAAGCACAGGCTAGTGCTAGCTGATAAAGTCGCCAGCACAAAGCATGTTCTAGGACAAATTATCAACGTTATCCATATCTCAATAGTAAACTGATGACAGAAAGATATTCACCCAAGCACAGGTTAGTGCTAGCTGATATTAGACGCCAGCACAAAGCATGTTCTAGGACAAAGAATGGACGTTATCGGTATCTCAGTAGTAACCTGATGACAGAAAGATATTTAGCCAAACACAGGCTAGTGCTAGCTGATATTAGACGCCACCACAAAGCATGTTCTAGGACAAATAATCAACTTTATCCATATCTCAATAGTAAACTGATGACAGAAAGATATTCACCCAAGCAAAGGCTAGTGCTAGCTGATATATGACGCCAGCACAAAGCATGTCCTAGGACAAATAATAGATGTTATCCATATCTCAGTAGTAAACTGATGACAGAAAGATATTTACCCAAGCACAGGCTAGTGCTAGCTGATATTAGACGCCAGCACAAAGCATATTCTAGGACAAATAATCAACGTTATCCATATCTCAATAGTAAACTCATGACAGAAAGATATTCATCCAATCACAGACTAGTGCTAGCTGATATTAGATGCCAGCACAAAGCATGTCCTAGGATAAATAAAAGATGTTATCCATATCTCAGTAGTAAACTGATGACAGAAAGATATTTACCCAAGCACAGGCTAGTGCTAGCTGATATTAGACGCCAGCACAAAGCATATTCTAGGACAAAGATTCAACGTTATCCATATCTCAATAGTAAACTGATGACAGAAAGATATTCACCCAAGCACAGGCTAGTGCTAGCTGATATTAGATGCCAGCGCAAAGCATGTTCTAGGACAAAGAATCAACGTTATCCATATCTCAATAGTAAACTGATGACAGAAAGATATTCACCCAAGCACAGGCTAGTGCTAGCTGATATTAGACGCCAGCACAAAGCATGTTCTAGGACAAATAATCATCCTTATCTCAGTAGTAAACTGATGACGGAAAGATATTCACCCAAGCACAGGCTAGTGCTAGCTTATATTAGTCGCCAGCACAAAGCATGTTCTAGGACAAATAATGGACTTTATCCATATCTCAATAGTAAACTGATGACAGAAAGATATTCACCCAAGCACAGGCTAGTGCTAGCTGATATTAGACGCCAGCACAAAGCATGTTCTAGGACAAAGAATCAATGTTATCCATATCTCAATAGTAAACTGATGACAGAAAGATATTCACCCAAGCACAGGCTAGTGCTAGCTGATATTAGACGCCAGCACAAAGCATGTTCTAGGACAAATAATCAACGTTATCCATATCACATTAGTAAACTGATGACAAAGATATTTACCCAAGCACAGGCTAGTGCTAGCTAATATTAGACGCCAGCACAAAGCATGTTCTAGGACAAATAATCAACATTATCCATATCTCAATAGTAAACTGATGACAAAGATATTTACCCAAGCACAGGCTAGTGCTAGCTGATATTAGATACCAGCAAAAAGCATGTTCTAGGACAAATAATCAACATTATCCATATCTCAATAGTAAACTGATGACAGAAAGCTATTCACCCAAGCACAGGCTAGTGCTAGCTGATATTAGATACCAGCACAAAGCATGTTCTAGGACAAAGAATCAATGTTATCCATATCTCAATAGTAAACTGATGACAGAAAGTTATTTACCCAAGCACAGGCTAGTGCTAGCTGATATTAGACACCAGCACAAAGCATGTTCTAGGACAAATAATCAACATTATCCATATCTCAATAGTAAACTGATGACAAAGATATTTACCCAAGCACAGGCTAGTGCTAGCTGATATTAGATGCCAGCACAAAGCATGTTCTTGGACAAATAATGGATGTTATCCATATCTCAAAAGTAAACTGATTACAGAAAGATATTCACCCAAGCACAGGCTAGTGCTAGCTGACATTAGACGCCAGCACAAAGCATGTTCTAGGACAAATAATCAATGTTATCCATATCTCAATAGTAAACTGATGACAGAAAGATATTCACCTATGCACAGGCTAGTGCTAGCTGATAATAGACGCCAGCACAAAACATGTTCTAGGACAAAGAATCAACATTATCCATATCTCAATAGTAAACTGATGACAGAAAGATATTTACCCAAGCTCAGGCTAGTGCTAGCTGATATTAGACGCCAGCACAAAGCATGTTTTAGGACAAATAATCATCCATATCTCAATAGTAAACTGATGACAGAAAGATATTCACCCAAGCACAGGCTAGTGCTAGCTGATATTAGACACCAGCACAAAGCATGTTCTAGGACAAAGAATCTACATTATCCATATCTCAATAGTAAACTAATGACAGAAAGATATTCACCCAAGCACAGGCTAGTGCTAGCTGATTGGACTCCAGCACAAAGCTTGTTCTAGGACAAATAATCAACGTTATCCATATCTCAGTAGTAAACTGATGACAGAAAGATATTCACCCAAGCACAGGCTAGTGCTAGCTGATACAAGTCGCCAGCACAAAGCATGTTCTAGGACAAATTATCAACGTTATCCATATCTCTATAGCAAACTGATGACAGAAAGATATTCACCCAAGCACAGGTTAGTGCTCACTGATATTAGACGCCAGCACAAAGCATGTTCTAGGACAAAGAATGGATGTTATTCATATCTCAGTAGTAACCTGATGACAGAAAGATATTTAGCCAAACACAGGCTAGTGCTAGCTGATATTAGACGCCAGCACAAAGCATGTTCTAGGACAAATAATCAATGTTATCCATATCTCAATAGTAAACTGATGACAGAAAGATATTCACCCAAGCACAGGCTAGTGCTAGCTGATATTAGATGCCAGCACAAAGCATGTTCTAGGACAAAGAATCAATGTTATCCATATCTCAGTAGTAAACTGATGACAGAAAGATATTCATCCAAGCACAGGCTAGTGCTAGCTGATATTAGATGCCAGCACAAAGCATATTTTAGGACAAATAATCAATGTTATCCATATCTCAGTAGTAAACTGATGACAGAAAGATATTCACCCAAGCACAGGCGAGTGCTAGCTGATATTAGATGCCAGCAGAAAGCATGTTCTAGGACAAAGAATCAATGTTATCCATATCTCAATAGTAAACTGATGACAGAAAGATATTCACCCAAGCACAGGCTAGTGCTAGCTGATATTAGACGCCAGCACAAAGCATGTTCTAGGACAAATAATCATCCATATCTCAATAGTAAACTGATGATGGAAAGATATTCACCCAAGCACAGGGTAGTGCTAGCTGATATTAGTCGCCAGCACAAAGCATGTTCTAAGACAAATAATCAACTTTATCCCTATCTCAATAGTTAACTAATGACAGAAAGATATTCACCCAAGCACAGGCTAGTGCTAGCTGATATTAGACGCCAGCACAAAGCATGTTCTAGGACAAAGAATGGATGTCATCCATATCTCAGTAGTAACCTGATGACAGAAAGATATTTAGCCAAACACAGGCTAGTGCTAGCTGATATTAGACGCCAGCACAAAGCATGTTCTAGGACAAATAATGGACGTTATCCATATCTCAATAGTAAACTGATGGCAGAAAGAAAATTCACCCAAGCACAGGCTAGTGCTAGCTGATATTAGACGCCAGCACAAAGCATGTTCTAGGACAAAGAATCTACATTATCCATATCTCAATAGTAAACTAATGACAGAAAGATATTCACCTAAGCACAGGCTAGTGCTAGCTGATTGGACGCCAGCACAAAGCTTGTTCTAGGACAAATAATCAACGTTATCCATATCTCAGTAGTAAACTGATGACAGAAAGATATTCACCTAAGCACAGGCTAGTGCTAGCTGATACAAGTCGCCAGCACAAAGCATGTTCTAGGACAAATTATCAATGTTATCCATATCTCTATAGCAAACTGATGACAGAAAGATATTCACCCAAGCACAGGTTAGTGCTAGCTGATATTAGACGCCAGCAGAAAGCATGTTCTAGGACAAAAATGGATGTTATCCATATCTCAGTAGTAACCTGATGACAGAAAGATATTTAGCCAAACACAGGCTAGTGCTAGCTGATATTAGACGCCAGCACAAAGCATGTTCTAGGACAAATAATTAATGTTATCCATATCTCAATAGTAAACTATTGACAGAAAGATATTCACCCAAGCACAGGCTAGTGCTAGCTGATATTAGACTCCAGCACAAAGCATGTTCTAGGACAAAGAATCAATGTTATCCATATCTCAGTAGTAAACTAATGACAGAAAGATATTCATCCAAGCACAGGCTAGTGCTAGCTGATATTAGACGCCAGCACAAAGCATATTTTAGGACAAATAATCAATGTTATCCATATCTCAATAGTAAACTGATGACAGAAAGATATTCACCCAAGCACAGGCTAGTGCTAGCTGATATTAGATGCCAGCAGAAAGCATGTTCTAGGACAAAGAATCAACGTTATCCATATCTCAATAGTAAACTGATCACAGAAAGATATTCATCCAAGCACAAGCTAGTGCTAGCTGATATTAGACGCCAGCACAAAGCATGTTCTAGGACAAATAATCATCCATATCTCAATAGTAAACTGATGACGGAAAGATATTCACGCAAGCACAGGCTAGTGCTAGCTGATATTAGTCGCCAGCACAAAGCATGTTCTAGGACAAATAATCAACTTTATCCCTATCTCAATAGTTAACTGATGACAGAAAGATATTCACCCAAGCACAGGCTAGTGCTAGCTGATATTAGACGCCAGCACAAAGCATGTTCTAGGACAAAGAATGGATGTCCTCCATATCTCAGTAGTAACCTGATGACAGAAAGATATTTAGCCAAACACAGGCTAGTGCTAGCTGATATTAGACACCAGCACAAAGCATGTTCTAGGACAAATAATGGACGTTATCCATATCTCAATAGTAAACTGATGGCAGAAAGAAAATTCACCCAAGCACAGGCTAGTGCTAGCTGATATAAGACGCCTGCACAAAGCATGTTCTAGGACAAAGAATCTACATTATCCATATCTCAATAGTAAACTAGTGACAGAAAGATATTCACCTAAGCATAGGCTAGTGCTAGCTGATTGGACGCCAGCACAAAGCTTGTTCTAGGACAAATAATCAACGTTATCCATATCTCAGTAGTAAACTGATGACAGAAAGATATTCACCCAAGCACAGGCTAGTGCTAGCTGATACAAGTCGCCAGCACAAAGCATGTTCTAGGACAAATTATCAACGTTATCCATATCTCTATAGCAAACTGATGACAGAAAGATATTCACCCAAGCACAGGTTAGTGCTAGCTGATATTAGATGCCAGCACAAAGCATGTTCTAGGACAAAGAATGGATGTTATCCATATCTCAGTAGTAACCTGATGACAGAAAGATATTTAGCCAAACACAGGCTAGTGCTAGCTGATATTAGACGCCAGCACAAAGCATGTTCTAGGACAAATAATCAATGTTATCCATATCTCAATAGTAAACTGATGACAGAAAGATATTCACCCAAGCACAGGCTAGTGCTAGCTGATATTAGACGCCAGCACAAAGCATGTTCTAGGACAAAGAATCAATGTTATCCATATCTCAGTAGTAAACTGATGACAGAAAGATATTCATCCAAGCACAGGCTAGTGCTAGCTGATATTAGACGCCAGCACAAAGCATATTTTAGGACAAATAATCAATGTTATCCATATCTCAATAGTAAACTGATGACAGAAAGATATTCACCCAAGCACAGGCTAGTGCTAGCTGATATTAGATGCCAGCAGAAAGCATGTTCTAGGACAAAGAATCAACGTTATCCATATCTTAATAGTAAACTGATGACAGAAAGATATTCACCCAAGCACAGGCTAGTGCTAGCTGATATTAGACGCCAGCACAAAGCATGTTCTAGGACAAATAATCATCCATATCTCAATAGTAAACTGATGACGGAAAGATATTCACCCAAGCACAGGCTAGTGCTAGCTGATATTAGTCGCCAGCACAAAGCATGTTTTAGGACAAATAATCAACTTTATCCCTATCTCAATAGTTAACTGATGACAGAAAGATATTCACCCAAGCACAGGCTAGTGCTAGCTGATATTAGACGCCAGCACAAAGCATGTTCTAGGACAAAGAATGGATGTCATCCATATCTCAGTAGTAACCTGATGACAGAAAGATATTTAGCCAAACACAGGCTAGTGCTAGCTGATATTAGACGCCAGCACAAAGCATGTTCTAGGACAAATAATGGACGTTATCCATATCTCAATAGTAAACTGATGGCAAAAAGAAAATTCACCCAAGCACAGGCTAGTGCTAGCTGATATTAGACGCCAGCACAAAGCATGTTCTAGGACAATGAATCCACATTATCCATATCTCAATAGTAAACTAATGACAGAAAGATATTCACCTAAGCACAGGCTAGTGCTAGCTGATTGGACGCCAGCACAAAGCATGTTCTAGGACAAAGAATCAACATTATCCATATCTCAGTAGTAAACTGATGACAGAAAGAAATCCACCCAAGCAGAGGCTAGTGCTAGCTGATTGGACGCCAGCACAAAGCTTGTTCTAGGACAAATAATCAATGTTATCCATATCTCAGTAGTAAACTGATGACAGAAAGATTTTCACCCAAGCACAGGCTAGTGCTAGCTGATAAAGTCGCCAGCACAAAGCATGTTCTAGGACAAATTATCAACGTTATCCATATCTCAATAGTAAACTGATGACAGAAAGATATTCACCCAAACACAGGTTAGTGCTAGCTGATATTAGACGCCAGCACAAAGCATGTTCTAGGACAAAGAATGGACGTTATCCGTATCTCAGTAGTAACCTGATGACAGAAAGATATTTAGCCAAACACAGGCTAGTGCTAGCTGATATTAGACGCCAGCACAAAGCATGTTCTAGGACAAATAATCAACTTTATCCATATCTCAATAGTAAACTGATGACAGAAAGATATTCACCCAAGCAAAGGCTAGTGCTAGCTGATATATGACGCCAGCACAAAGCATGTCCTAGGACAAATAATAGATGTTATCCATATCTCAGTAGTAAACTGATGACAGAAAGATATTTACCCAAGCACAGGCTAGTGCTAGCTGATATTAGACGCCAGCACAAAGCATATTCTAGGACAAATAATCAACGTTATCCATATCTCAATAGTAAACTCATGACAGAAAGATATTCATCCAATCACAGACTAGTGCTAGCTGATATTAGATGCCAGCACAAAGCATGTCCTAGGATAAATAAAAGATGTTATCCATATCTCAGTAGTAAACTGATGACAGAAAGATATTTACCCAAGCACAGGCTAGTGCTAGCTGATATTAGACGCCAGCACAAAGCATATTCTAGGACAAAGATTCAACGTTATCCATATCTCAATAGTAAACTGATGACAGAAAGATATTCACCCAAGCACAGGCTAGTGCTAGCTGATATTAGACGCCAGCGCAAAGCATGTTCTAGGACAAAGAATCAACGTTATCCATATCTCAATAGTAAACTGATGACAGAAAGATATTCACCCAAGCACAGGCTAGTGCTAGCTGATATTAGACGCCAGCACAAAGCATGTTCTAGGACAAATAATCATCCTTATCTCAGTAGTAAACTGATGACGGAAAGATATTCACCCAAGCACAGGCTAGTGCTAGCTTATATTAGTCGCCAGCACAAAGCATGTTCTAGGACAAATAATGGACTTTATCCATATCTCAATAGTAAACTGATGACAGAAAGATATTCACCCAAGCACAGGCTAGTGCTAGCTGATATTAGACGCCAGCACAAAGCATGTTCTAGGACAAAGAATCAATGTTATTCATATCTCAATAGAAAACTGATGACAGAAAGATATTCACCCAAGCACAGGCTAGTGCTAGCTGATATTAGACGCCAGCACAAAGCATGTTCTAGGACAAATAATCAACGTTATCCATATCACATTAGTAAACTGATGACAAAGATATTTACCCAAGCACAGGCTAGTGCTAGCTAATATTAGACGCCAGCACAAAGCATGTTCTAGGACAAATAATCAACATTATCCATATCTCAATAGTAAACTGATGACAAAGATATTTACCCAAGCACAGGCTAGTGCTAGCTGATATTAGATACCAGCAAAAAGCATGTTCTAGGACAAATAATCAACATTATCCATATCTCAATAGTAAACTGATGACAGAAAGCTATTCACCCAAGCACAGGCTAGTGCTAGCTGATATTAGATACCAGCACAAAGCATGTTCTAGGACAAAGAATCAATGTTATCCATATCTCAATAGTAAACTGATGACAGAAAGATATTTACCCAAGCACAGGCTAGTGCTAGCTGATATTAGACGCCAGCACAAAGCATGTTCTAGGACAAATAATCAACATTATCCATATCTCAATAGTAAACTGATGACAAAGATATTTACCCAAGCACAGGCTAGTGCTAGCTGATATTAGATGCCAGCACAAAGCATGTTCTTGGACAAATAATGGATGTTATCCATATCTCAAAAGTAAACTGATTACAGAAAGATATTCACCCAAGCACAGGCTAGTGCTAGCTGACATTAGACGCCAGCACAAAGCATGTTCTAGGACAAATAATCAATGTTATCCATATCTCAATAGTAAACTGATGACAGAAAGATATTCACCTATGCACAGGCTAGTGCTAGCTGATAATAGACGCCAGCACAAAACATGTTCTAGGACAAAGAATCAACATTATCCATATCTCAATAGTAAACTGATGACAGAAAGATATTTACCCAAGCACAGGCTAGTGCTAGCTGATATTAGACGCCAGCACAAAGCATGTTTTAGGACAAATAATCATCCATATCTCAATAGTAAACTGATGACAGAAAGATATTCACCCAAGCACAGGCTAGTGCTAGCTGATATTAGACACCAGCACAAAGCATGTTCTAGGACAAAGAATCTACATTATCCATATCTCAATAGTAAACCAATGACAGAAAGATATTCACCCAAGCACAGGCTAGTGCTAGCTGATTGGACTCCAGCACAAAGCTTGTTCTAGGACAAACAATCAACGTTATCCATATCTCAGTAGTAAACTGATGACAGAAAGATATTCACCCAAGCACAGGCTAGTGCTAGCTGATACAAGTCGCCAGCACAAAGCATGTTCTAGGACAAATTATCAACGTTATCCATATCTCTATAGCAAACTGATGACAGAAAGATATTCACCCAAGCACAGGTTAGTGCTCACTGATATTAGACGCCAGCACAAAGCATGTTCTAGGACAAAGAATGGATGTTATTCATATCTCAGTAGTAACCTGATGACAGAAAGATATTTAGCCAAACACAGGCTAGTGCTAGCTGATATTAAACGCCAGCACAAAGCATGTTCTAGGACAAATAATCAATGTTATCCATATCTCAATAGTAAACTGATGACAGAAAGATATTCACCCAAGCACAGGCTAGTGCTAGCTGATATTAGATGCCAGCACAAAGCATGTTCTAGGACAAAGAATCAATGTTATCCATATCTCAGTAGTAAACTGATGACAGAAAGATATTCATCCAAGCACAGGCTAGTGCTAGCTGATATTAGACGCCAGCACAAAGCATATTTTAGGACAAATAATCAATGTTATCCATATCTCAATAGTAAACTGATGACAGAAAGATATTCATCCAAGCACAGGCTAGTGCTAGCTGATATTAGATGCCAGCACAAAGCATGTTCTAGGACAAATATTCATCCATATCTCAATAGTAAACTGATGACGGAAAGATATTCACCCAAGCACAGGGTAGTGCTAGCTGATATTAGTCGCCAGCACAAAGCATGTTCTAGGACAAATAATCAACTTTATCCCTACCTCAATAGTTAACTGATGACAGAAAGATATTCACCCAAGCACAGGCTAGTGCTAGCTGATATTAGACGCCAGCACAAAGCATGTTCTAGGACAAAGAATGGATGTCATCCATGACAAAGAATGGATGTCATCCATATCTCAGTAGTAACCTGATGACAGAAAGATATTTACCCAAGCACAGGCTAGTGCTAGCTGATATTAGACGCCAGCACAAAGCATGTTCTAGGACAAATAATGGACGTTATCCATATCTCAATAGTAAACTGATGGCAGAAAGAAAATTCACCCAAGCACAGGCTAGTGCTAGCTGATATTAGACGCCAGCACAAAGCATGTTCTAGGACAAAGAATCTACATTATCCATATCTCAATAGTAAACTAATGACAGAAAGATATTCACCTAAGCACAGGCTAGTGCTAGCTGATTGGACGCCAGCACAAAGCTTGTTCTAGGACAAATAATCAACGTTATCCATATCTCAGTAGTAAACTGATGACAGAAAGATATTCACCCAAGCACAGGCTAGTGCTAGCTGATACAAGTCGCCAGCACAAAGCATGTTCTAGGACAAATTATCAATGTTATCCATATCTCTATAGCAAACTGATGACAGAAAGATATTCACCCAAGCACAGGTTAGTGCTAGCTGATATTAGATGCCAGCACAAAGCATGTTCTAGGACAAAGAATGGATGTTATCCATATCTCAGTAGTAACCTGATGACAGAAAGATATTTAGCCAAACACAGGCTAGTGCTAGCTGATATTAGACGCCAGCACAAAGCATGTTCTAGGACAAATAATTAATGTTATCCATATCTCAATAGTAAACTATTGACAGAAAGATATTCACCCAAGCACAGGCTAGTGCTAGCTGATATTAGACGCCAGCACAAAGCATGTTCTAGGACAAAGAATCAATGTTATCCATATCTCAGTAGTAAACTGATGACAGAAAGATATTCATCCAAGCACAGGCTAGTGCTAGCTGATATTAGACGCCAGCACAAAGCATATTTTAGGACAAATAATCAATGTTATCCATATCTCAATAGTAAACTGATGACAGAAAGATGTTCACCCAAGCACAGGCTAGTGCTAGCTGATATTAGACGCCAGCACAAAGCATGTTCTAGGACAAAGAATCAACGTTATCCATATCTCAATAGTAAACTGATGACAGAAAGATATTCACCCAAGCACAGGCTAGTGCTAGCTGATATTAGATGCCAGCACAAAGTATGTTCTAGGACAAAGAATCAACATTATCCATATCTCAATAGTAAACTGATGACAGAAAGATATTCACCCAAGCACAGGCTAGTGCTAGCTGATAGTAGACGCCAGCATAAAGCATGTTTTTGGACAAATAATCATCCATATCTCAATAGTAAACTGATGACAGAAAGATATTCACCCAAGCACAGGCTAGTGCTAGCTGATATTAGACACCAGCACAAAGCATGTTCTAGGACAAAGAATCTACATTATCCATATCTCAATAGTAAACTGATGACAGATAGATATTTACCCAAGCACAGGCTAGTGCTATCTGATATTAGACGCCAGCATAAAGCATGTTCTAGGACAAATTATCAATGATATCCATATCTCAATAGTAAACTGATGACAAAAAGATATTTACCCAAGCACAGGCTAGTGCTAGCTGATATTAGACGCCATCACAAAGCATGTTCTAGGACAAATAATCAACTTTATCCCTATCTCAATAGTTAACTGATGACAGAAAGATATTCACCCAAGCACAGGCTAGTGCTAGCTGATATTAGACGCCAGCAGAAAGCATGTTCTAGGACAAAGAATCAACATTATCCATATCTCAGTAGTAAACTGATGACAGAAAGAAATCCACCCAAGCAGAGGCTAGTGCTAGCTGATTGGACGCCAGCACAAAGCTTGTTCTAGGACAAATAATCAATGTTATCCATATCTCAGTAGTAAACTGATGACAGAACGATTTTCACCCAAGCACAGGCTAGTGCTAGCTGATAAAGTCGCCAGCACAAAGCATGTTCTAGGACAAATTATCAACGTTATCCATATCTCAATAGTAAACTGATGACAGAAAGATATTCACCCAAGCACAGGTTAGTGCTAGCTGATATTAGACGCCAGCACAAAGCATGTTCTAGGACAAAGAATGGACGTTATCCGTATCTCAGTAGTAACCTGATGACAGAAAGATATTTAGCCAAACACAGGCTAGTGCTAGCTGATATTAGACGCCACCACAAAGCATGTTCTAGGACAAATAATCAACTTTATCCATATCTCAATAGTAAACTGATGACAGAAAGATATTCACCCAAGCAAAGGCTAGTGCTAGCTGATATATGACGCCAGCACAAAGCATGTCCTAGGACAAATAATAGATGTTATCCATATCTCAGTAGTAAACTGATGACAGAAAGATATTTACCCAAGCACAGGCTAGTGCTAGCTGATATTAGACGCCAGCACAAAGCATATTCTAGGACAAATAATCAACGTTATCCATATCTCAATAGTAAACTCATGACAGAAAGATATTCATCCAATCACAGACTAGTGCTAGCTGATATTAGATGCCAGCACAAAGCATGTCCTAGGATAAATAAAAGATGTTATCCATATCTCAGTAGTAAACTAATGACAGAAAGATATTTACCCAAGCACAGGCTAGTGCTAGCTGATATTAGACGCCAGCACAAAGCATATTCTAGGACAAAGATTCAACGTTATCCATATCTCAATAGTAAACTGATGACAGAAAGATATTCACCCAAGCACAGGCTAGTGCTAGCTGATATTAGATGCCAGCGCAAAGCATGTTCTAGGACAAAGAATCAACGTTATCCATATCTCAATAGTAAACTGATGACAGAAAGATATTCACCCAAGCACAGGCTAGTGCTAGCTGATATTAGACGCCAGCACAAAGCATGTTCTAGAACAAATAATCATCCTTATCTCAGTAGTAAACTGATGACGGAAAGATATTCACCCAAGCACAGGCTAGTGCTAGCTTATATTAGTCGCCAGCACAAAGCATGTTCTAGGACAAATAATGGACTTTATCCATATCTCAATAGTAAACTGATGACAGAAAGATATTCACCCAAGCACAGGCTAGTGCTAGCTGATATTAGACGCCAGCACAAAGCATGTTCTAGGACAAAGAATCAATGTTATCCATATCTCAATAGTAAACTGATGACAGAAAGATATTCACCCAAGCACAGGCTAGTGCTAGCTGATATTAGACGCCAGCACAAAGCATGTTCTAGGACAAATAATCAACGTTATCCATATCACATTAGTAAACTGATGACAAAGATATTTACCCAAGCACAGGCTAGTGCTAGCTAATATTAGACGCCAGCACAAAGCATGTTCTAGGACAAATAATCAACATTATCCATATCTCAATAGTAAACTGATGACAAAGATATTTACCCAAGCACAGGCTAGTGCTAGCTGATATTAGATACCAGCAAAAAGCATGTTCTAGGACAAATAATCAACATTATCCATACAGTAAGGTCTGAATTAAAGTATACAGAAAGTGCACATGGTGAGCACATTCTCTGAACTTCAGGTGCACATTACTTTGCACGAGCTCTGAGAGTCAAGTGCATTTACCTAGAACTCCAGGTGCACGATACCTATCTGAGCCGAAAGTGAACTTGCTGTTAGCTCAGGTGTCATTCCAATTTTACAGGTAATTATCATAGGATGCATTTAATGTGTGACAATTGTGTCAAAATTAAAGATCTCTCTCTCTCTCTCTCTCTCTCTCTCTCTCTCTCTCTCTCTCTCTCTCTTGTTTAAATCTTGTAATACATGGTTTGAATGATGCTTTCAGGTTTTATACGGGACACTTTATCATTTTCCTTTCTTATTCATGCATTCAAACTTAGCAACTATATAAACTAAAATAAATAAAAATAAACAGCACAGCATTGTGTTTCAAGACATGACAGGAGTATATAATGTCACACAGGTATACCAAAGAAATGAGCGCACAAGTTGCACTGTAAGCAAGCTACATGTATGTGTTTTCGCCATAGTTTTAGTGCATTTTAAATAATATGATATATCTGAATTTCACACATTTACCTGTCTAGATAACCAGTTAACATTTACCCGAGAACCATTCGAATATTTACTGAACCAGTCCCAGGTAAAACCAAAAGCTCTCTTTAATTGTATTATTGTACGAAACACACTCCCTCTGGTGGGTTATTGCTCATATTTTATGACAGGTGATAAATGGATTAAAGGACCATAAACCATAAACCATGAAGTTTGAGCTTCTTTACTTATTGAACAAAAAGAACAAATTTGTCCTGGATAAAATATTGAGGATTCTTGATCGATCTTAAATTTGTTCAAAAGAAGGCTAACGGAAATTAAAGAGATCATCTCTCTCTCTCTCTCTTTCTCTCTCTCTCTCTCTCTCTCTCTCTCTCTCTCTCTCTCTCTCTCTCTCTTGCTTTAAAATGTTGTAAAACATGGTTTGAATGAGGCTTCCTTCAGGTTTTATACGGGATACATTATCATTTTCCTTTCTTATTCCTGCACTCAAACTTAGCAACTTAATAAACAAAAATAAATAAATAAATAAATAAATAAATAAATAACACGTGATTGTGTTTCAAGACATGACAGAAGAAGATAATGCCACACAGGTATACCTGTACCATCCTGTATGTTTGTTTGCTAATAAAAGTGCTCAGCGGCTAATAGAATGATTAACATGCCTTATCTCACCTTGTTAATATCAGGCACACTTCATAATTGGTTTCAATAGGCAAATTAAACATGTTTGGTTATGATTTCAGAATGTTTGGTTTCTTTTTACCTGAGATACGCATATTGTATAGAATGCTCAAAGGATGTTAAATGCTATTTACTTGATATAAATTATTTTACATTTTCCTAAAACAATAAACAATAAGATTAATTAAAAACTTTATTTTATTTTCAACTTTTATGTTTTGAATGAATGAATGAATGAATGAATGAATGAATGAATGAATAGATGGATGGATGGATGGATGGATGGATGGATGGATGGATGGATGGATGGATGTATGGATGGATGGATGGATGGATGGATGGATTATTAATGGTGAACTTTTGTCCAGTTTTTTGACATGTCTTATCTCACCTTGTTAATATCAGACACACTTCATAAATGGTTCAAATAAACAAATAGCATTTCCCTAAAACAATAAATAATAAATATATTAAAACACTTTAGTTTATTTTCAACTTTCATATTTTATCTTTTCAATGAATGAATGAAAGAATGAATGAATTGTAACAGGTGAACGTTTGTCAAGTTTCTTATTTTGTCGAATTTTCTTTACCTGTTCTCTGAAAACTATCATGCTTTCCAGCAAGAAAATCTTATTTGTCTAAATAACCAGTCATTATTTACCTGAGAACCATTCAGTTATTTACTGAACCAGTCCCAGGTAAAACAAAAGAATTTTCATAATGATTTACATGTCTTATCTTACCTTGTTAATATATGGCACACTTCACAATTGGTTTCAGTGGACCAATTAATCGGTTTGGTCATAATTAGAGAATGTTTGGCTACTTTTTACCTCAGATACGCATATTGTATAGAATGTTCGAATGTTGTCAAATTTTATTTACTTGATATAAATCATTTTACTTTTTCCTAAAACATTATATAATAAATATAATTAGAAATCTTGTTTTTTATTTTCAATGTTGATTTACTTAAATCTTTTGCTTTAATCTGCTTCCCAGCATGAAAAGCCTTTAGTTACCTGTCTAAATAACCAGTCTACATCACAGGCGCTCGACGACTGGACTCATTTTTTTTTTTTTTTTTTTTTCTTTTTTTTGCATTTTCACCCGTTTGGAGACCCTTACGATATGTTCATGCAATTATTTTACCTTTAAAACCTTTATTATCAATCCTCAATCAACCCTCGTCTATGGGCTACTATATAGACAAGGTCGGAAACGCGGTGTCCTAGATTAATTGGGGTCATGGGATTCCCCGCATCTCAAACTCATACTTCACCCTTAACCGTTATTTCAATTCTGGCTGTCAACACATGAGTGTCTTTGTAAAAGGTCTCGCCCATTGCCTTCATTCAAAATAAGCACAACCGCCCGTAAAAACTAACAATTCAAGCATTCAACAGAATTGGAGGACATCCCGAATGAAATCGGCAATCTAGCCGTGACATTACTATAAATACACTGGTCACACGACGTGTTACGCCAGCACGTGATATGTGTTACGTTGGTTTTCATAGGTTGCTTGATTTATATCCAGTCAAAACACTTTGTGATCTAGTGTCATGGCAACAATGCAATACAATTATCCAGTAGGATTGATTCTTTCATACGATATTTACAGTGACCTTCCACTGATTTCTAGAAACGAAAGGTCACCATACAAAAACATTCGGGATCCCATCCAAGTAGACAGGTGGTGGTATAAAATATAAGTTTACGGGCGACTATGCTTATTTTTGACGAAGGCAATGGGTGAGACCTTTTACATAGTCGCTCATAAGTAGACACCCAGCATTGAAATAACGGTAAAGGGTGAAGTACGAGTTTGAGATGCGGGGAATCCCATGACCCCAATTTAACTAGGACACCGCGTTTCCGACCTTGTCTATATAGTAGCCCATAGACGAGGGTTGATTGAGGAATGATAGAAAAGGTTTTAAAGGTAAAATAATTGCATGAACATATCGTAAGGGTCTCCAAATGGGTGAAAATGCAAAAAAAAAAAAAAAAAAAAAAAAAAAAAATGAGTCCAGTCGTCGAGCGCCTGTGGTCTACATTTACCTGAGAACCATTCAATTAATTACTGAACCAGTCACAGGTAAAAACAAATGCTCTCTTTAATTGAATTATTGTACAGTAGACACGTCCACTGTGATGAATGATTATAGATGAGTTATTGCTCATATTTTATGACAGGTTATAAATTGATTAAAGGACCATAAACCTCGAAGTTTGAGCTTCTTTAATTTTATTGAACAAATTTGTACTGGATAAGATATTGAGTATACTTTATCGATCTTAAAATTATTCAAAAGAAGGCTAACGGAAATTAATGATTAATGATTCTGTTCACTTGACAAACCTTGACCGCTGTCTTTGGACCTCCACTGCAGTCCTCTGATTTCAATCGATTCGAATAAATAAATAAATAAATAAATAAATAAATAAATAAATAAATAAATAAATAAATAAAAATTGGGTTATGTTCTGAAAACAAAATCCTAAATTTTAGGGTATATAGACATTTACATGCGTTCCTTTGTTTAAATCTTGCAGAATAGGATTATATATTTGACACAATTTTGCAGAGCCGAGAGAAAGAAAAGAGAGATTAAAAAAGAAAGAAAGTAATAATGACTACAGAAGATTAATAAATAAAAAAGAAATAGGAACAAAACATAGAGAAAGGAAAACAAATTTGTAAATTGCTTATTTTCCCCAAAGGAACATTAAATTAGAGGAGATATTATACTAGAAAAATAAAAATAAGACAAACTTAAAATAGCGCAAACCTGTTTTTTTTTTTTTTTTTTTTTTTTTTTTTTTTTTTTCAAAACCTTTTCATTATCCTGTACTGCTAATACAGCAAATACAGGTAAGTGGTATCATCAAACACCAGCCAAAGTGAACTACAGCTACATGTAGGGGTATAGAGGTGCCAGAACTTGGAGTGCACTTGATATGAACATCAGGTGCAACTCATGTCTCAGATTTAGCTCACGCAAAGTGCACATGGCGAGCACATGATGTGCACAAGGGTGTATACATTAGTTCAGACTTCACTGTATCTCAATAGTAAACTGATGACAGAAAGCTATTCACCCAAGCACAGGCTAGTGCTAGCTGATATTAGATACCAGCACAAAGCATGTTCTAGGACAAAGAATCAATGTTATCCATATCTCAATAGTAAACTGATGACAGAAAGTTATTTACCCAAGCACAGGCTAGTGCTAGCTGATATTAGACGCCAGCACAAAGCATGTTCTAGGACAAATAATCAACATTATCCATATCTCAATAGTAAACTGATGACAAAGATATTTACCCAAGCACAGGCTAGTGCTAGCTGATATTAGATGCCAGCACAAAGCATGTTCTTGGACAAATAATGGATGTTATCCATATCTCAAAAGTAAACTGATTACAGAAAGATATTCACCTAAGCACAGGCTAGTGCTAGCTGACATTAGACGCCAGCACAAAGCATGTTCTAGGACAAATAATCAATGTTATCCATATCTCAATAGTAAACTGATGACAGAAAGATATTCACCTATGCACAGGCTAGTGCTAGCTGATAATAGACGCCAGCACAAAACATGTTCTAGGACAAAGAATCAACATTATCCATATCTCAATAGTAAACTGATGACAGAAAGATATTTACCCAAGCACAGGCTAGTGCTAGCTGATATTAGACGCCAGCACAAAGCATGTTTTAGGACAAATAATCATCCATATCTCAATAGTAAACTGATGACAGAAAGATATTCACCCAAGCACAGGCTAGTGCTAGCTGATATTAGACACCAGCACAAAGCATGTTCTAGGACAAAGAATCTACATTATCCATATCTCAATAGTAAACTAATGACAGAAAGATATTCACCCAAGCACAGGCTAGTGCTAGCTGATTGGACTCCAGCACAAAGCTTGTTCTAGGACAAATAATCAACGTTATCCATATCTCAGTAGTAAACTGATGACAGAAAGATATTCACCCAAGCACAGGCTAGTGCTAGCTGATACAAGTCGCCAGCACAAAGCATGTTCTAGGACAAATTATCAACGTTATCCATATCTCTATAGCAAACTGATGACAGAAAGATATTCACCCAAGCACAGGTTAGTGCTCACTGATATAAGACGCCAGCACAAAGCATGTTCTAGGACAAAGAATGGATGTTATTCATATCTCAGTAGTAACCTGATGACAGAAAGATATTTAGCCAAACACAGGCTAGTGCTAGCTGATATTAGACGCCAGCACAAAGCATGTTCTAGGACAAATAATCAATGTTATCCATATCTCAATAGTAAACTGATGACAGAAAGATATTCACCCAAGCACAGGCTAGTGCTAGCTGATATTAGATGCCAGCACAAAGCATGTTCTAGGACAAAGAATCAATGTTATCCATATCTCAGTAGTAAACTGATGACAGAAAGATATTCATCCAAGCACAGGCTAGTGCTAGCTGATATTAGATGCCAGCACAAAGCATATTTTAGGACAAATAATCAATGTTATCCATATCTCAGTAGTAAACTGATGACAGAAAGATATTCACCCAAGCACAGGCGAGTGCTAGCTGATATTAGATGCCAGCAGAAAGCATGTTCTAGGACAAAGAATCAATGTTATCCATATCTCAATAGTAAACTGATGACAGAAAGATATTCACCCAAGCACAGGCTAGTGCTAGCTGATATTAGACGCCAGCACAAAGCATGTTCTAGGACAAATAATCATCCATATCTCAATAGTAAACTGATGATGGAAAGATATTCACCCAAGCACAGGGTAGTGCTAGCTGATATTAGTCGCCAGCACAAAGCATGTTCTAAGACAAATAATCAACTTTATCCCTATCTCAATAGTTAACTAATGACAGAAAGATATTCACCCAAGCACAGGCTAGTGCTAGCTGATATTAGACGCCAGCACAAAGCATGTTCTAGGACAAAGAATGGATGTCATCCATATCTCAGTAGTAACCTGATGACAGAAAGATATTTAGCCAAACACAGGCTAGTGCTAGCTGATATTAGACGCCAGCACAAAGCATGTTCTAGGACAAATAATGGACGTTATCCATATCTCAATAGTAAACTGATGGCAGAAAGAAAATTCACCCAAGCACAGGCTAGTGCTAGCTGATATTAGACGCCAGCACAAAGCATGTTCTAGGACAAAGAATCTACATTATCCATATCTCAATAGTAAACTAATGACAGAAAGATATTCACCTAAGCACAGGCTAGTGCTAGCTGATTGGACGCCAGCACAAAGCTTGTTCTAGGACAAATAATCAACGTTATCCATATCTCAGTAGTAAACTGATGACAGAAAGATATTCACCTAAGCACAGGCTAGTGCTAGCTGATACAAGTCGCCAGCACAAAGCATGTTCTAGGACAAATTATCAATGTTATCCATATCTCTATAGCAAACTGATGACAGAAAGATATTCACCCAAGCACAGGTTAGTGCTAGCTGATATTAGACGCCAGCAGAAAGCATGTTCTAGGACAAAGAATGGATGTTATCCATATCTCAGTAGTAACCTGATGACAGAAAGATATTTAGCCAAACACAGGCTAGTGCTAGCTGATATTAGACGCCAGCACAAAGCATGTTCTAGGACAAATAATTAATGTTATCCATATCTCAATAGTAAACTATTGACAGAAAGATATTCACCCAAGCACAGGCTAGTGCTAGCTGATATTAGACTCCAGCACAAAGCATGTTCTAGGACAAAGAATCAATGTTATCCATATCTCAGTAGTAAACTGATGACAGAAAGATATTCATCCAAGCACAGGCTAGTGCTAGCTGATATTAGACGCCAGCACAAAGCATATTTTAGGACAAATAATCAATGTTATCCATATCTCAATAGTAAACTGATGACAGAAAGATATTCACCCAAGCACAGGCTAGTGCTAGCTGATATTAGATGCCAGCAGAAAGCATGTTCTAGGACAAAGAATCAACGTTATCCATATCTCAATAGTAAACTGATCACAGAAAGATATTCATCCAAGCACAAGCTAGTGCTAGCTGATATTAGACGCCAGCACAAAGCATGTTCTAGGACAAATAATCATCCATATCTCAATAGTAAACTGATGACGGAAAGATATTCACGCAAGCACAGGCTAGTGCTAGCTGATATTAGTCGCCAGCACAAAGCATGTTCTAGGACAAATAATCAACTTTATCCCTATCTCAATAGTTAACTGATGACAGAAAGATATTCACCCAAGCACAGGCTAGTGCTAGCTGATATTAGACGCCAGCACAAAGCATGTTCTAGGACAAAGAATGGATGTCCTCCATATCTCAGTAGTAACCTGATGACAGAAAGATATTTAGCCAAACACAGGCTAGTGCTAGCTGATATTAGACGCCAGCACAAAGCATGTTCTAGGACAAATAATGGACGTTATCCATATCTCAATAGTAAACTGATGGCAGAAAGAAAATTCACCCAAGCACAGGCTAGTGCTAGCTGATATTAGACGCCTGCACAAAGCATGTTCTAGGACAAAGAATCTACATTATCCATATCTCAATAGTAAACTAGTGACAGAAAGATATTCACCTAAGCATAGGCTAGTGCTAGCTGATTGGACGCCAGCACAAAGCTTGTTCTAGGACAAATAATCAACATTATCCATATCTCAGTAGTAAACTGATGACAGAAAGATATTCACCCAAGCACAGGCTAGTGCTAGCTGATACAAGTCGCCAGCACAAAGCATGTTCTAGGACAAATTATCAACGTTATCCATATCTCTATAGCAAACTGATGACAGAAAGATATTCACCCAAGCACAGGTTAGTGCTAGCTGATATTAGATGCCAGCACAAAGCATGTTCTAGGACAAAGAATGGATGTTATCCATATCTCAGTAGTAACCTGATGACAGAAAGATATTTAGCCAAACACAGGCTAGTGCTAGCTGATATTAGACGCCAGCACAAAGCATGTTCTAGGACAAATAATCAATGTTATCCATATCTCAATAGTAAACTGATGACAGAAAGATATTCACCCAAGCACAGGCTAGTGCTAGCTGATATTAGACACCAGCACAAAGCATGTTCTAGGACAAAGAATCAATGTTATCCATATCTCAGTAGTAAACTGATGACAGAAAGATATTCATCCAAGCACAGGCTAGTGCTAGCTGATATTAGACGCCAGCACAAAGCATATTTTAGGACAAATAATCAATGTTATCCATATCTCAATAGTAAACTGATGACAGAAAGATATTCACCCAAGCACAGGCTAGTGCTAGCTGATATTAGATGCCAGCAGAAAGCATGTTCTAGGACAAAGAATCAACGTTATCCATATCTTAATAGTAAACTGATGACAGAAAGATATTCACCCAAGCACAGGCTAGTGCTAGCTGATATTAGACGCCAGCACAAAGCATGTTCTAGGACAAATAATCATCCATATCTCAATAGTAAACTGATGACGGAAAGATATTCACCCAAGCACAGGCTAGTGCTAGCTGATATTAGTCGCCAGCACAAAGCATGTTTTAGGACAAATAATCAACTTTATCCCTATCTCAATAGTTAACTGATGACAGAAAGATATTCACCCAAGCACAGGCTAGTGCTAGCTGATATTAGACGCCAGCACAAAGCATGTTCTAGGACAAAGAATGGATGTCATCCATATCTCAGTAGTAACCTGATGACAGAAAGATATTTAGCCAAACACAGGCTAGTGCTAGCTGATATTAGACGCCAGCACAAAGCATGTTCTAGGACAAATAATGGACGTTATCCATATCTCAATAGTAAACTGATGGCAAAAAGAAAATTCACCCAAGCACAGGCTAGTGCTAGCTGATATTAGACGCCAGCACAAAGCATGTTCTAGGACAATGAATCCACATTATCCTTATCTCAATAGTAAACTAATGACAGAAAGATATTCACCTAAGCACAGGCTAGTGCTAGCTGATTGGACGCCAGCACAAAGCATGTTCTAGGACAAATAATCAATGTTATCCATATCTCAATAGTAAACTGATGACAGAAAGATATTCACCCAAGCACAGGCTAGTGCTAGCTGATATTAGACGCCAGCACAAAGCATGTTCTAGGACAAAGAATCAATGTTATCCATATCTCAGTAGTAAACTGATGACAGAAAGATATTCATCCAAGCACAGGCTAGTGCTAGCTGATATTAGACGCCAGCACAAAGCATATTTTAGGACAAATAATCAATGTTATCCATATCTCAATAGTAAACTGATGACAGAAAGATATTCACCCAAGCACAGGCTAGTGCTAGCTGATATTAGATGCCAGCAGAAAGCATGTTCTAGGACAAAGAATCAACGTTATCCATATCTCAATAGTAAACTGATGACAGAAAAATATTCACCCAAGCACAGGCTAGTGCTAGCTGATATTAGACGCCAGCACAAAGCATGTTCTAGGACAAATAATCATCCATATCTCAATAGTAAACTGATGACGGAAAGATATTCACCCAAGCACAGGCTAGTGCTAGCTGATATTAGTCACCAGCACAAAGCATGTTCTACGACAAATAATCAACTTTATCCCTATGTCAATAGTTAACTGATGACAGAAAGATATTCACCCAAGCACAGGCTAGTGCTAGCTGATATTAGATGCCAGCACAAAGCATGTTCTAGGACAAATAATCAACATTATCTGTATCTCAATAGTAAACTGATTACAGAAAGATATTCACCGAAGCACAGGCTAGTGCTAGCTGATATTAGACACCAGCACAAAGCATGTTCTAGGACAAAGAATCAATGTTATCCATATCTCAATAGTAAACTGATGACAGAAAGATATTTACCCAAGCACAGGCTAGTGCTAGCTGATATTAGACGCCAGCACAAAGCATGTTCTAGGACAAATAATCAACATTATCCATATCTCAGTAGTAAACTGATGACAAAGATATTTACCCAAGCACAGGGTAGTGCTAGCTGATATTAGATGCCAGCACAAAGCATGTTCTAGGAAAAATAATGGATGTTATCCATATCTCAGTAGTAAACTGATTACAGAAAGATATTTACCCAAGCACAGGCTAGTGCTAGCTGTCATTAGACGCCAGCACAAAGCATGTTCTAGGACAAATAATCAGTGTTATCCATATCTCAATAGTAAACTGATGACAGAAAGATATTCACCCAAGCACAGGCTAGTGCTAGCTGATATTAGATGCCAGCACAAAGCATGTTCTAGGACAAAGAATCAATGTTATCCATATCTCAATAGTAAACTGATGACAGAAAGATATTCACCCAAGCACAGGCTAGTGCTAGCTGATATTAGTCGCCAGCACAAAGCATGTTCTAGGACAAATAATGGACATTATCCATATCTCAATAGTAAACTGATGACAGAAAGATATTCACCCAAGCACAGGCTAGTGCTAGCTGATATTAGACACCAGCACAAAGCATGTTCTAGGACAAATTATCAACATTATCCATATCTCAATAGTAAACTGATAACAAAGATATTCACCCAAGCACAGGCTAGTGCTAGCTGATATTAGATGCCAGCACAAAGCATGTTCTAGGACAAATAATGGATGTTATCCATATCTCAGTAGTAAACTGATGACAGAAAGATATTTACCCAAGCACAGGCTAGTGCTAGCTGATATTAGACGCCAGCACAAAGCATATTCTAGGACAAATAATCAACATTATCCATATCTCAATGGTAAACTGATGACAGAAAGATATTCACCCAAGCACAGGCTAGTGCTTGCTGATATTAGACGCCAGCACAAAGCATATTCTAGGACAAATAATCAACATTATCCATATCTCAATGGTAAACTGATGACAGAAAGATATTCACCCAAGCACAGGCTAGTGCTAGCTGATATTAGACGCCAGCACAAAGCATGTTCTAGGACAAATAATCAATGTTATCCATATCTCAGTAGTAAACTGATGACAGAAAGATATTTACCCAAGCACAGGCTAGTGCTAGCTGATATTAGACGCCAGCGCAAAGCATGTTCTAGGACAAAGAATCAACGTTATCCATATCTCAATAGTAAACTGATGACAGAAAGATATTCATCCAAGCACAGGCTAGTGCTAGCTGATATTAGACGCCAGCACAAAGCATGTTCTAGGACAAAAAATCATCCATATCTCAGTAGTAAACTGATGACGGAAAGATATTCACCCAAGCACAGGCTAGTGCTAGCTTATATTAGTCGCCAGCACAAAGCATGTTCTAGGACAAATAATGGACGTTATCCATATCTCAATAGTAAACTGATGACAGAAAGATATTCACCCAAGCACAGGCTAGTGCTAGCTGATATTAGACGCCAGCACAAAGCAGATTCTAGGACAAAGAATCAATGTTATCCATATCTCATTAGTAAACTGATGACAGAAAGATATTCACCCAAGCACAGGCTAGTGCTTGCTGATATTAGACGCCAGCACAAAGCATATTCTAGGACAAATAATCAAAATTATCCATATCTCAATGGTAAACTGATGACAAAGATATTCACCCAAGCACAGGCTAGTGCTAGCTGACATTAGACGCCAGCACAAAACATGTTCTAGGACAGATAATCAATGTTATCCATATCTCAGTAGTAAACTGATGACAGAAAGATATTTACCCAAGCACAGGCTAGTGCTAGCTGATATTAGACGCCAGCACAAAACATGTTCTAGGACAAAGAATCAATGTTATCCATATCTCAATAGTAAACTGATGACAGAAAGATATTCACCCAAGCATAGGCTAGTGCTAGCTGATATTAGACGCCAGCACAAAGCATGTTCTAGGACAAAGAATCAACGTTATCCATATCTCAATAGTAAACTGATGACAGAAAGATATTCACCCAAGCACAGGCTAGTGCTAGCTGATATTAGACGCCAGCACAAAGCATGTTCTAGGACAAATAATGGATGTTATCCATATCTCAGTAGTAAACTGATGACAGAAAGATATTCACCCAAGCACAGGCTAGTGCTAGCTGATATTAGACGCCAGCACAAAGCATGTTCTAGGACAAATAATCAATGTTATCCATATCTCAATAGTAAACTGATGACAGAAAGATGTTCACCCAAGCACAGGCTAGTGCTAGCTGATATTAGACGCCAGCACAAAGCATGTTCTAGGACAAAGAATCAACGTTATCCATATCTCAATAGTAAACTGATGACAGAAAGATATTCACCCAAGCACAGGCTAGTGCTAGCTGATATTAGATGCCAGCACAAAGTATGTTCTAGGACAAAGAATCAATATTATCCATATCTCAATAGTAAACTGATGACAGAAAGATATTCACCCAAGCACAGGCTAGTGCTAGCTGATAGTAGACGCCAGCATAAAGCATGTTTTTGGACAAATAATCATCCATATCTCAATAGTAAACTGATGACAGAAAGATATTCACCCAAGCACAGGCTAGTGCTAGCTGATATTAGACACCAGCACAAAGCATGTTCTAGGACAAAGAATCTACATTATCCATATCTCAATAGTAAACTGATGACAGATAGATATTTACCCAAGCACAGGCTAGTGCTAGCTGATATTAGACGCCAGCATAAAGCATGTTCTAGGACAAATTATCAATGATATCCATATCTCAATAGTAAACTGATGACAAAAAAGATATTTACCCAAGCACAGGCTAGTGTTAGCTGATATTAGACGCCATCACAAAGCATGTTCTAGGACAAATAATCAACTTTATCCCTATCTCAATAGTTAACTGATGACAGAAAGATATTCACCCAAGCACAGGCTAGTGCTAGCTGATATTAGACGCCAGAAGAAAGCATGTTCTAGGACAAAGAATCAACGTTATCCATATCTCAGTAGTAAACTGATGACAGAAAGAAATCCACCCAAGCACAGGCTAGTGCTAGCTGATATTAGACGCCAGCACAAAGCATGTTCTAGGACAAAGAATCAATGTTATCCATATCTCAGTAGTAAACTGATGACAGAAAGATATTCACCCAAGCACAGGCTAGTGCTAGCTGATATTAGACGCCAGCACAAAGCATGTTCTAGGACAAATAATCAATGTTATCCATATTTCAGTAGTAAACTGATGACAGAAAGATTTTCACCCAAGCACAGGCTAGTGCTAGCTGATAAAGTCGCCAGCACAAAGCATGTTCTAGGACAAATTATCAACGTTATCCATATCTCAATAGTAAACTGATGACAGAAAGATATTCACCCAAGCACAGGTTAGTGCTAGCTGATATTAGACGCCAGCACAAAGCATGTTCTAGGACAAAGAATGGACGTTATCCGTATCTCAGTAGTAACCTGATGACAGAAAGATATTTAGCCAAACACAGGCTAGTGCTAGCTGATATTAGACGCCAGCACAAAGCATGTTCTAGGACAAAGAATCAACTTTATCCATATCTCAATAGTAAACTGATGACAGAAAGATATTCACCCAAGCACAGGCTAGTGCTAGCTGATAAATGACGCCAGCACAAAGCATGTCCTAGGACAAATAATAGATGTTATCCATATCTCAGTAGTAAACTGATGACAGAAAGATATTTACCCAAGCACAGGCTAGTTCTAGCTGATATTAGACGCCAGCACCAAGCATATTCTAGGACAAATAATCAACGTTATCCATATCTCAATAGTAAACTGATGACAGAAAGATATTCACCCAATCACAGACTAGTGCTAGCTGATATTAGATGCCAGCACAAAGCATGTCCTAGGATAAATAAAAGATGTTATCCATATCTCAGTAGTAAACTGATGACAGAAAGATATTTACCCAAGCACAGGCTAGTGCTAGCTGATATTAGACGCCAGCACAAAGCATATTCTAGGACAAAGATTCAACGTTATCCATATCTCAATAGTAAACTGATGACAGAAAGATATTCACCCAAGCACAGGCTAGTGCTAGCTGATATTAGACGCCAGCGCAAAGCATGTTCTAGGACAAAGAATCAACGTTATCCATATCTCAATAGTAAACTGATGACAGAAAGATATTCACCCAAGCACAGGCTAGTGCTAGCTGATATTAGACGCTAGCACAAAGCATGTTCTAGGACAAATAATCATCCTTATCTCAGTAGTAAACTGATGACGGAAAGATATTCACCCAAGCACAGGCTAGTGCTAGCTTATATTAGTCGCCAGCACAAAGCATGTTCTAGGACAAATAATGGACTTTATCCATATCTCAATAGTAAACTGATGACAGAAAGATATTCACCCAAGCACAGGCTAGTGCTAGCTGATATTAGACGCCAGCACAAAGCATCTTCTAGGACAAATAATCAATGTTATCCATATCACATTAGTAAACTGATGACAAAGATATTTACCCAAGCACAGGCTAGTTCTAGCTAATATTAGACGCCAGCACAAAGCATGTTCTAGGACAAATAATCAACATTATCCATATCTCAATAGTAAACTGATGACAAAGATATTTACCCAAGCACAGGCTAGTGCTAGCTGATATTAGATACCAGCACAAAGCATGTTCTAGGACAAATAATCAACATTATCCATATCTCAATAGTAAACTGATGACAGAAAGATATTCACCCAAGCACAGGCTAGTGCTAGCTGATATTAGACACCAGCACAAAGCATGTTCTAGGACAAAGAATCAATGTTATCCATATCTCAATAGTAAACTGATGACAGAAAGATATTTACCCAAGCACAGGCTAGTGCTAGCTGATATTAGACGCCAGCACAAAGCATGTTCTAGGACAAATAATCAACATTATCCATATCTCACTAGTAAACTGATGACAAAGATATTTACCCAAGCACAGGCTAGTGCTAGCTGATATTAGATGCCAGCACAAAGCATGTTCTTGGACAAATAATGGATGTTATCCATATCTCAAAAGTAAACTGATTACAGAAAGATATTCACCCAAGCACAGGCTAGTGCTAGCTGACATTAGACGCCAGCACAAAGCATGTTCTAGGACAAATAATCAATGTTATCCATATCTTAATAGTAAACTGATGACAGAAAGATATTCACCCATGCACAGGCTAGTGCTAGCTGATGATAGACGCCAGCACAAAGCATGTTCTAGGACAAAGAATCAACATTATCCATATCTCAATAGTAAACTGATGACAGAAAGATATTTACCCAAGCACAGGCTTGTGCTAGCTGATATAAGACGCCAGCACAAAGCATGTTTTAGGACAAATAATCATCCATATCTCAATAGTAAACTGATGACAGAAAGATATTCACCCAAGCACAGGCTAGTGCTAGCTGATATTAGACGCCAGCACAAAGCATGTTTTAGGACAAAGAATCTACATTATCCATATCTCAATAGTAAACTAATGACAGAAAGATATTCACCCAAGCACGGGCTAGTGCTAGCTGATTGGACTCCAGCACAAAGCTTGTTCTAGGACAAATAATCAACGTTATCCATATCTCAGTAGTAAACTGATGACAGAAAGATATTCACCCAAGCACAGGCTAGTGCTAGCTGATACAAGTCGCCAGCACAAAGCATGTTCTAGGACAAATTATCAACGTTATCCATATCTCTATAGCAAACTGATGACAGAAAGATATTCACCCAAGCACAGGTTAGTGCTAACTGATATTAGACGCCAGCACAAAGCATGTTCTAGGACAAAGAATGGATGTTATTCATATCTCAGTAGTAACCTGATGACAGAAAGATATTTAGCCAAACACAGGCTAGTGCTAGCTGATATTAGACGCCAGCACAAAGCATGTTCTAGGACAAATAATCAATGTTATCCATATCTCAATAGTAAACTGATGACAGAAAGATATTCACCCAAGCACAGGCTAGTGCTAGCTGATATTAGATGCCAGCACAAAGCATGTTCTAGGACAAAGAATCAATGTTATCCATATCTCAGTAGTAAACTGATGACAGAAAGATATTCATCCAAGCACAGGCTAGTGCTAGCTGATATTAGATGCCAGCACAAAGCATATTTTAGGACAAATAATCAATGTTATCCATATCTCAGTAGTAAACTGATGACAGAAAGATATTCACCCAAGCACAGGCGAGTGCTATCTGATATTAGATGCCAGCAGAAAGCATGTTCTAGGACAAAGAATCAATGTTATCCATATCTCAATAGTAAACTGATGACAGAAAGATATTCACCCAAGCACAGGCTAGTGCTAGCTGATATTAGACGCCAGCACAAAGCATGTTCTAGGACAAATAATCATCCATATCTCAATAGTAAACTGATGACGGAAAGATATTCACCCAAGCACAGGGTAGTGCTAGCTGATATTAGTCGCCAGCACAAAGCATGTTCTAAGACAAATAATCAACTTTATCCCTATCTCAATAGTTAACTAATGACAGAAAGATATTCACCCAAGCACAGGCTAGTGCTAGCTGATATTAGACGCCAGCACAAAGCATGTTCTAGGACAAAGAATGGATGTCATCCATATCTCAGTAGTAACCTGATGACAGAAAGATATTTAGCCAAACACAGGCTAGTGCTAGCTGATATTAGACGCCAGCACAAAGCATGTTCTAGGACAAATAATGGACGTTATCCATATCTCAATAGTAAACTGATGGCAGAAAGAAAATTCACCCAAGCACAGGCTAGTGCTAGCTGATATTAGACGCCAGCACAAAGCATGTTCTAGGACAAAGAATCTACATTATCCATATCTCAATAGTAAACTAATGACAGAAAGATATTCACCTAAGCACAGGCTAGTGCTAGCTGATTGGACGCCAGCACAAAGCTTGTTCTAGGACAAATAATCAACGTTATCCATATCTCAGTAGTAAACTGATGACAGAAAGATATTCACCTAAGCACAGGCTAGTGCTAGCTGATACAAGTCGCCAGCACAAAGCATGTTCTAGGACAAATTATCAATGTTATCCATATCTCTATAGCAAACTGATGACAGAAAGATATTCACCCAAGCACAGGTTAGTGCTAGCTGATATTAGACGCCAGCACAAAGCATGTTCTAGGACAAAGAATGGATGTTATCCATATCTCAGTAGTAACCTGATGACAGAAAGATATTTAGCCAAACACAGGCTAGTGCTAGCTGATATTAGACGCCAGCACAAAGCATGTTCTAGGACAAATAATTAATGTTATCCATATCTCAATAGTAAACTATTGACAGAAAGATATTCACCCAAGCACAGGCTAGTGCTAGCTGATATTAGACGCCAGCACAAAGCATGTTCTAGGACAAAGAATCAATGTTATCCATATCTCAGTAGTAAACTGATGACAGAAAGATATTCATCCAAGCACAGGCTAGTGCTAGCTGATATTAGACGCCAGCACAAAGCATATTTTAGGACAAATAATCAATGTTATCCATATCTCAATAGTAAACTGATGACAGAAAGATATTCACCCAAGCACAGGCTAGTGCTAGCTGATATTAGATGCCAGCAGAAAGCATGTTCTAGGACAAAGAATCAACGTTATCCATATCTCAATAGTAAACTGATCACAGAAAGATATTCATCCAAGCACAAGCTAGTGCTAGCTGATATTAGACGCCAGCACAAAGCATGTTCTAGGACAAATAATCATCCATATCTCAATAGTAAATTGATGACGGAAAGATATTCACGCAAGCACAGGCTAGTGCTAGCTGATATTAGTCGCCAGCACAAAGCATGTTCTAGGACAAATAATCAACTTTATCCCTATCTCAATAGTTAACTGATGACAGAAAGATATTCACCCAAGCACAGGCTAGTGCTAGCTGATATTAGACGCCAGCACAAAGCATGTTCTAGGACAAAGAATGGATGTCCTCCATATCTCAGTAGTAACCTGATGACAGAAAGATATTTAGCCAAACACAGGCTAGTGCTAGCTGATATTAGACGCCAGCACAAAGCATGTTCTAGGACAAATAATTTACGTTATCCATATCTCAATAGTAAACTGATGGCAGAAAGAAAATTCACCCAAGCACAGGCTAGTGCTAGCTGATATTAGACGCCTGCACAAAGCATGTTCTAGGACAAAGAATCTACATTATCCATATCTCAATAGTAAACTAGTGACAGAAAGATATTCACCTAAGCATAGGCTAGTGCTAGCTGATTGGACGCCAGCACAAAGCTTGTTCTAGGACAAATAATCAACGTTATCCATATCTCAGTAGTAAACTGATGACAGAAAGATATTCACCCAAGCACAGGCTAGTGCTAGCTGATACAAGTCGCCAGCACAAAGCATGTTCTAGGACAAATTATCAACGTTATCCATATCTCTATAGCAAACTGATGACAGAAAGATATTCACCCAAGCACAGGTTAGTGCTAGCTGATATTAGACGCCAGCACAAAGCATGTTCTAGGACAAAGAATGGATGTTATCCATATCTCAGTAGTAGCCTGATGACAGAAAGATATTTACCCAAGCACAGGCTAGTGCTAGCTGATATTAGACGCCAGCGCAAAGCATGTTCTAGGACAAAGAATCAACGTTATCCATATCTCAATAGTAAACTGATGACAGAAAGATATTCACCCAAGCACAGGCTAGTGCTAGCTGATATTAGACGCCAGCACAAAGCATGTTCTAGGACAAAGAATCAATGTTATCCATATCTCAGTAGTAAACTGATGACAGAAAGATATTCATCCAAGCACAGGCTAGTGCTAGCTGATATTAGACGCCAGCACAAAGCATATTTTAGGACAAATAATCAATGTTATCCATATCTCAATAGTAAACTGATGACAGAAAGTTATTCACCCAAGCACAGGCTAGTGCTAGCTGATATTAGATGCCAGCAGAAAGCATGTTCTAGGACAAAGAATCAACGTTATCCATATCTCAATAGTAAACTGATGACTGAAAGATATTCACCCAAGCACAGGCTAGTGCTAGCTGATATTAGACGCCAGCACAAAGCATGTTCTAGGACAAATAATCATCCATATCTCAATAGTAAACTGATGACGGAAAGATATTCACCCAAGCACAGGCTAGTGCTAGCTGATATTAGACGCCAGCACAAAGCATGTTCTAGGACAAATAATCAACTTTATCCCTATCTCAATAGTTAACTGATGACAGAAAGATATTTACCCAAGCACAGGCTAGTGCTAGCTGATATTAGACGCCAGCACAAAGCATGTTCTAGGACAAAGAATGGATGTCATCCATATCTCAGTAGTAACCTGATGACAGAAAGATATTTAGCCAAACACAGGCTAGTGCTAGCTGATATTAGACGCCAGCACAAAGCATGTTCTAGGAAAATAATGGACGTTATCCATATCTCAATAGTAAACTGATGGCAGAAAGAAAATTCACCCAAGCACAGGCTAGTGCTAGCTGATATTAGACGCCAGCACAAAGCATGTTCTAGGACAAAGAATCTACATTATCCATATCTCAATAGTAAACTAATGACAGAAAGATATTCACCTAAGCACAGGCTAGTGCTAGCTGATTGGACGCCAGCACAAAGCATGTTCTAGGACAAATAATCAATGTTATCCATATCTCAATAGTAAACTGATGACAGAAAGATATTCACCCAAGCACAGGCTAGTGCTAGCTGATATTAGACGCCAGCACAAAGCATGTTCTAGGACAAAGAATCAATGTTATCCATATCTCAGTAGTAAACTGATGACAGAAAGATATTCATCCAAGCACAGGCTAGTGCTAGCTGATATTAGACGCCAGCACAAAGCATATTTTAGGACAAATAATCAATGTTATCCATATCTCAATAGTAAACTGATGACAGAAAGATATTCACCCAAGCACAGGCTAGTGCTAGCTGATACTAGATGCCAGCAGAAAGCATGTTCTAGGACAAAGAATCAAGGTTATCCATATCTCAATAGTAAACTGATGACAGAAAAATATTCACCCAAGCACAGGCTAGTGCTAGCTGATATTAGACGCCAGCACAAAGCATGTTCTAGGACAAATAATCATCCATATCTCAATAGTAAACTGATGACGGAAAGATATTCACCCAAGCACAGGCTAGTGCTAGCTGATATTAGTCACCAGCACAAAGCATGTTCTACGACAAATAATCAACTTTATCCCTATCTCAATAGTTAACTGATGACAGAAAGATATTCACCCAAGCACAGGCTAGTGCTAGCTGATATTAGACGCCAGCACAAAGCATATTTTAGGACAAAGAATCAATGTTATCCATATCTCAATAGTAAACTGATGACAGAAAGATATTCACCCAAGCACAGGCTAGTGCTAGCTGATATTAGATGCCAGCAGAAAGCATGTTCTAGGACAAAGAATCAAGGTTATCCATATCTCAATAGTAAACTGATGACAGAAAAATATTCACCCAAGCACAGGCTAGTGCTAGCTGATATTAGATGCCAGCACAAAGCATGTTCTAGGACAAATAATCAACATTATCCGTATCTCAATAGTAAACTGATTACAGAAAGATATTCACCGAAGCACAGGCTAGTGCTAGCTGATATTAGACGCCAGCACAAAGCATGTTCTAGGACAAAGAATCAATGTTATCCATATCTCAATAGTAAACTGATGACAGAAAGATATTCACCCAAGCACAGGCTAGTGCTAGCTGATATTAGACGCCAGCACAAAGCATGTTCTAGGACAAATAATCAACATTATCCATATCTCAATAGTAAACTGATGACAAAGATATTTACCCAAGCACAGGGTAGTGCTAGCTGATATTAGATGCCAGCACAAAGCATGTTCTAGGACAAATAATGGATGTTATCCATATCTCAGTAGTAAACTGATTACAGAAAGATATTTATCCAAGCACAGGCTAGTGCTAGCTGTCATTAGACGCCAGCACAAAGCATGTTCTAGGACAAATAATCAGTGTTATCCCTATCTCAATGGTTAACTGATGACAGAGATATTCACCCAAGCACAGGCTAGTGCTAGCTGAAATTAGACACCAGCAGAAAGCATGTTCTAGGACAAAGAATCAACGTTATCCATATCTCAGTAGTAAACTGATGACAGAAAGATATTCACCCAAGCAAAGGCTAGTGCTAGCTGATTGGACGCCAGCACAAAGCTTGTTCTAGGACAAATAATCAACGTTATCCATATCTCAGTAGTAAACTGATGACAGAAAGATATTCACCTAAGCACAGGCTAGTGCTAGCTGATAGAAGTCACCCGCACAAAGCATGTTCTAGGACAAATTATCAACGTTATTCATATCTCTATAGTAAACTGATGACAGAAAGATATTCACCCAAGCACAGGTTAGTGCCCGCTGATATTAGACGCCAGCACAAAGCATGTTCTAGGACAAAGAATCAACGTTATCCATATCTCATTAGTAAACTGATGACAGAAAGATATTTAGCCAAGCACAGGCTAGTGCTAGCTGATATTAGACGCCAGCACAAAGCATGTTCTAGGACAAATAACGTTATCCATGTCTCAATAGTAAACTGATGACAGAAAGATATTCACCCAAGCACAGGCTAGTGCTAGCTGATATTAGACGCCAGCACAAAGCATGTTCTAGGACAAATAATGGACGTTATCCATATCTCGATAGTAAACTGATGACAGAAAGATATTCACCCAAGCACAGGCTAGTGCTAGCTGATATTAGACGCCAGCACAAAGCATGTTCTAAGAGAAAGAATCAACATTATCTGTATCTCAATAGTAAATTGATGACAGAAAGATATTCACCCAAGCACAGGCTAGTGCTAGCTGATATTAGATGCCAGCACAAAGCATGTTCTAGGACAAAGAATCAATGTTATCCATATCTCAATAGTAAACTGATGACAGAAAGATATTTACCCAAGCACACGCTAGTGCTAGCTGATATTAGACGCCAGCACAAAGCATGTTCTAGGACAAATAATCAACATTATCCATATCTCAACAGTAAACTGATGACAAAGATATTTACCAAAGCACAGGCTAGTGCTAGCTGATATTAGATGCCAGCACAAAGCATGTTCTAGGACAATCAATGGATGTTATCCATATCTCAATAGTAAACTGATTACAGAAAGATATTTACCCAAGCACAGGCTAGTGCTAGCTGTCATTAGACACCAGCACAAAGCATGTTCTAGGACAAATAATCAGTGTTATCCATATCTCAATAGTAAACTGATGACAGAAAGATATTCACCCAAGCACAGGCTAGTGCTAGCTGATATTAGACGCCAGCACAAAGCATGTTCTAGGACAAATAATGGACGTTATCCATATCTCACTAGTAAACTGATGACAGAAAGATATTCACCCAAGCACAGGCTAGTGCTAGCTGATAAAAGACGCCAGCACAAAGCATGTTCTAGGACAAATAATGGACGTTATCCATATCTCAATAGTAAACTGATGGCAGAAAGATATTCACCCAAGCACAGGTTAGTGCTAGCTGATATTAGACGCCAGCACAAAACATGTTCTAGGACAAAGAATCAACGTTATCCATATCTCAATAGTAAACTGATGACAGAAAGATATTTATCCAAGCACAGGCTAGTGCTAGCTGATATTAGACGCCAGCACAAAGCATGTTCTAGGACAAATAATCAATGTTATCCATATCTCATTAGTAAACTGATGACAGAAAGATATTCACCCAAGCACAGGCTAGTGCTAGCTGATATTAGACGCCAGCACAAAGCATGTTCTAGGACAAATAATCAACGTTATCCATATCTCAATACATGTAGTAAACTGATGACAGAAAGATATTTACCCAAGCACAGGCTAGTGCTAGCTGATATTAGACGCCAGCACAAAGCTTGTTCTAGGACAAATAATCAACGTTTTCCATATCTCAATAGTAAACTGATGACAGAAAGATATTCACCCAAGCACAGGCTAGTGCTAGCTGATATTAGACGCCAGCACAAAGCATGTTCTAAGACAAAGAATCAACGTTATCCATATCTCAGTAGTAAACTGATGACAGAAAGATATTCACCCAAGCACAGGCTAGTGCTAGCTGATATTAGACCCCAGCACAAAGCTTGTTCTAGGTCAAATAATCGTTTTGCATATCTCAGTAGTAAACTGATGACAGAAAGATATTCACCCAAGCACAGGCTAGTGCTAGCTGATACAAGTTGCCAGCACAAAGCATGTTCTAGGACAAATGATCAATGTTAACCATATCTCAATAGTAAACTGATGACAAAGATATTCACCCAAGCACAGGCTAGTGCTAGCTGATATTAGACGCCAGCACAAAGCATGTTCTAGGACAAATAATCAATGTTATCCATATCTCAGTAGTAAACTGATGACAGAAAGATATTCACCCAAATACAGGCTAGTGCTAACTGATATTAGACGCCAGCTCAAAGCATGTTCTAGGACAAAGAATCAAGGTTATCCATGTCTCAATAGTAAACTGATGACAGAAAGATATTCACCCAAGCACAGGCTAGTGGTAGCTGATATTAGACACCAGCACAAAGCATGTTCTAGGACAAAGAATCAACGTTATCCATATCTCAATATTAAACTGATGACAGAAAGATATTCACACAAGCACAGGCTAGTGCTAGCTGATATTAGACTCCAGCACAAAGCATGTTCTAGGACAAATAATCAAGGTTATTCATATGTCAATAGTAAACTGATGACAGAAAGATATTCACCCAAGCACAGACTAGTGCTAGCTGATTAGACGCCAGCACAAAGCTTGTTTTAGGTCAAATAATGGTTATCCATATCTCAGTAGTAAACTGATGACAGAAAGATATTCACCCAAGCACAGGCTAGTGCTAGCTGATACAAGTCGCCAACACAAAGCATGTTCTAGGACAAATTATCAACATTATCCATATCTCAATAGTAAACTGATGACAAAGATATTCACCCAAGCACAGGCTAGTGCTATCTGATATTAGATGCTAGCACAAAGCATGTTCTAGGACAAATAATCAACGTTATCCATATCTCAATAGTAAAATGATGACAGAAAGATATTCACCCAAGCACAGGCTAGTGCTAGCTGTAATTAGACACCAGCACAAAGCTTGTTCTAGGACAAATAATGGATGTTATACATATCTCAATAGTAAACTGATGACAGAAAGATATTCACCCAAGCATAGGCTAGTGCTAGCTGATATTAGACGCCAGCACAAAACATGTTCTAGGACAAATAATCAAAGTTATCCATATCTCAATAGTAAACTGATGACAAAGATATTCACCCAAGCACAGGCTAGTGCTTGCTGATATTAGACGCCAGCACAAAGCATGTTCTAGGACAAATAATCAAGGTTTTTCATATCTCAATAGTAAACTGATGACAGAAAGATATTCACCCAAGCACAGGCTAGTGCTAGCTGATATTAGACGCCAGCACAAAGCATGTTCTAGGACAAATAATGGATGTTATCCATATCTCTGTAGTAACTGATGACAGAATGATATTTACCCAAGCACAAGTTAGTGCTAGCTGATATTAGACGCCAGCACAAAGCATGTTCTAGGAGAAATAATGGACGTTATCCATATCTCAATAGTAAACTGATGACAGAAAGATATTCACCCAAATACAGGCTAGTGCTAACTGATATTAGACGCCAGCTCAAAGCATGTTCTAGGACAAAGAATCAACGTTATCCATATCTCAATATTAAACTGATGACAGAAAGATATTCACCCAAGCACAGGCTAGTGCTAGCTGATATTAGACTCCAGCACAAAGCATGTTCTAGGACAAATAATCAAGGTTATTCATATCTCAATAGTAAACTGATGACAGAAAGATATTCACCCAAGCACAGACTAGTGCTAGCTGATTAGACGCCAGCACAAAGCTTGTTTTAGGTCAAATAATGGTTATCCATATCTCAGTAGTAAACTGATGACAGAAAGATATTCACCCAAGCACAGGCTAGTGCTAGCTGATACGAGTCGCCAGCACAAAGCATGTTCTAGGACAAATTATCAACATTATCCATATCTCAATAGTAAACTGATGACAAAGATATTCACCCAAGCACAGGCTAGTGCTAGCTGATATTAGACGCCAGCACAAAGCATGTTCTAGGACAAATAATCAACGTTATCCATATTTCAATAGTAAACTGATGACAAAAAGATATTCACCCAAGCACAGGCTAGTGCTAGCTGTAATTAGACGCCAGCACAAAGCATGTTCTAGGACAAATAATGGATGTTATCCATATCTCTGTAGTAACTGATGACAGAATGATATTTACCCAAGCACAAGTTAGTGCTAGCTGATATTAGACGCCAGCACAAAGCATGTTCTAGGAGAAATAATGGACGTTATCCATATCTCAATAGTAAACTGATGACAGAAAGATATTCACCCAAATACAGGCTAGTGCTAACTGATATTAGACGCCAGCTCAAAGCATGTTCTAGGACAAAGAATCAAGGTTATCCATGTCTCAATAGTAAACTGATGACAGAAAGATATTCACCCAAGCACAGGCTAGTGCTAGCTGATATTAGACACCAGCACAAAGCATGTTCTAGGACAAAGAATCAACGTTATCCATATCTCAGTAGTAAACTGATGACAGAAAGATATTCACCCAAGCACAGGCTAGTGCTAGCTGATATTAGACGCCAGCACAAAGCATGTTCTAGGACAAAGAATCAACGTTATCCATATCTCAATAGTAAACTGATGACAGAAAGATATTCACCCAAATACAGGCTAGTGCTAACTGATATTAGACGCCAGCTCAAAGCATGTTCTAGGACAAAGAATCAAGGTTATCCATGTCTCAATAGTAAACTGATGACAGAAAGATATTCACCCAAGCACAGGCTAGTGCTAGCTGATATTAGACGCCAGCACAAAGCATGTTCTAGGACAAAGAATCAACGTTATCCATATCTCAGTAGTAAACTGATGACAGAAAGATATTCACCCAAGCACAGGCTAGTGCTAGCTGATTAGACGCCAGCACAAAGCTTGTTTTAGGTCAAATAATGGTTATCCATATCTCAATAGTAAACTGATGACAGAAAGATATTCACCCAAGCACAGGCTAGTGCTTGCTGATTCAAGTCGCCAGCACAAAGCATGTTCTAGGACAAATTATTAACATTATCCATATCTCAATAGTAAACTGATGACAAAGATATATTCACCCAAGCACAGGCTAGTGCTTGCTGATATTAGACGCCAGCACAAAGCATGTTCTAGGACAATTAATCAATGTTATCCATATCTCATTAGTAAACTGATGACAGAAAGATATTTACCCAAGCACAGGCTAGTGCTAGCTGTAATTAGACGCCAGCACAAAGCATGTTCTAGGACAAATAATGGATGTTATCCATATCTCAATAGAAAACTGATGACAGAAAGATATACACCCAAGCACAGGCTAGTGCTAGCTGATATTAGACGCCTGCACAAAGCATGTTCTAGGACAAATAATCAACATTATCCATATCTCAATACATGTTGTAAACTGATGACAGAAAGATATTGACCCAAGCACAGGCTAGTGCTAGCTGATATTAGACGCCAGCACAAAGCATGTTCTAGGACAAATAATCAACGTTATCCATATCTCATTAGTAAACTGATGACAGAAAGATATTCACCCAAGCACAGGCTAGTGCTAGCTGATATTAGACGCCAGCACAAAGCATGTTCTAGGACAAATAAGCAACATTATCCATATCTCAATACATGTAGTAAACTGATGACAGAAAGATATTTACCCAAGCACAGGCTAGTGCTAGCTGATATTAGACGCCAGCACAAAGCATGTTCTAGGACAAATAATCAACATTATCCATATCTCAATAGTAAACTGATGACAGAAAGATATTCACCCAAGCACAGGCTAGTGCTAGCTGATATTAGACGCCAGCACAAAGCATGTTCTAGGACAAATAATCAACATTATCCATATCTCAATACATGTAGTAAACTGATGACAGAAAGATATTTACCCAAGCACAGGCTAGTGCTAGCTGATATTAGACGCCAGCACAAAGCATGTTCTAGGACAAATAATCAACATTATCCATATCTCAATACATGTAGTAAACTGATGACAGAAAGATATTCACCCAAGCACAGGCTAGTGCTAGCTGATGTTAGGCGCCAGCACAAAGCATTTTCTAGGACAAATAATCAAGGTTATTCATATCTCAATAGTAAACTGATGACAAAGATATTCACCAAAGCACAGGCTAGTGCTAGCTGATATTAGACGCCAGCACAAAGCATGTTCTAGGACGAATAATCAACGTTATCCATATCTCAATACATGTAGTAAACTGATGACAAAGATATTCACCAAAGCACAGGCTAGTGCTTGCTGATGTTAGACGCCAGCACAAAGCATGTTCTAGGACAAATAATCAATGTTATCCATATCTCAATAATAAACTGATGACAAAGATATTCACCAAAGCACAGGCTAGTGCTAGCTGATATTAGACGCCAGCACAAAGCATGTTCTAGGACAAATAATCAAGGTTATTCATATCTCAATAGTAAACTGATGACAGAAAGATATTCACCCAAGCACAGGCTAGTGCTAGCTGATATTAGACGCCAGCACAAAGCATGTTCTAGGACAAATAATCAAGGTTATTCATATCTCAATAGTAAACTGATGACAGAAAGATATTCACCCAAGCACAGGCTAGTGCTAGCTGATATTAGACGCCAGCACAAAGCATGTTATGAGACAAATAATCAATGTTATCCATATCTCATTAGTAAACTGATGACAGAAAGATATTCACCCAAGCACAGGCTAGTGCTAGCTGATATTAGACGCCAGCACAAAGCATGTTCTAGGACAAATAAGCAACATTATCCATATCTCAATACATGTAGTAAACTGATGACAGAAAGATATTTACCCAAGCACAGGCTAGTGCTAGCTGATATTAGACGCCAGCACAAAGCATGTTCTAGGACAAATAATCAACGTTATCCATATCTCAATAGTAAACTGATGACAGAAAGATATTCACCCAAGCACAGGCTAGTGCTAGCTGATATTAGACGCCAGCACAAAGCATGTTCTAGGACAAATAATCAACATTATCCATATCTCAATACATGTAGTAAACTGATGACAGAAAGATATTTACCCAAGCACAGGCTAGTGCTAGCTGATATTAGACGCCAGCACAAAGCATGTTCTAGGACAAATAATCAACATTATCCATATCTCAATACATGTAGTAAACTGATGACAGAAAGATATTCACCCAAGCACAGGCTAGTGCTAGCTGATGTTAGGCGCCAGCACAAAGCATGTTCTAGGACAAATAATCAAGGTTATTCATATCTCAATAGTAAACTGATGACAGAAAGATATTCACCCAAGCACAGGCTAGTGCTAGCTGATATTAGACGCCAGCACAAAGCATGTTCTAGGACAAATAATCAATGTTATCCATATCTCATTAGTAAACTGATGACAGAAAGATATTCACCCAAGCACAGGCTAGTGCTAGCTGATGTTAGACGCCAGCACAAAGCATGTTCTAGGACAAATAATCAAGGTTATTCATATCTCAATAGTAAACTGATGACAGAAAGATATTCACCCAAGCACAGGCTAGTGCTAGCTGATATTAGACGCCAGCACAAAGCATGTTCTAAGACAAATAATCAACATTATCCATATCTCAATACATGTAGTAAACTGATGACAGAAAGATATTTACCCAAGCACAGGCTAGTGCTAGCTGATATTAGACACCAGCACGAAGCTTGTTCTAGGACAAAGAATCAACGTTATCCATATCTCAATAGTAAACTGATGACAGAAAGATATTCACCCAAGCACAGGCTAGTGCTAGCTGATATTAGACGCCAGCACAAAGCATGTTCTAGGACGAATAATCAACGTTATCCATATCTCAGTAGTAAACTGATGACAGAAAGATATTCACCCAAGCACAGGCTAGTGCTAGCTGATATTAGACGCCAGCACAAAGCATGTTCTAGGACAAAGAATCAACGTTATCCATATCTCAGTTGTAAACTGATGACAGAAAGATATTCACCCAAGCACAGGCTAGTGCTAGCTGATTAGACGCCAGCACAAAGCTTGTTTTAGGTCAAATAATGGTTATCCATATCTCAGTAGTAAACTGGTGACAGAAAGATATTCACCCAAGCACAGGCTAGTGCTAGCTGATACAAGTCGCCAGCACAAAGCATGTTCTAGGACAAATAATCAACATTATCCATATCTCAATAGTAAACTGATGACAGAAAGATATTTACCCAAGCACAGGCTAGTGCTAGCTGATATTAGACGCCAGCACAAAGCATGTTCTAGGACAAATAATGGATGTTATCCATATCTCAGTGGTAAACTGATGACAGAAAGATATTCACCCAAGCACAGGCTAGTGCTAGCTGATATTAGACGCCAGCACAAAGCATGTTCTAGGACAAATAATGGATGTTATCCATATCTCAGTAGTAAACTGATGACAGAAAGATATTTACCTTATCACAGAATTGAATGAATGATTGTTTTTTTATTAAATAGTAGAATGATGCATTCAGATAAATTTAGTAGTCATTATCTTTTATTTATTTATTTATTTATTTATTTATTTATTTATTCCACATCAACTGTCCAAAAAAATCTTACCTGTTCAGTTCTTATGAATTATCATTACTGCAGAAATTGATAAGTTTTGCAAATTTATAATCACATGTTAGCTGTCAACAAGCTAGTTAAGTTAAATCTGGCACAGACAACATAATGGGAGACTTGTGCCATAGCTTATAGACATCTGCCACTTATGCTTAATTACTAGAGTGATTAATTTACTAGAGTGATTAATTTACAGGTAAGTCAGTGATGGTCAGGCATGGTTCACTGATTACAGCTTCACTGATTGATATTTGACAAGCTAATGAGGCAGTCAGAATTAGGTTGAAAAAAGATTTATTTTGAAGTTAAAGAAAGAAAGAAAGAAGGAATGATCAAGTCAATTTATTTATTTATTTATTTATTTATTTATTTATTTATTTATTTATTTATTTATTTATTTATTTATTTATTTATTTATTTTAGGTATTTTGATTGAAGCTGATTTATTAAAAGAAAATTGTAAATTTTGCCAATTCCAAAAAATTGTATATTTTATAAAATTTTCATTAAATGTTTTTTTGTTTGTTTTTTTTTTGAGTTATTAGAATATTTTAGAAAATCACATTGCATCTATTCATACCAAAAATTATGTAACTGTGGTCTTATTTTTAGACATTTTCTGACCCATATAATGAGTTTACTTATTTATTTTATTTTTATTATTATTATTATTATCTTTTTTTTTTTGAAAAGACCATTAATCCCTTAACTTAAGTACACAAAGATAAATAAGCATATAAATTAAAGAATTAAAGTCTTACGTTACTCTCTGGACGTTTTCGTTTCTGCCCAAATCTAAAAATTTAACAAACTTATATTCACATGTTAGCTGTCAACAAGCTAATTAAGTTAAATCTGGCATAGCCATCATAATGGGAGACTTGTGCCATAGCTTATAGACAACTGCCACTAAAGCTTGGTCCACTTTAATCACTTAATTACTAGAGTGATTAATTTACAGGTAAGTCAGTGATGGTCAGGCATGGTTCAGTGATTACAGCTTCACTGATTGATATTTGACAAGCTAATGAGGCAGTCAGAATTAGGTTGAAAAAAGATTTATTTTGAAGTTAAAGAAAGAAAGAAAGAAGGAATGATCAAGTCAATTTATTTATTTATTTATTTATTTATTTATTTATTTATTTATTTATTTATTTATTTATTTATTTATTTGTTTATTTATTTATTTTAGGTATTTTGATTGAAGCTGATTTATTAAAAGAAAATTGTAAATTTTGCCAATTTCAAAAAATTGTATATTTTATAAAATTTTCATTAAATGTTTTTTTGTTGTTTTTTTTTTTGAGTTATTAGAATATTTTAGAAAATCACATTGCATCTATTCATACCAAAAATTATGTAACTGTGGTCTTATTTTTAGACATTTTCTGACCCATATAATGAGTTTACTTATTTATTTTATTTTTATTATTATTATTATTATCTTTTTTTTTTTTGAAAAGACCATTAATCCCTTAACTTAAGTACACAAAGATAAATAAGCATATAAATTAAAGAATTAAAGTCTTACCTGTTACTCTCTGGATGTTTTCGTTTCTGCCCAAATCTAAAAATTTAACAAACTTATATTCACATGTTAGCTGTCAACAAGCTAATTAAGTTAAATCTGGTATAGCCATCATAATGGGAGACTTGTGCCATAGCTTATAGACAACTGCCACTAAAGCTTGGTCCACTTTAATCACTTAATTACTAGAGTGATTAATTTACAGGTAAGTCAGTGATGGTCAGGCATGCTTCAGTGATTACAGCTTCACTGATTGATACTTGACAAGCTAATGAGGCATTCTGATTGACTTTTCGCTTTTGAAATAATAAATTTTACAAGTTGCAAAAAAAAAAAAAAAAAAAATGCATAGAGAGATATAAAAGTTTTTCATTCATTACAGATACAGAATATTCATTCATTCATTCATTCATTCATTCATTCATTCATTCATTCATTCATTCATTCATTCATTCATTCATCTGAATGTGTTATTCATTTATTTATTTATCAAAAAGCCAAAAAATGCAATTACCACAGGCATATGGAAAAACAGTGTATTAAGGATCTACGAACGAGTTTTGCCTTTATTAATAAGTTCCTGATCATGCCAGCAATCACAGAAGAATTGAGCAGCCTCATGGGAAAAACCAACAATCTGCATATACTCAGATAGTACAATTCCTCTATTTTCTAAATCCAAAATTTCAAGCTTCTAGCCAGCTTCTGTGACGGTACAGACCAGTTAGTGCCGGACCTGTTCAGAAACCACATAGTTGGTTTTCCCATGAGGCGGCTCAAATGCAGTAGCTTTGTGGTTAGAGTATCAATCTCTTCATCAAAAGGTTGGGGTTTGAACCCCACTAGCACCGGGTTGTGTTCTTGAGCAAGATGCCAGTACGAAAACACGCCCATGTAATATACAGATTTTTCCTAAGTTGTAAAATATTGAAAATTTTCAGTAGAAAATTTTTGATGTTTTTCTTTTTCTTTTTTTTTTTTCTTTCTTTCTTTCTTTTTTTTTTTTTTTATTGCTCGAAACATAGATTGTGGGTACACATTTAGAACCGCCTCGGTGAGCTAACAAGTGCCCACAATCTATGTTTTGGAGCAAAAATAAGAAAAATAGGTTTACCCCTGTATACCCGGTTTTGCTATATTAAAGTGGTATTTAAGGGGCTATAAATTGCAGGGACATGTTTTCATGATGCATTATCTCCCCATAGTACTGGTAAATGCCCAGGTTCTCTCCCAATATGACTGAAGAACGGTTTACTGGGACATTCAGCCACCAAACAAACAATCAAATGTGCTTAAAATGGAAATCACTTTTGTCATTAGATTTTGTCATTTGTCATATGTTGTTCACAGTCCACGAATAGTTGTTCCATTCCAAAATGACTGGAAAATTGTTTACTGGGATGTTAAACCATGAACAAAATAATTTGTTTAATTTGAAGTCTGTTTTTACAGTAAGTTGTTCCCCAGCCTAGTTCAAATGTGCCTGAACAGTAGCAGCTCACGGCAGAAGCATCAAAGTCTGCCAGCAGCTCACAAGATTTGTCAGGGAAGTAAGAGACATGGAAATATTTAATTTCATGAAAAATAAAACTCATACAGAAAACTATATTGTGCCTAGCTCATATTAATCTGTTTTGTCATTACAGTAAGTTGTTCCACAGTCTTGTTCAGATGTGCCTAAACTGTAGCAGTTCACAAGATTTGTCAGGGAAAGAGGAGGCATGGAAGTATTACATGGAAATATTTGATGTTATTGAAAATAAAGCACAGGTATGTATATTCTCAGTACAATTACATTTGGTTTCTGATTTTTTTTTTTAAATACAAAATACAGTGTACAGCTAAACCTGCTGAATCAACCACCTTATTTAAGAACTCCATGTGAATAAGAGAACCATTCTAAATCCCCCAATTATATGTATTTCTTGAAACAACAAGTTGCCTGTAAAATCATTGCCAGAATGCTATTTTTTTTTCTAAAAGCAGACACATCAAACTTGTCAAAAAATGAGCTGCTGCATAAGAAAACCAACAATCTGCATATGCGAAAATAAAGGCGCAGGCCAGCTTCGCGGTAACCGCAAAGCTGATCAGCGCCTTTGTTTTCGCTACATTGATAGTCTAATCCCTCTTCTTCCTTCATCTGAAATTTAAAGCTAGCTATCTTCTGTGACTGTCCAGCCTGGTTTGTGTTGACCTGGTCGAAAACCCAAATTGTTGGTTTTCTCATGCACATGCTCAAATATACTATCGAGGTAGTAATAAGCAAAAGGATGGACCAGCTGCTCAATTTATCTGTGCCATCATTTTGAATATGCAAGCTTTTCTTGTTGAATGATCCAATTGATCCGCCACAAAAGAAAAGCAACATCATGCATAGGCGAACGCAAGATGCAGATCAGCTGTGCAGTAACTGCACAGCTGATCATGGCCTTTGCTTTTGCTTCATGGATAGTGCAATTATTCCTATCCTAGTTAAATCTAAAATTTCAAGCTTCTTGCCTACTGTGACTGAACAGGCGGGTTTGTGTCGGACCTGGTGGCAACCCCAAATTGTTGGTTTTCTCTTGTGAAGGCTCCCATATGATTAACTTTATATTTGTCAGGGCCAGTATCCAGAGATGGAAATTGTCTCACTGATGACCAAGGCCTGGAACTGTGGAATCAATTTCTACAGGTACTGTGATTTTATCATTAAATTTGTCAGTGCTGATTAATACTGGTTATCTGCCCCTCTCAATGACAACAAAGGCTTGGAACTGAGGAATCAATTTCTTCAGGCACTTGAATGTTGAGATGATCTTTCTTTGAAGACCATTCTTGAAGAGCATTTGCCAGCTAGTGGTGAAAGGTGTAAGGTCTGTCTCTGGTCCTTCTGTTTTTACTTTGCCAAGGATATTTGGAACTGACCTACCTGCTATGACCTTAGCTGTTGAGCATGGGCATAAGGCAATAAAATGAAACAGACAAAAGCAAACTGATATATCTAGACCACATGATCACAAAATCATAAAATGACTGTCCATATCTGACAAATATTTTATTAATCTTTAGGGACAAAGTCACAACCAAAATAGTTGACATGAACCATCTGCGACACAAGGGCTTCAAAATATACTCAAAGCCAAAAGTAACTTTACACTGTTTGTTTTTATAGATAGTTTTTTCGGGTAAAGGTGTGTTAATATTTATAAAGTGTTTGATATGTTTTGAAGTCCGATCAATTACACATTAGGTAGGCCAAGTTTTAAGGATTTTTAATAACAGAATGCTGCCACACGCGCCTATAAAACATGTAATGGGTCAAAATAAAGTTTTTACCAAATCACATCACTTTTGATGTGTTACTGTAGTTTGGTCAATTAACAATTGTAAGGTTTAACGACCAGGGGCCAGTTGTTCAAAATTAACAATGTTGTTAGTTATCGATTCGTTAAAATTTCAAATGGCAATATTACAAAAACACTGTTATTTTTTGTTGAAAAAAATAACAGTGTATTTGCTTAATATGCAGTCGGCATTTACTTAACGAGTTGAGGTCTTAACGATGACGTTAAGCTAACAAAGTTTTGAACAACTGGCCCAAAGTGTTTAAGAGATGTTATTGTATTGCTTATTTAAGTTCAAATTACCTTGAATGTTCCTGCTCGAACAACAAACTGGAGTGATGTTTTCAGATCTGAGGCCCACTTAGCGACATTAACAATGGTTTCAATTGAAAACCCCATTTCAAATTGTTTGCCGTTTTTCTTTCGAACCGATGGAATTTGTTTCACCAGTCAATGTTGCCACACATTTCAGTTGAGGCCCCAACGATTTGCAATGCAAAGAAGTTTGATACAATTAAAGGGAAAACTTTCAGAAATGGTTAAAGTTTACTACCGGTATTGCTTTATTTCAAAGGGAGTTAATTTTGATGCAAAGCAATTTTAACAGCCTGTAAAAACCTAACCAAATGTCAATGTCAGAGCGAAAATTTCTGGCAGTGTTTTTGAAGGACAATAAGTGGTCCTTGGCACAGAGTGTCTTCTGTCTACCTTTGATTTGGTGGGAAAATGCTAATTTTTTGCTTTTAATGAAAGCACAGAGAACTCGCATGTGGATTAAGTTACATAGACCGCTTTACATGCAATATGCTTGGACACGTCCTGGAGACACACTCCAATAGATACTTTGTTACAATTCAAAACAAATAAAAATATATTTAGAAATGAAAAGTGTAAAGTTACTTTTGGTGTTGAGTATATATGGACCCTGGAGCTGCACTTGACCTGTTTGTATAATTAACCAATCAATTGTAACCACGCCCACGGGGCCTGTACTGGGAATCAAACCAGGCACCACGGTAAAACTTTTTTCCTGCTCAGCTCAGCTGAGAATAAGATTTATCCTGCTCTAAAATGTTAAAATGCCAAATATTGCTGGCATTTTAACATTTATCAGCAGGATAAATTAATGGCTATGGTAATCTAAACCTAAAATTCCCGCCAACTTTTCATAAGTCAGTATTTATGAGCAGTTGAAATTTCAGTCTCAGCTGTGCTGAGCATGAACTTTTTTTTTTTTACTTTGAGGCCTGGTTGTCCCTCCTCTGCAGTTCTTTGATAGCAGGAGATTGCCGGACAAAAGTCATGGCTTGGGTGGGCCATGTGTTTACGAATGACCATATGCATAGTTTTCTATCTTCAGTGCGGGTAACTACAAAGAAGCAGAGAGATGGTGCGGGATGAGCATGAGAATGCTGAAATATTTGGCTACACTGAAATCTAGTTTCGAAGATCTGGTAAGATCCTTGGAAATCTGTTGTTTTTCTACATCTGGGGCCGAGGTTATAAAACTTTTTATATGCTCAACTCAGCTGAGACTAAAATTTATCCTGCTCATAAATGTTAAAATGTTGGCATTTTAACATTTATAAGCAGGATAAATTACTAGCTTTTTAGTTTTGAACCTGATTTTTCCACAATTTTTGACTATTTCAACATTTATGAGCAGTTGAAATTTCATGCTCAGATGAGCTGAGCTTGAAAAAAGTTTTATAACCTTGAGGCCTGAGCAGCATTACCAGAAAATCTGTCTTTAGTGTTTTAAACCAGGCCCCAAGGCTATAAAACTTTTTTCATGCTCAGCTCAAACTAAACTTTATCCTAGTCATAAATGTTTAACATTTATTAGCAGGATAAATTACTTGCTTTGGTGAACCTGACATTTCAGTTTATTTGGGCTATTTTGGTATTTATGAGCAGTTAAGATTTTAAGCTCAGGTGAGTTGAGCATGAAATAATTTTTATAATCTCAGGCCTAGGTTCTTAAATGAGCTGCGACGCGAGAAAACGCGTGTTCAAGGTTTCGGACCAGGTCCACCACAAACCGGCCTGTACACACAGAAGAAAGCTAGACGCTTTAAATTTTGGATTTAAGTAGAAGAGGAATTGTACTGAGTAGTGAAAACAAAGGCCCTGATCAGATGTGCAGTTACTGGTCTGCCATAGTAAGATCCAGAGCAGTCTGATCATGGTTTGCTATGTTTTGCCATTTAGCATTAGTTTGCCATTTTGAAGCTTTATTCATATCGTATGAAAGAAGTGGTTGTGGACTGCATTTATTTGATCTACGATGCGAAGAAACTGGTCTTTGGAGTTTCAGATGAGGTCCAAAACAAACCGCCCTGGATCTGCAAAGCGATAAACAAAGAAACTGATCAGCGATATAGTTAATGTACAGCTGATCAGCATCTTTGTTTTCACGTAGACAAAAATCTGGTTTTCTCATGATGCGGCTCAATTTTATGTACTTTTCAGCCAGTTCAAATGGAAACTGTTTTTTTTTTTGTGATTTATGTCCAGGTCTAGCATAAATTAGGTTACTGTCACAGGAGATGGTTAGAAGCTCCAAACTTTGGATTTAGCAACAGATCGGCTGTACGATAACTGAAAGAAATTTAGTTAGCTTGTATTTTCTGTTACAGATGAACAATGTTTATTCCGAGATCCTTGGTAAAGTAGATGGAAACAAAAGCAATGGACAGAGCTTGGAATTCTAATGCTGACTTAAACTCTACGCCCAGGTCTGGAAAATGTAATTGGCAGACATATTAAACAAAGGTCGGGGAAATTTTGTGTACAAACTTTTTAAACCATAGAGGAAAAACTGATGTTGATGTACTCAGAAATTGTTGAGGCAGATACCTGTATCTTGAATGGTTGAAAGAATTTAGTTGATAGAGATTATTGAGCGGCTGCATTAGAATACCAACAACATGCATTGGCAAAAAACAAAGGCGGAGATCAGCTGTGCAGTAACTGCACAGCTGATCAGTGTCTTTGTTTTTGCTACAAATTAAGTTCAATCCTTCTTAAATTCGATTTCAAGCTTCTAGCATGCTTCTGCGGCTGTACAATCTGGTTAGAACCTGGTCAGAAACCCAGATTGTTGGTTTTCTCATGTGAAGGTACGTATCTAATTCAGAAATGGTTGAGGCAGACCTCTCAAATGGCTGAGGAAATTCAGTATGGTTGGAAAAATTAAGTTGACAGAATGAGCACATCATTGAAAGAGATGGTTGATGTAAAAACTGAGATATTTTAAAATGCTAGGATAATTTCACTCTTTTTTGAATTTTCAGTCCTTGGCCTTTCTCAAGAAAACAGCATATGATTTTTACACCTAGCATCCATTTTGAAATTTCATATGCATTAAATTTCATAAGCATTGTATCAGTAGTCAGGGGTGACATCAAAGCCAAGGTCAAGTTGGCGTAACACTAAATGATATGACATCATCTCCCGCCAAAACCACCAAGCTGAGTAGTTTTGTCAGGAGATGATGTCACATCATTTAGTCACAAAGTGTTACCTATTGGGGCTGTGAGAAATCGAGGGGCTTATTTTGTCTTCAGGCAAAGCTAAATTACATTACATATACTGGTTAACTGCTTCACTGCTTAGGTCTGATCCTGCCCAGGAAAAAAGGTTAAAAACAAACTTGGTAAATTCTTTGTGACACTGATATAACAATATCAAATTATGTTCAAATGATTTCTAATACATTAATAAATTGTTGCATTAGTATTTGGTCTTGTTATCATTCTGTACCCATATCTTCCACAATCAATTGTTGTTGATTGTATGGTATGAAAAGTGCTACGAGAGCAAGAATAGAAGGGACAGGAATTGATCAAATTAAATTTGAAATCCCAACACTGACACCAGGCCCGAAAAAGAAGACAACATAAACTCACAAAATGTTACAATATAAATAAAGAGCAAGATGACTAGCTCTTTCCCAACAAGGTAGTCATCTGGATAGCATCAACCAAATACAAAGGCGTCAAGAACAACAGAGGCAGACTGAAAAAATACCCAGAAAACTTGAAGATAAACCCAGCGGAATCATCTTGAAATTGTCTGTAAAGAAATTACTGGAGGGCTCAAATTAATATAACAAGACCTCAATCCTCAACTGCTTTTTTTACCAAGCCACTTTAAAAAGTAGTGTATTGTTATACCCTCCATTGAAATGCTGTTTCTACTCTCTATCTTTAGCATTGACCAATTTTCTGCATACAAACGTTGTATAGGTGTTCATATCTGGAAGGAGTGGTTTGGTCAATTTTCGTCAACTACAGAGTTGTGGCCCTTGATCTACACTTTGTCTTGCATTTATTGTCGAATTTTCTGCCAACTTTTGTGTAGATCATTTCTGGAAGGAGTGGTTTGGGATTGCAGATGGGTAATTTTTATCAAATAAATACAGATTTATTGCCCTTGATTTATGTTAAAATGTTTTCGCTCTCTATCTTGAGCATTTATTGACCAATTTTCTGCAAACTTTGAAAAGTTCATATCTGGAAGGAGTGGTTTGGAATCGTAGATGGGTAAGTACAGAGTTGATGGCCTTTGGCTCAAGTGAGCTAATATTTTGGTAGATAACAATAACATGTAGTATGAATGCCAGTCTTACCTTCTATGCTTACTTTCCATGTGGACCATTTACTATTATCAGACCTTTATTTTTTGTTAGACCTGCTTTGTTTTCTGTTTGTAATGCTATATTTTTCGGATGAGAGGCCAGTGCTCTGACACCTAATTATGCTGAATCTTATTGATATTAGCCATGGCCCATCCTTCATGTAACCGCAGCTGTTCCTATGGAAAGTCCTACCCCCTCCATTTTAGCTGCGATGCGAGAAAACCAGTCTGGGGTTTCCGACCAGGGGCAACTTAAACCAGCCTGTACAGTCACAGACACAGGCTAGAAGCTTGAAATTTCGGATCATAGAAGAGGGATTGTACTACCTGTGTAGCGAAAACAAAGGCGCTGATCAGTTGTGCAGTTACAACATAGCTGATCTGTGTCTTGTTTTCCCATAAGCCCAAATCCGGTTTTCTCATGACATGGCTCATTTATAATTACTGATGCCATGCTTGTGTATTGTAAATCTTGTTTTGACCCAAAACTACTGTATTATGCATCCATCCTGGTGTTGGTTTTGAAATACCATCTGATTTGGTCTCTGGAAGAATTTTATCAACATTGAAAGTCACAAAAAAGTTAATTGAACAGTTGAGGATGGTAAAGAACAAAAACTGAACAGATCTGTAGTATGCCATTTCATTCAATGTTACTTTAACAAATATTGACATTTGATCAATAAAAAGCATACATACAAAAAACAGAAGTATCACAGTGAGCATAACTGAAGAGAATATTTATAAAACAATTTAGCCCACAGCCATGTAAACAATAATATTTCGAAAAAGGCTTTCTTGCAATAGCATGTAATGTCATTTTTACCTATACACATGTATCTCCTATTCAGCATGATTTAATACAGTGAACTTAAGATTGAAAATCAAGATTTTATAAAAGTTCTCCAAGGTCTGTTCATGTGTTTAGATTTGAGAGAATACACAATGTTTTAGAGAATGTTAACTCAAAATACATAAAGTATCGTAAGTCTTTATGTGGGTGCAAACACACTTTTCCCAGCATGCATGTAGTTGGTCCAGTTGGTGCTCAAACATTTCGCCTCCTGAAATATAAAAAGGACAAAAAGGTATATGAATCAAGAAAATATGCAATTATGTATACATCAGGAAAACATGTCCATGAAAAGTATACCCCCCCCCCCCCCTTGAACCCTACTACTGGGTTTTGCAGGGGTATACCTATTTTTCTTATTTTGCTCCAAAACATAGATTGTGGGTACTCATTCGAGGCGGTTCTAACCTGTACCCACAATCTATGTTTTGAGCAAAAATAAGGGAAAAAAAAATCTACTGAAAATTTTCATTTTTTACAACTTTAAAAACCACTGTATATTGCATGGGCATGTTTTCGTAATATGGCTGCTCAAAGAGATTGCTTGTAGTATGACATTCAAATCAAAAAGTCATGCTGGAATATAGCCATCCTGGGTTCTTACCCAGTACTACAGTGAGTGAATGTGTCTTGCTCAAGGACACAGCTTGATGCTTGTGGGATTTAAACCCCCAACCCTTTGTATGGAGTCTGATATTCTACCAATAGGTAACCATGCTTTCGTTTGAGATTTTAGGAACAGGCCACAAGGTCATAAAAAATTGTTCATGCTCAATAAAATGAAAAGTTGAATTGCACAACATCAAAATGGGTTCAATTTTTTATGCTAAAAGCATTTAAGTAAATATCTTTTCTTTACGAGGCAAAAAAGAATAAAAAAAAAAAAAAAAAATACAGTCAAATGAGTTGAGAAAAAGCAGTACAATTTTGGGACATGGTATTTGTAACATTTAGGAAAATACAAAATAAGGCATGGCATAATTTCAAGAAGAAAAAATAATTTGAGCCTGTGTGTGAGAAAACCAACAATTTGGGTTCTGACCAGGTCTGACACAAACCGGGCTGTACAGTCGCAGAAGATGGATAGAGACTGGAAATTTTGGATTTAGAAAGTAGAGGAATTGTACTATCCGTGTAGTGAAAACAAAGGCACTGATGAGCTTCGCAGATCTGTGCCTTTGTTTTCGCCTATGCAGATTGTTGGTGTTCCCATGCGGCGGCTCATTACATGTATTTAGGATACCCTCTCTCCAAACCACACCTGTTTGTTTACAACAAGACTACTTACAATGACTTTGGCTGTGTCTTTAACTTCTCCATAAGTAAGTGGAAGAGGTGTGGGAAATTCTATCATCTCGGCTGATAATTTCTTCCTGTACAATTGAAGAGAAGACAGAAAGTCAAGAAAATAAACAATGCAACTAGAATATTCAAGATAAGCAATTAAGCATACATTGTTGTTTGTTTTCTTGTGTTTGTGTGTTTGTTTCCTTAGAGGTATGGCCTGTCAATGATTTTTCAACAGTTTCGGGTACAAGTGGGAAAAAAAAAAGTCACAAAACTCCACAAACCAGTACCAGGCGACCCTTGCCATGAATATTCATTGAGAGCCAACCTTTTTTCAACTGCCTCTTCAGCAGTTTTATGCTAGTATGTAAAACACTTTTGTATGGAAAACTGACAAAATTTTCTTCACAAAATACAAGTTCTTACCTTGACCCTCTAGAACCTCTACTGCTACCCTCACTACCTAGAGCACTCAGCCTGTGGCTACTGGTGGATGATTTGTGACTGCTGGGTCGACTACTGGCTGCCGATGGGCTCGGGCTCTCCTCCGCAGGGTAGATCTCAATGGCTTGGGTCATCTCGGAAGGATACCTGACGGCAGACTCTGGCTCGTCGTATACTGCCATCTGGAGAAATGAAAAAAACTTAAATCATCAATATTTTGGTTTCAGCCATAAATTAGTTACTCCGTTTGGAATGTTACTGTGTACATGACAATTGTAAATATCAGCTGAAGGTCTGGGTCTAACCACAGTTTAAATTGAACAATCAGTGCTGCTAATAGTAGCCAAATTTTCTGAACAGCTATTTAGCCCTGATGATACATTAACAATAGGATTCAGTCTTCATAACAAGTTGTCAATAATTACCTTAAAAACACTTCAAGCATTTAATACCCAAGAATTTTTGTTATGGATTCCAGTACAGAAACACAGAAACTCTGCTAGTGAAGAGTTGGACAAACAGCACACAAAATCACACCACAACATTTCTAGCACATTCTTGGGCAAATACAAACAAAACTGACAGCATAAAATGATGTGAAAAATAATAACATCAGGCATATCTTGTACCTTATTATATATTCTGCCTTTATAGGCACACCTGGTAATTGAACCAAGAACCAATACCTTTTTCTTACATTTGAAAATACGAATTTGGAGAACAAAACCAGGAAAGTTGCAAACTGGCTTTCTAAGCTAAATAAGCCTCTTAGTATAAGCCAACCTCATGCTAACTCTGTGGTCCGTAAAAACAGACCGTGTTATAAGTGAACCACATTATAATGAAGTTCCTTGCTATGGATATATAGCAAAATAATCAATATAGGACACATGACATGGCTGAGCAGTAACTGCACAGCTGATCAGCGCCTTTGCTTTTGCTACACTGATAGTATTGAACTCCTCTTCTACTTGTATCCAAAATTTCAAGCTTCTAGCCTGCTTCTGTGAATGTTCACACTGGTTTGTGTCAGACCGGGTCCGAAACCCTGAAGACCAGTTTTCTCGTGTCGTGGCTGAATTGTAAAACATGTATACTATAGAATTGATGTGCATTCTGATCTGCAGTTTTCATGTCTTAATTTTTTTCTTAAAACTGGAAATCATTGTCCTGCAACTGTAAGGTAAGTTTGCTCTCAAACAGTTAGTGGCAAATTGAAACAGTTTTATGTGATGGAATGGAAGAGTGATACACAGCAACATGTTTCTATGGGTCAACTGATGCTTATTGAAGATTTTTTATACCCCTAACAAGTTATTTTCCTCCTTCATCTAAGCAATGACAAAGCCTATAGATTGTTTTAGTTTTATTGAGTAATTACACCTGTACCTCTTTATAACATGCTTCATTGCAATACGGTTTTGGATATAACACTGATCACTATTGGACCCCAATTGGTCAGTTTAGACTATTTTTGCTGTATGTTTTACACATTACTCTCGTTATAACACACATTGGAAAGCTAACACGGAAATTGGCTTGGACCCCAGCAATAGTGTTATAAAGAGGTGGTGGTGTAGTTTTCTTGTGAATTCATTGGTGCTACATGTATACAATTTTTGCTGATCAAATCACAGGGCTTTGACATTTATTGTGTAGAGGCAAAATAAATACAGTAAATACAATTATAAATGTAGCTGCATATGCCCAACAATCCTCATTTGCAAATCACTGGGTGTTGCTTTGGGACTTTAAGGGGTTTAAGGACCATTCATTTTGCTTGTAGACATTAAACATGTTATCCTGTGATCAAATCATGCAAACTTTCAATAGTATCAGAGCTAAACTGTGGAGAATCTGCAGTGCAGTGGTGGTACATTGGAAACTTCTGGTGACTTTAACACCATTTGAGCTGCCTCGTGGTTTCTGAACAGGTCCGACACAAACCGGCCTGTACAAGCACAGAACAGAGCTAGAAGCTTGAAATTTTGGATTTAAGTAGAATAGGAATTGTACTATCCGAGTAGCGAAAACAAAGCGCTGATCAGCTTCGCAGTTACCGCGAAGCTCTTCGCGGTTACCGCGAAGCTGATCTGCGTCTTTGTTTTCGCCAATGCAGATTGTTGGTTTTCCCATGGGGCAGCTCATTTCTTAAAGTCAATTTAAATTGAATACAACATTTGTATAGGTATAGGTAATAGTTGTTCAGGCATAGATGGATTAGTATTAAGCCACTGCTCTTGTAAAACAGCGGTTGTAGTTTCAACCCCGCGGTTTCTCCAGTCCTTCAGCTGAGATACCATCTCCATATGACCTTAGCTGTTTGATGGGATGTAAAACACCAAATCAATCAACCATATCAGTAGTGCTTCACTTTTTGCATATCAACTTAAAGTATAATTTCTTTGTTTGGATTCTTGCATTACATCCTCTATAAACAGCTCAAGCCATTTAAATGATGATTTGAGTTCATGTCCAATTTTTGAAACGGTATCTTTAGAAATGAGCCACTGCATCAGAAAACCACAATCTCTACAGTATCTGCACAACTGATTAGCGTCTTTGTTTTTGCTACACGAGTAATGCAATACTCTCCTTCTAAAATCCCAAATTTCAAGCTTCTAGCCTTTTTCTGACACTGTACAGACCGATTTATTTCAGACCTGGTTTGAAACCATGAGACCAGTTTTCTCATGCAATGGCTTCTTTATATCTGTAGTCCAATTTTTTGAAACGGCATGTTTAGAAATAAAAGAAACTGCTGAAACTGTTTACATTCATGTTTAAAGTATTAAAAGTTGCAGATATATCAATTTGTTAGAATGTAAAATGATGTGATGGTGATTGAGAATGTAAAATGATGTGATAGTGATGATGTGATAGTGATTGAGAATGTAAAATGATGTGATAGTGATTGAGAATGTAAAAGGATGTGATAGTGATTTAGAATGTAAAATGATGTGATAGTGATTGAGAATGTAAAATGATGTGATAGTGATTTAGAATGTAAAAGGATGTGATAGTGATTTAGAATGTAAAAGGATGTGATAGTGATTTAGAATGTAAAATGATGTGATAGTGATTGAGAATGTAAAATGATGTGATGGTGATTGAGAATGTAAAATGATGTGATAGTGATGATGTGATAGTGATTGAGAATGTAAAATGATGTGATAGTGATTGAGAATGTAAAAGGATGTGATAGTGATTTAGAATGTAAAATGATGTGATAGTGATTGAGAATGTAAAATGATGTGATAGTGGTTGAGAATGTAAAATGACGTGATAGTGATAGAGAATGTAAAATGATGTGATAGTGATTGAGAATGTAAAAGGATGTGGTAGTGATTTAGAATGTAAAATGATGTGATAGTGATTGAGAATGTAAAAGGATGTGATAGTGATTTAGAATGTAAATTGATGTGATAGTGATTGAGAATGTAAAATGATGTGATAGTGATTGAAAATTTTGTAGCAATGTGCAGGAGCAGCAAACAGCAATGGGTGATTTGAGCAAATTGGAATGGAGATTTGAGCAAAACGTAAACTGGTGATTTGAGCAAACAGCAATGGGTGACTTGAGCAAAATCATTACTAACATCCTCGTCAAATTGGGGTTCACAACAGTAATTCCGCTGAAAACAAATTCCATGATAAATAAAAGTAAAAAATATCACCAAAAATAAATCACAATACAAATACATGTTTATTACACCACAATGCAAATATTTCCATAAAATCAAAATCCTCTAATATGACAAACAAACATGCAAAAGGATTTAAATTCAACATGGTCCTAGTTGCATATGACATATCAAAAACTCATAGGAGGTGTGTCTGCAATGCATACAGATTAAGCATTGTCTTTTTATTTAAAGAAGCTACAAGTGAGGTTTCATACTTTGGGAGCAGTTTACAATCATTAAGCTTATATTCCAAGTGAAATAATCTACAAAGTCCACCAAGGCCTTCTTCATACAATATTTGATGTATCTGTTTGTTGGTTTGTATAGAGGTTTAACAACCCAGTCAACAGTTTTTCAGCCATGTCGAGACAGACCTTCACTTCTTGGTTATAAACTAGATCTGTGGGTGGTATCTAAGCCCCAGGACCTCCCAATTCTGTACCACTAGGCCACCACACTCCCTATTAAATGCATCTCGACTATCAGATGTGTAATTTTGACAAGACTTAAGTTTTGCTTTGTAAAAAGAAACAAAGCTATCTTTGGCAGCATGCAAAACTAATTACTCACTAGGTCTCTCAATGTAGTTCCTTCCAGTATTTGACTAAGATCTCCACGCTGTTCTAACAGTCTGTAACATAGAAACAGTCAAAGCTTAAATTTAGCAGATTCATTTATTACATGTCTACACATGTATTTACAAAGTGAAACGGTGAAAAGATTTCAAGTTTCTCTATCCAAAATTTTAGCTACTATTTAGCTTAAGTTACAACACTTTAAATTCCTGAAGAACTTTGCTGACTTGATATGGGAGCCTCTTAAGGTGACCTTTTCTAACATGCTTCCTGGGTACAAAGCAGTTGTCTTGCACAATATGGCCCATAGTATCTCCCTTTTCACTGCTTCCAAAGGATCTAACTTTTATATTTTATTAGCTCACCTGAGCCGAAGGCTCACAAGGTGAGCTTATAGTATGGTAGTCGAGCCGGCGTCCGTGGGTCCGTCCGTCAGTTCACATTTTCAAACTTGAATATCTCTAAGACAACAAAGCCAATCGAATCCAATTTTATCTGAAGCATCATGGAGGAGTGGGAAAGGCTGCATTAGGTTTTGGGCCAGGTCGGATCAGAACTCTGGTTTCCATGGCAACAGATAGCGCCCATTGAGTTATAATGGGGAAAATGTTGTGGCCACTCTAGCAACTTCATTTTTGATTGGATCTTCTTCATTCTTGCAGGTAGCAAGAAAAACCATAACATCTCGGATGAGTTCGAATTTCGGCCAGGTTCAACCTCAGATTGCGGAGTTAGCTGCCCTTGAGCGTCTGGAAAAATCCCCATAGACTTATAATGGGAAAAATGTTGTGGCCACTCTAGCGCCTCTATTTTTCATTAGATCTTCTTCATTCTTGCAGGTAACAAGGACAACCATAATATCTCGGATGGGTTTCAATTTCAGCCGGATCCGACCTCTGACTGTGGAGTTAGCTGCCCTTGAGTGTTTGAAAAATCATTATTTTGTGTTGTTGCCACTCTTGCGCCTTCAATTTTGATCGGATTTATTTCATACTTGGAGCTATAACATCTCTGATGAGTTCGAATTTCAGCCAGATTCAACCCTGGACTGCAGAGTTATCTGCCCTTGACTGTGTGAAAAATCAATATTTAGTGTTGTGGCCACTCTAGCGCCTTCATTTTTATTCGGATCTTCTTTATTCTTGAAAATAACAAGGACATTCGTAATATCTCAGATGAGTTCGAATTTCGACCAGATCCGACCTCTGACCGCGGAGTTATCTGCCCTTGAGTGTTTGAATAATCAATATTTAGTGTTGTGGCCACTCTAGTGCTTTCAACTTTGATCAGATCTTTTTCATACTTGGAAGTAACAAGGATAGCCATAACGTCTCGGATGAGTTAACATCTCGGATCTTGACTGCAGAGTTATCTGCCCTTGACTGTGTGAAAAATCAATATTTTGTGTTGTGGCCACTCTAGCATCTTTGTTTTTCAGTGGATCTTCTTCATTCTTGCAGGTAACAAGGACATCCATAACATCTTGGATGAGTTAGAATTTCGACCAGATCGGACCTCTGACTGCGGAGTTATCTGCCCTTGAGTGTTTGAAAAATCCATATTTTGTGTTGTGGCCACTCTAGCATCTTTGTTTTTCAGTGGATCTTCTTCATTCTTGCAGGTAACAAGGATAACTACAATATCTCGAATGAGTTCGAATTTCGACCATATCCGACCTCTGACTGCGGAGTTATCTGCCCTTGAGTGTTTGAAAAATCAATATTTTGTGTTGTGGCCACTCTAGCATCTTTGTTTTTCAGTGGATCTTCTTCATTCTTGCAGGTAACAAGAATGACTACAATATCTCAGATGAGTTCAAATTTCGGCCAGATCTGACCTCTGACTGCGGAGTTATCTGCCCTTGAGTGTTTGAAAAATCAATATTTTGTATTGTGGCCACTCTAGTGCCTTCAACTTTGATCCGATCTTCTTCATTCTTGGAAGAAACAAGGATAACCATAACATCTTGGATGAGTTCGAATTTGAGCCAGATTCGACCCTGGACTGCAGAGTTAGCTGCCCTTGAATGTTTGAAAAATCAATTTTTGGTGTTGTTGCCACTCCAGCATCTTCAATTTTGATCAGATTTTCAAAAAAAAACACAAAAAAAAAAACAAAAAAAAAAAAAAAAAAAAAAAACACTTTGTCCAGTGACTGTACTTGTTGATTCTCAGGTGAGCGATTGTTGCCTTTGGGCTACTTGTTTAAAATTACTGCAGCTGGTCTTATGCTGTGTGGCGGCCCTAAAAAGTCTCCCTATACATAAATTAATCCATAGTGCAGATTTTTGTTTTGGTCCTTTGAAATCAGTAAAAACATTCAGAGAATTAAAAGAAATGTATGTTAAGAGCCATCTTCTAAACAATGTTTTAATTATTTGACCCCCTGTTTAGGCATACATCTTTGATTAAGACTTCCCTTGTGAAATTTTTGGAACAGATGTATATTTAATTGGCTATCGTAGCCGGTTTAGAAAGGGTCACAAATGAGGGTTCATTACCCAAAATTACACAATACTAACTCCCTTTTAACGCTTTTATAGCTTCCAAAGGATCTAACTTTTACATTTTATTTTAGGGAGTCAAATGTATCTTGTCCCAAGACACAAACTTGGCCCATATGAAGTTCGAAACCTTGACATCTTGACCTTGAACCCTGGACATCTTCACACGGAGTCAGATGCTCTAACCACTAGGCATCCCCTACCCATCAACTAAAATTAATATAACTAGACATCAACTTACCTGTTTGCTATGGCTGCATTTGCCATGGCTAACTGGTGCATCCTCCGTAATTTACGGACAAACTTCTTTCTGTTCTTTTCTCGGGCTTTCAAATTCACCGTGCGCTGATGCTGTTGGTCAGAAAATTTGTCAATAAGATCAAAAGTTAGCATTGCCATAACAGGTTTGTGACATGGCAAGACTAAGGTAGCCTGCACATAGGCGGAAACTAAAATGCTTTGATACAACTTTGGAAATGGCAATAACAAGACATTTCTGGACATTTGACATGAGAGGAGAGCTAGAAGCCTGATACTTTTGGAATAAGTATGAAAATGGATAGTATAAGAATTATCATTTAGAATACACAAAGGTGTTGATCAGCAGAGCAGTTTAACAATGTGCACCAGATCCTTTTGCATACACAATATGCAGGTAATTTCATAATGAAGCTGATTCAGAAATAAAATCTTACTTCTTCAGGGTCAGGAGGCTTTTCTCCCAATTTCAGCGAGAAACACGCTAACGGTGGCATCTCAAGCTGAAAACATAAATATTGGAGTCTTGAAACATTAAACAATAGTTGAAGCTCCCATTGTGACCTTTTAACTAAAACAGGGGTCACAAGTTTGATCCCAGGTTTCTCCAGTCTCTTGGACAAAACTTTAAACTGAGTATAAGCTTAGTGATGAGTGGGATGTCAAAACACCAAACCAGCCTCCAAGATCTTGAATGTTTTCATTTATTAGAGTTAAAAAAAACAACATCCTTTCATTGTCTGCTTTTTGTTTTTGCAATTTCATGTCTTAATATAAGTAATGTGCATTAAGAATTCGTTTTTTTTACAAGTAAATCCTACCTTAGGGCATCTTTTCTCCAAATCTAGAAGGGGATCTTTTGAGCTTCTTGACGATTTGGAAGACTTCTCCTGTAAAAATAATGAGGGGGACATCATGTGACAATGAGCCATTGGTTTCAAAGCATTTAAGCTCGGCAACAAAAATCCAAACTTTTTTTTAATGAACTGTGACAAATCTTCAGTGGAATGGGCAAATGTCAAACCTGAGCTCAGTGTGAACTCAGCAAACAAAATGAAATTATAAATATATATGTACTATGCATAACATACATGTATTATGCACATCAAGCAAAGAGATGGGCAACATTTTCAATTTACAACCATTTCTTGAGGATCTAATTAGGTTCTCCATTGCTTTGCCTTCACTGGTAGCCTGAGGTGCCTTCAAGATGTGACATTGGGAGTATATCTGGGCTTAAACAATACGCTGAAAGGGTCTCATGCCTTTTGAGTACTCTGATATTGTTGAGTTATTGCACATGGTTTATCACTTGTAGCCTGGGATACCTCCTAGATGCGACTGAAATCTGCAAGTAGAACATATGGTTGGGCTTAAATGCAAACAATCTGACAAAGACTTATTCTGGAAGGTGCCAGTGCCTTTTGAGTACTCGGAAACTGTTAAGTTATCGCCCATGGTTTATCACTTGTAGCCTGGGATGAGGCTTAGAGATCTTGGGGGATATATCTGCCTGTAGAACATGTGCGGCCGGCTTAAAAGCAACAAACTAATTAAGACTTACTCTTGAAGGAGGTGCCCGTGCCTTTTGAGTACTCTGAAACTGTTGAGTTATTGCCCATGGTTTATCACTTGTAGCCTGGGAAGCCTCTGAGATATGGCTGAGAGATCTTGGGGGGATATCGACTGGTAGAACACGTGGTGCAGGCTTCTCAGGGATCTTACTGAGATCATCTGTTTTATGGGGCTGTTGTATGTGCTCTGTAAGAAATCCATGCATATATGAGCCGCGACGCGAGAAAACCTGTCTTCTGGGTTTACGACCAGGTCCGGCACAAAGAAGGCTAGAAGCTTGAAATTTTGGAAATATGAAGAGGGGGAATTGTACTATCCATGTAGCGAAAACAAAAGCGCTGATCAGTTGCAGTTATTGCCAAGCTGATTTGTGCCTTTGTTTTCACATATGCAAATTGCTGGTTTTCTAATGGTGTGGCTCATATATTAACTGCAAAAGTACCCTGGCATACAGAAATGTGCAATCAAAACCACTTAGTGTAAAGAATAGGTTTAAAGTCATTAAATTATTTGAGTATTAACTGGATATTCAAAGTGGTTCCATTTATTGCAATGTAGAAAATTTAATTCTCCATAACTTAATACACCTGCATCATCAACTCTTATATCACATTTCTAATTGAGCCACACCATGAGAAAAACAACATACTGCTTATACGAAAACAAAGACGCAGATCAGCTTCGCGTTTACCGTGAAGCTGATCAGCGACTTTGTTTTCGCTACAGTCTTAGTATTATTCCTCTACTTTCTAAATCCAAAATTTACAGCCTCTAGCCACCATCAGTAGCTGTACAGCCTGGTTTAAGTCAGACTGCACAGCTGATCAACACCTTTGTTTTTGCTACTTGATTCTTACATCCGAAATTTCAAGCTTCTAGCCTTTTTCCTGTGACTGTACAGTGTAGTTTGTGTCAGACCTGTTCTAAAACCACATGAACATGCTACAAAGGGACCGTTCCATAATGGTAACAAACTTCATGAACACAGAGGTACACTGTTCAAACCCTTGGTCTCAACATGTCCAATGAAAAGTGGAATCATTTTAAGATCTTTTCAGCTATTTTAACTCATATAAGTCTGGCATCCTTTTAATGGGACATAGACAAACAGCATAGCCCCAAATGTGATGCCGCAGAATGCGGCGTCCCATCTGGGGCTATTCTGTTTGCACAGAGAAATTTCATCGAAAAATGGGATAAAAATTTAAAATCGTTCCTAACACCCCTAAAAATGAAAGTGGACTCATCCAATTGATTAATGATGGGAAAATCCATTCGTCAAATATGGCTTAAAGAGACTGCCACACAAAAAATCATCACCTCCTGATCTGTTGACCTTGAACTGAGCATAGAACACATCCGGTTGAGTAATCTCCTCCCAGAACTTGTCTACGTCACTCTGGGTCCTTAGTTTACCTTCCTTCTTCATCTTATCTTGAAGCTCAACAATCTGAAAGATGTTATTCGAATAAGATGAGTCAAAACTCTTACTTATTTTGATGTCAGGCAGGATCTAGATCCAAACAATTTGATCTTAACTGATTAAGCATTATGGTGGTACATGTATTCATAAAAGCTCCCTGAAAAGTTACATTTAAATTTGAAAAAAACAACAACAAAAAACAAAAAAAAACAAAAAAAAAACAAAAAAACAGAGGACCAATTGTCCTATAAACGCTCACCTGAGATCTGGCATATGCGACTTAAGTTGACCTTGCCATAAAATAGGTCAAGGTCATCCCAGGCCTGATGCTTCATGCCAAGTTTCAAAATCATATGCCTTCTGGTGGCACATAATCAAAACAGCGCATCGGGTCATCAAAACAGCGAAAAACAGCTATCAAAACAGCGTATGGACTATATAGCTACCTGTAAAATCGTGCTCTTCATTACAGCGCACAATAATTGGGCAATTACCTGTAATTACCGGTATATTTACCTGTATACCTGTATAAAGACCTTCCGTTAGCCGCATTATAGAGAAAAAACATTGACACTGCCTGTATGTTTCTGTATTATCCATTGCCCCCTGCTCACCCCGGGGAGGTGGAAGCTGAGCAGGATATTTTTGTTGATGTTTTAAAATCTCATGTACTCTGCGTAGTAAAGTTTATTTCGAATGTAAAGAATACAATGGCATCTACTTCAGAAATTGAAGACATTTGTGGTGCGCCCACATTATTCAATGCAGGTCTTCCTCTTGGTTTTGTTTGCATGTAGTTGGTAACAATGCTGTTTCTGGATTTTAAAACCAATAAAGATATTTGATTTGATTTGATTTGTACATGTACACATAAAATGTCAGAGTGTCCTTTTAGTGTACAAGTTCATGGGAGGGGGCATCTTTAGCTCACTGATTTAAAAAAAATTCTGCAAGCTGTCATTGTTAGATGCTCAGTGAAAGATATAAGCCAAGTGCCTCCATGGGTCATCAAGCCATCAAGCCACCAAGCTTAGTTATTCACCACTCAGGTAGACGCGCTCACGTAGAAAATCACTAGTGATTACGATAACAATAGGATAACAATTAGATAATTGCCCGCTGTATCGATAAGCATAGTTTGCGCTGTTCTGATTAGCTAAGATAATTACCCCTTGCGCTGTTTTGATAAAACACCCTTCTGGTTCTGAAGAAGATTTTTATAGGCTTTTGCTATTTATAGCCATGGTGGCCATCTTGGACATGTGACCTTGACCTTTTATATAATTTTTCATTCCCCCTTCCTAATGATGCTCCTCATTTAGTTTGGCTTTAATTGGCTGAGCGGTTTCAGAGAAGTAGATGTCTATAAAAGACTGTGCCAGATACTAGCATGGTGTATTATCTGCTTACGTCCCAAAAGCCAGACAAATAAGCAAAACCATACATCATAATTCTAAGTGAAATAGATCCAGCACCAATACAAGTGAAATCAAAGCAGAAACAAAATAGTAAATACAGAAAGAAAGAGAAAATGTAATATCACACAAATTTGGTATTTTCAAGAATATCATTTTGGGCAGCCCCTGTGGCCGAGTGGTTGTTTGCTGATATTTCATTAACACGCTTAATCATTCAACCATCTCAATGTTGTATCAGGTGTGTATTCGAGCCTCACACAGGGCACATGTAAGACAAGCCAAGCTCTGATTGCAGGTGTGCCAGGTATTTTTTCTGAGTTCCCCCCCCCCCCCCCACCACACACATACACACCTACTGATTGGCCCATCTAATATGAGATGAAATAATCTGGAAAGGGATGTAATAAACATATACATGTATATATATCATTTCATTTTTCATTTTTACCATTTTTACCATAATGCATTATAGCCCCATTTGCTGGCATTGTTAGCTAATTTGTCTTGTGCAAAACATATGCAACACAACTGTGCATAAACTTACCCAGCTACGAAAAGTAGGGGTGAGAAGAATCTAAACAAAAGTATAAAAACTGCTTCAATTTCTTGAAGAAAAGGGTCAATATGAGGCTCTTTTATCCTAAGATTTTCTGAAAATTTGATGCTCTTTATTTTGTTGTTAAAAGTTTCATGGAAAGCAAAATACATGTATAATCTTTCATTAACCAGAAAATACCCACCCATAAAGGCTGAAATGAGTAACCTACCCTGAACAGATCTGTCTTCGGGAGGCTTTGAAGATATTTATCATCATGTCTCAGGTTCACACTTTCACGTCTTCTTTGTAACCTCATCTTCATTTTCTAAAACACAATAAATTGTTCTGAATCATTTGAGATGGATTAATATTTTCATATTCCTATTCCCGATTTTTTCCATTGGATATTTTTTTCAACAGCCATCTGTATTCCATGTAAATTTTATTTATATATATCAATTAATCTATTTCACAAAAGAGTACATTATGGTGCATGAGCCTAAGATGTACAAATTAGTTTTTTCCTTCTACCCACTTTTCAATGTTACATTATTTTAAAACTTAATACATTGTATCAGATGCTTAAAAACCTCCGTCCATTTTGCACAAGATCCGACACAAATCAGTCGTAAGCGGTTCAGGGGATGACTTAAATATATGATTTTGCTTTCCATTAGATCCTGTACCATATCAATGTAAATTGTGTAAATATTAAAATATTCATTGAAATGAAATATGAGTTTTGATTTCTATTTTCCAATAAACAATACATTCTAATTTTTGGGAGGTACTCAATTTATGAAGTTTAGCTATAATGTGAAATATGCTGCTGGACCCTGTTACATGTCGGAATTTCCCTATGGGCGGTTTGCCTTCATTACGCCAGAATGAACATTTGTCACCAACACGACAGGCATATGTACCAGCCAGGTTTTGAACCCGCAACCCCTTGATTGCTAAGCGAATACGCTATCCATTACACCACCTGGAAAACATCACGCAACAGAGAGCTGATCTTGCAACAAATATCACCATAGAAAAAAAAAGAGAGAAAAAAAAGAGAGAAAAAAAGTCACACCAAAGTGAATGGATATAATATGTTTGTGCTAAAAAGTGAACCAACCAAGTGAAGACTAAGAATCTATTTTCCAAAACTTGTAACTGTTTTTTTTTTCTCAAGCCAGTTCCGGCTAGAATTCATTTAATCAAATTTGCAATGTAAACATATATTATTATATATAAACAGTCATGAAAATTATTCTTCCATAAAAAGGTCAAACTTAGCAATGATCAGGAAATGGTGTATTCAGAAAGAAATTCCCAATCCAAAAGCCAAGGTGGGAGTAAACTGAATTGACAATCTGGTACTAACACAAAAAGAACAGATCGTAAGCCGAGCGAGCAGCTAGTTTTTGAAGACTAGTTTTTTTTTTTTTCTATATAAAGATCATGCATAATATAATTCCTATGTAGATATTCTAAATGAACATTCCATAGACTTTCCAGTGACAAGCTCATTTTGCCTTCATTTTGTATTTAATGTTGCAAGAAACACTTTGAATATTTCCACCAGCCCTGAAAGTCAAGACAACACTCTTTTGCACTGTGAAGTATATATATTTTTGTGCCTATACTTTACCACAGGTTTTAATGGTTTCACTTCTTCTTCTGAAGACTAAAATTTAACACTATTACATGTAAAACAAAGCTCAGATTGCTCTTTTATTAAAAACTCTCATCTGGGTCACTTTGAGCATTTTGGTCTGTACAACTCATAAGATAGGGCTATATTGTTTGAATTCTAAAAAGAAATATTTACAATTTGAAAAAATTAATACCCTCATGGGACCCAAACAGTATATAGATGGCACGGTGACATTGAGATAAGGTTGTCATTTCTCACTTTAAGAATGGAATTACAGTCTTGAATAAAAGATTTACATTAAAATGAGATTTTTTTTTCACAGATGTAAACCTCATTTTTCTTATTTTTGCTCAAAGATAGTCATGTAGGCAGCCTCAATTGGTGACAAAAAGTCCAAGTTCATTTAATAGGCATGTTTGCAAAATAAAGAAGACTTGGATACCTCTTCTTCTTCCCTTTCTTTGGCCCTCTTCTCCTCTTCCTCTCGTTCCTTCTGCAGTTTAAGTCGTTGATTGATCACCTTTCTCTCTATAAACTCTAGGTAGTCCGCATAATGCTGGTTGACTGAACGATTGTCACCGTACGTCTGACGAAATTTCTAAGTAAGACAAAAAATATAACATGGTTAAATTGCATTAAACTCTATCTATATCTCAGAACTAAGTTCATGTCTCTGTTTGATCACCCTTCTATATACGCAAGCTAGTCCACACAAAGCTGGTTGATAGAGCAGTTCTCATCATAAGTCTAAAGAAATTTCTGAATATAGAAATGAAAATAGTAAATTGTTGAAGTAAATTTTGGTGTGAAACATGGAATATTTCATTTGACATTTCTTGTAGTTTTATTCTCGTATGTCTCTGATTGATGACCTTCATCTCTATGAATTAAAGATTGTCAGAATATTACTGGTTTACTTTACAAATTGTCACCGTACGTCTGATGAAAGTGAAAATGTATGGAATCAGGTTTTAGATATTTACATTCAAAAGCCTTTTGAAGCATACCGCCTTCACTGTACTGTCAGGTGGGTGCTGTAGCCATTGATTACATTCAGGCTGACTAAAGAACTATATGAACAGACATTAAAGTGTGTACCTCTTCTCTGGCTTTTCTCTGTAGTACAATATCATCTTCATCATTATCAGTGAAAAAGTTTCTCCGTTTTTTCTTCTTCACCTTTTCTTTCTGTAAAATATTTGAGCTGCATCATTAGAAAAACAGATTTTTGGATATGCAAAAAAAAATAGGCGCAGACCCCCAGCTGTGCAGTTGCACTGTGCAGTAATTGCACAGGACATTGGCATCTTTGTTTTCGCTTCGCACATAGTATAATTCCTCTTATTCATAAATCTGAAGTTTTAAGCTTCTAGCATTCTTCTGTAACTGTACAGGTTGGTTTGTGTTGGACTTGTTGGAAACCCTGAACACGGCTAATTTGTTTGTTTATTGGTCAGACATCTCAGTCAACGATTTTTCAGTCATGTCTAGTATGATAAAGAAGCAACACAATGCCAAACAGTTGGGGCTCTGGTCTCATCTCCATCTACATCATTTGCCAGTTGTCTTTACTGAAAATTTAAGGAACCAAACATTACGAAAACTTGCCCATGCAATACATATGAGCCGCCTCGTGGGAAAACCAACAATGTGGTTTCCGACCAGGTCCGACACAAACCGGCCTGTACAGTCTCAGAAAAGAGCTAGAAGCTTGAAATTTCGGATTTAAGTAGAAGAGGAATTGTACTATCCGAGTAGCGAAAACAAAGGCGCTGATCAGCTTCGCGGTTACCGCGAAGCTGATCTGCGTCTTTGTTTTCGCCTATGCAGATTGTTGGATTTTCCCATGAGGCGGCTCATATATAGGAATTTTTTTTTTCAGAAGAAAACAATGAAAAATTCATTGGAAATTTTTTCTATCTTTTAAATATTTTTGCTCAAAACATACATTGTGGGTACCTGTTAGAACCGCCTCACCGAGGCAGCTCTAACGTTTAACCACAATGTATGTTTTGGATCAAAAATAAGAAAATAAGGTACACTCCTGTTTTTTATTTATTTATTTTTTTTTTTTTATATAAAGGTGGGGTTTAAGGGGCTATACATTTTACGGACATGTTTTCCTAATGTTTACCGAAAATTTTAGGAACCAAATATTATATACACATGTACTCACTTTTTTCTGTCTTGAATGTGTTTTATCTTCCAGTCCATATTCTGTAAGCACATGTGGCAATGTTGTTTGGTTGAATGTCTTGTAGTGAGATTTTACATCTATATGTATCTTCTTTCCTTGTTGTTCTGTTTTGGGGTCTTTTCCATGTGAAGTTTCAGTCGATTGGCCTTCTGAAATGATGAGAGCTAAATTAAAATTGAGCCACATCATAGAGTATCTAAGATTTGAATACCATATGAGCCTTTGCATGAGAAAACCAACAATTTGGGTATCCGACCAGGTCTGACACAAACCAGCCAGTAGGGTCAGAAGCAGGCTAGGAGCTTGAAATTTCTGATTTAAGTAGAAGAGGAATTATACTATCTGTGTAGCAAAAACAAGGGCACTAATCAGCTGTGCAGTTATTGCACAGTTGATCTTCGTCTTTGTTTTCGCACATGCAGATTGTTGGTTTTCTGGTGCAGCGGCTCATATACAAAAACGAAGAAAAAGGTAAGCTGTAAGGTAAAATCTTAATAGGCTACCGGTATTGTTTTCACTTTCAAAGTCCAATCCCTAGATACATGTCAAGCATCTGCATATGAGCTGCCTCATGGGAAAACCAACAATCTGCATAGGCGAAAACAAAGACGCAGATCAGCTTCGCGGTAACCGCGAAGCTGATCAGCGCCTTTGTTTTCACTACTCGGATAGTACAATTCCTCTTCTACTTAAATCCGAAATTTCAAGCTTCTAGCTCTTTTCTGTGCTTGTACAGCTCGGTTTGTGTCGGACCTGGTCGGAAACCACATTGTTGGTTTTCCCACGAGGCGGCTCATATCATTTGTGGCTGCGTAGTCTGGTTAGTGTTGGACCTATTCAGAAACTCAAAAACACTGTAACAGTATGCTTGAATTAATTTCACTTCCAGTCACCCATGTGATGCAAGTTGCACAGCTAATACTAGCTATAGTTTTGAACTTTCTCCTTGAGCCCATTTTAGAAGTGACTAAAGTGAGTAGTCAATTGTAAAATACTGAAACAGATGAGTATAAATGCACCCCGCTCTTCATAAAATGGTTCATTGTAGAACTGTTTTGAATACAACACAGACCATGCCTGGACCACAAATGGTCATTTCAGACTAATTTTGCTGTATTGACTATGTATGAAAAAGAATGAGCCATCGCATGAGAAAACCAACATGTGAAAACAAAGACACAGATCAGCTGTGCAGAAATTCTGAGCTTCCAGCCTGCTTCTGAGACTGTACAGGCCGGTTTGTGTTGGACCTGGTCGGAAACTAACATTGTTGGTTTTCTCATGCAGCGGTTCAATAAATATAATTACCTTTCTTGATTTCATTATTCTTTTCTTCTTTGTTCTCTGTGTCCTGAACATTTGAAAAAAAAAAATAAAATAAATAAACAATTAGAAGTTAATGAAATTCTTTAAAATTGCAGATGTTATTGCATTTAAATAAGACCATCAATATTATTATATCCATATAATAATCCTCTCCCATTTTTGCTGTCAATACTCCCACATTGACCTGAATATGTGAAACTTGAATGCCCTAATAACACTAATATTATGTTTCACTCCTGGCCCTGAGATTACAAAACTTTTTTCATGCTCAGCTCAGCTGAGACTAAATTGTATCCTGCTCATAAATGTTAAAATGCCAACAATTGTTGGCATTTTAACATTTATCAGCAGGATAAATTACAGGCTGTGGTGGTCTAAACCTGAAATTTCAATTCATTTGGGCTATTTCGTCCTTTATGAGCAGTTGAAATTTCATGCTCAGCTGAGCTGAGCTTGAAAAAAGTTTTATAACCCTGGGCCCAGGCTGTATTTAGACTGCCAATAAGACAGACATGTTGCTGGAATGGACTCATAGGATGTAGATGTCAGACCAAACATGGCAAACAATTCTGCTTCTCAGGCACTGACTATTGTTGATGGAGTGTAACATCATCGGAATACCCTTAATTTTTTGTCTTCATGTTCTGTTAAACTTTAGATTGTCTGTGTGAAGACTTCTCAATTGTGCACACCATATTTGCTTTAAGCTGATGTAAGCACCAGATGGCAACTTTGCTGGGAAATACAGTAGCTAGTTTATAACAATCTTACACAAGCTTCAGGGATGGATAGACAAATTTGTCCTCAGGGTCACTTTGGCATTACAAGGCAAGCCTCGTGATGCCAAATGGTGACCCGAGGGACAGATTTGTCTATCCATACCTTACACTATGACAGATTCTTTTACTTGCACGCCTTATTGCAGAGACGCTTTATTTTCATAACATTTATATTGAAAAACACTGCAATTGTATCCGACATTGTCATGACGTGTGCACTTTACAACAAACTTACATAATGACATCCTATACAACCAATCTTAAAAGGGAACACATGAACACAGGGTCAGACAAGCAGGGGTAGATAAATAGAATCCATCATGGGTGGCCAGTGGAGATAGGAAAATCCCAACCCGAGGGTCCACCCGTTCCAGTGGGAAACGAGGCTCGCCGAGTTTCCCACTGGAACGGTGGACCCGAGGGTTGGGATTTTCCTTTCTCCACTGGGCACCCATGATCGATTCTTTTTCTTACATACTCCAATTTTATCCTTTTACCGGTAACGTAACCTGGTACCGTGCTTTAACCCTTGTGACGTTGTGCATATTACGGATGTGACGTCAAATGTAAATAAATCGTAGTCTAGTCAATGGTGATGTAGTTTTTATTTGTTTATATTTTTTAAAACGAGCGTGATTCAAAAATACTCGCTGTGAAAAACATCACTTTTGTATATTTTTGGTGAACGCCATTGCTGCAAGCAGTAGAAACGATCGAATTATTTCGCGTGCTTTTCTTATCTTGCATGAGCAACCAAACCAGCAGTGTAAGATCGATTTATCTACCACCACTAAAATACCGGAATTTTTCTATCTTTATGATAGAGGTATGTAAGAAAAGAATTTCTTATGGTCTTGAACTTATGAAGGTATGTTATGTCAGTCCAGAGACTTGGAAATATTATGGAGAACAAGCCTCAATCACATTTCCAATGCAGTTCAGAGTTGGAATGCAGGAATGAGCCGCATCACGAGAAAACCAGATTTTTGCATATGCGAAAACAAAGGCGCAACTCAGCGCCTTTGTTTTCACATCTCGGTTAGTACAATTCCTCTTCTACTTGTAGCCAAAATTTTAAGCATCTAGCCTGCTTCTGTGAATGTACAGTGCGATTTTTGTCGCACCCGGTCGGAAACCCCGAAGACCGGTTTTCTCACGTTGAGGCTCATATAATTTCTAATGGTTGGGCCTGGACAAGTTAATTGCCTGTAAGATATGATCATAAACAGTTGAAGAGCCTCACTGAAATAAAGTAACTGATGGTACCCACCATGAGCATTCAACTACCCAGTCGCCCCTGCTATAACCAGGGTCACCCATCCAGTCACTAACCAAGCTCAACGTTGCTTAACTTGCAACAATATCCAGACACACTACGTGTCGCTGTAAAAGCTAGCTCATACAGTAAGGCTGTATATGTGTCTGATACGCCTGTGGCACCCCAGCCACTACACTACTCCCATCTTTTTTCCTTACAGAGCGGAGCATGTCCTCGCACGAGCCCGTCAAGAATCTCGTTGCCAGTAAAGTATTTTAGGGGAAAAATCCCATGCCCCATGCTGGGATTGAACCCGGATCGTCGGCATGACAAGGGACCACACTAACCATGATGCTAAAGAGCTAGCACAACAGTGAGGCTGTTGGAAAGGGCCTTATTTCACAATAGAAACAATTTAAGAGGTTATGTTGAAGATGTCACTCCATAAAAACAACATCTGTCAGCATGTGGTGGAAAAGTGTAATGTATTTGAGCATACTGTCGACAAGACAGCCCTGTTGTGGTCTACACAAAACAAATATCAAAACAGATACCCCACCCATTACAATTTCAAGCATAACTCGCTGTTTTTGCATTTTTTATGTCAGGGCAGTTCGTTTTAAAACAAAAGGCTGTGAGAAGGAGAATACAGACCTCAGATGCATTCTGTGAAATGTTTTCTTGTTCAGCTGTCTCAATTACTATTTTCTGCTCGCTTTTTTCATCGAGCTTGTTTTCTTCACCATTTTTCACTGTGTCGGCCATATTTGTCGTCTAGGACGCAGCCTCGATTTGGCGCCATGTTGTTGTTGTATACTATAATTTCTGCCAGTCTAAGCTCACCACATTACGGGCTATGATGGTTTTTGTTTGATTTGATTGTTTACGTCCATGGCAATAGCTGAAATCATGTCAGGATTTCATTAAAATAACACTAATCAAACTGTTTATTAGCAAACATTAATGTGAAAGTCAACTGTAAATAAGAGAGTTTGGAGCGGGCTGGCGCAGGGGTAGAGAGCAGGACTCTGGTCCCAGAGGTTCCATGTTCGATCCTCAGCTGGAGCACTGTTAGTAGTGGCCTTGAGCAAGTCACAATTCCACAGCTCCTGAGGTAATGGTTAAAAATTGATCAACTCAGTACAGAGTAAAATAAAATATTGCAACATTCGATATTGCACATTCTTTCTTAGTCTGACTGGTCATCCGTCAAATAGAAAGTATCATACCCAATGGTTAATAAGAATCAGGTATCAAAATTAATTTTGATGGCTGACCCATCCGAAATGGAAGATTTTTTGTTGGAATGAGTTAGCGCTTTATGTCCACATACAACATCTAAGGCCATGTTGGGATGGTCAGATTGCCAGTACTTGTTGCACATTTCTTTCACCACTTACTGACAAGCACTCTTCTTGAGTTTGTAGAAGAGGAAGAGTGGCCATAAAACTTTTTAAGCCCAAATCTTTATGAAAGCGGGTTTTCATTCCAAATCGAAAAGGCTACTGAATGAGCTATCACACACTCTGAATCAGCAGAAAATGCAGAATGGCTGTGAAGTAAATATTTCAATATCCAAATCTGACACCCTACCAATCAAGCTCCTGATTTTTGGATCTCAGAGACCTGTGCAATCTTGCTGGTGCGGAGCTACTTTTTGACCATATATTTTTATTCTATCAGCTGTTTTATCTCCCTTGAGGCTATTCAGCCCCTTCAGTCCCTAAGGTCCCATGAAAGTTAAAATTATTCTTCACTGACCAGTCCAAGGTGATTCCACTATGATTTTTCTATTTCTATATGTCTACTGTCTACTTGTCTGTTGTGCATGACAGCTTTTGGTCTTCAGTTGAAGATAGCCAATGACTGGGGAAGAGCTGGTCATCATAAGTATTTATCAGCCTATGTTGGGCATTTCTTTCCTGCCTGGTGTCTTGGATTTTAACTCTCATTTTACTTTCGCTTTGTCATACTGCCTGAACAAAGTCATAAAAGCATTTATGCAATCAAAATGGAAAAGATAGTACAATCCTCTTCTTTCTTAATACAAAAAATCGAGACAGCTTCTTTGGCTAAATGTGTGCCGAACTTAGTGGGATTTCCCAACTATGTGACTCATGTTTGCCTTGGCATATCTGATTGAAAACTTGGGACTGTTACAGTATTCATCTTAACAAATCTTAGTTGGTTGATTTAATGTCTTACGTCCCACCTAACAGCTAGTGAAGATGTGACATGTTTTAAATCTCACCCAAAAGACTAGATAGAGAAGAGCAGACTGAAGCCTAAATCCTTGGTTTACAAGGCAAGTGCTTGACCACTACACTGTGGAGAACTTTAGGGTCTACAGGTGTCAAATGCACATTATGAAAACATGTCCGTGTAATGTATACCCCCTCGAACCCCACTTTTATATAGCAAAACTGGGGTATGCAGGGGTATACCTATTTTTCTTATTTTTGCTCCAAAACATAGATTGTGGGTACACATTAGAACCGCCTCCACGAGGCGGTTCTAACGTGTACCCACAATCTATATTTTGAGCCAAAATAAGAAAAATATCAAAAGTTTTCAGCTAAAAATTTTCAATATTTCAAGCTCAAAAAATATCTGTTTATTGCATGGGTAAGTTTTCGTAATGCATGAAATGATAAGCTTGTTTGTTTGTTTTTTTCGTTTTATTAAAAACATCATTCAAAAAAGTTTATAAACATTTCAATGAAAATGAGTCTTAAAGACTTTCTCACATGCCACTGCACTGAAAAACCATGAGGCAGAGAGTGAACTGTTGTATGATGTAAGTTTGTAAGTTCCACTTAATTCTATAGCAGATTCTCCTTTCCTGATTTTTATGCAGATTCTTGATTTTGCATTTGAGTAAACCCTACTACTAATATTAATCCTTATTAGTAGAAAATTTGACTTTGTAAGACAAAACATTGGCAAACATTAACAAAAGTAAGAAGTTCTCAACATGTCCTTATGGCTATATTCTCTTCCGTCACTCAAACTCAGACTCGAACTCAACTCGCGAGAGTATGGCTGGCGTATGAGTCGAGTGGGATTAAATTGAGTGTGAGTGGAGTATAGATTTGGTATGCACAACAGTCACTCAACCATCACTCACTGGAGTGTCAGATTTTCATTAAAAAACAAAGAAATTTGAAATTTTATGGACATTTGATGTTATTATTCTAACATCAAATTAGCAGCAAAGACTCTGACTAGACGCCACATATTGCGGTGAGTTGTTATCTAATTTTGATGTGCACGCATGGTATTGTATTCGCTTATACTCATTCCTTCTTGTTTGTTTGATTGTCTGCTTCTTTATTTGCCTTTCTTTCTATGTTGCACTCTCTCTCTCTCTCTCACACACACTCTCTCTGCTTGTTTGTTGTTTTATTTGTCTTTCTCTCTCTCTCTCTCTCTCTCTCTGTGTGTGTGGGGGGGGGGGGGGGGGGGGTGCCTGGGGGTGAGTAGATGGGTGGGGGTAGAGGGGGTGAGTCTGCGACAGCGATATCTAGCTTAAAGGCACAAATGTGTCTGCATCTGGATGTACAATGTTGACCACTCACTTAAAATATGGATCATTCTTTCCATGTTCAAAATAGTCGCAAATGACATGCCTTGGGAAAATCGAAATCTATTCTAGAATTCGCGACCCCTCTCAAGAAAAGGCTTGTCTCGAGCATAAAGCTTGGTCCGGGTGATGTATGTAATCTGCTATTGTTTGACTTTTTCGAAGAAAATGTGGCGAAATAAGGGTCCGAAAATTTTCGAGTAGCGCTCGAGTGAGGTGTCGCCTTCACTCAACGTTTACTCGAAATTTGAGTTAAGTTTGAGTGTGAGTGGGACATGTGCATACCAAATCGAACAGTTATGCGCTCACACAAGTGACTGATCAGATTATGTGAATGAGTATGAGTGGAGTATGCCTCGAGTGTAGGTTGAGAATACAGCCGTTAGTCTTTATGGCAAAAGAGCATTACGAAAACTTGCCCATGCAATATACAAAGATTTTTTTAACTTTGAAAATTGAAAATTTCCAGCAGAAAAATTTGGATATTTTTCTTATTTTTGCTCAAAACATACATGTAGATTGTGGGTACATGTTAGAACCGCCTCGCCGAGGCGGTTCTAACGAGTACCCACAATCTATGTTTTGGAGCAAAAATAAGAAAAATAGGTATACCCCTGCATAACCCAATTTTTCTATATAAAAGTGGGGTTTAGGGGGGTATACATTGCACGGACATGTTTTCCTGATGGACACTTTTTCGTTTCGAAAACATAGATTGTATTACTGTATTCATTCTAATTAGCACACATGCTCCAATAAGTGCACACCCTTGTCCTTTCCAAAAAACGTGCATAAGTGATTTTTTGGTTATTTCAACAGTTTATGTGTTGTTTTTGTTCATAGTGGGCACTAATTAGAACAATGTTTTGTTACCTTAAATTTCAAATATTTTGAAAAGTTAAGCACACTGTGCACTAATTAGAACGAATATGATATATGTCTTTGGGAGGCAACATGAGAATGCTTGCTTTAAACCTTTGTCAATAACAAAATCCTGATATGAGTTCCAATAAATATTGTTTTGCTTGCAGTTAAGATGCCATCAGAAATCCTACTTCTTACTTTTTGTGAAAATAAATATGCAGATCAACTGTGAAAATAAATATGCATATCAATTGTGCCTTTCTTTTTGGTAAACAGATAGTAGCATCTCTCTTCCTTGATGAACAATTTAATGCCTCTAGCTAAAGCTATATACTGTAGGCTTACAGCTTGTATCAGAGCTGTTTGGAAACCCAGGAGTCTTGTATAGAACATCAGAACCCATACATAAGGAATTGCACTATCCGAGTAGCAAAATCAAAGGTGCTGATCAGCTGTGCAGTTTCTGCACAGCTGATCTGCGCCTTTGTTTTCGCAGATGCAAAAATTTGGTTTCCTCATGATGCAGCTCTAATGGCCTTAATGTGATTGAGTACCGTCTTATGTAATGTCAACAATAAGTTTTATGAGTGCAAAAGTGATACTTGAAAGTTGAAACAAATGAATGGTGATATTTTTCATAATCTGCAATCTATGAAGCTGTTCTAATTAAGGCATGAAATGATGAAGTTGCATGTACATCTAAGTTTTTCAATCACAAAAATATTATTTTTATGGCTTTCCAAGAAATACCTGATGAACATATTGATATACTGTGTTTGAGTACCATATTTATGTAATGCACCAGTCATTTGTATTCACTGCCCCCCTCCCCCAACGGGGAAGAGTGGGGGATAGCCAAACTATAGTGCGGGGCAATAACTTTTCAAGTGTCCCCGCAGTGCAGGGGAAATGACGGGGCTTTGACATTAGGATCCCTACCCCCAGGGGCATTTTCTATTGCTAAGTGCGGGGCAAAGAGCAAAGTTTGACCTCCAGTTTGCCCCCTGGGGGTGGGGCTCATAGCAGGGCACTGGAACTAAAAAGTCATAATCCCCACCCTTCCCTATAGGTGGGGGAGCAGTCGTTACAAATGACTGGTGAATAATGTCTACAAGTTTCACAACTGTAAATGATACAGGAACTGCAACCAGAGGACTATTATGGTCCTGTAAACACTCACCTGAGATCTGGGATATATATACCAATAAACTTGTTTGTCTATTATGGCCATAATATATATAATGTATATAGCCCTCTGGCAGGGACAGATGAAGCACTGGGGTCAATTTTATTTTCAGAATAATATATATTCTGTCCATTTGCCCAATTCCTGGAATTATTCTCCATCAATGACATTTTAACCTTTTACTGCATATGCGAAATAAGCTGACCTTGCCGTAAAATAGGTCAAGGTTATCACAGTCATAATTTATGTATACATTGTAGTACTCTAATACCAAATGCTACATGCCACGTTTTGTTGAAATCAGTCCACTGGTTTCACAGAAAAAGATCTTTAAAGGGTTTTGACCATATATGGGCAAGGCGGCCATCTTGGTAATGTGACCTGGACTTTTAACGTACACGCTGGTTCCCCCTCCTATCGATGCTTAATATAAAAAATTTGGCTTTTATTGGGAAAGCAGTTTCAGAGAAGATCTTTGAATATAATAGTAATATACATGTATATTGCCCTGGGGTAGACCAATTCCTGGGGACTAATTTTTTCGAAATGCATGGGCAACCTATGCTGACCTTCCCATAAAACAGGTCAAGGTCATCACAGGGTCATGATTTGTTTAAACTTTGTAGAGCTCCATTCCTTGATGCTTCATGCCAAGTTTCAAAATCATAGGCCTTCTGGTTCTGAAGAAGAAGATTTTTTAAGGTTTTTGCTATTAAAGCCATGGCGGCCATCTTGGTCATGTGGCCTTGACCATTTATACCGACTTTCATTCCCCCTACCTACCGATGCTCCACATAAAGTTTGGCTTTGATTGGCCAAGTGGTTTTACAGAAGAAGATTTTCGAATATTATGGTCATATACATGTATATAGTCCTGGGGCAGGAGCAGACAACCCCCTAGGGACAATTTTTTTTCACAAACATAAATCTTCTGTCCATTTGCATACTCCCAGCCAGTTTGCCCCCATTTAATTACATTTTACTAGTTTTCTCCGTTCAAATGCACTGGCAACCTAAGTTGACCTTGCCGTAACATAGGTCAAGGTCATCCCAGGGTGAAGATTTATACAACTTTGTAGAGCTTCTCTCCCTGATGCTTCATGCTAAGTTTCAAAGTCATAGGCCCTCCGATTCTGCAGAAGAAGATTTTTAAAGGTTTTTGCTGTTTATAGCCATGGCAGCCATCTTTGTCATATGACCCGGACCATTTATGCAAACTTTTGTTCCCCCTTCCTAAAGATGATCCAAATGAAGTTTGGCTTTGATTGGCCTCGCGGTTTCACTGTAAACGACGGATGGACGCCCAAGGACGCCAGAGCATGGGTATACTATAAGCTCACCTTTGAGCCTTTGGCTCAGGTGAGCTAAAAATGATACATGATCCAAATAAATAGTGATATTTTTCTCAAGTGTGCAATCACTAAGGCTGTTCCAAAGCATGAGAATGATGATGAAGTAGTCAGTACATCTCAGCAGGGATGGAGTGAGTACTGAGGTACAGTACTCGAGTAAGTACTGAGTACTGGTATTTTTTAAAGTACTTGAGTAAGTACTGAGTACTGCCTTTTTGAAAATACTTGAGTAAGTCCTGAGTACTTTATAAAAAGTACTCATGAGTACTACGAGTATTTCTGAGTACTAAAGTAACTAAACATATACAAAAGCCAAAGTTCATATCTACATTTCAAAAACAAATCAGATAAGCACTGACATCATTTGACAGGGCTGTATTTGCATGGTGCCTTCACACCACCAACAGTTCCTTCTGGGATGAGAAAATGATTGTGGATACATGTTTTTGACATCTTTACTCTATCCACTCAGTATCAGAAATGCAACGGACTATATGTAACTGTCATTTGAGTAATTGCCTGGTGCACAGTATTTGGCCCAACTCAGTGAAATGCTGGTTTATTTTTTTACAGTTTTCAAGTTGCAAAGAATTGCTAGAGAACTTCATCTAGATGTAGTGGCTTTTTAAATTTTGTAAGTCTGACCACTAGAACTATTTTTATCAAATTTTATATACACACATTGAAATGGTCATTTTGCATTACATAAATTAGCATCAAAATTGTTCCTTTTTAATTGGAATGTGGATATTATACTTCTGAGTAAAGTGGTACAAAAGCACTCTATTAGCTTCAAAATGGTGAAAAAGGTTTTAATCTGGTTAAAGGTTGTACATGTACATGTACCTGGAAAGTTCAGATATAATTTCATATTAAAGGGGATGGACATTACACATACATGTACCTTGTAATGTCTGTCCCCCAAAAAAGTAAACAATGATTTTTGCAAAAGCAAAAGTCAGTATATCTTACATATTGTAATTTATTTTTCAAGTGTATGTATACATCATTCCTACAAATCTATGGGGTTTACTCATGAGAAACAAAAGCAAAAGTCAGTATATCTTACATATTGTAATTTATTTTTCAAGTGTATGTATACATCATTCCTACAAATCTATGGGGTTTACTCATGAGAAACAAACTTTGCAACCCCCCCCCCCCCCCCAAATATTTATAAATCTATTTTTTTTTTTTTTTCATGCTAACCCATTGCAGCCAAATACTACATGCATCAGACATAATACAACAGATATGCACATGTAAAAGTAAACAAAAATGTATACTTGAATGCAAGATTGCCCTCACCAAAGATTAAAAAATTATGCTGTCAGATTTGTTGCCTCAGGGTTGTAAGTTTGACAATACTATCTACAGACTACAGAGTGGTAGCAGTTGTGAAAAATATCACAATAGCAAGATAATCCATTCTTATTATTGCTACTGGGCAATTATATGCATCATTAGTCTGACCAAAAGACACTGTACCAACAATGCCCTAAAATACAATCTTTCAAAATAAGATAACATACATTTTCAATAAAGTACTCAGCTGTACTCGTAAAATACTCATAAGTACAGGCCATTTTGCATCAGTACTTGAGTAAGTACGAGTACTTGTACTCAGAAATTTCGCTGAGTACTGAGTATTGCTGAGTACTGGAAAAACTGTACTCGAGTAAGTACGAGTATGAGTACAAGTACGAGTATTCCATCCCTGCATCTCAGTTCTCTAACCACAAAATTGCATTTCATGGTGTTTGAAATAAAATTTAACACTTGATGAATAAATGCATCTTGTAACACTGTCATCAGATCTCATAATCCGTAAATGAAGGGTAATATGCATTATGGTTAAGCTAAAATGAAAATCAGAACACATTGCTAGCTAATAGCAGATCATTACTAAACATTACTTCTGTTCCTGAGCTAGTACTGTTAATGCCTACTGTCCATTTGTGCACTATTTCTGTTCATACACTACTTCTGTTTGTGCACTTTTTCTTTTTGTACTATTTCCATTTGTGCACTTCTTCTGAAGGTACACTATTTATGTATGTGCACCATTTCTGTTTGGTGCACTGTTTATGAATGTGAACTATTTCTGTTTGTCCCATCTCCACACACTTCCATCATCACAGACAGCCAAGAGAATCTCTCCGTCCGGTGAAAAACATGTCTGTCTAACAGCCGAATAACATTTGTTGTGGGTTAATACTGTGCATCTGAAAAAGATATTTTAAATGTTTGTTTATAAATTAGTCACAGTTCAGTGACGTCACATGCATAGGCAAGCACGTGGTGATCTCCATTTTCATTTTTAGGGGCATCAGAAGGAAGTTTTCATTTTTTTAAGGAAATTGATGAGTTAAGATAACAACCCACATTGCAACATCATAACAAAAAATACTTTTTACATTTTCGAAATCAGGAGTTTGTAACTCGAAGGCATCGTAAGTTCCCCTACTTACACCATACTTACGATAGTCTTAAGATGACCATCTTAAGATTAACACCCTTGCTATTCCAGTCACTCTAAGCTATCATGACTTTTTAAAATGAAAGATGCCACTTCGTAAGATAAGACAACGCTAAGGTGGGCTTGAGTTGATCGTAAAGTTACGACGTGGTTAAGTTGTCACCATAACTAAAGGTCTATTTCAGTTATTCACCATAATCCCTCAGAGATTTAAGTTGGTCTTAAGTTGATCTTAAGATTAAGATGGCTTTGAGTTACCAACCCCAGCTTTGAAGTTACCAGTGCCTTTCTTTTCATTCCCTTTACTAAATAAATCTGAAAGGTTTTGGGAGTTTAAGGTCTGTTTTTGGTCTCAGATTTTGTAAAACAAGTAACCCAAGGGCAACGACTGCTCACCTGAGAGTCAACGAGTACAGTAACTGGACAAAAGAAAAGTAGCTGGGGTTTTACAATTTATGGGCATTGTGGCTATCTTGGTCATGTGACCTGGATTTTCATGCATGCACATGTTTCCCCTTCATATAAATGCTTCATATAAAATTTGGCTTTGATTGGCCAAGCGGTTTCTGAGATGCTTTAATATTATGGTAATGTACATGTATATTGCCACGGGGTAGGGGCAGATGAAAGCCTGGAGTCTAATTTTTTCAGAATCATAAATATTAAGTCCAGTTGCTGATTTTTTCATGACATTGTATTTCCATTATAAGCCTATGACAGATTATGATGCCCCTGGGGCATAGCGGGTATTGACCCCAGGGGCACAGTTGGCAGGATTTATAAAGAGGACCACTATACACTGCTGCATACAAAATATGAAAGCTCTGGGCCTTGTGGTTTCGGGGAAGAAGATTTTTTTTATATTTTTCCCATGATGCCCCCAGGGCAGATCCCAGGGCAGATCCTGTATGGACCCCAGGAGCACTGTTGGCAGGATTTATAAAGAGGACCACTATACATGGCTACACACAAAATATGAAAGCTCTGGGCCTTGTGGTTTTATGTTTTTCCCATTGTAAGCCTATGGGAGCTAATGACCCCCAGGATGGGGTCAATTTTTGACCCCAGGGCATGTTTGGCAGGATTTATAAAGAGGACCACTACACATTACTACATACAAAATATGAAAGCTCTGGGCCTTGTGGTTTCGGAGAAGAAGATTTTTTATGCTTTTCCCATGACGCCCCCGGGGTGGGGCCTGTGTGGACCCCACTCACCCCAGGGGCACTGTTGGCAGGATTTATAAAGAAGATCACTATACATTGCTACACACAAAATATGAAAGCTCTTGACCTTGTGGTTTCAGTGATGAAGATTTTTTTTTTTATGTTATACCCATTGTAAGTCTATGGGAGCTAATGACGCCTGGGGCGGGGCCATTTTTAAACCCAGGGGCATGGTTGGCAGGATTTATAAAGAGGACCACTACACATTGCTACATAAATATGAAAGGTCTTGGCCTTGTGGTTTCGGAGAAGAAGATTTTTTTTTATGTTTTTCCCATGATGCCCCCGGGGCGTGCCCTGTATGGACCCAAGCGGTACGGTTGGCAGGATTTATAAAGAGGACCACTATACAGTGCTACACGCAAAATAGGAATGCTCTGGTTGTGGTTTCGGAGAAGAAGATTTTTTTATGTTTTTCCCATTGTAAGTCTATGGGAGCTAATGACCCCCGGAGCAGGGCCATTTATGACCCCAGGGGCATGGTTGGCAGGATTTATAAAGAGGACCACTACACATTGCTACATACAAAATATAAAAGCTCTGGGCCTTGTGGTTTTTGAGAAGATCTTTTTATGTTTTTCCCATGATGCCCCTGGGGCGGGGTCTGTATGGACCCCAGGGTCATGGTTGGCAGGATTTATAAAGAAGACCACTATACATTGCTACATACAAAATATGAAAGCTCTGGGCCTTGTAGTTTCGGAGAAGAAGATTTTTTTTTATGTTTTTCCCATTGTAAGTCTATGGGAGCTATCTGTTGCCATGGAAACCAGAGTTCCAATCTGACCTAACCCAAAACCTAATGTCACGTTTCCCCCAACCCAATGGTGCTTCAGATAAAATTTGATTGCAATTGGCTGACTAGTTGCGGAGATATTTGTATTTGAAAGTGTGGATGGACGGACGCACACACGGACGACGGCTCGACTACTATACTATAAGCTCACCTGTGAGCCTTCGGCTCTGGTGAGCTAAAAATAGATTTTGGAATTTAATGAGAAAAATATTCCTTAAAGCAGCCACATGTCTCCTCTTTTTAAATCCAGGACAAATTCTTCATTCATCCTACAAGTGTTGCCATGGTTATGCTCAGAAGAACCATACTAAGATAGAGCACATTTTACACTTTTTGGACATTTCTGAACACAATTTTTAATTCTTAACAACCAGCCCATGCATCCAACAAAATAATACTTTGCAAAATATATGTCTAGATGGTACTTCATAATTACTTCATATCCCTTCCACTACCAGAGCGTATTTATGTGTAATTGCTGACAAACACTTTTTGATCGACCCTCACGGCATTGTTAAAGCTAGCATGTGCAATCTTTTTATATTTTTCAATTGCCCAGTAAGTAGGCTTTAACCGATATAAAGCTTAATTGCAGAGTACATCAAACAAGTGAGTTAGAGGTCCAGAAAGTTGGGAAAAAACGTGATTTTTTCTGTGTTAAAAAGGTTGAGTTTACCCTGTTATCTTTGAATCGCAACCACGCTCAAATCAAACAAGTGCGACCAAACTGCTAGGGCTGAAAAAAGACAAAAAAAAGAGAGAAAAAAGAGAGATAGATAGAGTGAAGAAAGGAGGAAAAAATCGGGAATCAAATCGAAAAAAAAAAAAATAAAAAAAAAAAAAAAGCAAAAAAAAAATTGTGGACGACGGACGGACAGACGGACGCCGGACGGTCGCCGGAGCATGGGTACCGGTATACTATAAGCTCACCTATGAGCCTGCGGCTCAGGTGAGCTAAAAAAAGAGATAGAAAGAGAGGAGAAAGGAGGAAAAAATCGGGAATCAAATCGCAAAAAAAAAAAAAAAAAAAGAAGTCCGTGCGCATCGATTTTTCCACAGTGACCCCTGCGCCGTGACCTTTCAGTAGCAAAACCAAAACAGCTTACACTATGTCAAAGAGCGGTCTTTCTACTTCCAATACAGGCATAAGGCGTGTTTCTAAGACTCACAGAAATGGTTTTATGGACGATTTACTAACCCTACCCCCTTTTTATGTGCATTTTGTAAAATGCCTGGTAGTCCTAAGGATATGGTGCAAACTTAAAATTTGCCTCTATCGGCCAGATTTTGGCCTCAAACTGACCAAACAGTATACAAAACAAGACCAGAGGACCAATGGTCCTGTAAATGCTCACCTGAGATCTGCTGCATATACCAATAAACATGTTTGAAAAGTATGGTATTTAACCCCAGTGCAGGGGCAGATGACACCCTTGGGCCATTTTCTTTTTTCAGAATAATCAATATTCTGTCCATTTGCCAATTTCCTGCTGGCTTTTCCCTTCAAATGACATTTTAACAGTTTTCCCCATTCAAATGCATAGGCAACCCATGTTGACCTTGCCATAAACTTGGTCAAGGTCATCACAGGGTCATGATTTATATATACATTGGAGTACTTTAGCCATCGATGCTTCACGCCAAGTTTCCTTGAAATCAGTCTATTGGTTTCAGAGAAGAAGATTTTTGAAGGGTTTTTACCATATATGGGCATGACAGCCATCTTGGTCATGTGACCTCAATTATTAATATACACATTGGTTCCTCCATTCTATGGATGCTTCACATAAAATTTGGCTTTAATTGGCCAAGCGGTTTCAGAGGAGAAGATGTTTGAATATTATGGTAATATACATGTATATTGCCCCGGGGTGGGGCCATATAAGCCCTTGGGTTCAAATTTTTTCAGAATCATTAATATTCAGTCCTACTAACTATTTCCTGCAAGATTTTCACCTCAAATGACTTTTTAAAAGTTTTCCCCATTCAAATGCATAGGCGACCTATGTTGACCTTGTCATAAAATAGGTCAAGGTCACCACAGGGTCATGATTTATATATACATTGTAGTACTTAAGCCATCGATGCTTCATGCCAAGTTTCTTTTAAATCGGTCCACCAGTTCTCGAGAAGAAGAATTTTGAAGGGTTTTTACCGTATATGGGCATGGCGGCCATCTTGGTCATGTGACCTACATTATTTATATATACATTGATTTCCCCATTCTATAGATGCTTCAAATAAAATTTGGCTTTGATTGGCCAAGCCGTTTCAGAGGAGAAGACGTTTGAATATTATGGAGATATACATGTATATTGCCCCGGGGTGGGGGCAAATTTTTTTCAGAATCATTAATATTCAGTCCTACTGCCCATTTCCTGCAAGACTTTCACTTTAAATGACATTTTAAAAATTTTCCCCATTCAAATGCATTGGCGACCTATGTTGACCTTGCCGTAAAATAGGTCAAGGTCATCACAGGGTCATGATTTATATATACATTGTAGTGCTTGAGCCATCAATGCTTCATGCCAAGTTTCGTTGAAATCGGTCCACCGGTTCTGGAGAAGAAGATTTTTGAAGGGTTTTTACCATATATGGGCATGGCGGCCATCTTGGTCATGTGACCTGGATTTCTTATATACACATTGGTTCCCCCTTCCTATAGATGCTTCATATAAAATTTGGCTTTGATTGGCCAAGCGGTTTCAGAGAAGAAGATCTTTGAAAATGGTGGACGACGGACGACGACGGACGGATGCCGGATGCCTACCTATCCTATAAGCTCCCCTGTGAGCCTTCGGCTCAGGTGAGCTAAAAATGTCGCTTAAAACTAGGATTTATACCCGTTTTAGAACTTTTACATATCCTTTCCACTACCAGAGCTTATTTATGTGTAATTGCTGACGAACACTTTTTGATCGACCCTCACGGCATTGTTAAAGCTAGCATGTGCAATCTTTTTATATTTTTCAATTGCCCAGTAAGTAGGCTTTAACCGATATAAAGCTTAATTGCAGAGTACATCAAACAAGTGAGTTAGAGGTCCAGAAAGTTGGGAAAAAACGTGATCTTTCTGTGTTAAAAAGGTTGAGTTTACCCTGTTATCTTTGAATCGCAACCACGCTCAAACCAAACAAGTGCGACCAAACTGCTAGGGCTGAAAAAAGACACAAGAAAAGAGAGAAAAAAGAGAGATAGAAAGAGAGGAGAAAGGAGGAAAAAATCGGGAATCAAATCACAAAAAAAAAAAAAAAGTCTGTGCGCATCGATTTTTCCACAGTGACCCCTGCGCCGTGACCTTTCAGTAGCAAAACCAAAACAGATTATACTATGTCAAAGAGCGGTCTTTCTACTTCCAATACAGGCATAAGGCGTGTTTCTAAGACTCACAGAAATGGTTTTATGGACGATTTACTAACCCTACCCCCTTTTTATGTGCATTTTGTAAAATGCCTGGTAGTCCTAAGGATATTAAGAATTGTTTGTTGCATGGGAATTGAAAAGTTGAAATATATTTTATACTGAAATATTGACCTAAAATGTGCAAAGTTTTATTTCTATGTTTTCCGAGCATTGCCATGGCAACATTTAATATTTGAATGAAAAATTTGTACTAGATTTAAAAGCAGGGACATCACAGTGTATATCCGAGCGTATGCAGAACAGACGGTTACGGAACGGACAGACGTTTACAGGAGCACGCGCTTTTTCCCGCCAAAATTTTTTTTCCGTTCTTTTAAAGTGACTAATGCAAATATTGAGACCAAACTAGGGCAGATGTGTTGCATACATACCCATCTAGTTGTCTGTGCTCAAGAGCACAATGATTTTTCAGGGGGTTCGCCATAACTGCCCAAGACGTGTGAAAAATGGCATATTTTGTATTTTTTTTTGGCTGTGTGTCGAGATTGCTTGCAAAATAAGCCATTGTCAACCTTTTGGATTTAGTCCGTATATAGTTAAATATGTCCTGAACCACCAGACATTAAATATTTTATATGTTTTCCAGTAAAAATAGCCAAGATTTGTTTTTTTTTCTGAAGCGTATGATAATTTCATGGTTACGGGGCGGTACAGTCGTTTGTTACGGAGCGGAACAGACGAAATGACGCATTTCCATACGAAACGGAACAGACGTAGGCGAGCTTTAGTAGCATGAGTGTTGTGTAAACAGAAAAGTATTTCACTTCTATCATCTAACAATAAAATAAGAAATCAAACAATTTTAACCCAGGTGCAGTGTCATGAACAACTATGCCATCTCAATCGGCCAGTATACAGTGGATCGCAGCTAGATTGTGGCTGACAGTCGGTATTGTGTCCTTGTCACAGCTAGACGACACTAGCACTTCAATGAGTAATCAGGCAGCGGAAGCCATTTCCCGACAGGTTTTTGTCATGGCATCTAAAATTCTAAATCCTTACTTTAATAAATGTTTATGGCGTACGTCATAACAACATGGATTCATTCGATGCTTCATCATGTTCATATTCCGATGCTTCATCGTGTAAATATGCACAAGCATGGCTAAATAGTAATAAACTGCGAGTAAATCAAATAAGTAAGATGCATGACAGAATCATATATGCTTACAAATAACGCCAAAGATTTTATCTCCCGCCGCAAGCTCCCTTTTGCGGCGTCTTGGGTGATTCTCACGCATCATTCATATATGGAAAGACTTTGGAATATATGACCGATGGTTTGGAGAGTACTCCCGCCGGTGTGTACGGAGGTGGGTGTTCGCTTGATGACTTTGCTTAAGGACTGAGTATGCAAACAGGGAACCTTTTCCTTTGACCGAAATATTACCAACGTATTCAGCACGAATGCCAGCCTTCCATGTAGACCTCCGGTTAAAACAGACATGAGTCTTATTATCGGACCTTTTCAGACTTTTTTCAGTCTTTTATTTTAGAATTTATTGTTAGATATGCACTATTAGTGATACTATATTTAAAGGAGAAGAAAAGCCGTGATTGCCTCGTGATGCTGAGCACCAAGGAAGCCATTGGTACCATTTTAACGCATTTGATATGGCGCGGCCTGGGCGAACCCACGACATCTCGCCCCCGAAGCGGGCGCTTTTACCACTGAGCTATCGGGACCTCTCCCCCCTCTCTCTCTGATCTGCTGTTTGCCCCCAAACAACTTCTTGTTTTCACAACATAGTCGATGCTATTCTGATACATGTACGATGCTGATCCAGGTCACCAGGTGTATTCCATCTGGTCACGTTCGAGTGCTACAATACAGAAGGTTGCCGCAAAGTGTTATATTTGACATCACAGTGTTGTTCATGTAGTATTCATGGCCGTCTGTGACCGCTCCGTATGCTGATTCGTCTGTTTTTTTCGTAGGCTACGTCTGTTCCGCCCCGTAACATAAACGAATCTGTAGACTGTTCCGCTCCGTAATGTTTTTGTTGCTAAGCAACAAAATTCTGCTTAAACTACAAGGCTTCCATGCCGGAAATTATGGTGTTTTGGAAGATAGTAGATGGACATGCAAGGCCGATAAAACAATACATTCGAAGCGTACAGTTTTGGATGAAAAACTGTACAAAACATTTTTGGCGCGAAAAAGCGCGTGCTCCTGTAAACGTCTGCCCGTTCCGTAACCGTCTGTTCTGCATACGCTCGGATATACACTGTGGACATACTGCTCATCACAATGCCAAAATTCAATTTTTTCCCAAAACCTGAGGCCAATTAAACTCCCTAAGCCTTTCTATCAATTCATATAGCCTTCTTATTCGGTAGTACAGTCTGATTTGTGTTTGACCTGGTCGGAAAACCTGAAGACCAGCTTTTTCATGACATGATTCATTTGATACAGAAAATGTTTAAGAATGCAAAAATAAATCATTGCCTTTAAGAATTTGAATGAATCCACTGTGTTTTCAAATTCAAATACAGTGTGTAACAGTTTTTTTAGAAAAAAGGTTATAGACTTACTTAGCCTGTGCTGGGTCGTCAACATCAATATCCCAGACAAAAATTCTCCCAACCTGGTTACCAAGAGCCATCATCTGTCAAACAAAACAAAATAAGTACATGTTTTGTACTGTAAAACTTCAACAAAGAAAAATACAGAGATGTCCTTGATCTGCATTCAGATACGGACCTGAATCAATTTTGTCAAATACCACAGCAGATTTCAAAATCATATGAGCCTTGACACGAGAAACCGGTCTTCGGGGTTTCCGACCAGGTCTCACATAAACCAGCCTGTACAGTCTCGGAAAAGTGCTAAAAGCTCGAAAGTTTGGATATAAGTAGAAGAGAAGTTAAACTATTTTCAACATCCAATACAATATTCAGTAAACATGCATAAAGCATAATGGCAACTTACAATTTTGATTTTGGATCTTTTTATGAAAAAGTTAACATTTCTGTAAAGGTCATGGGGATAGCACTGAGTAATTTACCTACACTTACAACATCAATTGAAAGATTTTAAATGAAAGAACTAACCTAGAGATTTCGCTGTAGAATTCTTATCAACCGTGCCTTTACCTTCAAAGCCTGAACAACTTTCAACAGTAATGCCAGTTAAACAAGAATTCCCAAAAGAGAGACATTTTGCTCCACATGATTCAAATATAAACTGTAATACTAATGCTTCCATTTACAAAACATTTTTGAAATTTTCCATTTTCAAAACATTTTTATACAATTCACAATCTACTAGATCTATTTCACTCTAAAAGCAACATAGGCAGCCCCTGTGACAAATAATTATAGCACTGATAATCGGCACCATGTATTTCATGGATTGATGTCCTGGATTGGTGTCTTATATTGGAGCCATGGAGTTGAGTATTGGAGTGGATTCTTGGAGTGGAACCCTGAATGGAAATTTTCGAGTGAAACAGAGAACACAATTCCGGTCTTGAAAGAACCTGTGGCAGTTTTAGGGGTATTCTACCCTGTTTTCAAAAGACCAGAACAATGTCTGTAAGGTCCTGTTGTTGTTATTTTATGACTGATAAAAGTTTATGCAACTGTTACACATTTTGCGATGGCACCGTTTGTACCAAGACAAATGGTATCCCTGGAATTAAGTTTTCTGCTCCACTCCAAAATTTTGTTCCAAGGCTCCACTCCAAGAATCTACTCAAAACTCCACTTCATGACTCCAATCCATAAAATACAAAGTGCCTTGGTAATCATTAAATTTTAATGAACTCACCACTGTGGGTTCAAGCCTCACTTGGGTCAAATCTTAACAGGGTGTCCACAATTTGGGCATAGCAAAATTCACTGACTTTTCTATGACTTTTCTCCTGACTGGCATCAAAATTTCCTGGCTCATATTTATTTCACGTGTAATTTCTTGCACCTGGGGAGGCGGAGGCACTACTCCCTTTGGTTTCTTTGCAAAGAATAATTTGAAATGTATTTTTTAACATCATTCCTTATTACCTATTCAATTATCATGCAGTCCAAACATGAAAAAACTGGCTTGGCCATTATTTCATAATATATCTTTTCAAAATTCCCTGACATTTCCCTGACTTTTGGCTGAAAATACAAAATTTCCTGACTGATGTCAAAATTCCCTGACGATTCCCTGACCTTGAAAAATATTTTCCTTTCCCTGACTTTTTCCCTGACAGCGGACACCCTGAATCTAGGACAATCCAAGTTCTGTTTGCAAGAGTGTCAGGTTGTTTTCCAGGGGTACTCCTGTATTCTCCCCGCATACTGACTGATTCATCTTAATGTTTGAAATGATCTTGAAGGGGAGTTAAAAATGAATTAAAATCATGAATAAAACAACCAGATGGACTAAATATTATACATATATCAAAAATACCCATATTTGGGTTTAACATCCCAGTCAACAATTTTTCAGTCAAGTTGGGACAGAGCCATCCCTTCCTGGTTTTTAACCAGTAGTATGGGTAGCTTAAATGTGTCTTTCTCAAGAACGTAACACTGCACACTAGTGTGGTTGCATACAGGACCTCTTAATTTTACCACTAGGCCACTACGTGCCCCTGACTCATAATTTAAGCGGACAGAGAGGGCCAAAATTCCAGTGAAACATGGTAAGTCATAGCAGAAGGGGCTTCCGTGTTCCAGCAACAGCCGCTTTTGTCTATGTAGCCTCTCACGTTCGGTATTTTTGCAGATCAAGCTCCAAGACAGAGGTTGTGTTTTGAATCAGTATGAATAGCTCCTTGATAATTCATAAAGAGACGAAACTATACATACCAAGACAAATAAAAAATGAGCCACCACATCAGAAAACCAGCATTTTGCATATGCAAAAACAAAGATGCAGATCAGCTGAGAAGTAACTGCACAGCTAATCAGCGCCTTTGTTTTTCGCTACACAGATAGTGCAATCCCTCTTCTTCTTAAATCCCAAATTTCAAGGTTCTAGCTTGCTTCTGTGACTGTGCAGGTTGATTTGTGTCGGATACCCAGATTGCTGATTTTCTCAAGCGATGGCTCAAATACAATGCCTCCGGCCTCCTATCTAAAGGTCTGACAGACAGTTGGCCGCCACCGTGGCCGAGCAGTTAAGAGCGCTGTTTCTTAATCACTCGATCATCTCACCGCTGTGTCTGGTGTGGGTTCGAGCCCTGCACTGGCCACATGTGAGACAAGCCAAGTTCTGCTTGCGGGTGTGCCAGGTGTTTTTTTCTCGGAGTTCTCCCGTTTTTGCCCACCTACTGATTGGCCCATCTCATATGAGCTGAAATAATCTTGAAAGGGACGTAAAACTGAATTAAAAAAAAAAAAAGACATGCTACCAACAGTTACTGCTCTATTCAGGCTTGAAATTTTAAGAAGTGCACTAATAGTTATAGATATTCAAATGTTACACGAGTATGCATTAGTTGCTTTTAATTTTTTGTTTCGTCACAAAAGCACCCATAAGAAATACATGTAATTATTGTTCTCTGGTAAAATATGTATAGTCAATCTACGATGTTTAAAGTCACTTCATACAACATTTTCTTGACAGTTACATACTAATTTCAGTTCCTGATATTCATTTTCCATTCATTCTAATATGTGTACACGTATTTACAAAAGCAATACTGAACAATGAGCCTTGCCATGAGAAAGCATGCATAGGGTGAACAACAAGGTTAGATAGTACATGTACTTTACCACTGAAATCTATAGCGGGCAACCAGCTTGTCTCTGTATCTGAAAGAACTAGTCTGTGCCAAATTTGATTAAAACAAAGAAAACAGATTTTCAAATAACAAGGCTCGTAAGTCTAATCACACCCAGACACTAAGACCAGATGTGCTTTGAGAATGTTTCCGACCCAGACTTTTAGTAAATGTCTCCTCTACATCTGGCCTCTCAGTTCTAACATGCCTGTATCCACTTGAAATGGTGTGGTACCCGCTTGGACCCAACCTGGAGTAGCCACCCGGTGGTCTGTGGGTCAGGGCATACTTGAGATTTTCATAATGCTGTCTTCTACTTGGGACACGGTCAGGTCTACCTCGTGGTATGTCTATAAGACTTCTGACCCAACCCCTGTGGGCTGTATCAGGGTGATCCACATGAACAATAGGTATCCTGGAATAAGGATACCCCCTATATTCTCTTCTAGGAAGACTATTGACATAGCTCACGACATCTGGCATGCTTCGATAGTGACGTGATGACAGCATGCGAACCAGATCCCTGTTTCCCCTTGGCCTATGTTTTCTTTCAATAAGCTCATCATCAGACTGGTATTCCCTCTTTTTCCTTCTATCATCATTTTTGCTCTTTCTTCTTCTCTCTTTCCTTTCTGCAGAACTAAGATCCAGATATGCCAAATTAACATTGTTATCTGACCCATGCTTATTCTGAAACCTTACTTCCTTCAGAATTTTCTCATACGTTTTCAGGTCTGATTGCAGTTTCTTTATCTGTCGCTTTTTCTTCTCATTTATCTTTTCTTTCTCAGCCTTCTTTCTACCTGTCTTTTTCTCTTTGGTCTTTTCTTTCACCAGTGGTCTATGATTATCAATTTCTAAACCACTCATTGGATTTTCAAATTCTACACCAATCAGTGTGTCTGATGGGTTGTTATACAAGTAATTTTCTCTCAACGTCATTTCTGTTGTATCAACATCCCTTGATTTGCCATTCGGTATAGTCCCATTTGCAACTTTGAAACCAACAAGGTCTGGTTTTGTGGCTTCAATGGTGACTTTCTTCTTCTTTCTGTATCTTAGCCACAGGTGACAGAGAATTGCTATGGCAATGGCTAATACTATGACACCACCACCAACAGATGAAATCACAACAGCATAGAACAACAGTTTATTACAGTCAAATGCCCGAAGAGTAAAATTGAACAAAGTTTTTCCATTTCTGAATCCTGGGGTTTTACACTTGTATCCTGGGTTTTCCTTGCCCCTGATTTTTACTTTCATTTTCTGTGCCCATGACTGCAGTGGTACTAATTTACAGTCACAGTTAAATGGATTTCCAGAAAAATCAACAGTTTCCAGTTTTTCAAGGGAAGTAAACACATAAGGGCTCAGATAGCTGAAGTGATTATCTCCCATTTCCAGATGCACAAGTTCATGACTGTTAGCAAATGGTAAATATGGTGTCTTGATTTCTGCAAACTTGTTGAAGCTTACATCTAAATCTTTCAACTTTGGCAATGGTTTTATGAGATTGTGTAACATTTCTGAGTCACTCAGATGATTTTTCTTCATGTCCAGAACAGTCAGATTGCTAACATGTGACAGAATATTAACATCCACAGCCGATATATTGTTGTCGTTCAAATAAAGCTTCTGCAAGGCATCTAGGAAATAGAATGTTTGAGGCTCGATTTCATTTATTTGATTGTGACCTAGATTTATCATGTCTATGTCATGCCATCCAAAATGTTTCAAACTTGTCAGATTGTTATGAGTCAAATCTAGTGTTCTTGGTGAATGTGGTACAAAAGTTTGATGGCTCACATCTACAATCTTATTCCTGCTAAAATCAGCATGCACCAGATTTGGTGAATCCCTGAACATGAATGCTCCCAAAGACGTCAGTTCATTGTTACTCAAATCTATCCTGTTCAGACTTTCTAGCCCAACTAAAGGTTGATTATTGTTTAGTAATGTTATCTTATTTCTTGCTAGCTTGATGACTTTAAGCTTTGTAAGATCCCTTGGTATAGAAAATGTTCCCAATTTATTGCCACTAAGGTCAAGGTCAACCAGATTAACAGCTCTTTCAATGTCAAGGCCACTTTCATCACTAAGCTGATTATTCGACAACATTAGAATTTCCATATTTACAAGGTTAGTTTTAAAGTTCTCATCAACCGTGGCTATCTTATTATCTGACAGATCCAGATACACAAGATTATGTAGTTGAGCTAGTCCTGCACTTAGGCTTGAAATCTGATTCTTACTCAGATCTAGTCTTTTCAAGGTCAAATATGTCAGTGCATGATCATCAATTTCCAAGAAATAGTTTCCAGCCAAGTTCAGTTCTTGTATGGCAAGTCCTCCAAGAGTATCTGATGTCAGGTCGGACACATTTATCTTCTGTGATAAGTTGGTGTATGACAGGTCCGATTTCATTAAGTTCACTTCCTGAGCGGCGATCAAAAAATCTGTCAAGTTTGATAATTCCAAATTCACATTATTTGACAGCACTAATTCTTTCAGATTTTTCACATTTTTGATAGCATCTGGTTCTATCACTCTCAGGTTACAGTTAGAGTAGTTCATCACTTTTGGGACCCTGCTTTCCCAGCCAGTCATAATGTCAAGGTCATCTGATGAAATAAACCCAAGGTCATTCCCCGAAAAGTCCATAATCTCTAACTTTGTTGTCACTTGAAACCTGGTCCCAAGTTTGGCAAATACCAGACTATTGTAACTGATATTGAAAACCTTCAAGTTCGACATGAATCGAATTGAAGGATCAGGTAAAAATCTGAACAAATTATGGCTTAAATCTAAATACTCCAAGTTTCTATTATCTTGGAATAAGTCATCACCAAGACTTGTAAGCATATTCCCTCTCAGACTTAGCCATCTTAGTTTTTCCATGAATCGAAACACACCGCCCTGAAGTACATTGATTCTGTTGTACGACATATCGAGAACCTCCAAGTTCAATAGACGGTTGACTGTATTATTCTGGAACGGTCCGATGTAATCCTTTTGAAGATATAACTCCTTAGTAACACTTGGGAGTGACAGTCTTGTAGTTTTTGCAATTTTGCACTTTATTTTAGTGAAATCTGCACCGCATTCACATTCTGCTGGGCATACGGTGCCAGGGGCCACAGTCTCACAGTATACCCCCACTCTAAGCATTGTCATTAGAATGTTGAAGATGAAGAACACAATAGATATATCCATCTTTAGATTAAAATCCAAAACCTGAATGTCAAATACTAATTAATGCACAGTCTCTTTGAGATGAATGGAATGCAACAAGGGAAATTTTTGAATTTACAAATATGCCATGTATGCCATGTGCTGCAAGACAAATTTTCCATTTCTCAAATTTTCCAGTCACCTAAAGTATGTTGTACAATGAAAATGGTTGAAACATGAGATGTTGTTCTGATTGGGGTGAAAAAAAGTTTTTTTTTTCCAAGGCAAGGCTATTAAAGCATTGCAATAAATTTAAAAAGGCAAGACTTCATTTCTTTAAAAAAAAAGAAAAATAAAATAAATAAATAAAATAAAATATTACATATATTAACAATTCATTATAATTTATTAAATGTAGTAGTCAAATGCATCCATTCACCTCCAAAATGACTGTGCAAGACTTTATTTGTCTACATATCCAATAGGATGAAAATTTTCTCCACATTAAATTTCAAATTATGAAGTCTTTTTTTTTTAGAAGCACAGACTCCTGAATTAACACTGGACAATATACTGTTGTGAATATATTCCTTCCTCTGTATTAGAATACATTCACTGTGTTGAAACTGAGACAAAGAAAATTACCATATCTAGTTACACTGTATCAACCCAGCGGGAGTTGTGATGCTCATTTTGAAAATGCCGCGAATGGTAAATGGCTTTATCATCAACAACCAGAGAACCAATGGTCTGTAAACGCTCACCTGAGATCTAATATATACTAGAATCCATGCCCTTGTGCATGACCCTGAGTCAACCTTGGGCAGCATACATACAAATAATCCTCCATACATTTGCCATTTATGCAATATTTCCCCCATTAAATGGCATTTTATCATTTTCCCCATTCAAATGCAAAGGTGACCTATAAAATAGGTCAAGGTCATCCCATGGTCATGATTTACATAAACTTTGTAGAGCTCAATTCATTGAAGCTCAAAGCCAAGTTTCAAAATCATAGGCCATCTGGCTTTGGAGAAGAAGATTTTTAAAGGATTTTGCTATTTATAGCCCTGGCAGACATCTTGGTCATGTGATATAGATAATTTATTTAAACATTCCTCCTCCCTTTCCCAGAAGGCTACATATGAAATTTGGCTTTGATTGGCCAAGCGGGTTGAGAGGAGAAGATGGATAGAGTGCATGACCATATACACAAACTTCGCCATAGGGCAGGGGCAGACAACCACTGGGGCCCAAATTCATTTTCACAAACATATTAAAGTATTCTGTCATTTTCTAATAATACCATAATACCAATTTACCTTTTCCCCATTCAAATGCATAGGCAACTTGAGTTGACCTTGCTGTAAAATAAGTCATTGTAATCCCAGGGTCATGATTTATATAAACTTTGTAGAGCTTGAGACTCTGATGCTATATGCCACAAGTTTCAAGATCCTAGGCCTTTCAGTTCTGTAGACAATCTAGAAGATATTTAATTTTTTTTTGCTATTTATAGCCCTGATGGCCATCTTGGTCATGTGACCTGGACCATTTATATAGACTTTCGTTCTCCTTCCTAAGTATACTCCACATGAAGTTTGGCTTTGATTGGCCTAGCAGTTTGAGAGAAGATCAGTTTGAAGATTGACAATGACAGGGCATGGGAATCTTTTAAGCTCACCTTGTGAGCCGAACAGCTCAGGTGAGCGAAAAACAGGCACAGAGCGCATCACATCTCTTGTAGGGAGGAATCAAAACCTTGGGGCCTGGTCTGACACAAACTGGTCTGAAAAGTCACAGACAAAAGGCAAAAAAAAAAACATATAAAAAAAAACAAAAAAAAAAAAAAAAAAAACACCTTTTGACTTCCTAAATGAATATTTGTTCATCATTCCCCACTTTTCACCTAGTTTGCCCACTATTGGTTTCACTATCAGCTGTAACAGTGTCTTCTTATCTATTGTAATTAAGTGCCACTAAAACACCAGGTTAATTGTTCATCCATTCTTAGAAATCCTATACCCTAAACAGCATTCCCATATCAAATGATAGTGGCCAAATTATCTTTATTTCTCATACAAATCCAAATATTTGGTACAAGTACTTGTACCTTTGCAGGAATTATCCTAAAATTCAAAGACTGTATCTCATTAATAGTGTCTCTGCTGAACAGAAAAGTAATGGCTATATAAAGCAGACCCTCATCAGTCTGATTCAAGGCTCGACAGCATCTACACCTTATATGAGCAGGGTCATGAAGAAACTTGCTTTTTGAGTATGTATACCGGAACAAGGTTCTAGAATCTTAGCATTGGGTTCCTACTACATACATTACAATCATGGGCTCCATCAGCAAAATCATAATGGTTTACCTTGGGATCCAAAATATTGGATCCGAGGGTTTACCAAGGCCATGGAAAACAAGTAAGAGTTGCTTAAGGCTACTTTTGTCTCATCAGACTGCTTCTATAGGTTCTGATCATGTTCTACATCGTCTTTCAGTCCATCTGCATCAATTTAGAAGATATCACTATGCAGTACTGAAAAAAACATTCTGTATAAATACAGCTATTCTTGTGTATCTCCAATTTTTTTGTACTTTTACCGTACATTTTGCAAGTCAAGACCATCCAAAACTGTACCAGACCAATTCAGACCGGTCCATATCTGGGGTCTAAATTAGATTATCTTGTTTGAAACCAATGTGACTGGTATGGTATCAGTAATCTGTTACTCTTAATTTACATTTGACCAACACCTTAAGATGTAGCTAAACTACTGGCTAAAAATTAGTCAACATAATTCGTTAACTTTGTTTGAGTTGATGCTCACCAATTGAGGTCATATCAGGACAGTCAATCAACCTAGCCACACTGTTTCTGGGCAAGTCATTATGAAAACACGCCCATGCAATGTACAGATTTTTTTTGGTTGTAAAAATGAAAATTTTCACTGGAAAAATTTTTGATATTTTTCTTATTTTTGCTCACAACATAGATTATGGGTACACCTTAGAACCGCTTCAACGTGTACCCACAATCTACGTTGTGGAGCAAAAATAAGAAATAAGAAAATAAGAATAGATATACACCTTGTAAACCCCAGTTTTTCTATATTTATAAAAGTGGGGTTTAAGGGGGTATACATTTCATGGACATGTTTTCCTGATGCGGATATCCAGTACTTAATTAATGCACAATTCCTTTGCCATTATCTGATATTTGCTTTCTGGAATCAGCAGGAGATTGGTCACAGAAATAGTCTAATGACCAAGTCCTTTGAGACAAAATTCAAAATTAATGTGTATAATAGATATACAGTAGATGAAAATGTAGGAGACCCACCCTTGAACCAAAAATAAGCCCAGTGGGGAAAAATCTGCCTTCAGGTTTAATTTCAACATGGAAGAGCCAACTCGTTTGGTGAAGATACAGGAGCTAACCAAGATATAAATAACATGCTAGGTATTGCACAAATACATGTAACATAATTTTGTGTCTGATTCTTTTGGTGTAGATTCCAAATCACAATTTTTGACTGAACTGTAAACCTCATGCCAACAAACAAGACTTATACATGTACAATTCTCACCAAAATTGCAATATGGCCCAATACTACCTCCTATTGAACGTTTTCACTGCTTACAAAGGATCAAGCTTTCATATCTTATTGTAAAACTCACAAATTTAGACCTAATTTTTGACCAGTGATATACAGTTGTACTACACACCACTCTACCAGATAAGGAAGCGATAAGACAATCCTAGTATAGGGTGTGACTAGCCAACAATAATTGCTAATTAACCAGCATGTATACTTAATTGGAATTAATGAGCTATTTAATTTAGGCTTCAAATTTATGCTAAGCTGGCACACAATTTTAAATGACCCATGTCATGATAAAACTTGCATCCAGTCTTTTTAACGAATCCAAAACAATCAATGAAGAGGCCCAGAAACAGGTTTTTTTCTAAAGACAATATTATTCTATCCCACAGTCTGGGTACATACGTTTTAAATCAAAAGGCATTACTTCATCATCATCATCATCATCAATGCCTTTTTTGGGCAACCAACTTACCTGTAATGGGTTGATGATTCCAGTGCAATGGCATTAGCAGTAGAAAAGATTCAACATTATAAGAGCCATTTCATGAGAAAACAAAGATGCTGATCAGCTGTGCAGTGACTGCGCAGCTGATCTGCATCTTTGTTTTCACATATACAGGCAAAAATCTGTTCTTTCTCCTGATGCAGTTTATAATATACTCAGTGCTACCCCCTGTCATTGACCCTAAGCTAAAAGAAGGGTTCAACTGGGTACATCTTTACCTTTTGTTGTAGGTCCAGGCAGAACCTCATGTACCATATATCACATTCCTTATAGTCAAAGCGGTGTAGTATCGTCACTTTCCCATCCTTGACCTTCCAGGTTCGATCCTCCAGGGAACCAGCTTTCCATAGGATAATACAGTTCTCACAAGACTGGAACCAGAGAAGGGTATTCAAGTTGATGCATTGCATGATGGGTAATTTTCCATTGGGGGACTTTTGTAGTCTGCTGATCGTTTGTATTTATTTATTTATTTTATTCTATTTTTTTTTTTTTGGCAAGGACTAATTTTGCTGGACTCGGGTGCAGCTATTGTCTGGCAAAATGGCCATTGCCAATTTACAGTGTCGGGAAACAAAGTCTGTGCATGCTATCATTTGTGTAGACGTCATACGACAGAGCGCGCGTTTGTACTGCACATAATTTCGGAAATCGCGCATAGCTATTTTCATGTTAAAGAAAAATGTTTAACACATATCCTATCATATGCGGCATATTATTATCACTAATTAGCAATATTTTCTTTCTTTGAAACAATTGTCTACATTTAGAACACTTCAGAACTTTCAAGTTTCCGAAGTGTTCTCAGAGACCAGATGATGAATTATGAATTTTTTTACAGTTATACGATAACAAATGTGTGCTGCATATGATAGGATATTTAAAAAGTTTCTCAAATAACTTACGCAAACGGCACCACAAATTTTCTGAACTTACGTTTAGTCCGAACTGTTAAAATTCTCTGTGACGTCACCGTTATATGTGCAAATGATAGCTTACACAGAGTTTGTTTCCCGACAGTGAATTTATATATCTATTTATCATTCCTTTTGGAAATATCCTCAAGTATGATCAAAGGCAGTTTTGCCCCAGATCAGGCCCCACTGATTTGAGGAGTCTGGGCTCAAACTGTTTGCAGCAGATAGTTCTCAGCACATGACTCCATGCAAACAAGGGATTGTAGCCAAATGTTTAAAAAGAACTTTATAACTGGTTTGAACCGAGATAATTTTCTTTCATACACACAAGTTTGTTTGTTTTGGTTTCTTTTAATACTTACCTTAGAAAGAACAAAATTTCCCAGCCATTTCACACAGTCAACATAGTTTCTGTGAATGTCTCTGGTAGAAAAGTCAGGAAAATTCTGATTCAATGTTGGGAATGGTCTGAAACGAAACATAGAAAAGAACTTTTGAAATCAACAGCAGTTTTGGATTGCCTGTGTAAGAGTTTATCACCTATATGTGACTAGCAAATACAATTTCTTGAGACGATTTTTGTTCACACAGATAGATCTGCATACTATTGCTAAAAATGTTTCAAGCTTAAGTTTTTAGATTGCAACACACAAATAGATGTTTTGTCATAAAATATTTTAAAAGTTTTCACTGTTAAATATCATGTATATAACAATGAAATAATATATCCATTCTAAGCACTCAGATATTATAGAGGAATCTCCTACATGTAGAAAAAAAAAAAAAAACGAAACTGGCAGAATCATTGAAATCGTAGCCTTAAATCAGTCAGTTATCAAGATACTGATTTTTCTTAACTTATGGGTTCAAAAGACCTTATAATCACTAATTCTGAGCCATCTCAATCATTATAAGTGCAAAAATGGAGATCAAACATACATGTCTGGTTGTCTTCCTATAAAATATGATTGTTTTATTAAATTAATTGATAAAAGTCATAAACTTATCTTTAATACCAGATTACTAAGCCTATCTATGATCTGATCTAGATCTTTGCAGTATTCTCATCTTATAGTAAAAAATAAAATAAATAAACTATATGTACATTTTTTTATATTCATTTCAAGGATATTTCTCTAAAACCCATATCACAAGAAAACAACTACATAAATAAATAAATAAATAAATAAATAAATAAATAAATAAATAAATAAATAAATAAATAAATAAATAAATAAAACTCAATCTGTCAAGCATCAGTGGCCCAAGCCATATCAAACTGGCAATTAAGTAATTAAAAAGAGAGCTTAAGTGGCATATGTCACACATGTTTCAGTTTATAATTTCTCAGTCATTAATCACTTAATTACTTTTATGACACCTGCCCAGGACTATATAATAATCTCATATTTACAAGTCACAACAAACACAAGTCACTCAGAAAGTCAGAGAAACAGAAATATAACAAGAATCACAAGAATATAGGTATGTGATTATTTTGCATTTTTTTTTTTTTTTTTTTTTTTATTTTAATTTCGACAAATTCTAATTATTATTATATTCACTACAAATTCTTTTACTCAGTTTCCACCTAAATGCACATACTAAAAATCAAATGCAAAGTTGGCCTGTTTGTTTAGTGGTTACCAAGTTTTCTGTCATGTTGGGATGGAGCCACTGCTTTGGAGTTAATGTGCCTTGTTCAAATACTTGAGCTGGGGCTGCCCGGCATGACCTCTTGATCAGAAGTCTCTGATGTACTCATGCTCCCAGCAGATGTATCTTTACATATTTGTACCTGTTCAGGAATTATTTTTTGGGGAGATTGTGAGAGATTTGCTCATTTTTTGGCCAAACTCTCATTGAAATTGGCCAAATGATAGGTATATCTCGCCCATTCAGGCTGAACGAGCGATTTTGTCTCACCATATTTCGGGACCAGAATTTCCGCTGCTAGTTTGTACAATAGTTATGAAAAAGAAAAAAAAAAACAAGATCAAATTGTGTAAAACCATAAGATAAACAAGGGAAATAAATCAGTATGCAGGTGTGAAGTACAACCTGCATTGTTAAGCCTGGAATTGGCTGTTTCAAATAAGAATCATCCAGGGTTCGAAGTGCCCATCCCTCCCCGGGTTTACCCATGGGTTTTACCCGGGTAAATCCGGGTTGGGCTTTAAGCCTTATTTTTTAAAAAGTGGGTGCTGCTGGGTAGTAAAATATTTCAAACTCAGAATTGTGTAAAGTTGTGGTTAGGGCAAGTAAGACATATTGATTGTGTAAAAAAACATTTATACACTATATACACAGATCAAATAAAATACATACATGAGAACATATAAAAAATATTTGCTAAAACTTTTCAATAAAACTTTTTAAGATCATCTAAAATTTGAATTGTATTTGGAGAAATATAAAATATTCATACAGTTTGTGTTTCAAATTATGTCAATTCCTAAAGTCCAATTCGCATGCGCCAAAAATACACGCGTGTAAATATACTCCGGTGTGCAAATTTTACTCGGGGTAAGCAAATGGCGCATGCAAACGCAAATACACACCGGAGTATATTTACATATGGGTAAATTTACTCCTGGGTCTGACCAGATGCAAATTTTATTTTTACAAATACTCACGTGTAAATTTACTATTTTGTCCCATGCGAACGCAAAGTAAATTTGCCCATGAGTATTTTTATTTCAAGTCAAAATTCTGCTTTTAGATAACTAATTTTCACATTTTTTGTTCCTAACTGATTACATGACAGTTGCTGAAACTGTGGACATTGTTGCTAAATAAGAGTTTATTGCCATTCATAACATTTTAGATCATATGGAGTGCAAACAGCCACACTATTCCTTCATCATTCTTGGTTAGGATTCTTGGGGCATTTTAACAGTAATTCCTTGTGAAAGGATGAAAAAAGGGAACTGTATAACTGTTTAGGTTATGCCTGACCATTACATGATTCCCCTATGCTGCCAAAGTCTACATGGACACCTTGAAGCAGCCTCTTCTTGTTTTGCGAATACAGAAAACTTAAATGAACAGTTTTTAATCCAGAAATGATAAATTTACCTACAAAAATACTCCTGGCGATAAAACCCATGCGAACGCAATTTAAATTTACTCTCAGGTTGATTTGCACACCGGAGTATAAATACACACCGGAGTATATTTACACGCGTGTATTTTTTGCGCATGCGAATTGGACTTAAGTTCAGCTAATACCACATTATAATGATAACAAACTATTTGCAGAAATACCAATTAAAACACCTATAAAAATACTCGCTGTAGCCCACATCAACAGCATTTTTCTGTAGGATATTAGTGTCATCCAAAAATTATAAACGCAATAGTTTAGTCACCCAGTGCCCACTGGGCATACGGGTAAACCCATGTATACCCACTGGGCTAGGCTTTATGGCTTAACACCTGGGTTTTTTGAACCCTGGAATCATCGCCAACATATGAGTAAAGATGTTTTGGAAAAGTGATAAGGGAAAGACTAAAGAACATTACAATGCATCTGTTCAGATTCATAGACCCTACTCACAGTGGAGTACAATAATTGTGGGGTAAACCCAAGACAAACCCCCAGAAGCTGATACTGTAATGTGTGGAGAGTCACCCTAGCTGTTATTGGATAGAACCAGTAAACTGCACAGGTATTTGATCAAGAATCAAGTTTGTTCCGAGTGTCGAAATTCTTAGAGGTCTATCACATGCAGTAGACACTGTATTTTCTTTATGTGCTGCTATATATGCATAAGCATAAGGACTAACTGGAAGTAATAACAGCTTCTTGTGGCAAATGCTTAAGTGACAACAACACAAAGGATATAATTTCAAGATGGAATCACAGAAACAGTCTTTGGCACAGTCTAAACACTTATTGTGATAGATACCTTGTGATGCAAGTTGCCTGGTGCCAAGTTGCCAAAGATATTAAAGACATGAAAATAACTACAAATTTTACATGTAGTTTGTGACTTTCTCCAGATGCTCCACAATACAATAAGATGTTTTCAATTCATTTCAGTGCAATATTTTGACAAACAAGATTAAAATTCCCAGAAAAAAATCAGCAACCACACTATATTAGGCGTTATTAATCTACCATAGAAAGAAGCCGACAAAATGCAGCAGCTGCTAAGGTACTGTGATGATGATGTAGTGATTCCAATGAGTGATAATGAGTGGAATTGCAAACAGGCCCTGCTTTCCTTGAATAATGAGGAACAAATTGCTCTATTCCTGATTATGTGGATGAACTGCCTCACGAGAGCTGCTGTGACAGAAGGAGCCGTTGGATCGATCTGAATTCCAGAGTACAGAATGAAGAGCAGATTGTTTTATTCGTGATTATGAGGATGAACTGCTTAACAGAGACAATGAAATAAGAATATGCCCATGTAATGTACTGGCATATTTTCTTAGTTGATTCTTAGTTGAAAACTCTCAATATTTACGCAGCTTATAAAAGTATTCAATATACACATATGTGTTGGATTCATGCATACAGAACAAGTCTTCAATATGTAAGAAAATGACAAGACTGTGTATTAGGTCACGTTTCGTTTCATTAAATTGTGGCTGATTAGACTCTGGATGTTTACAATGGATTAGTTTGCAACTGCTAAATTGGAAGATCTTGCAATTGGCGCAAATGTTATGTAAGAAAATGGCATTAATATTTGCATTGACATGCCAAGGTCACAATTTTAGGTTTTCGTTTCGTTAAAATTGTGGCTGACTGGACTCTGGATGTTTAGGATGAGACAGTTTACACTTGTTTGTTCTTCTCTTAATGAGAAGATATTGTAATCAGCAAAAATGTTATGTATATATATACACTGCATTTAGGTTAAGCATTGGTATGTGGAGTCCAGGTCATGCTTTTAAGTTTTCGTTTCATTAAAATTGTGGCTGATTGGACTTTGGATGCTTAAGTTGAGATAGTTTAAGCCTGCTTGTTCTTCTCTTCATGAGTCTCAGAAGATATTGCAATCAGCGAGTGTTATGTATATGTATATATACTATAAGACTTAAGTTTAGCAATTTTTTCATCCATCATTATTTTCAAAATCAAATGTTTGAAAACTTTACATATGCTTTAAATATGTCAAGTGATGCTCAAATTCATGTTTCGAGACGAGTTTGTGTGCTTTTCTCACGTCCACGAGTTGCTACGTTACGTTTAAAAAATCATGCAAATCACGTGCCCAGCATTTCACATGCATCACATGTTAACAATTTTTGCCTTGTTTGATTGGTAAAAGTGACATAACGAATAAACCGGAATGACATTTGAAAAATTCCATGAGGGGACGCCGTCATGGCCTGACGTTAAACCAGGGTTAAACGAATATCATTTGTTATATATATAATTGATTCAATAATATTGATTCTTTTTAAAGCTATTACTTATAATTTATATATATATATTCTAAAGGGGAGTAACCCAATTAATTAATATATATTTCTTTTTATGTTTCTACAATTTATTACCTAGAACTTTATAGAAGAATGTCATTGATTATTTTTATAACTGTTATATAATTTAGAAGTATAGAAAATTCTATGAGCACTTTGTGGATAATTCCAGATGAAAATGGAGTGAGTGTTTTTTTTACCATAAGTTAAAAATATATTTGGACTATGTATACTACTACTGAGATCTCGAAGGATCTAGTAGACTTTCGTTTAGTCTTGATGGTCGTTGCGGCCTTGAATTCTTCTCTGGAGAATTCTAAATTCTCTTTGGAGAATTTAAAAGAACTTTCGTTTAGTTTGTTTCTTTTCTAGAGAAAAGTTTATTATATCATTATCTAGAAACCTGTAGAATTTCCTTAGATGTATAAATATAGGTCCCAATTCAGTCTTAGGCATTCAGAAATTTGAAGTGATTTAAAGTATATAATTTTGGTTGTTTCACTAGTGTTTTGGATTAGAAGAAAAGTGTGGATTAAAATATACATGTGCTCATATTCTGGTTACTGGATTGTGGACTTACATTTGAGGGACAAGGACTTATTTGACATTAACTTTGTAAGTTATTTATTTATTTATTTACTTATCTGTTTGTTTGTTTGTATGTATTTGTAGCATTTATTTGTTTGATTAAATATTGTTAAGTTTAAATTACTTGGTTGTTTTTCGCTGTACCTGTCTAGTTACGCTAGGTCGTAACAGATTTTGGGGGCTCTGAGCCGGGATTGAACATTTTGTGCACCTATTTTATTCTGAATTTGAAAAGATATTTATTGTTTGTCATACCAGCAAAAAGCAACCATGTCATTCAAACTTGGAGATTTCATTGCTGCGCCTTCTCAAGAGCTGTTAAACTTGGCCAAAAAGAGTGATCTTTTAGACATTGCTAGTCATTATAGCATACCTGATGTCAAAACATCTATGTTAAAACGTGAAATTAAGAATGTTATCATTCAGTTTCTTGTTGATGAGGAATTTTTTGAACCCTCAGCTACATCTCTTATTATGGTCTCACAAACCGACATACAGTTGAAAGAGTTAGAATTAAAAAGGCATCTTGAATTGGAAAAATTAAGATTAGAATTTGAAGAAAAAAGAAGGGCAGATAAGGAAGAAAGGGAAGAAAGAATGCAAAAAGAAAAGTTAGCATTTGAAGAAAGGGAAAAAGAAAAACAAAGAGAAATGGAAGAAAGACAGAAAGAAAAACAAAGAGAAATGGAAGAAAGAGAGAAAGAAAAACAAAGAGAAATGGAAGAAAGAGAGAAAGAAAAACAAAGAGAAATGGAAGAAAGAGAGAAAGAAAAACAACCAAGTAATTTAAACTTAACAATATTTAATCAAACAAATAAATGCTACAAATACATACAAACAAACAAACAGATAAGTAAATAAATAAATAAATAACTTACAAAGTTAATGTCAAATAAGTCCTTGTCCCTCAAATGTAAGTCCACAATCCAGTAACCAGAATATGAGCACATGTATATTTTACATTTTGTGCACCCCCGGTTATAACAGTTATAAAAATAATCAATGACATTCTTCTATAAAGTTCTAGGTAATAAATTGTAGAAACATAAAAAGAAATATATATTAATTAATTGGGTTACTCCCCTTTAGAATATATATATATAAATTATAAGTAATAGCTTTAAAAAGAATCAATATTATTGAATCAATTATATATATAACACTTCCCCTCTTCAACGAAAAGAAAGTTTTGTGAAATACTCAGTGCAGACATGAAGAAAAAGGAAGCCAATTGAAATTTCTAAGTTTGCTAGAGTACGGTACAGTCTCCTAGAACCATATTCCATCAGCTCATAGCATCAAAAACCGGCATCATGACGCCAGACAACGTAAGGCTATCATGATATAGGGCAATGCAAATTTGACGTCATAGTGACGTAATCGATTTTTAGGCAACCACGAATATCAGGTTTGATAATTCACGTCATGGAAAGATGGGTTTGTATCGAAACAGCTGACAGGAAACAACCTGCGTGGTGCGAACACCGTGAATATCGCCCCTGTAAACGTTAAACGTAAACGTGCAAGACTAGATCACATCAAAACTTATAGGGCTACTAAGCGAAATTTTACTCTTAAAAGCGAAGTCGCACGTCATTTCAGCAATTAAACACATACGGGTTCACCTCGGGAGAAAGGCCAGGGAACAAAATGACGTCAATTACGTCATACACCAGGGGCGTTATCTGGTACAATAATGGAACCAAATCTCTACGATCATGGTACTGTACTCTTTTTGAGCACAAGAAGATGTTAAATGGCTGCTTTGGGAATAAAAGGTTAACTTTTCGTTTGCCGAGAAACAATGTGAATTTTGAGGTGACACCCCTGTTAACTTTGACGTAGCGTAATTGCGTCAGGAAAAGATGGCTTTTCGGCGAAAAGTGGAAATTATGGTTCCTTAAGGATTAAATATTGATGGGTTAAAAAGTTTAGTTCAGTTCATCTTTATACCAATTTGCAATTTCGAAATCAAATGAAAATTGCTAAACTTAAGTCTTATAGTATATATACAAAAATGATATTTGTGTATTGAAATATTTGAAGCCCAGGTCACACTTTTAAGTTTTCGTTTTTGTTAAAATTGTGTCTGATTGGACTCTGGATGTGCACTAAGAGATAGTTTATGTCTGCTTGTTCTTCTCTTTATGAGAAGATCTTGCAAGGGGTAAAAATACAATGTATATAAGTATATGTAAGAAATGGCAATTATTGTGCATTGACATATGTGTAGAGCCAAAGTCACACTTTTAAGTTTTAATTTCGTTAAAATTGTGGCTGATTGGACTCAAGGCAAATAATAGAATCTTATCATTGGTGAGGTTTGGGCAAAACTTGGTGAATACTATGGTGCAGAACACTGAGCCTTGGTGTATAAAATTGTAAAGCATTCATGACAAAAGTGATGCCCTTACAAAACTTAATAAAATTGAATTCAAGCATTTTTTCTTGTTTTTTGTACCCAATATCATAAAGGTGTCCCTGATTTTGACCTCTAGCCCCACCCCTGGGGCAAGTACCCTGGGTTTGGTGTCATGGAGTAAACACAAACCTTACACAGAGTATCTATGAATGATCCAAATATGAAAACATTCCTTGAGTTTTTATGATATGGACTTAGAGGGAAAAAAAAGTTAAAGGTAACCTATAGTTTAAAACCTTGCCTTTGACAATGGTTGTTCGCAGAAAATTTGTGCGTGGAGGAAGACAGAATAATTATTTTAATCTTGATCTTAGTTTGTCGGAATAGGACCTGCAAAACTTTTAAGTGTGTCAAGTGTTTTTTCTCAAGTTCTCCCATTTTCGCCCCACCTACTGATTGGTCTGTCTCATATGAGCTAAAATAATCTTGCAAGGGACGTTAAACTGAAAAAAAAAATGGTCAACAGAAAAACTTTCAATAGCCAAAATGAATTTTGAATAGGGATTTTGCATTGGCAAGGGAGGTAATCAATGATCATGAAAAAGAACACTTTTTGAAAATTTTCACTTGATGATGATTTCATCTCAGGTAAGCCATTTGTGTCATTCTGTAATGATTTTGAGCAATCATAATAAAACATTAACAATTTCCAATATTTGGGGGAAAAATATTTACCTCCCTACCATAAGATTTTTGTACAGAAAATCCCTAATCAAAAATGTTTTTGACCACAACTTTTTTATTCGTCAACTGATTTTCAAAATTAAATGCTCAATTTTGCCAAGAAAATATTTCATCTACATTGAAACAAATGCAAACTATCTGCGTCAATCCATTATCAGACACTGAGAGTAGGAAACACACTTCAGATTTTGATCTCTAGCCCCACGCCATGGACAATTTAACATTTACATCACACTCATATAAATTAAACTCTCAGTACATCATACATGCTATCTGCTACAAATTAGCACTAGTCTGTGCTTGGCATGAGGAAATCTTAGCATCATAATTTCATAAACTGAACTGCATGAAAATATTTTCTATTTCTTGGTACATGCTATGTGCTGATTATAAATACAAATTAGCACTAGTCTGTGCTTGGGAAAAGGAAATCTTAGCATCATAATTTCATAAACTGTATGAAATATTTTCTATTTCTTGGTACATGCTATGTGCTGATTATAACTACAAATTAGCACTAGTCTGTGCTTGGGATAAGGAAATTTCATAAACTGAACTGCATGAAAATATTTTCTGTTTCTTGGTACATGCTATGTTCTGATTATAACTACAAATTAGCACTAGTCTGTGCTTGAGATAAGGAAATACATGTATTAGCATCATAATTTCATAAACTGCATGAAAATATTTTCTATTTCTTGGTACATGCTATGTGCTGATTATAACTACAAATTAGCACTAGTCTGTGCTTGGGAAAAGGAAATCTTAGCATCATAACTTCATGAAATGAACAGCATGAAATATTTTCTAATTCTTGGTACATGCTATGTGCTGATTATAAATACAAATTAGCACTAGTCTGTGCTTGGGAAAAGGGAATCTTAGCATCATAATTTCACAAAATGAACTGCATGAAAATATTTTCTATTTCTCGGTACATGCTATGTGCTAATTATAACTTCAAATTAGCACTAGTCTGTGCTTGGGAAAAGGAAATCTTAGCATCATAACTTCATGAAATGAACTGCATGAAATATTTTCTATTTCTTGGTACATGCTATATGCTGATTATAAATACAAGTTAGCACTAGTCTGTGCTTGGGATAAGGAAATCTTAGCATCATAATTTCATAAACGGTATGAAAATATTTTCTATTTCTTGGTACATGCTATGTGCTGATTATAAATACAAGTTAGCACTAGTTTGTGCTTGGGATAAGGAAATCTTAGCATCATAATTTCATACAAGAACTCCGCGGAGGTCGATATCGCACCTGCATCGGGCAAAGTCAATAGACCGTGAAATATAGTTCAAGGGCGCCGGGTCAAGGTGCATGCTTGAAGGGCATGTCAAGGACAATTACTATGCAAGGTTTCAGACTCGCAGCTATCTCTGATGTCAAGAAAACCAAACTTCGACATAAAAAGTTTCAAAGTCAGTGGACCATGAAATATAGGTCAAGGGCACCAGGTTAAGGTGCGTGCTTGAAGGGTATGTCAAGGATAATTACTATGCAAGGTTTCAGACTTGCAGCTATCTCTGATGTCGAGAAAACCAAACTTCGACGTAAAAATTTTCAAAGTCAATGGACCGTGTAATATAGGTCAAGGGCACCGGGTTAAGGTGCGTGCTTGAAGGGTATGTCAAGGACAATTACTATGCAAGGTTTCAGACTCGCAGCTATCACTGATGTCGAGAAAACCAAACTTCGACGTAAAATTTTTTCAAAGTCAGTGGACCGTGAAATATAGGTCAAGGGCACCGGGTCAAGGTGCGTGCTTGAAGGGTATGTCAAGGACAATTACTATGCAAGGTTTCAGACTCGCAGCTATCTCTGATGTTGAGAAAACCAAACTTCGACGTAAAATTTTTCAAAGTCAGTGGACCGTGAAATATAGGTCAAGGGCACCGGGTCAAGGTGCGTGCTTGAAGGGTATGTCAAGGACAATTACTATGCAAGGTTTCAGACTCGCAGCTATCTCTGATGTTGAGAAAACCAAACTTCGACGTAAATGTTGACAAAACTTCGACGTAAAAATTTTCAAAGTCAGTGGACCGTGAAATATAGGTCAAGGGCACCGGGTTAAGGTGCGTGCTTGAAGGGTATGTCAGGGACAATAACTATGCAAGGTTTCAGACTCGCAGCTATCTCTGATGTCGAGAAAACCAAACTTCGACGTAAATGTTGACGGACGAACGAACGAACGAACGAACGAACGAACGGACGAACGGACGGACAGAAATTTGGACTCCTATATCGCACCCTGCTATAAGCAGGTGCGATAAAAATGAACTGTGCAAAAATATTTTCTATTTCTCCGTACATGCTATGTGCTGATTATAACTACAAATTAGCACTAGTCTGTGCTTGGCATGAGGAAATCTTAGCATCATAATTTCATGAATGAACTAAATGAAAATATTTTCTATTTCTTGGTACATGCTATGTGCTGATTATAATTACAAATTAGCACTAGTCTGTGCTTGGGATAAGGAAATCTTAGCATCATAATTTCATGAAATGAACTACATGAAAATATTTTCTATTTCTTGGTACATGCTATGAGCTGGTTATAATTACAAATTAGCACTAGTCTGTGCTTGGGATAAGGAAAAAACTTCATGAAATGAACTACATGAAAATATTTTCTATTTCCTGGTACATGCTATGTGCTGATTATAACTACAAATCGTAGAGTCTGTGCTTGGGATAAGGAAATCTTAGCATCATAACTTAATGAAATGAACTACATGAAAATGTTTTCTATTTCTTGGTAGATGCTATGTGCTGATTATAATTACAAATTAGCACTAGTCTGTGCTTGGGAAAAGGAAATCTTAGCAGCATAACTTCATGAAATGAACTACATGAAATATTTTCTATTTCTTGGTACAGGCTTTGTGCTGATTATAACTAGAAATTAGCACAAATCTGTGCTTGTGGGATAAGGAAATCTTAGCACCATAATTTCATAAACTGAACTGCATGAAAATATTTTCTATTTCTTGGTAATGATTATAACTACAAATAAGCACTAGTCTGTGCTTGGGATAACGAAATCTTAGCAACATAATTTCATATACACTTCAGACTCGTTATAACACGCTGGTCGGGGTCCACAAGTCGCATGCGCATTATAGGCGAAGCGCGTAATGCTAATCTACTGAGTTGGACCAGGCTGATCACGTTTTTTGTAGTGTATTGGTGGGTGGGGAACCTATACGACGTGTTACCGAACTTGGCGGTTTATCGCGGAGTCCTTGTACAATGGAATAAACAAAAGTAAAACTTTGTGTGTTACTACATTTTAATCAGTTAAAATGATCTACAACGATAAAATTCGATTATTTACAACATACAATTTATGTGAAAAAAACGTCCATGACACCGTGCTTGTTGTATCGTAGAGTTCTGCCTTTGACTTATTGGCGCACCCGGATATTTAACACGGACAACTGTCATTTGCCGATACCGTATTTACAATTATTTTAATTCCCCGTTCTTAATCGAGAAAGTACAAATGCATTTTCTGATCGGACAGAATTATACAAGATATAGATGTCCCAATGCTTAGATAATCTTTGGTTTGTGTCGCCATCGAAAATGAGCAACGTTGCGTAACAGGTGTCATCAGTAGCCCACAGCAACCTGTGTTTACTGTCTTGTTACGGTCTATCGATAATCCCCTAGCGCGTTTGGCTTTTATGGCTAATCTTAAGAAAACAATGTGTCAACCACACTTCGCCAGCGGTGGATTGTGTCAGTCTTAAAATTACTGAAATGGCAATTATCACTCGTGAATATACACGCAGCAGACACAGTTCGTAAACACATTATGCTTTCTATAAGAAAACCTGTTCTTTCAGTTTTAAATATGCAAAAGATAGTAGCATTAATTGTTCTCAATGTACAATATAGAGAAACTGTTAGATAATTGCACCTTGGCAAACGCCTGACAACGGCTTTTTTTTTCTTTTCTCGAGTACCATTAAGAGGAACTGTAAGAAAACTGAACCTTGGCGAATTCCCTTCACGCAATCTTTTTAACAGTGAATTCATCCACACATAAACGCCTTTCACTGTAATACAATAAAAGAATATATAAGGGTAAAACGGCGCCTTCGCATCGCCGCGTTTTTTTTTTTTTTCAAAAGTGGGTGGGCGAAATTTTGGGATCCAAGGTGCCCTCGCGTTATATCCAACACCGCGTTAATTCAAGGCGCGGTATAGCGGGTCTGTCCTGTACTGTACTACATGAAAATATTTTCTATTTCTTGGTACACTCCAACCTCGTTAGTACGCGACGGTCGGGGTCCACAAAATTGATCCGCGTTATAAGTGAGTCGCGTACTAACGACTGACACACCATCAGGTCCTTGTCTGTTTGTGCTATGAAGAACCACCTACGTTTATGGTATCTTCTAATGTAATAAATTGTTTTACATCAATAAGATATTTGTAGGTCAAAAATTTAACAGTATAAAGGTGTGTGCCTTTGATATTTTATCAGTAAAATTCTTTCAATTTTATAGATTTGCTATCACAATTCTTTTTTTTATAGTTGAATTGAATATAATTATGTAAATGAAATTATACATCATTGTCAGTAATGTAAGACTACGCCGATTTTGTTGGATAAATACAGATTTTACCAAAACGTATGTACAACATTTTTACAAGGGGGAGCAACTGTAATCAAATTATGCGCTTGAACAACCCAGATCAAGGTCATTGTATTGGTGTTTTTCCACTGAGCTACTACATGACAAAAACTAAAAAAGTGAAAGAGAGACAGTAAAGACTGATATATTCTACCCCTGATCGGTGTTTACTGTGCGCTTTATAGTTTGAGTGTTGTAATTTGATAATTATCAAACCCTTTCATACAGGGTGGTCTGATCATTCCATTGCCCAAATTAATGTTTTGTTCGGCACTGGCCCATTCATTGTTTACGACCGGATGTTTGCATAAATTACCTAAGTTGATCCCAATGACACTGCTCAATCACATCTGGTGTAGACTAATTGGCGTTTTTATTGATTGGATTTAAAAGTTTGTTTATTCAATTGTTTGACACCTTGTATATTCAGGTATGGGGATTTTTTAAGAATGAATGAGAGATCGTTTTGTGGGATTTTCAGATTTTTTTTTTTCTTTTTGACATGTTTTTTTCCCATAAACAGAAATTTTTTGGGTCCAAGCAGGCACCGCGTTATACCGGTAAACGCGTTATACTGATGCGCGTACTAACGAGGTTGGAGTGTACATGCTATGTGCTGATTATAACTACAAATTAGCACTAGTCTGTGCTTGGGATAAGGAAATCTTAGCAACATAACTTCATTAAATAAACTGCATGAAATATTTTCTATTTCTTGGTACATGCTATGTGCTGCTTAAAACTACAAATTAGCACTAGTTTGTGCTTGGCATAAGGAAATCTTAGCATCATAATTTCATAAACCAAACTCCATGAAAATATTTTCTATTTCTTGGTACATGCTATGTGCTGATTATAATTACAAATTAGCACTAGTCTGTGTTTGGGATAAGGAAATTTTAGCATCATAACTTCATGAAATGAACAGCATGAAATATTTTCTATTTCTTGGTACATGCTATGTCCTGGTTATAACTACAAATTAGCACTAGTCTGTGCTTGGGATAAGGAAATCTTAGCATCATAACTTCTTGAAATGAACTGCATGAAAATAGAGTGTAGGACAAAATCCCCCCCGGACAGAATCCCCCCCCCACTCTTTTTTGTTGACTAGGACAGAATCCCCCCCAGTATATCTTGCAAATAGGACAAAATCCCCTCCTCCCAGACAGAATCTCAATAATCAAATTGTAATATTTACAACTAGATTTCAACTATTTTTTGCATCAAATGAGGGCTTATTTATTCATTATATGCTAATGACCGGATAATCATTGTGTTTGTTTTTTATTTATTTAAGAAAGCTGCATCTTAATATGCCATAATTACTGCTAATAGCAATATGAGGTGTGACAAACTTCTATAATTGAGTAAATTTACTAAGTTATAATAAAAAGTATTGAAAATTACTAAATTCTCATATTTAATTTTCTCTAATCACCACTTATTATAGTCAACTAAATTAAAGATTGCTCAATTACAGAAGTAGACTCTGTCTGGGTTGTGGGGGGGATTCTGTCCTATTTGCAAGATATACTGGGGGGATTCTGTCCTCGTCAACAAAAAAGAGTGGGGGGGATTCTGTCCGGGGGGGATTTTGTCCGGATACCATGAAAATAATTTCTATTCCTTGGTACATGCTATGTGCTGATTATAACTACAAATTAGCACTAGTCTGTGCTTGGGATAATCATTGTGTTTGTTTTTTATTTATTTAAGAAAGCTGCATCTTAATATGCCATAATTACTGCTAATAGCAATATGAGGTGTGACAAACTTCTATAATTGAGTAAATTTACTAAGTTATAATAAAAAGTATTGAAAATTACTAAATTCTCATATTTAATTTTCTCTAATCACCACTTATTATAGTCAACTAAATTAAAGATTGCTCAATTACAGAAGTAGACTCTGTCTGGGTTGTGGGGGGGATTCTGTCCTATTTGCAAGATATACTGGGGGGGATTCTGTCCTCGTCAACAAAAAAGAGTGGGGGGGATTCTGTCCGGGGGGGATTTTGTCCGGATACCATGAAAATAATTTCTATTCCTTGGTACATGCTATGTGCTGATTATAACTACAAATTAGCACTAGTCTGTGCTTGGGATAAGGAAATCTCAGCGTCATATATCCATAAACTAAACAGCATGAAAACATCTTCTATTTCTTGGTACATGCTATGTGCTGATTATAACTACAAATTAGCACTAGCCTGTGCTTGGGATAAGGAAATCTTAGCGGCATATATTCATAAACAGCCTGAATATATTTTCTATTTCTTGGTACATGCTATGTGCTGATTATAACTACAAATTAGCACTAGTCTATGCTTGGGATAAGGAAATCTTAGCATCATTACTATATAAAATGAAATCCAAGGTAATTTTTTCATTTCTTCGTACATACATATAGAATGCACTGATTATAACTATAAATCAGGACCCAGTTGTTCAAAGCATCGTTAGCTTAACAATATCGTTAAGACATAAATTTGTTAAGCAAATATCAGATAAAGTAACAAATACACTACAAAGCAGTGCAAAGGATTCTCACATTTTTTCAACAAAAAATAACAGTGTATTTGTAATATTAATGTTTGAAATTTTAACGAAAAGTTAACTAACGACGTCGTTAATTTTGAACAACTGGGCCCTGCACTATTCTGAGCTTGGAATAAATAAAATCTTTGCATTGTTACCACATAAAATAAATGCCAAGAAATATTTTCTACTTCTTGGTACACACTGTGTGTGCTGATAATTACTGGAAATTAGCACTAGTCTGTGCTTGGGATAAGGAAATCTTAGCATCAAAGAAAATATTCTCTATCTTTAAGAACATGCTATCAAAGTTCTTATCATTGCTACAAAGCACTAGTCCTTGCTAGGGATAAATGAATGTTGGCCTCATAAGAACATGCATGTACAAAGTAATTGTATCACAAAGAAAATGTGAACCTTTCAGGAAAACATGTCCATGAAATGTATCCCCCCTTTAACCCCACTTTGTATAGAAAAACTGGGGATTGCAGGGGTAAACCTATTTTTCTTATTTTTGATCCAAAAGATAGATTGTGGGTATCCACAATCAATGTCTTGAGAAAATATATATAAAATATCAAATTTTTTCTGTGAAACTTTCAAATTTTGCTACTGAAAAAATTCTCTATACTGTAAGTTTGGAAATTTTCGTATGATTTTTATTTCGCGAATTTTTTATTTCGGAATTATTGGCGAATCTTTGAATTTGTGAATGAGTACTCCTGCAGTCTATAAACCTTGTAGTAATTCTTTATAAACAAGAGTTTATTTTCGCGAGGCAACCAATTTGCGAATATTAGCAAAAATTAATTTCTCGCGAACATCTCCATATTTACAGTGCGGTATTACATGGGCGTGTTTTCGTAATGCTTTCACTCACTTGTTCGACTTAGATCTGTTGTAGATGTATGAGTCCTTTATGGCATCATTGATTTTCTCTGTGTCTGTTCTCCACATCTTTAGAGAGTGATCCATACCACAGGATATCAACTGAGTTCCTTGGATGTTGAAATCCTGTATCAAGAAATCAATGACAAGTGTAAATGGCCCATGGGTACCACATAATATCAACATGTTGAAATCTTGTATCAAGAAATAAAATATACTTAAAGCCGAAAGTAACATTTACACTCCTTTGTATATAGGTTTTCCAAATATAGTTGTGCAATGTATATTAAGTGTTAGTAGGTGAGGTTTTAATGATTTTAATGACGAAAGTTCTGCCAAGCATCCCTATGAAACATGCAAGGGTAAAAATTAGGGATGTCAACGAATGCCGAAATTGGTATTCGAATATTCGCATAGGATATTCGAATATATTCGAATATTCGAATGATATACACATCTATGCCCAATAGACCCATTACGATGACTTACTTCGTGGTACATGTATTGAAAACATGAGGTACATGTATATGCATGGTATCGTATCTGGGCTATATCAATGACGCCATGTAAGAAAATCAGCAAATTTTGCACAGAAAACTAAGACAATCTGGAGGTGTTTAATAATGATCTGAGAAAGCAACGACACACCATTATTGTCAAGCCAAGATTAAGTTCTGCATGAATGTCGTTGATATCCGCCACCAAGAAAGCTTAGGGTCTATTGTAATCGTGTAGCCTACATGTACTTTGTGAAAGGTCTGTTGTGACGGTGTTGTTCCTAAAGTATTGAGTTGTCAATCTATCTTAAGTTTTCACATGACACAGCTCAAATTGTAGGACTTTCACACCTTAAAAACATTTATTGAAAGCAAGCAATGCTTTCTTCTCAACTTGAATCAACAAAGTGTCACTTGAATCAACAAAGTGTCACTTGAATCAACAAATTGTCAAACTTTTAATTGAGCAATCTCAATTTGCAGGTGTGTCAAAATGTTGACCATGTTGAATTACTCAACAGACAAGCAGGATTATTGGTCGTATTATTTTTCGACATTTGACCTTAAATTTGAGTCCTCCTTTAAACTGATACATGACAATATTGCAGGTAAGAAAATTATGCGAATATTCGAATCCAGAAATCGCATTCGAATATTCGTATGAAATGCGAATATTCGAACGTTCGAATATTCGTTGACATCCCTAGTAAAAATAAACCTTTTTCGAAATCCAATCACTTTTGAAGTAATACTGTAGTTTTGTGAATGAGCAATTTAAAGTTCAACCCATATTTGACAAATGGATTTTCCAATCATTATCATTAGGGTGAGTCCACTTTCATTTTTAGGGGCGTAAGGAGTGATTTTTAAATTTCAATCAATTTTTCGATGAAAATTCTCTAACAAACAGAATAGCCCCAGATGGGATGCCGCATTCTGCTGCGTCACATCTGGGGCTATTCTGTTTGCCTATGTCCCATAAAGGCAATCCAGGCTTAAATGAGTTAAAACAAAGTCTTTTTGAGGTGTAATTATATTAGTTCAACTGTTGTGTAAGTTTAAATAAACCGGATTTATCCAAAAGGAATAACATACTGGAGTGATGGTTTCGGGGGACGGATATGTTCCCCCTCGGACATTTGCCCCCTGTCCAAAAATGTCATGTAAGGACATTAATTTTGCCCCCTCATCAAATGTATAAAGGTGGACATTTGCCCCCTCTCCCCAGCCAGGGGATGGACACACAGACAGTAACATTCTCTTATAGCTTTTGTCACAGAATTGCAAGAGCAATTACAAAGTTTGAGAACCAAGCTGATTCGCTAACCTAATTAGGCTTAACATTGCCTATTGTCATTTTAAAATTGTAATAATGTTTACACGTAATTATCATTTTACAATAAAGTTAAGTACATATATATGCATGCTGATTAAAATTGTTTTAAAATTACAGAATATTATAATTATTAGGACTCACTATTATTAACATCACTCAATAATGTATGATTTTAATTTGATAACTTGTCAGTGAAAATTGCACTTGCCCTAATAATTGTAAACCAAGCTTTAAATCCATTGATTAGGTTTAAACAGGGAGGGGGCAAATGTGCTAGGTATGCACATTGATGAGGGGGCAAATGTCCAACTCTGCCAATCAGTTAGGGGGCAAATGTCCTTACTTGCCATATTTGGGCAGGGGGCAAATGTCCGGGGGGGAACATGTCCTACACTCATGGTTTCAGGTCCAAAGCACTTTTTGCAAAATAAACAATGTTTTAATGAAAAAAACCTATTACAAATTGTTTACCATTTTTCTTTTGAACTGATAGGATTTTTTCACTTGCCAATCTTGCCAATACTTCTCAAATGATGTCCCAACGATTCACAATGAAAAATTGTCCATGCAATCAAAGAAAAAGCTTTCAAGAATTGGCCAAATTTCACTACTGTTTTATCTCAAAGGGAGATAATTTTGGTGCAACACAATCCTAAGTTTTGTGCTGTTAACCAAAGCAAAAAGATAACCCGCGAGCGGATTAAGTGACATCAGCCACTTTACATGCATAATGCGAAGACACCTATTAGGGTCACACTCAAATAGATAGTTTGTCATAATTCGAAAGGAGTGAAGATATATTAAGTACTGAAAAGTGTAAAGTTACTTTTGGTGTCAAGTATAGTTAGTATGGTTAATACTACAAGACTATTGTTTTCTGGATGTTTAACTGTTGTACCATTTTACACCAAAAAATACTAACTACAGCATATTCAAGAATGCATGAATATGTTCATTCAGCTACCTGAGTATTTGGCAAAAAATGGAAAATGTTTGACCTTTTAGGTCTACACTGTTTGTCTGTTTGTTATGTTGTTTAATGTCCTAGTCATCTCTAAATGGAGCCACTGCTTCCTGGGCATTAACCAGTACTATGGCAGTACTATGGGGTGTTAATGTATCTTGCTAATGGACACAAACAGGTGTCAGTGGTGTTTGAGCCCCAAACTTTTCCGAAGTCTGACATTCTAAGGGCGTGTCTGTCTGAATGAAAAATAATATGTGACATTCTCTGAGATTTTGGGTCTTGTGGAGGTATGACACTAATGTCACAAAATGTGAATGGAGGTTGATGTCATGAAATAGTATGCGACGTTAATTGGATTTTTGCGCACTCGGTGACTAGTTTTAAAACATTGTCTGATCAGAAAACTTTAAAATTTCTTGCAAGAGCTTTTAAATTTCTGATTCTATAATATTTAACCATCATTTATTTTTAAAGAAAACAGAACATGACATCGTAACTCGGTTTTACAAACATTTTTCAATGGCCAATTAATTTCTTTTTTCAATTAAAAACCAAAGATGCAAACAAGGGGGTTAGACAAACAAACCAACACATGCTTTTTACAGGTAAATATAGGTGGAAAAACACAATGTTTGTCTAAGGAAGTAGGGGTGGGCGTGGTTATACCTTGCTGGTGGAGAAGTCAATTGTATTATTAACATAATAAAGAATACAAACAACTTAATTTCCGACTTTTTCTCCACAAGACCCAAAATGCCAGATAAAATCTTATATGAGGTGTCAGAGATGGATAGATAAATCTGTCCTGGGGGTCACTAAGGCTCGCCAAGTGATGCCAAACTGTGACCTGATGGACAGATTTGCCTATATATACTGTAACAACCTTTAGGCCGGGGGTGATATGGGGTTAAAGGTTGTCCATGTTTTCTGGTACATAAATAAACACTGAGTATGATTTCAAATAAATCTTGCTTTAATCAGAAAACTAGAATAAGGTTCATTGTTGGTGTGAATTACATAAACTACAGCAAATCCGTGGCTATAGGTCCCAGATACTATTCAATGAATCCTCAGGGTAGGGTAGTGTGGCTTCACTAAGTGGGTGGGGTAACCACGCTAACTAAACATCACGACGATCGAGATTTAATGCACAAAATCCACGAAATGTAATGATTATTAATGTAAAGTCTCTCGCCAGTATGAATTTCAGTATAACTTTCCTCAAATGTTGTCCAACTAAAGCATAAAGTGATTTTAAGTAATTTCCATAGCACAAAACGTAGAATGAATGACCGCCACAGACGAAAGCTGGAGACACAACCCACCAAAACTGGTCGCCCTCGCGCTATTTATATGAACACGACCTAAAGGGGCGGGGCGAGTCGCCTGGTCGCGACTCACCGGAAGGTCACAGGCGACGCAGTTCAACGAGTCGCCTGGTCGAGTTGACCAGGTCACGTGACAGGTCTTGACCCGGAAGGCGTCGCATTTGAGGTCGGCGCAGAACGATGCGCACTCGAAACCGAAAGTAAAACAATCTGTCAATTACGCGAAGCAAATTCAACCGCGATTTCCAGCGAAAATAAAAGGCAAACGATACAAATCGACGAAGGGACAATTGCATAAACATAGAATCTATCGACCGATGAAGTGCCAATGGCTAACTCGACGCGAACCGGACAAAATACACAAAAATACAGGTGAGGCGAAGCGAACCGCGAAAACTAATGACAATAAAAACTTTGACGGTAAATTACACAACGAAAACAGCGTCAATCAGAACGCGAATAGCCCGAGCTCGCTACACTACTCCCCCCTCGGAGAAAGCTCGTCCCGAACTTTAAATAATGTACGAATACTTCATTTTCAAGAAAATGACAAACAGTGAAACACAGTAATTTTACAAAAGAATTGTGCAAGTCGCCTCTCAGTTTGTTTAGATTAGCAAAAACATCCAATCATATTGCTCCTGAGATAATGCTACTACTTATTCAATAATTACTACTATACACCAAAATATCCGATATTGCAGTAACATTATGTAATTGATAGGATCTGAAAGTAAGCTCATCCGATACATACAGTCTTTCAGGCATATGAAGTACTTGAATGTCAACAAAATGTCACAATTACAACTTTTTAAATAAGAAAATATGATGACGAGACATTCTCGACAAGATATAAAATAATTAATAAATCACAATCTTTAAGCTTGATGCAAAAATTAAGTAATCATGCTGATTTCAATACAAAATAATTTTACACATATATACGTCTATTAACACTACTCAAAACAATCAGAATACAAGTACACATAGATTATGAGTATGATTTTCTAATAGACCGACAGCCACGAATAATAAGACAAGTTGCAAAACACTGATCTTGACCTCCAATTGACCTCTTTTTGATCACAAAATCACTTTTATATTCCAGAAACTAAACGTACAAACTGAAACATGAAAAATTATCATGTGAATAGAAATACATAAATATTGGCAATTAATAATTTCTCTAAAGCATATAATTGAATTTGAGATTGACATTGATAAAAAAAATTCAATTTTGATAAGACCAGTATTATGTCAGCTCGTTTTACAATGCATAATAAAAAAACAGACATAAATGCATTCATTCTGCAGACATAAATGCATTCATTCTGCAGTTTTTAAACATACACAATGCTTACATGCCATGGGTATTGATTTGTGATTTCAATATAAAAGTGCTATTTGCCAGTACATTATGGTACCCTTTAGAAACCATTCTAGTTTGTGTCATGTTAACACCAGTCGAAATAAGAAAATGACATGAATATATGATCCGATTCACCGAGCACCACTTAGCGGTCAGTCCAGTGCTGCTGGGAAAATCAGACCCATGATTGCTATTGATCACATTTCATTCATTCTTAAAAACACTTTATACTCAGAAATAATATGTCCATACAATTTCAACCACGTCAAAATCTGAACACTATACCAACCTACAGATACTATCCTTGCACATCTAATGATCTTAAAAGTTTTATCTTTAGGACCGTCCTTGAAATTATTTCATATACTGTTCTAGCCATTCAACATGTGACACCAAACCTGAATAATTTATAAAATTAATAATCACAGTAAATTGTCATTCTATTATATAAAGTGCATGTATCTACTTTGCTGACACTAGTCCAGAATATTGATAAATTATTAACAAAATTTAATGTCACTTATTTCACAAGTCACATATTAAATTGCTGAAGATGAAGGGACCCAGGAGGGAACCTTGGTATACCATACATTCTTTACCCTCGTCTGGTGGGCATCCTCTGGAGTAGTACTTCTTCAGAAAATTAACATCTTGGATAGACAAACTCATATGAGCAACTTCTGGCGTAAAATAGAATGGGCATCTTCCATGATAAAAGGACCAGATATACCCTCATTAGCCCAATAAAAATGCATCCTTTGTTTAAAGGTAAAATTTTATCCCACCCGTTTAATTTGTAGCATCCAATTACACAGGACTGACATACCTCCATCTGCTTGACACTCTGCTACTTCTTGCGACTAAACAATGAGTACCTCTCACATACCCATTTTTATAACCCAATCCATTTCACACTTAGAAGAAATTGAGTCCTCGGCCGTTGAACCCCCTCCCTTAACTTCTATCGATGCTACCCCAAACGACTTATTGACATTGCAGCTGGGATCTTTCTGCATCTCACATTCGGTAGGACACACATCATAGGTGTTCCTCCAGTCTGGATTACTTTCAACGAAGGAAATTTCACTCTTTTTCAACTTTTCAATTAAACATAATTGGATTGTCTCCCTTTGACCATTTCTCATTGTTGTCTGGATTGATAGTCCTGGAAAGTAAACCACCTCTTAGAGCCCAGATAAATATACCAAAATAACTCATGTTGTACCAATCCTGTACAACCTAAATAAAATAAATCGGCTCCTCCCCAACTCGCTGTAGGGATCTCTCATGCCGCCTGCGGCTATCCTCTACCTCTTCGAGTCCGAGCCCGTATCCACTCTCCACACTCGCTGTAGCCTGGGTCTCTGCCCGCCGGCCTATATCCACTACCGTGTCGGTTCCATGGGTAGCGCTACGCCCATCCGATGTAGGGATCCCTCCCGGAACTTGGCTACCCTCTACAGCCACGAGTGTATAAAATAAAAATAACTTCACCACTACATGGTGACCCAGCCCCCATGGGCTATCATCTACCTCCATATGGCTCCAAGAGTAAAACATCTAGTTTTGGTTGATTTGTTGTTCCCCTTTCAACAAAGGAAGTTCTCTCCCCTTTATATACAAATTTAATAAATAAGCATAACCAATCATGATAGGTGTGCCTTCACTGGCAGAATTTACAACAAGACAAGACCTGGCTTTTGTTTTTGATTAACTTCTGGTGCCCTAGAAGAGTTGGGCTGACTGGCAGAGGGTTGTGTCTCCAACCTTGACCTGGGACTAAACAAAATGTACGTTTCTTGTTTACATGTGAACCCAAATCCTATTGATAACTATACTTGTTCATCTTCTGTAACCGTTAAGGTATCTTCTATGACTGGTAATGTCATATCATCTGGGTTCAACATCTCATCTGTTAATTCACATCTGAAATTCGTAAACATGATACAATTTTGATTGTGAAGCTCCCAGGTTTTTTTGGGGTTTTTTTTTTTTTCTTATCACAGGGGGTTCCCATCACTATAGAGGTAGCTTCTAGGTTTATGATTATGAACACCATGGAAAATACTCACAGTTTTCTAAACCAACAGAATTTTAAAACAGCACATCCCATTCTCAGAATTTGAAATCACCTTCAACATAATGGTAGCCGAATGTATAACACAATTGTACCAGAAAATTCCTGCCGAGCTCTCGGAACTGGAATCTAATCGAAATCTGCACCGCTGCCACCAGTGTAACAACCTTTAGGCCGGGGGTGATATGGGGTTAAAGGTTGTCCATGTTTTCTGGTACATAAATAAACACTGAGTATGATTTCAAATAAATCTTGCTTTAATCAGAAAACTAGAATAAGGTTCATTGTTGGTGTGAATTACATAAACTACAGCAAATCCGTGGCTATAGGTCCCAGATACTATTCAATGAATCCTCAGGGTAGGGTAGTGTGGCTTCACTAAGTGGGTGGGGTAACCACGCTAACTAAACATCACGACGATCGAGATTTAATGCACAAAATCCACGAAATGTAATGATTATTAATGTAAAGTCTCTCGCCAGTATGAATTTCAGTATAACTTTCCTCAAATGTTGTCCAACTAAAGCATAAAGTGATTTTAAGTAATTTCCATAGCACAAAACGTAGAATGAATGACCGCCACAGACGAAAGCTGGAGACACAACCCACCAAAACTGGTCGCCCTCGCGCTATTTATATGAACACGACCTAAAGGGGCGGGGCGAGTCGCCTGGTCGCGACTCACCGGAAGGTCACAGGCGACGCAGTTCAACGAGTCGCCTGGTCGAGTTGACCAGGTCACGTGACAGGTCTTGACCCGGAAGGCGTCGCATTTGAGGTCGGCGCAGAACGATGCGCACTCGAAACCGAAAGTAAAACAATCTGTCAATTACGCGAAGCAAATTCAACCGCGATTTCCAGCGAAAATAAAAGGCAAACGATACAAATCGACGAAGGGACAATTGCATAAACATAGAATCTATCGACCGATGAAGTGCCAATGGCTAACTCGACGCGAACCGGACAAAATACACAAAAATACAGGTGAGGCGAAGCGAACCGCGAAAACTAATGACAATAAAAACTTTGACGGTAAATTACACAACGAAAACAGCGTCAATCAGAACGCGAATAGCCCGAGCTCGCTACAATACATTACATGCATGATAGATTATTTTTCTTGCATGCCTTAATGCGGCAACACTTGATTTTCATAACATTTACATTGAAAAAAAAAACCCACTGCAATCATGTACGCCATTTTGAAATAGAACGTTTCTGATGTTGTCGTGACGTGTGTGAAGTTACATGACGTCCTATACAACCAAAGTTAAAAAGGAACATGTGCACACAGGGTCAGACAACCAGGGGTAGATAAGAATTTCTACCCTTTGATATACTGATATTTTCACACTCGGTGTGCAAGAATAAAGGTTCTAAATTTGATATACATGTACTCACAGCACTCAAAACTTCATCTCTATGTCCGTCTACACCACCAAATATGACAACACAAATATCTGTCTTGATGTTCCAGATTCTCATGGTATTGTCTGTAATGTACAAAGCAAGAAAATTGTCTCTTCATACTGTATTGTGTTATACAATTTTTGATGTAAAGTGAAGTTGGACGTAAATAAAGCGTGACAACAACATTTACAAAGATGAAATTTCTATTTAACATATATGTCGCATCATGAGAACCAACGGTAACTGCAAAGCTGATCAGCGCCTTTGTTTTTGCTACATGGATAGCATAATTCCTCTGACCTCTACATTCTAATTTAAAATTTTTAGCTTCTAGACGATACAGACCAATTTGTGTCAGACCTGTTCAAAAACCACAAAGTATGTTTTCTCATGACGTGGCTCATAACACAATTCAAAATAAAGGGATTTTGGCCATTCACTCAGGGTTTAATTAAGAGATTTACCCCTTTTCATTTGAGCCATGACACAAGAAAACTGGTCTTCGGGGTTTCCAACCAGTTCTGACACAAACCGGCCTGTGCAGTCTGAGAAGAATGCAAGATGTTTGAAATTTAAGATGTAAGTAGATGAGGAATTGCACTACAGAGAAGTTAGTGCACAGCTGATCTGCGTTTTTGTTTTTGCAAAGGCGAAAACCTGGTTTCGTCATGATGTGGCTCATTTGGTTTCAATTGAATTCATTGCATGGAACTGTTGTTGTCTCGGCTAGAAACTGCCTAATTCACTTGCATGCTTTTCATAGTCAGTAAATTCTGAGATCACTTTATCTTTGTATCAGTGGCATGCCAGAAAATGTGTTCTTACCTCTTGAGACAGACAGTAATAGATTAGGATCTTTTGGATGCATTTTCAACTCATTTACAGCATTGCCATGGCCTATATAATGCTGTAAATGGAAAACATAAAAAATTAAGCTAAACAAGAATATGTCAGATGCTTTAAAAGTGACAAAAACTAACAAAGACAGAGTTGCCCTACCCAAAACATCTGGGTAAACAGACAACGCTAAAAGGTAATTCAGTTTTAACTAAATAATATTTTTCTGAAAAGGAACCATGTATTCGCAATTCCATAATATATTTCTTTCCCTTATAACTTTAAATGTGGAAATGTTCGCACGCACATTGCTTTCACAAATTCAAAGATCAAGCTTTTAAGATCCTGCGATTAAATTTCATGAACTGGCTAATAATGTAGTCGGTAAATAGCTATTCATAGCTAATGTTTAGAGGTGGGCGGTAAAACCGGTATATCGGTATACCGTGGTTCTCTTTTGTTTTGGTATGTACCGTGGTACTTTTTCACGGTACCGGTTTTTATGGTACATATAGGCAGTCTCCATTGTGAGGCTGTTTGCTAAATAAATTGCTAATATTTCCATATTTGTCTGTGTCCTTAAATGATTAATTTGATCACGATCTTATATTAAAACATCTACAGAGAACAATTTTCAATTGCCCTTTCTCCACCAAAATGTTGGCTATGTTGTTTTCATTCTAAATTAAATTATCCAAAGTCCAAAAAATTCAGAGATGCTTGAAATGACTTAGAAAAAAATATGTACATATGTTAATGTTACATATGTAAATGTTACATATGTTAATGTTACATATCAGTAAGCTCAAGCTGTGGTGTGTCGCTAAGTGTTGAGTATGTTTCAGTTTATCAACCAAACATCTGTAAAAGCCAGTTCAATTTACTGGTGGCCAGAGATATAGATTAATCAATCATTTGATTACAACATGTACACAGACTCATGACAACTGATATGCCCTAAAACAGTCATTCACTTTATGTCCTAATAGGCAGTGTTAAATCTATCTTTGTAAGGCTGATTTTGGTAATGGAAGAAAAATAATTGAATTGCCTAACCCCCACACTTTTAATGTGCTGCACCAGAAGGCCCAAATTGTTTATATATATAGCTTCCGGTACACCGCGATACATACCACGGTACTTGACTGAAAACCGTGATATACCGCGGTACATTTTTTTTCGTGGTACCCAGCTCTACTAATGTTATAAATGTTTAAACTATCCGACTTTATATAAACTTTGACTTTGAATAAATCTGACATAGAAAATGTGCGAAATAAGTCATATGCAATTATCCAAATTTACATTTTTTTACTCAATTTTCAAAGAATAAGTAACATCAACCCTTTGTGTTACTTCAGTCTGAAATCACTGCATCAGGAAAACATGTCCATGAGAAGTGTACCGCCTTAAACCCAACTTTTACTTAGAAAAACTGGGGTTTGCAGGGGTATACCTATTTTTCTTATTTTTGCTCCAAAACATAGACTGTGGGTACTCACCGAGGCGGTTCTAACGTGTACCCACAATCAATGTTTTGAGCAAAAATATATAAATTTATTCATGGAAATTTTTCAATTTTCACAGCTAAAAAATCTCTGTATATTGCATGGGCAAGTTTTCGTAATGGCACATACCATTTCCTTAACCATTCAACAGCAAAAAAGGTTACCTTTATACACTGCTGTGTAACAGCACTGATGACTCTGATTATCCCCCTTGCACCAGCCACGGCAACCAATGGCTGCCCGGTGTCTGTATCATATAACCAAACACAGCAGTAGTAGTTCTCATCAGTCTTCAATTGAGTTAAGGGAAAATGATCCTATACCAACAATTTTTGCATTCCGACCAGGTCAGATACAAACCGGGCTGTACAGTCACAGAAGATAGTTAGAAGCTAGAAATTTTGGATTTAGAAAGTAAAGGAATTGTACTATCCATGTAGCGAAAACAAAGGCGCTTTGTTTTTGCCTATGAAGATTGTTGATTTTCCCATGCGGTGGCTCAAATAAAGTTTGGAACAAATGGACAAAAATATGCAATTTATTCACTCAGGTGTTTACAACAAATAATACAACAAGAATATTCAAGATCTATCTTGCTAATACACCTTAACCTCTTTATATATCTATTGCTAGGGTCCAAGCCATTTTCCGTGTTAGCTATCCGTGCTATAACGAGAGTAAAATGTAAAGACACATAGCAAAAATAGTTCAATTGGGGTCCAGCACAGATCCGTGTTATATCCAAAACCATGCTGTAATGAACCAAAACCGTGCTGTAATGAACCATGTTATAAAGAGGTCTATGTGTATTTGGAAATTTGTTACCTCTTGAATTCACAGTTTTCACTGATAAAGACTACTACTATAAGCAATAAAGAATACATGATTACTGAAAGTGAATACAATAACTCAGGAATAATTCAGATATAGGCGTTTTTCAAAGTAAGATCGCACACACAAAAAAAATTCAGATCTTACAATAGCAGTTTTGCTAAAGTATGTGCATATACAAGTTAGTATTAGAGCTTCAACATGTCGACATTGCCATCAGGAAAACATGTCCGTGAAATAAATACTCCCTTATACGGTATACCCCACTTTTATATAGAAAAACTGGGGTATGCTGGGGTATACCTATTTTTCTTATTTTTGCTCCAAAACATAGATTGTGGGTACGCGTTAGAACCGCCTCACAGAGGCAGTTCAAACATGTACCCACAAACTATGTTTTGGGCAAAAGTAAGAAAAATATCAAAATTTTTCGACTGAAAATTTTCATTTTTTACAGCTTTCAAAATCTCTGTATATTACATGGGCATGTTTTCGTAATGACTAGATAACTCTAACTAGACAGGTAAAAAGGATACACAAGGATCAGCATACGCCTGGAGCAGCTTTATCTTCCCTTCCTTCTGACACTCATACATGGTAACCTAAAAGGCAGAAATTATTAGAAAATGTTATACAGCAGATACCCAGGGTTCGCGTTACCGAGCACCGCTGTTGCAAAATGCAAACATATTAGTTTTGGCTCCTAAAATATGACTTTGGCCAAAGCAATTGGCGGCAGTTTGAGGCCACTTTGGCCAATCAAAATACATCTTATTATAACTACAACACAATGGACAGCTAAGCAACCTTTATGTATTATGCTGTAGATGAAAAAACTAATTAAGAAATAAGTTTGAGACACATGCCATTATGTGTGTAGTTACACACTTCAGATCTTCCTTGCAACTAACATTTTGCCCAACATGCCCGATATGGCATTTACAAGAACTATAGGGGGCGGGCTGTAATTAATGTCATAAGAACTTGTAGCCCAACCCCATTGCTTTAAAATGGCAATAAAACATGTCTAAACTAAACAAGAACTGTGCGATACAGTTGTACCTACCCTATTATGGCCTACAGTGACAAACAGTAAAGGGTTGTTCTCACTGTGACAGTTGTTGAACGACACACCAAAGATTGGCTTCTTATGGTCTTCCTAAAGAAATAGAATTTTAATGAGATATGTGTAATGACTAAACAATTGGAAAAGGTTGATAGTCATCCTATTCAAATTCAAAAGATGCTTTATAGAAGCTTAATTTTTCATCGGGCAAAAAGTGCAGACTGGATTCAGGCAACTTCCTACATGAGCATGAAATTATCATGTAATACAAAAATAATATATGCCACAAGGTTTAAGAATAAAACACTGACTGTATAGAATTTCAGACATACAAACACGTAATGTACACATTTGAAAGAAACAAAAGACAGTCACCTTCAGAAAATTAGTGCATTTGAATTTCAGCTTCATTTTGCCTCTTTTAGCAGGCCTGCCTCTGAACCCTCTCAGTCCAGCATCATCATCCAGGACTGTGCTAACTGTGCTAGAAACATCATCCTGTAAAACAATCACAAAGCCTTTGACCAATTTCTGTGATTTTAAAAAATGGAAAAGGTTAAAGTAAGCAAAGATCTATTTCACTGATCGGGGAATAGCGTTGCCATTGGAATTAGGATTGTCACGGGCCTTATTGGAAACCCCTTGTGAGAGCTTGGGACTAATTAATCCCTCCAGTCAAGCCCCATAACCCTGGCATGGTACTGTCAATTTGGCGTTGCACCAGCAAACTTTCCTGATTCAGATAGACCAAAAAGCAATATGAAGATCAGGGCTGGAGTCAGTATTCAAATACATTACAGTTATTTTAAGTGATGAATGATTACAAATACATTACAATTACAAGACCTTGAGAAATGTAATTTGATTACAATTATTTAAAAAAGTGATGATTACAATTACAATTCGACAACAGATGCTGGCTCGTGGGTATTGACTATTGACCTAATATGGTACTGCTGTCATAATACTGGGCCTGGCTATCATTCAAAACCATACAGAGAGCATGATTAAAAGTACATGTATAGTGCTGTAGATAAAAATGACCACTAACTAGCTATGCTTTATTTTATTTAACTTCTTATAAAAGTTTAAAAATGTATACAAATACACACTATCCACAGGCCATTCACATATATATATGTAGCTTTGATTTTAAAGGTCGCAAAGTCATGAAGACTGTTAAGTCACTCGTCAATACTCACTCAGCTTCATGTTTGATCAGAACTTGTCATGGTTGCATTTTATCATTACTTGTGCATCCGTTTCACATAGATTAAAATGAGTGCTTTGATAAAAATCAACATTCACATCTCACTATAGCAGAGAAACTGTTATTAATTTAGATTAGCCATTTCACAAGAAAATCTATTTTGACATAATTGTGACAAAGCTCAATGGTATATACTCCCAATAGGTAGCTATTTGGATGACCACAGTTACTTTTTCATATGAGATGACTATTTTAATCTCTAACAAAAGATTTTTACACCTTTTGAGATGTAGGGCAATGCAGAGTAAAATGTCATTGTAACCATAAATTCTTGTTTATGTTTGCTCTTAATTTTTGTAATCTGTATACCCTGTAGACCATTTGGTTTCTAATTTCAGAACTGCATTCATCATGATGCAGAACACTCAAATGCTACATTCGAGCTTTACGTAAAAATGCCATAAAAATAAATTTATAAATAAAATAAAAAATAAAAAGATAATAACACATTTTTAATGCTCTGGCTTTAATGAATTTACCTGTGAAATCAGCTATGCATAAAAATATGAGTAGAACTAATCATTGTTTGTCCAATTTCTTTAAACCCCCAGCAAATAAAGGGGAATATTGGAAATGTCAATGTTACTATTATACTAAGGCAAAAATACAACAATACTGTCTTCCGGAATATCCCATAGTAGGCTGAATTTCTTGATTTTTATCATTTTTCTAATGCATATTCATCTATTAAACACATCTGATTTCTGCAAGTGGCAAAAATATTTTAAATTTGCTTTATTGAATATCATTGTTATCAAAAGTCTTCATAGCCAGAAGGCTACCTTGTTGGGAATGGGAAAGGTTTAGTCATCTTGCTATTCATGTGTGTTTTTAATATTATGGGATGTTTTCTGCTGTTTGTTCTCTGTGGTGGGATTTAAATCTGATTGTACAATCGCTCTGCCTTCAATTTAGTTTCTAGTGGTGGCTTAATTTGCTATGGGAACAGTGAAATGTACATGTATTTGAAAGTATAATTTGAAAGTAAGTATAATTACAACTGAGATAATCCCAGTAATTGTAATCATTACCAGCTGATTACATTACATTTGATCCAATTCACAATTACAATTGTGATTACTCTGAAAATTGTATAAAGTTTAATTACAGTTAATTACAATTACTGATTACAATTACCCCAACCCTGCTGTACATAAGTTCCAAGAGTTATTTTTGATTTATTCAATTTGAAGGTGCCACAATTGGGCACATGCTTTTTTAGATGTTGGTCGAATATGTTATGGTCTACGCGCCAGCGCGTAGACTACTCTAAAGTTTGAGATTGACCTACTTTTAATTAAATTACAAGACAACTTGTACACCTCTCTACAACTGCAACTGCACGTTTGAGTCTAGTGGCTTGACCATCGTGTTAGTAGGATTCCGGGTCGTTTCGCCAAGGACCGTGTAAACACCCAAAACACCCACACAAACCTCCCTTTGGTTGGTAACATTTGTACCAATGGTGCAGTAGGTATCAAAAATGGGGCAAATTGTTAAATTCGTGGAACTGGTGCATGACTGCATTCTATCTAAGCAACAACGGAATGAAATGAACTGACGGTATTGTGACGCTATAAGGTCAGGCCTGAAAGCTTTGACCGCACCTCACCTGCCGTGTAGCCAATTACATTCTATCCAAGCCACAAGGCTTAAAAAAAAAAATGTTATGTTTCCGATTTCCCGACCGACTGGTCAAAATCTGCGCCGACTGCAACTTTTTTAGCGCTCAGAAAAAAAAAAAAAAAAAAAAGTCGGCGACCGACCCTGTTCAACGATTCCGGTTTTTATCAAAAGTCAAAACCATTTCGTTACGAGAATTTGTCCGCGCCGATTTTCGGATGTTTTCGGTCTTTAACAATTACGATCAAGAACAACAACATGGCTACTGTGTAGTGTGTTGACACGACCAAGCACATTAGTCGCCATTTATTTCGACAAATGTAGCCACATACCTGCTTCAAATGTAATAAAAGCCTTGCGGCACAATGTCCCGTTATCCCTGTTATACGAAGACGGCCATCCTCGGTGTAAAGGTTTCCGATTTGGAGTCAAATGTGCGGTAAGAAGAAATTCCGGTCAAAAAAAAAAAATAAAAAAATACCTACCGATCCCGATTTTCCAAGGAAAAAAAAAAAAAAAAAAAAAAAAAGCCTACCTACCGACCCTATGCTAAATTTATGATGAAATCGGAAACATAACATTTTTTTTTTTAGGCCCAATGGAATGAAATGAACCGACAGTACTGTGATGGTCGATTGTCAGGTATGAATGCTTTGACCGCACAGTGTTTTATTTCTGTTCAGTCACATGAACCACGATGAAATGGGAGTACGGTCAGATTCTTTGACATTCAAGTTTATATATGCGAAGCGTAGACCAAGCTTTTTGTAAAAGCTTATACTTGTCATGATATAATCATTGCCGCGAAAATAAATTCGCAAATTTCTAATTATGAACTACTTATTCAGAAGAATTTTTATATTCATTAGACAGAACTCATTAATCAGTTACCGTTTCTTCCTCAGAACCTTCCATATGGGACGGGATGGAAAGCCGTGGGCGCTTTTGTAGCACCGGCATTGTTTGAGTACTTTCCTCGCTGTCCGACATTTTGCTTGTTTACTTTGTCACGTGATTATCACATGGACAAGTGCAACGATGTACCGCATCATATCGAATTGCCAAAAATACATGAAAACTATACGATCCCTCGGTGGCACCAAAATCTATATCTATCTATCTTCTGATACTGAGTCGATCAATTTCTGATCATCACCTCAGGTCGAATCTGAAACTATATCGAAACTACATTTATAGGCCTAGTAAATGGTAGCTGAAATGCCATAGAATGATTATTTCTACAACGCCTACTGCTAGTCTTGCCCAGGGACAAGGTCATCTGTATGTAATATGAACTTAGGCACTGCCTAGAACGGGCATGCAATCATGATTTTGAAATTATTATTCATTAAACAACTTCTAAACTGCACTTACTGTAAAAGTATATGTTGTGCCATTGTCCTGTCCTCCCCTATCCAATATCCTACCCTACCCTACCCTTACTCCTACCCTAACTTTACTCCTACCATTACACCTAACCACCTACCCAACACCTTACCTCCTACCCTATCCTTACGACTACCCTACCCTCCCCCTACTCCTAATTCTTCCCCTACCATACCCTTACTCCTACCCCTACACATAACCTCCTACCCTACCCTACTCATACCCATACTCTACCCTTACTCATACTCTTTGCCCTTACCCTTACTCCTTCCCTTACTCTACCAATACCATACCCTAACTTCTACTCCTAACCATAACCTACCCAAACTCTTACCCCTACCAGGCTACCCTTACTACCATTGCTGCTACTCCTTAACCTACCATACCCTTACTCCTACTTCTACCCTACCAGTATTCATATTCTTATCCAACCTTACGAGTTACCATTACACCTACTCGTTACCCTACCATCCCCTTACTCCTACTCCTACCATACTCTGCCTTGCCGTGCCCTACCCCACCTAACCCTACCCTATCAAACCCTATCCTTACTCCTACTACTTACCCTACTCTACCCTACCCTTACTCATTACTCTACAGTACCCTTACTCCTACCCCTCTTTTCACTATCCCTACCTTACCTAGTACCAGGGTGTTCCCCTCGACCTCAGAGTATTAATTTAGGGGACCAATGTCCCACTACTGACAACTCCTAAACAACATTCTGACAAAATAGGACAATATCAGGAACAAGAAATATTTGTTAATTTTGGGGGACATCATGGTCCCCTCTCTGGACAGAACTGCATGGTTTGGGGGGGTCATTTTGGGCCAAAACGTTCATTTTGTGCGCCAGGTAAAACCCTCGGGTAGCTGACTGAAGAACGAACGACTTACGGAGCCGAAACGACCAGTTACTTACATTTGGATGTGTATCGGCGATTCGCGGCCGAAACGACCGGATTTCGCTATTTAGACGCATCGTTCCGGCCCGTTCTGGTTCCGGTAAATAGTAACACCGGATATTAGAAGAATTTCGCGCGTGACTGTGACGTAGTTTTTCTTTATTTTTTGTAACTTTAGAAAGAAAAACGAATTGTATGCATACCGTTTGGGACATTATCAGAACATTATCCGACTCAATACCGAAACCACCCGTTGGGGACCTGACTGTAAACCGCATCACTGGCGTAGGGCTCCGATGGATGTAACGACTCGCGGCCGAATCGACCCACTTTCGCTATTAAGACGCACCTGTTTCGCTAAATTGTGATACCCGATTATGGCGATAATCGAGCATTCTCGCGCGCTGAGAAAGTGACGTAACCTGCTTTTTTTTTTTTTTTTTTTTTTTTTTTTTTTTGTAATTTTGCAAACAAAATTGATCTCAAGTGAAACGAAAAAGTATATTGTCCACAAAGAATCTAAACTGTATAATGATGGGTGGAAAAGGGATGTATATTTTATCTAGAACTGCCGATGAGATAGCGAATTATCGCGAGATAGGGAGATTAGCGATATCCCCCGAGACTAGGACCGGACGTTCAGGTGCACAAAGTTAGTTAGGTAAACAACATCGAGTTCATTTACCCGTGTGTACGCGTTACCTATAGGCGGGCACGCAGCTGGGCCTTCGGCCCAGCCTCAGTGCGCTTCGCGCACTTCGTGCCATGCCCGTATTATGGCTTTACCCTTCAGACCTTTGTACAGCAACATGCAGTCCATATAAATGACAAGACATAATATTTAATCCGCGGTCCAGTGACATGCGCGTAAGTTCAAAAGTTTCATGGCATAACGGAATGAAGATCAACAAGAGCAAAACAAGGACTTTCTGTGGAAACTCCTTGAGCAAAATAAGTATTTTTTATGACTCAAAGCTCTTCACTCCCTAAATAATTATAGATGTCATATATGTTTTGCAAAACTTACTATAGATATTCGTCCGAGGGACAAAATAGTCCGTTTTTGAAAGACTGTTTATTTGTCCAAATTATTTTTTTTTTGAAATTATATTATATTCTATTAATGAAAATCAATTGTTTGGTCAATTGTGCTACTTAACAATTAGAATGGTATTAAAGTTTTGAATTGAAAAGTGAGATTATTGGCCATAATGCGTAAATTGTCCAGCCATTTCAGTTCATGGTCTGTGGGAGACGTATATTTTTCGCCCCCATTTATTTCGATACATATTGTTGTTTTGCTTTCTAAAGTATAATTACAGAATGTTCAAACTTCATGTTTCAGCAATTTATTATAATGCTTTAATTGACTGTCTATTCGTGAGAATAATTATTTAATATGGTTTGTTTTTCGTGATGTACTGTTGGCTCTATTATTTGTCCTTTTGTGATAATGTTTATATTATATTGGGTCGAAAAGACTCGATGTTCTGTTAAGGTACAGATTGTAGACTGCTCCACTGCGCACGTGTCGGATTTGAAAGCGTGAATAGCAGACTAATTGGCGGATTAATCAATTCCGCTTATCGGAAAAGATGGCGATGACGTCATCAAGCTTACATCCGGGTCTCGTTCACGGGTACAACTTTACACAAGATGGCGGACTAATCAAGTGAATCGAAGCGTAATGTAATTAAGATAATGGATTATCCGTGAAATTCTACCAATAAAGATGGGAAAATATTCCTGTGCTATCGGCGGATGCCCAGAGAAAAGCTACGCTAAATCTCCCGGCGTGAAGTTTTTCTATTTAGCGACATTGACGGACGAAACTGTGAAGAATGCCTGGAAGGATAAAATTCTCAGCACTCGAGCGGACATTTCCAACCGAAATCAAATAAACGATGTAGCAATTTGCAGCAGACATTTCGTGGACGGGGACAAACGAAATTTGCCAACTATTATTCCTAAAGTGAACAGTAAGAAAGAAGTGATTTGGCCTGAACAGAAGACGAGACGGACAATCATAAGAAAGCTCCCATTCACCTCGCCAGTTTCAACGACCAAGCAGCCAAAAGAATCCCCACCCACTAATTCCATTCCCAGCCACACACACCACTTCCTTTGAAAGACAAGTTGCTGAAAATCCAGTCAGCATTGAATGCAACACCACCAAAAGAGGTATATACATGTATTTAATTCATTGTATTCTGTAAGAACTACCCTAAATCTGTTAATGTCTGAATTTCGTGTAAAATAAATAGTTTTTAACCAACACCACTGTGTTGAGTCTGGGCAATACACTCCATTATGGCTGACATAGCTACATACTAAAGTTAAGGACTCCTTGGATGTCCCGACATGACTAAAATTGTTGACCGGGATGTTACAGTAAGAATCAACACATGCCTCATAACCGGGCTAGTCAAGAGGGTGCTGGTCAACTCGTACTTTTTTTTTCTCGTACTGTGGTCGACTCGTACTAAAAAAACTCGTACCGCATTTTACCTTAGTCAACTCGTACTTTTTACTTTGGTCAACTCGTACTTTATAATTGGTCAAGTCGTACTTTTGCCAAATCGCACCCCTTTTGTTATCTTGAGGTTAATTAGAGTAGCAATCAGTGTGAGTCTTTGTTGGGGGTTAGACTACGTTTTTCAGACAAAAAAGCAAGTATATACAATATGTATATGCCTTCAATCAATCAAATTCTTTTTAACACAAAATTAGCAACATAACGTCGAGAGACCAAAATCAATCTTACATGTCTTCAAGCACTACAGCACCAGTCTCATCACCACCTCGAGACATATCGGTATCACTTGTCAGGTTTGGAATAGTTGATATATCAAACATGGGCGGTGGTATGTCCAAGCTCTGACGTGCTATGGAATTCAGATCATGGCTGTGCTCATTTCTTTGCAGCCATGACAAAGAAAATTGACAGAAAGGCGATCCTTGCACATCAGCCTATAGATATGTGAGATGCGTGATTCCTAGAAAAAAGAGTAAAATATACGAGCAGCGGCACAGAAAAAATGCTTATGGATATATCAAAACACTAGCAATATTTTGTTGCTGCTTCCAGCTAATTTGATACCATTTAAATTGATAATAAACATCAAGAAAATGACGGTTACTGTTTAACTTAATAGAAATTCAACAAATACATGCGTCAGCCCGCCATCGTGTCATTGGGGTTCAAACCCATGTTTAGTCAGTTTATGTTGGAAGATGCTTACCGGTGTCGCATTTTCTATGTTGCCACATGCCACAGGAATTGCACTGAATGGCATGCTGTCTCCCCGTCACCTTTTTGCTGCATGAAATGCAATTTTCAGTTTTTCTTTCATTCCCCATTTATGTTAAAATTGATAAAACTGATAAAACTTTATTTGAAATAATTTAAAAGACGCAGTCGTTCCCATTCTGCATGGTCATGTAGGTAAAATATTCAATTAACCGTTACTATTATGTAGTAAAATCCGCTCACTCAGGTGATGATTTACGTCATGCATGACCTAAGCCTGAATATGAGATTCAGATAAATTCTGCTCACACGGTCAATGTTTTAATTAACTAAAGCATAAATACGTCATGCATGTAGTGCTTGTGATTACATCTTTTTTCAAGAAAAGGCACAATAAAATGCAAAACATCATATTTGTCAAATAAATATTCATAAAATATATAAGATTGTTTCAAAAGTACGAGTTGACAAAAAAAAAAAGTACGAGTTGACTAAAGGAACGAGTTTACGTCAGTACGAGTTGACCAATTGAAAAGTACGACTTGACTAGGGACGAGTTGGAAAAAGTACGAGTTGACCATAAACCAGTCAAGATTTCACAGACATGGCTATGTTCTGCTTATGATCAAAAGGTTCCGTTTTTGTTGGGGTTTAACGACACACCAGCAGCTTAAGGTCATTCGGAGAAGGGGCTTCTGTTTAAAGTCCCAGCCGAAAAAAGTGAAGCCGGGGTGGGATCGAACCCATGACCCCTGCTTAGTCAGGCCAGTGTCTTAACCACTACACAACAGCGGTTTCGTCAAGAGTTTAAATGTGTTTGTATCTTTGCCCATTTGTTGAACATAATGCACCAGTCATTTGTATCTCCGGCTCCCCATAGGGCCGGGGATTAGCGGGGCTTTTAACTTTTCAATCTTTAAAGCCCTGTTAAAAGCCCAGCACTGCGGGGCCAGATTTGTGGTAAAATCCCTGCTAAAAGCCCCTGCTCCCCGGAGGCCGACATAATGTGGAACAACAGCTGCGAGTTGTCCCCGGCACATCCATGGGACTCATCAGATGTTAAAACCTGGCACTTCAGCCCCGCTGAGTCCCCGCTATCTCTGGCCCTAGGGGGCCGGGGATACAAATGACTGGTGCACAATAGTACATGTATATTGGTCATCGAGGACACCTAATTAATGATTGCGACAGTTCCTGATCATTGCTTATTTTTATACATTTACTTTCATATAAAAATTTTAAACTGCCAACATGACTGAAAAATAGTTGACTTGGACGTTTAACCACAAAACCTACGAAGAACATGTAAATGAAAGCCCAAGTTTTGACTGTTCCTCTTCTTCAAGGAGCTTTGGATAGGCTATGGTATTTTACTATTTTATTTGTGGCACTCAAATGGCCATTTAGCTGTTTAAATAAATGTCAATGGTGTTTTATCGTGGAATATTTGTGCAGCTAGCTATTCACTCTGCAGGTATAAATCATCAGCAAATGGACTGGTACAATGTGCATTTAGTTCTGGTAAATGATAAAGGTGCTTTTGTTGCAAGTTCATTCTAGGCAGCACTCCGCAGCATAAAATGTCATTTGATTGTGGCGTTTACAGCCCATCAACACATTTCTTGTTTGTTATAAAGCATACCAGCTTTGGTTTTTTAGAAGGATTAATGAAATGTAGAACAAAAATTTCAAATTTATATTTTTTTCTAAAATAAAATATCATTTCAGCAGTACATGATGGTAACATCCAATATGTCATACAGTGCATATACATGTATGTAGTTAAACAGTATATAAGAGTGCAGTGGCCTAGAGAATCACATAGGAGCTCTGGGTTGTGTTTTAGCAAATTGCATTGAATTCGCATACATGTAATTTCTGGTTAATATACCATGTATGCAGAAAAGCTTAAATTTGCTGTCTCATCATAACTGAAAATTGTTTACTGGGAAAATAATTTAAAAAAAAAAAAGATAAATAAATTTCATACTAATCATTTTCATACATGACTGATAAGTAATTTGAGCTACTGCAAGGGAAAATCAACAATCTGCATAGGCAAAAACAAAGTCCCAGATCAGCTTCACAGTAACTGCAATTCTGATCAGAGCCTTTGTATTCACTACACGGATAGTACAATTCCTCTACTTCCTGAAATTCAAAATTTCCAGCCTCTAACCATCTTCTGTGACTGTACAGCCCATGTTTGTGTTGGACCTGGTTGGAACCCAAATTGTTGGTTTTCTGAAAATGAAATGTATTCATAATCATATATTCTAGGTTCGAGAGGCAGTGAAGCGTAAACACAGTGAGCTTGAAGCTATGTCACCGACTGTGCGGAGTATCGTTACAACCATGACAGTTCAATCTGCAGTGAAATCACCGCCCTTGTCCAAGAAGCTATCTTTAATGAAAGACAAGATAGGAAAAGAGCCCAACGGAGTAAGTTTGCTCCTTTCATACCCAATATGGGTCAGTAAGTTTTGTGTCGCACCATGATCTTTATTTGGTTTTCAGTGGCTATACTCTATATTAAATTCAGTTTTACATCATTTTCAAGATTATTTCACTCTCAGAGACAAATCAATCGGTAGGTTTTGGTAAATAAATACAATGCCATGGGGTACATGTTACAAGGATACATTTATACAATATCTACATGTACATACAATGCATAAAATTATGTATTTTAATACATATTGTTCCATCTTCAACATGTTCAAAGCTTTGCGACATTTTGAGTGATATAACAATGTTGAAATTATAGTCTAAGTGAATTGTATAACATGTGATGTTCATCAAAATTGCTTCTTGCAGTTGAACATCTACCTTATAATCCCAAAAAAATCATTAGCTGTACATGGTTTGTGTGGGACCTGATCAGAAATCCTATGGGAAATGTTTTTTGTGAATCTGATGCTAGACAAAGATGGATAAAATAATGAGCTTTATATACATGTAGGCCAGTGCAAATATAAAACACAAACTGTCATGTAAGGCCAAAAAAAAAAGGAATGTTTCCGGTAACCCGACCGACCCTGTCAAAAACTCCCCGACTCTAATATTTTTTTCCTGTTTTCCGAAAATAAAAACTCGAAAATAGAAAAAGATCATGTTTTTCAAGTATCGGACCGGCAAAAGAATAACAAATGTTGAATTGAAGTTTTAACTTAGAAGCTGTGCATGTGCACTGGACGAGAAAACAGTTTAATTCTGATTAAACTGTATATCTATGTTCAGGTACTTTACATGATAAGGCTTCCCTAAAAAAAAAAAAAAAAAAAATCCCGACCTATCGACCCATTTTTTTTCTGGCATGTTACCGGAAACATTCTTATTTTTTTTTTTTTTTTTGGCCTAATGAACAAAATCTTATAACTACTCTCCTTACACGATCCTTTGGAAACCTTTTTTTAGCATTTCAACATTGTCTGTTCACAATGCAGAACAAAATTACCTTTTGATCGATTTGCATATATAAAATCCTTTTAAAACTACATAAAATCAATTTATATAAAGGATTACTAATTTTTATGTTTTTGAAAAAGACAGAATGCAAAACAGGTTGCTTCCTAATGATTTTGCAAGGACAGTATAAATTTTTCTCCTGATGTGTATGTAAAATATTTTTCAGGTTTCTGAAGTGACCACCACCAAGACACCCGTGATAAAGGATGAAACCATCAAAGAGTTGAAAAGGCTGTTAGATGAAGAGCGTGCCAAAAGTAGACAGCTCGAGTTAGAATTGGAAGAAAGTCGCAAGCAACAACTGTTTGGAATTGATCGATTCAAAGGAAATCCAATCGACTTCTGTTTTTATACGGGCCTGCCAGATTATATGACATTCTTGGCATTTTGTGATTTCCTCCAACCAGAACGACACCGTATTTCTTCAATATATTACCAGACTAGACCTATCCATGATTCATACACCACAATGAGAGGTAGAGAACCAGTGTTGAGTGTTCAAAATCAAGTATTCCTTGTGCTGTGTAGGTTAAGACAGGGTTACAGAGAACTAGACCTTGAGCATCGCTTTGGTGTTTCCCAATCAACAGTGAGTGACATCTTCTGCAAGTGGATTAAACATATGGAACATGTACTTTCTCAGTTACCCTTGTGGCCACCTAAGTCACTTATTCAATCAAGGATGCCACAGTCATTCAAGGACCTAGGGTTTGACCAGACGCGGTGCATTGTGGACTGTACTGAGGTATTCCTCCAACAGCCATCATCCAATCTAGTGCTACAATCTGTGCTTTTCAGCTCCTATAAGAACCATCATACAGCCAAGGGCTTGGTTGCCATTGCTCCACATGGACCAATAACATTTGTGTCAGACTTGTATGTCGAATCAGCTAGTGATATTGAAATTACTCTATTCTATTCTAGTCTAATTCTCATCTACCCTGTTCTGCCCCATTGTATTGTATTCTATTCTTTTCTGTCGTAAAGTTAGCTGCATGCGCTGTGCACATTTTGTGCTCTAAGGTGTCTTTTCGTCAAAGACATTGAATCCTGCAAGATAGCATCTAGCACCGATTCCAGGGATCTTTTGACTTTGCGGTTTAGCCAGCATCGACGTCACCATCCCAACAAAAGCATTAGTATCTTCGTTGTTTGAGTATGAATTGAGCCTTCACGTGAGAAAACCAACACTTCAGGTTTCCAACCAGGTCCGACACACACCAGCCTGTACAGTCAAAGAAGCATGCAAGAGAAATTATTTTTTATGTCTTTTGACATTATGAATAACGTTGTTCTACTAAAATTCATACTAAAAATCAACCTGATGCTCAACTTAAAGTTGGTATATGTTTGATACTCAGCACAAACAATTTAAAAGGAGCGATGTATCCGCATTTATTTTTCCAGAGTCAAAAGAAGTCGAAATCTAACCAGTCAAAACGTGTAAGTTCTGTTATGACGGGTTGCTTGTTTGTTGTTTTCTTGTGTTCAAAGTCATTGCAACATACACCATGTCAAAAATATGTACACAAAATCATATTCAGTACACATATACATAATGCTAACCATTAGAAAATTAATTCTTGAAGTGGGTCTTTTACAGACTATCTTTGGAATTTTTACCTCTAAAAAAAAGTTAAGTAAAGATTTCATTAACTGCCACCCATACACACTTTTTAGCTCACCTGAACCCAAGGCTCACAAGGTGAACTTATAGGATAACCATGCTCCGGCGTCCGTCCGTCCACAATTTCAAAGATTTTCTCATCTGAAACCGCTTGGCCAATCAAAACCAAACTTCATGTGGAACATCCTTAGGAATGGGGTACAAAATATTGTATAATAGTCCAAGTCACATTACCAAGATCAACGCCATGGCTATAAATAGCAAAAATCCTTTAAAAATCTTCTTCTTCAGAACCAGAAAGCATATGATTTTGAAACTTGGCATGAAGCATCAAACAATGGAGCTCTACAAAGTTTGTATAAATCATGACCCTGGGATGACCTTGACCTATTTAAAGGCAAAGTCAACTTAGATCACCCATGCATTTGAATGAAAAAAAATAGGTAATGTCAATTAATAGCAAAAAACTTACTATAAAGCAAATGAGCAAATGAACAAAAGGTTTATGTTTATGAAAATATTTCGGCCCAGACGGCTGTCTGCCTCTGCCCTAGTTTTATATACATGTATATTCCCATTCTAGTCAAATTAGTTTATTAATATATATCTCCGGTCTCAGGTGAGCGTTTACATAACCATAAGTCTTCTGGTTTGCATTTATATACATATGTCTGATTTAGAGCAATGTAGTATGTATATCATAGCCAAAGTCATTATGCATAATATGTAACGTTTGTATGTCCAGCTTTTTTTACATATTCCATATTTACTTTGTCTATTGTTACATGTACTTCAAAATTAGCTGAGTTAGTCATGGGCATTTATATCCTGTGTTCTACATCTTGTTATCTCGGTAGTTATGCCATGTCACAGTTTCAATTTAATCATTACTTCCTATATAATTTCCATGTCATACATAATCTGGAAACAGTTCATGTAACCACTGCATAGTCACATTACAGCTGATGATTTAATCTCCACACTCATTTAGACCTAAAATAAAAAATTCCTGTTCACTGCCAGTATTCATATTTTAATTCCATTTCAAACCTAATGAAAATTTTGGAAAAAAATGTAACATTACTACCTTGAACCATTTTTATATTCAAAACAACCCATATTCTACATGGCACCCAATAGAATCAACATCAGCTGTAAAGTCCATGACTAGCATTTCATGACTAAAAAACAGACAGTAAATTATTCAATAAGCATTGTCTTCTGTTATGTTTTTATACCAACTATCCGATTCTTTGTTCAACTAAGTCACCAGCTGACATGGTGAAAATTTAGTATGCCAACGAACTGGCTACATACATCGTCTTTCCCACCTAATGTAAACATTGGCTGTATTAAAGAGAATCATCATTTCCTACATCTTTATGACTCAATAAATGACAAAACTGATTAAACGCTAACATATCAAGATGATTTTCTTCAACCACCCATACATGCGTATAAGCTTTACTTGTTAGCTTACCTGAGCCGAAGGCTCATGGTTAGCTTATAGCATGGTACTCGAACCGGCATGCATCCTACGTTAACACTTACAAAGATCTCTGAAACTGCTTGTAAAGCCATATCTCTAAGAAGGGGGGAGCAATGTGTATATAAAAATACAGATCATATCATATGAACATATAGCCACCATGTCCATAAATGATAAAAACCCTTCAAAAAAACTCTGAAACCAGTAGACTGATTTCAAAAAAAAAACTTGGCCTTAAGCAATAATGACTCGATACTACAATATTATGTATATAAATCGAAACCCTGTAATGACCATGTCCTACTTTACGACAATGTGATGAAATAACATTTAAATTTCAGAACAACAAATGATGCCACTTTTTTATTTTTGATCCAGAATGAAAGTCGGATGCGTGGCAAATAAAACAGATAAGGGAGATACCTGACTAATTATTTTCAGCCGTATAGAAAAGTAAATGCAGCATATTTTCATAATTGAGTCAATTGATATGACACTTTGTGTCATATCTTTTCTTGTTTAAACATTTAAGAGATACAAGTAGGCATTGATCAGGAAATAGAGCAATCAGAAAGATATTCCCACTCCATAAACCAAGGGGTGGGAAAAAACTAAAATGACACTTAGGTACTTATACCAAGAAAACATATTGTAAGCCGAGCGACTGAGGTGCTATTCCTCAATAGGCGGCTACTCAGTTACCCGAAGTGAACTAAAAATATGAAAACGTACATAAGGCTGAAACAACACAAAAATTTGACTCCAAAACAAAAAACAATAAGAACCACAACAGAAGTATCGCCTTGGAACGATCAGTAATATAAAATTACTGGGGGCGGGGGCTTAAAGGATAAGATTAGGGGTCATTGGTACCAGTGTTAATTCGGTTAATGACCCCTAATGATCCTTAGATCAAAGGACTGTCATAATGAGGTTTTTATCACAACTCTGCATGGGGTAATAAAGAGGCCCTTAAAGGATAATACATGTAGTTCCACTGTTTATTGGTTTTATGGTCCCTGATAACCTGTGCAATAAAACTGCCTCCCTCAGCAATCAATTTTTGGCCCTACCTGTATTCTGAGGCAATGTCAGGCCACTAGGTTTTCTAGTGCCCCGTCCCTTATCTAATGACATTCAATAGACAGGGAAACAGGACTTTAACCGAATGAACACTGAGTGGTACCACTATAGCTCCTTCAGGAGCTACACGTAAGCCTTTAAGCTCTACCTAGATGGGCCCAAACGACAATAATCAATATATATACAGATATTGTTTTTGATACCCATTCATTTGCCGCTACCTGTGAGAAAACCATTCATCATCTCCTGGTAGTTCTAATCGGTAACCTGATCAGAGCCATTAGTAGTTTGTTATGCAATCCAAAATATGTCTTTGAAACAAATACAAAAATGCGATGACATTGGATTGGCTTTCTGATACATAATCATACTTAACTAGATATGTTACCATAAAGGTTTTGAAGTGTCCTCGGCATTATTTGAAATCATAGTCAAGAGCTTGCTTTGTTGCTTGAAGCGATTTATTGGCTAATGGCTTGATGTACAGTTTCAACTATTCTAAAACATTTGGTAAGATAATGATAGTTAGTTTTGATTTAATATGCTTTATCATGTAAATGTAACAGCTTAAATAGACTGCCAAAGTACCAAAATATATAAAATGACATTTAGAACCTATGAGCACCAATTCACTGCTTGGAAGCTTTGAATACATACAAATGCACGAAGGACAAAGACCACTATTACAGGAGGTATATACTTATTTTTTCTTATTTCTGTTCTAGAGATATACATGTATAAATGCATTGTGCAACCGAACAGCAGATCTACTGGTATGACCCTCTCCAGTAATAAGCCGTTTTATGCATTCAACATATACATGTATTTTGAAAACAAAGATGAAATACTAAAACATCAATCGGACAACTGACATGTTTCAAGCCCTGAATAATGCAGGTAATTGCATCAGGAGAACATGTCCATGTATTAAATACCCCCTTAACACCACTTTTAAAAAGCAAAAATGGGGTGTGCACGGTTTACCTATTTTTCTTATTTTTGCTCCAAAACATAGATTGTGGGTACCCACAACCCACAATCTATGTTTTGAGCAAAAATATGAAAAATATCAAAAATTTTCTTCTGAAAATTTTCATTTTTTACTTCTTTAAAAATCTCTGTATATTGCATGGGCAAGTTTTTAAAATGTTGAGTTGTCGTAGTGGTAACAACAAAGTCGTGTTTTCACGATGAAGAGAGCACTCATTATTCTACAACTTAATGCTTGTAGTTTTGCTGTTTATGTTTTTAAAATTATTTTCCTCCTGGTGTTTTGGACAGCTGGGCCATATTATTTTAGAGTGGTACTCCTCAGACCTTTCACTTAACAGTTGTTCCTAGTGGCCCATAATCTGTGTGACATTTTGGTTTCGCTGAATATATACCGGAAGAATTGTAATGATGCCTAATAAAGATAAATACAGCAAAGCTATCTTATATAATAAGCTCATGGGAAAGACACTTTGCATATCATCCGATGTTTCTCCAGGTTTCAACAAATCTGCATCATGAAAACATGTCCGTGTAATGTATACCCCCTTGAACCCCACTTTTATATAGCAAAACTGGGGTATGCAGGGGTATACCTATTTTTCTTATTTTTGCTCCAAAACATAGATTGTGGGGTTCTAACGTGTACCCACAATCTATGTTTTGAGCAAAAATAAGAAAAATATCAGAATTTTTCTATTGAAAATTTTCATTTTTGACAACTTTAAAAATCTCTGTATATTGCATGGGTGTGTTTTAGTAATGTGCAATATGATGTTAGCAAGCGTATATGTAGGGATGGCTATGCTGGTCAGCGCCAATAGACTTGGTATATATGAAGGTAAGGACTAATATAATGCGTGTGTTCGGTGTTTTCCAATGATACTTTTGTTTGGTTACATGCATGTGTACCAATTAATTACCAATGGTACCATTGGTAAAGATATTGGTGCAAATGGTAAAAAAATTCTAGTTTTTTTTTTAAATCACAATTTTCAGGATAGTAAATAAAAAGTTCTTTATAATGCATAATGTTTTATTTCGTATGGCTGATAAATATCCACAAGTTACGACAAACCAAACCTGAATAACAACAAAAGCAATTATAATGTTTCAGGCAATAATGGTTCAGCCGGGTTCTATAACATAGCGCACATGACAAACACCAAACATGCCGTGGACTGGGCATTCACAACAGCCGGGAAGTTAGATAATTTTTTCCACAGCAAGCCCGGGGAAGGATGCGATTGCTCATGCCTCTGCCCAGCGCCCATATGGTCTCGGTGCAGAATGTTTCCAAGACACGTGTGTTCAATTCTCGAAGAAGATGTACCGTCGGGTTCTCCTTGTAATGCTGATGAATCCGTTACTGGCTTGTTGCGACACATGACATCCAAAAGTGAACTAGCACTCGTGGTATTTGACAGCAAAATCGACGCCGACGAAATAAGCACCTCGAGCATGCAAGCGGCAGGGAGGAACATTATTCGAGCACTGAACACCGACTTGTCCGACGTTGGTTTCAAGGGAAAGGTTATCATTGGCTCGCCGAAACTGAATACGTTACCTTATCTGGAAGCTGCGGTGGGAGAAGCTAGAACTTCCCATTACCAGAGCCGCATTCACCATTTTTGCATTATCGGCTGGTTTCCAGCTTAGAAAAAAGTCAATATTGAAAATGCAGGTAACCAAAACCACCCTGACCTTGAGGTCAGGGTGGTTTTGGTTACCTGTATTTTCAATATTGATTTTTGAAAGCGGGAAACCAGCCGATAATGCAAAAATGGTGAATATTTTATACGATCGACCTTGAAAAGAACAATATTGTCAACACGCTACGGGATTTGCACACACTTGCTACGTCCAATATTGTTTATGGAACTGGCATCAGTGCATGCGCTCCAGGTTGGCTAATAAAAGACTCAACTTTGAAGCTGGCAGCTTTGAACAAAGCAAACGGCGTGTCTGGTTTGACATACCTTTGGACACTAAACAAAAAGTCACTTGCTACGTCCAATATTGTTTATGGAACTGGCATCAGTGCATGCGCTCCAGGTTGGCTAATAAAAGACTCAACTTTGAAGCTGGCAGCTTTGAACAAAGCAAACGGCGTGTCTGGTTTGACATACCTTTGGACACTAAACAAAAAGTCAAGTATGAAAAAATACCTACCGTACGTTCAAGGAATAATGACTAACTATCCAGCAGACCTTGATGAAGTTTTAAGAGAAGCAGGTTTAAAACTTGCTTCGTCATCAATTACCATCCAGGTGGGTGCACCGTAAGTCAAGCGGCACCAAAAGGACTGGCATGCAAATGCATCTACAGGGGCGTCTGGACATGCGGAGGCACCGTGGTGCAATGTCGAGATCCCTCGAGTAATTACTGCAGGAATCCTGACACTTCTGTCCATGCATGCTTGCTTGGTGATGGTGATTGCGAGGGCTACAAAACTGCGACTTGCGATTGTGACTATCATCCTGGTGGTTGTTCAATCAGCCAATCACCGCCGCCAAATACCGCATGCCGATGTATTTATAAAGGTTTCTGGACGTGCGGGGGAGAGATTACTCGATTTCTTTTCCCACAACTGTCGTTTACCTGATAAGTCTATAGGAACATGTGTACAAGGAGGGGGCGACTGCGAAGGCTACAAGCATGCGTCTTGCGACTGCGATTATCATCCTGGTGGTTGCTCTATCAGTCAGACGGCACCACATGATACGGCGTGCAAATGCAAATACAAAGGTGGCTGGACGTGTGGAGGTGAAGTGGAAAGGTGTCTTGACCCAAGCTCCCGGTACTGCAGAATTCCAGACCAATCCGCGCAGTCGTGTTTCCAGGGCAACGGCGATTGTGAGGGATACAAGAATGCGCAGTGCGACTGTGATAACAGTCGAGGGGGTTGTAAGATAAGCAGAGTTCCGCCACCCAACACGGCCTGTAAATGTAAATATAAAGGTTGGTGGACATGCGGTGGAGATATTACCAGATGTAAAAATCCAAGCAACCATTGTGACGGGATAGCCTCCTCTGGAAAAATACGTTGGTGCAACGTATTAGCGGTATATTGAGTGCTTGTAATATGCAAATTTCAAACTCGAAACTTTGTGAATCGAGTAAGTGTTGAGTATATAGCGCAGTAAACCACCCTTGGTGGATGAGCATGCTTTTCCACCGACGGGGTTTGCTGTGGCTCGTCTCGGCTGTACGTTACACATTATTGTACAAACCCGGACTCTTCAAGGAGTACCTGTCTCGTCGGCGGAGGAGACTGTGGTGGCTATTGAAAAATACAAGTGTTGATTGCAAAACTCAAACGAACTGATGAAGAAATAAAACTATAAGGCAGTGGCCTACAGTGTATATCCTGAAAAATACAAACATCAATGAGACAAAGTTAGATGAAAATAAATGCAGTCGTCGATTTTACCAATCTTCATAAAATAAACTAAAGTATGAAGAAATAGATGATGATGATGATGATGATGATGATGATGATGATGATGATGTTTTTTAGAATCTAGTTTTGTCCCATACACTTTTCTTTACTAACATCGATACCTTTCTTGAAAGTCTTTTTTGGTAACAGTGTAGATACGGTTTATTTAAGACACGTGCCACAAGTTGATTTGAGTGTGAAAAATTGATTCAAGGTGTGAACAATCAGTTTGACCGCGACATGAATGAGACAGCAAGGCTTGCTTCAGGTTTTCATCAGTCTATCACCAAACACCAAAATAGGCCGGTTTGTGAATATAGATGATGACGCTATTTCGAAACTCGAAGTTGGGGACAGGTATACTATCTACCTAGCGAAATACATGTACAATTTCCGCGTGGCTGATTTTCACCTATAAAAAAAGATGTATAACATGGAGTAAACGCGGCATATTTTAATGATGAAAGGTCCTCAATTTGAGCTTTAAACGTTGAGTAAAAAAAAGATCCATTTAGTAAGTCCGAACCTTTCTTTCTTCACCGATACAAAACATTCAAATTAATACCAAGCGAATCAAATCACTGACACAGCTGGTCACGGTAGTAGAAACGCTGCTCGTATTTAACACAAGCTTTAGCAAACGGGTTTATTCTGAAACGCGCTATTTTGCATCTTCTGTGTCAAATGGAAGAAATTCAGAAAATATTTATTTTGTTATTAAACACATCAGATTAAAGTTAATATTTTTTTAAATGGTGATAACTAACAAAATGTTCGCAAAAATCCAAACTGTATGAAATGTAAGACTAAAATGGCTTCTTACGCCTTTTCGCAAATTTTCCCCAGAGTCTTTATATTTATAGCGACAGATTTTCTAACATGGACGAATCTTCAATTGAAAAAGAACGAGACAAAATTAGGTAAATACTTATTTCGTATATTTCTATTCTACATTGTATGACAGATTATAATAATTATTATTATCACCAGAATTTTGTCTTAAAATAGAAAAAAGTGTCATTTTTATCATTTTGCATGGTTTCAATTCTAAATACATGTATAGGCTGTATATATCAACACGCTCTTTAGACTAGTTAGAGATTCACCACAAGGACTAAATAACTAACTAAATGTTATGAACCACTGCAGAAGCTGAGGGTGAGGTTAGGTACCTGTAAAACTGGTTTAAGCCCGCCAGTAACTTTGTGTAACTGATCGTTCCAAGTCGATACTTCTGTAGTGGTTCTTTTTGTTTTATGTCTTGGTGTTTAAATTTTTTTTTGTGCTGTTGGCGCCTTATGTATGTTTTCATATTTTTAGTTAAGTTAAGGTAACTGAGTGGCCACCTATTGGGAAAATAGCTGCTCATTCGGCTTACGATATGTTTCATGGTATAAAGTACCTGATTGTTAGTTTGGTTTTTTCCCACCTCGGTTTTTGGAGTGGGAATCTTTTTCTGATTGCGCCTTTTCCTGATCTTTGCCTACTTGTACCTTTTTAGAAATTTCACAGGTACGCGCTCGGGTACTGTCTGTAAATCCGATAACAGCCGTTTGTGTTAGTGAAGACTATTTTTCCCTATGCAACTACCAGACCCGGGTAGTTCCCAGGCCAAGACTCGGGACGAGTCGCCTCGGGAGGGAAAGTAATCTAGCGGTGTTCTATCATAGATATGCAAATTTCAAACTCGGTAGTTGGTGTAGTTAGTAAGTGTTGCATATAGCGTAGTAAACCCACCCTTGGTGGTGGGTATGGGCGGATCCAGAGGGGGGGACATGGGGTCCGGACCCTACCTGGAATTGCCAGATTATTGACTTTTGCCATGTTGAAATTTTCCGTCAGACCCCTTATGGGAATTTGGACCCGCTCCCCCCCCCCCCCCCCCCCCGAGAAAATTTTCTGGATCCGCGCATGGTGGGTAAGCATGCTTTTACACTGTTGGGGTTTGCTGTGTCTTGGCTCGGCCGTTCATAAACGGGATGTTCAAATCGGTGATTCGTTATACCTCCACACCGCTAGTCTGCGCCTAGCAAAAGTGGAACGAGGTACAGAAGTGGAGCGCCAGCTGATCTAGGCTGTTCTTTACAGATGAATTCGCAAAACAGGATGTAGGATTACTTCATCCCGTCAGCACATTATATCTGCCATTTGGAACTGCGACTGGTACCTCATCCCTTTCGTTGGTTTTTTCAAGGCTTAACTTTGGTTCTAATTATTGAAGGCCGCCTGGTCAATATGTATCTTTTTTCTAATGGGTCTACGCTAAATGCTTTGTAGAAATAACGCCATTCTAACTCTTCTTTTTAAAAGAAACATCTGTGTGAAGGCCTTACTTTTGGACTCCATTTGGACTCCATAGAAATCATAATAACACCTTATTCTAAAAAAAAAAAAAAAAAAAAAAAAAAAAAAAAAAAAAAAAAAAAAAAAAAAAAAAACATATATATATAATTGTATAATTTGTATAATTCTATTGTTGCCTTTAAAACATTCCAACATTTCAGTATTGGTACTCTTGACAAGTCCTTTGTTGTCAACTATGGTTTAGTTACCAACTAGGAACCCTGAAAGAGAATA